>OY294067.1:174216051-174911051 GCA_958510875.1 Endomychus coccineus | reverse complement strand
GCAAAGTCGAATAGTTGAAATGTTTCCATTAAAAAATTGAATAAATTGACCGCTGTTCTTCCCGAACTAACATCGTAGAACCCTAAAAATCTTCCCACTAGTTGTCCATTTTTACAATTAATAATTCACCGAACAGACGAATTCTAATCTAACCTCATTTCGCGTGGTGTCACTCAACCATTATACCCGCATAAAACAAAACAAGCACTGACGCAACACGCATGTGTCGTATTCCGTACCACACCGACTGTACTCTTACTGAACTTGAAGGCGGGCGGCAGGCTAGCCTCCAGAGGATGTTGCCGTTTTCGCTGTTTCACGCTATTTGGCGATTGACTGGTCGGAAAAACGGCAACTGTGTTGAACAACACAAGCTCAGAGTTTGAGATATATAGAGAATCTAGCCTCTGGCCACTGTTGCCAGATTAAAAATAACTACTAAGAAAGGGGAATTAATTGTAAAATTTAAAAAATTATTAGAGAAACAGGATATAGAATGAAGAATGATCAACAAGATAAATTTGTGAGGAGGCTGAGCCTCCTTAGCCTCCTTCGAGGAGCCGCCACTGATCTCCACCGCCCACAATTGCTGCTCCACCGACTATGGAGGAGGTCGAGCAGTTCTGGAAAGGAGTGTATGAGTCACCGCGCCCAATTCACCTAGACACTCCAGCCCTAGCACACTTTGAAATGTTTTGCGCTGAACGTCAACTTCCGCAAACAGAAGTGTGCGAAGCAGTCAGTGAGGATAAGGTCCGACATGCTCTTGTCGGTACCAAAAACTTTGCTGCTCCCGGCCCTGACGGCATTAACATATGGTGGTGGAAGAAATTTCCTTCCACTCACCGCCGTCTTGCGAGAGTCTTTGACTCATGGCTCAAAAAAGGGCGGCATTATCCAAGCTGGGCTGTCGAGGGATACACTGTGCCGCTTCCAAAGAGTGGAGACTTGTCTGATCCCAAGAACTACCGGCCGATCACTTGTCTCAACACCTGCTACAAGTTATTTACACGTATCTTGTATGCTAGGTTGTTGAAATCGATCGGTCCGGTAATCAATAACATCAGCGAGCAGCGTGGGGCATGAAGGGTTGCCGGGAGAACCTGGTGATAGATAGATCTATCACTCAGGACTCCATACTCTACAAGCGCAACCTTTCCGTGGCCCGGATTGACTACCGCAAGGCATTTGATTCAACATCACATGAGCTATTATTATACTTGCTCCAATGCCTTGCGGTACCAACCCCACTGGTGAGATGCATGGGACATCTGTTGCCACTCTGGAAGACCCGCTTTGCCATCACGTCAGTCACACGACGAGTCTCGACAGAGTTGGTAACATTCAAGAGGGGTGTTTCACAAGGAGACTCCTTGAGTATTCCCTTGTTCAACATCTCACTGCTGCCGCTCTTCATTGCTTTAAGACGGACTCGTGGATATTACTCTGGACCACCGAATGACCGGAGGCATCAGATCACCCATTTATTTCACATGGATGATTTGAAACTGTATGCCTCTGGGGAGAAAAACCTTCATCAAGCTCTCAATGTGGTTCAGGAATAAACACGAGCCGTAGGCATGGACTTGTGATTGGACAAATGCGCAGTGTTTCATTTGAGGAGAGGACGATTTCCGGAAGTGCACGAGAATATGCAGCTCGCCGACGGAAGCATCTTCAAACACCTTGATGCTGGAGAGACCTATCGATACCTGGGAATTGAACAGCGTCCTAATTATGACGCTTGCCAGGTGAAGGTAGCTCTCCGCGGCAAGTACAGAAACCTTGTTCGGAAGATTTGGTCTTCCGAACTTTCGAGTGGGAACAAGGTGTCTGCAACAAATATGCTTGCCGTTCCAGTTCTGCTCTACTCTTTTGGAGTGGTGAAATGGACGGTCGATGAGCTACATAGACTCGACAAAGACACCCGGAAAATGATGCATATCCATCACAGTTTGCATCCTAGGTCGTCCGTTTCCCGCATTCATCTCCCACGTCCTCGGAGAGGTAGGAGACTCCTCAGTCTGGAGGGTCTGCATCGAAGTGTGGTTCTGAGTATGGCTTGTAAAGTTCTAAAAAGTTTGGACCCCCTCCTGTGCCTTGTTAAAAGTCACGAATTGGCCGGAGTGGGGGCATTTATCGTCAAGGCAGCACAAAAAGCTGCGGAAGAACTTGGTCTCGAATTTCAGATCAGTCGAGAAGGCCATCTAGAGGGCAACCTCGAGTTCCTACCTTCTCACCTGAAAGCCCAGATAAATGCCGCAATGCAAGATCTTATGCTCAGGCGGCATGTTGACAAGCCGATACACGGTGTTTTCTATCGAAACATCAAAACGCTCGGCTTGTCAATTAGGCTGACCTTCGGCTACCTAAGATCAGCCGGGCTTACATCGGAGACTGAGGGATTCACCGCAGCTTGAGAAGATGGCGTAATTGACACCTTGGTCTATCGCCGCAATGTGATGGGTGTACAGGTCCCTGATGTCAGGTGCAGGGCCTGTCGAAAGGCGCCTGAGACGCTTTTCCACCTTCTGTCGGCATGTCCGGCAAAAGCGGCCTCGGCGGACACCCATCGCCATAATGCGGCCCTACGGGTGCTGTATTACCATCTGAGGCACTCGTACGGAATAGACCAAGAGCCGGTGCTGCCTTACATGCCAGGAGATATTGAGTCCGTTGTCGGAAACGAAAGATGCCAGATTTACTAGAATTACCCGTTTCCGACCTTCAGGTCCTCACAAGCAAATAGGCCTAACGTTGTCCTTCTCGATGAACTAAGCAAGACTATGTATGTCATCGAATTCTCTGCTCCGGCAGAGAAGAACGTAGTCTTGAAAGAGGAGGAAAAATGGACAAAATATCAAGATCTCCTGTTCGAGCTCCGCACGCTATACCCAGGCCTCAAGTATCAGTGGTTCTGATCATCAGTGTTTTGGGTTAAATTCGGTCTTCGCTGTGTTCGAACATGAAGATCATTCCGGCCTGTAGGAACTCGGCGCAGATTTTGATAGACCGGATGCAAAAGGCAGTCATTCTGGGTTTAATTAGAATACTTGGGGCACACGATGTAGGAAGCTACTTACCAACCGGGGGGAGGAGTAGCTTCGGTTAACCGCCTTCTTAGGTTTTTTTGGCGCGACTGCTGCGATGTCGTCGGAGCTCGCAGCAGCCCCGACCAGGTTTGAATGTATATATATACATATATATATATATATATATATATATATATATATATATATATATATATATATATATATTGTTATGATTTCATTTCATAAACAATAAAAATTTAAAAATTTAAAAATAATAACTTACCGAACTTTGAAAATCAGAAAAGATCAAATAAAAGATATTTATATGGAATTGAAAAACAATAGTAAAAGCTAAATAATAGTTAGGATATTAATATTAACAATGTAAAACATAATAAACAACAATGTAATAGAATAAGAAGTGATAAACAAGAACTTCAGTGAAAGTGAAGAAACGTACTGTGTAACGAAGGCAGAAATCATAATTAACGTGATTACAAAACTATCATGAGATAGTACAAAACATTGAATAATGTAATAGATATAAGTTAGGATTAGTATATTTGAGTTATGTAATGTTAAAAGAATGTGATATAATATGATATGTATTAGTTTTAAGAATAAGTAACTGTCAAGAAAACCATAAATATGGGAATAATCATATTAATAATAACCCAATCATAGGTTATATTATACCAAAGTGTGGGGAAAAATGTAGGCAATATTAATTTAAAAAGAAGGAATCACTATCAATTAAAATAAGTTGAAAATCTCCAATAATACAAAAATCAAAGAATATTAAATTCTGATTGGTTGAGAGGAATTTCTAATGTCAGTCTGGTAACAATGAGTACTTCTGTCAGTTTAACAACAATTAACTTGGCATTCTTGATAAGTAAAGTAAGCACCTGATAGGTTGTTTATGACATCAAGTAGCGTCGGTTTTGGAGGCCTATAAAAAGGTCTGAAAGTAAAGTCAAGTTCAGTTTGCATTAATATTCAAGCAGAGACTGTTCTTCTCTGGCAACTCACCAAAATTTTCTAACCTAAGTTTATAAAAAAATAAACATCAGAGAACGCAAGTTTTCCAAACTTCGATAGGTTAAAAGTAACCAAAGGTAATAAGTTTTATTAAAAGTCAACGAGTATCCCAAGTATCTAAACCAAATAAAAGGTAGTAATAACCTCCAATTTATAAGAAGTATCCAACGATTGCCATTCTTCAACATAATTTCAATACAGCATCGAAAAGTTTTATGTCTTATCTAAAGGAATAAAACAAAGTATTATCAACCGTTCCTGATCCTCAAGAAGAAGTAACCTAAATTAGTTTCCTGTGATTATCGTGAAAAAGCATAGTGTTGTGTAAAAGGTGAATCAACGAAATTATAAAAGAAGTAAATTGAAAATTGCCCACATTGTTAAACACACTTTTGGATATTGTCTAAACGTAAGTTTGTTTATAATTTCTACATCATATTATCCGTATTATCTGTAAAGAAAAAGGAAGATTGTTGACTATAACAATATAAACAAATATTAGTTGAAAAAGTGTCTTAAGGTTATGTCATAGATTTTGTAAACATAAAGTTGAATTGAACAAGATAATAAGAGTCATAGAAATTAAATATTGTAAAATCAAAGAGCATTGTGTTTAATTCCATATAAAAATTATTCTATAGATAAACTTCAAAACCTCATAAACATTAATTTAAAAATTCAAATATAATCAAATCAAAAGATAAAAAGCTAGCCGGTAGAATCAAAATATAATTACTAATAACAAATAAACAAAATAAAACAGTAAGAGTTTTCTTAAAAATTGTCGCTCAAACGTGAGGCCATTTGAAAAAATGAATAGAACCGCGTATCAAAATAATTTAAAGAACTAGATTAATTAATAAGAAAGTAAAAATGGAAGGAGATAGACAGAGGACTCCAGAATTGATAGGATTTGATCAAGAGGGTGAAATGATTAGTGCAGAAAGACCACCAATAATAGATAGTCAATCACAAATAATGAGATTGCTTGAAAGTTTAAATTTAAAAGCTAATGAAACAAATGCTAGAATGAGTGATATAAGAGATGAAATTAAGAGAGTGAATGATAAATTTGATAAAAGAACTGAGGAAATTATGAGAATAGTTGAAACTGAAAAAAAGGAAATAAGACAACATGTTGAAGAAAGTATAGATAATAAATTAGAAGAATATAATAGCTTTGTAAATAGAAAGTTTAATAATGTAGAGAAAGAAATAGATATTATGGAAAATAGAATGAATGATATGGGGAAGAATATTGAAGAGAATGTGAATGTGAATGTACAAAGTATGAAAGAAAATCAGGACAAAATGATAAATGAACAAGATGAAAGAATAAAAAGAATAGAGAATAGATCCGAAGAGAGAATGAATATAGAATACAGAAATGTAGGTCATGAGAATACAATAAAGTTTAATGGAAACATAAAATTATTACATCCATGCATTTTTGTTAAAGATTTAAAAAATGAAATACAGTATGAAAGGAATATAGAGAGAATGAAAAAATTAATAAGAGAACGATTGGTTGATGAACCATTGTTGTGGTTCAATTGCAAAGAAAGGGAACTAAATAGTTTAGATGAGTTTATAGATGAATTTTTAAATAATTTTTGGGGTGAAAATGAGCAGTCGAAATGTCGAGAAAGGTTATATTTTAGGAAGTATATAGAAGGGACTAGAAAAAGCATGAGTGCTTATGCACTTAGCCTATATAATGAAGCGCAATATTTAGAACCAAAAATGAGAGAGGAAGAGATAGTTTTATACATTTCAAGACAGTATCGAAGTCAAATATCTGAGTCAATAGCCATTGCAAATATTAAAAACATGAACTACTATCATACTTAAATCGAATTGATAATAAGAATAACATAGGAACTAGGCAACAAAATGGATATAATGATAACAGGAACAATTACAGGGAAAATCAAAATTATAATAATAGATTCCAAAATAATGATTATCAAAACAATTTTAGAAATAGGGATAATAGAAACCAAAATTATTATAATAGGGAAAATAGATATAATGGAAATAATGCTAATCAAAATAGAAATAGATATAGGGATTATAGAAGTCATAATAATAATAATAATAGAAATAATAGTAGAAATGAAAATAATCAAAGGGAAGTAAACTGTAGTAGGATTGAAAGTAATATGGAAAGGGAAGACTCTTCAAATCAAAATAATCAACAAAATCAGGATTTTTAAGGAAGCACGAATACCACGTTAATGTATATTATGAACATCAGAGGGAATACATTGACTACGAACAGCAAAGGGAAGAAAATGAAGGTATAGGTTTAATTAAATTAAAAGGTTTTTTAAAAGGGAAAGAAGTAGAAATTATGTGTGATACAGGATCAGAACTATCATTAATAAGGGAAGAACTATTGTCTGAAGTAAAATTAACAAATCAATTGAAAATACCAAAAATAGAATTAGTAAATATTAGTGGAAAGAAAATTACTGAAGTATCAAAAATGATTACTGAGCATGTTATAATAGGGAAGTCAAGTCTAGAGATGCAATTATTTGTAGTGCCGAATATGGAATTGGATATTGTTATGAGAACTGATGAATTAGAAAAGCATAGAATTATTATAGATTACGAGGAAAAGGAAATAAAGTTGTTAGATGAAATTATAAAGATAGGGAAAGGGGAAAATGAAAATATTGACAGACCAAATGAAGGTTGCAATATAATAAATGCGGTCGAAAGAAAAGACTCAAGCAGAAATTTAAATGAAATAATCTCGCAGATGAAAATATCCGAGAAGTATAGGGGAATAATATCAGAAATAATTTCACAACATAAAGGTTTAATAATTGATGAAACTCGTATAGCTAGTAATTATATTCATAAATTCCAAGTCAAAGAAATTGAAAATTTTAAATCCAAGAACTATCCAATCCCATACAAGTACATAGAAGATGTTAGGAAAAAAATCGGTGAAATGCTAGAACAAGACATAATAGAAAGAAGTAAAACAAAATATATAAACCCTATTGTTATAGCAAAAAAGTCAAATGGTGATATTAGGTTATGTTTAGATGCTCGAACATTGAATAGATTGTCAGTACCACAATATGAAGCTCCTTAAAATATAGAGTCAATTTTTGGTAGAATAATAAAGGCACAAGTTTTTAGTAAAGTTGATTTAAGACATAGTTTCTGGTTGATTCCTTTACATGAAAGTTGTAGAGATTACACTAGCATTATTTTAAAAGAAAAAGTGTATAGATTTAAAGATAAACCTGTTGGTATTCGAAGTGCATATAGAATGTTCAAATATAAAGTAGGAACAAATATTTCATTAGATAGAATTAGAAAAGGGAAAACAGAATTATCAGAAAAAGATAAAAAGAAATGTAAAATCAAAGAGGGAATTTATTTACAAGAAATAGGTTAGAAAGAAATGCAAGAAAGTATATGAATAGGGAAAAGAGAAAAAGAGGAAGGTTAATTAAATTTGAAATAGGTGAATTAGTAATAGTAAGAGCAATGAGAGTAACTAATAATAAAAAGAATATATGTGGAAAATTATGTTTTGCTTTTGAAGGTCCATATGTAGTCATGAATGAAAATGCTGAAAATAGTTATGAATTAATGAATCCTGAAAATGGAAAGATAAGGGGAATATTTAATATTGATCAAATATACAAGTATAATTATTAATAAATTTAGTTCATGAAAATAAAAATCAAAAGATAAATAAATTTTAAATATTAATGTAATTAATATGTTAAAATTGATTTAGGGGAATTTGTTATGATTTCATTTCATAAACAATAAAAATTTAAAAATAATAACTTACCGAACTTTGAAAATCAGATAAGATCAAATAAAAGATATTTATATGGAATTAAAAACAATAGTAAAAGCTAAATAATAGTTAGGATATTAATATTAACAATGTAAAACATAATAAACAACAATGTAATAGAATAAGAAGTGATAAACAAGAACTTCAGTGAAAGTGAAGAAACGTACTGTGTAACGAAGGCAGAAATCATAATTAAAGTGATTACAAAACTACCATGAGATAGTACAAAACATTGAATAATGTAATAGATATAAATTAGGATTAGTAAATTTGAGTTATGTAATGTTAAAAGAATGTTATTGATATAATATGGTATGTATTAAATTTAAGAATAAGTAACTGTCAAAATAACCATAAATATGGGAATAATCATATTAATAATAACCCAATCATAGGTTATATTATACCAAAGTGTGGGGAAAAATGTAGGCAATATTAATTTAAAAAGAAGGAATCACTATCAATTAAAATAAGTTGAAAATCCCCAATAATTCAAAAATCAAAGAATACTAAATTCTGATTGGTTGAGAGGAATTTCTAATGTCAGTCTGGTAACAATGAGTACTTCTGTCAGTTTAACAACAATTAACTTGGCATTCTTGATAAGTAAAGTAAGCACCTGATAGGTTGTTTATGACATCAAGTAGCGTCGGTTTTGGAGGCCTATAAAAAGGTCTGAAAGTAAAGCCAAGTTCAGTTTGCATTAATATCCAAGCAGAGACTGTTCTTCTCTGGCAACTCACCAAAATTTTCTAACCTAAGTTTATAAAAAAATAAACATCAGAGAACGCAAGTGTTCCAAACTTCGATAGGTTTAAAGTAACCAAAGTTAATAAGTTTTATTAAAAGTCAACGAGTATCCCAAGTATCTAAACCAAATAAAAGGTAGTAATAACCTCCAATTTATAAGAAGTATCCAACGATTGCCATTCTTCAACATAATTTCAATACAGCATCGAAAAGTTTTATGTCTTATCTAAAAGAATAAAACAAAGTATTATCAACCGTTCCTGATCCTCAAGAAGAAGTAACCTAAATTAGTTACCTGTGATTATCGTGAAAAAGCATAGTGTTGTGTAAAAGGTGAATCAACGAAATTATAATAGAAGTAAATTGAAAATTGCCCACATTGTTAAACACACTTTTGGATATTGTCTAAACGTAAGTTTGTTTATAATTTCTACATCATATTATCCGTATTATCTGTAAAGAAAAAGGAAGATTGTTGACTATAACAATATAAACAAATATTAGTTGAAAAAGCGTCTTAAGGTTATGTCATAGATTTTGTAAACATAAAGTTGAATTGAACAAAATAATAAGAGTCATAGAAATTAAATATTGTAAAATCAAAGAGCATTGTGTTTGATTCCATATAAAAATTATTCTATAGATAAACTTCAAAACCTCATAAACATTAATTTAAAAATTCAAATATAATCAAATCAAAAGATAAAAAGCTAGCCGATAGAATCAAAATATAATTATTAATAACAAATAAACAAAATAAAACAGTAAGAGTTTTCTTAACAATATTTATAATCCTATGTTAAATTATCTAAGTTATCTTCCTAATTCAGAAAATTTAATTCTATATCTCTTAAGTTATATATATATATATATATATATATATATATATATATATATATATATATATATATATATATATATATATATATATATATATATATATATATATATGTTTCTTCTTAGGTTCTCGCGGACGTAATGTGTTACATATAACAATATGTTAAATTATCTAAGTTATCTTCCTAATTCAGAAAATTTAATTCTATATCTCTTAAGTTATATATATATATATATATATATATACATATATATATATATATATATATATATATATATATATATATATATATATATATATATATATATATATGTTTCTTCTTAGGTTCTCGCGGACGTAATGTGTAGAACTGGATTCTCGGGTATTGATCCGCGTTGTGTGGTTTCGGTCCTCAAAAGGACCAATTTCACGACGTTTCGGCATTATCTAAGTTAACTTCATAATTCAGAAAATTTAATTCTATATCTCTTAAGTTACATACACGATAGTGGCCAATTAGGCAAAGAAACTTTAAACTTGTTATATATATATATATATATATATATATATATATATATATATATATATATATATATATATATATATATATAGAGGAAGGGTAATCGTCGCTGACTAGTAAGGAATTAAACTATTGAATAGTAGGATTTTCTTAGCAAGTAAAAGAGAACTCTTTAAAGGTTATCCTAGCTTTCGGAAATCTTTATTTCTATCCTCAGGGAAACTACAATAAATTTCAGTTATAAAGATAAAATTGTTATAAAATTAACTTACTAATATGACTTACATCTTTGATGAGAATGTTTACAGAGATGTTAACAATATGAAATGAAACGTCACAACGATGAGGATGATGAGTGATAATTTCTATTTGATTATTTTGTATTGAAGATTAACAATATTTTATAAAGTTATTTTTTTCCCCAATTACGACAGATTTTACAACGAGAACGCGGTAGTAGACGAGACAACAGAATATTCAAACCAACCATAGAAATGATAAGTCACACTGAAACAATGCGTCAAGAACAATGCAATTAATTAAAGGAGGATGTCGTCTTTTATGTTTGATTGGACATTCTATTATTCCTGTGTACGTTATTATATGATAAATTTAAGTCTAAGGTCAATAAATATGAATAAATTCCACTTAATGGTTAATGTCTGTTTTTTATTCATGAAATTCTTTTCTTCAAAGATGTGTGCCATTTCTAGAAAGGATCTTTCATTAGAGAGGGTCTCACTAGCTAAAACCTTCACTGATTCAAAATTCATACAATGGTCAAAATTATTAACATGTTCTGCAGAGGCACATCTTTCGGGATGTAATCTACAATCGCTATTATGAGAAGTGATTCTGGAACCTAAGGCTCGTGAGGTTTGTCCAACGTACTTCTTATCACAGCTAAGACAAGGAATCCTATATACAACATTCGTTTGTGACGTTAGAGGAACTTTATTTTTCAATTTACTATGTAAGGTTCTTATCGTTAAGACTGTTCTATTTGCTATTTTAAAATTTGAGAGATTATGAAAAATTCTGGATAATTTAGGAGTGATCTCTTCAATATAAGGTGAAGATGTAAATGTAATATGAACTGGTTCAATATAAACTGCACTGTATCAATGATATTTTGTGAAGAGTTCACCTCTGTTAACAATTCTGGAACAGATGATGCATTAAACAAAATATTCTGTACCATACTTGAAGGGTCTATAAAGAGGTTCAACAGGATATTTAGATTTTTATTGTGAAAACTAATAGCAGAAATTCTTAACACTCTATTTTTCATTTGTTTGACTAAATTCACTGTCATAGATTGCTTACGATACGACAAATAGTTTATGTATCTACCTGAACTGCAAGGTTTTCTGTACCAATCTATTAAAATTCCATTATCACATGTTCTTATGAATTTTGTATCTAGAAATGATACTGATTGTGCACAGTTTCGGTTTTCGCCTTCTTCAGGAATTTATTTATTGCTTACAATTGAAACTGAAATTTAACAAAATATTCCTATATAATCAGCTGTATGGACAATGTGTATATATGACAAAATTTTTCAGTTTCTTACGAGCATTGACTTTAAGTTTCATTCACAAATTATGTGTATAATAGCTTGATAACCAACTTAGTGCAGTGATTATATACAAAATGAATTAATTTCTCATGAAATATTTGAATTTTGAATATACTTATTACGTAATAGAATACCAACAGATTTCGTTTGCGTACGTCTTAAACCCCGACAACCTATTTGTTTTAGTGGGTTTTCTGTATATGTCAAAATCAATGTGATTACCATCTTCAATAATGTTAATATCAAAGGAAGGAAGCTGATTATTTGTTTCTCTCTTAACACTGAATATCAGTGAATTAAATTGGCTATCAATGTAAATCAAAATCTTTTGTTGTAATCGCGGAAATGTCATCAACATAACTATACCAAACTTTTGGAACTGATTCGATTTTGAGGAGGTTTCAAGTTCACTTAGAAAAATATTAGGCTACTTCAAAATAGTAGCTACTGTGCTTCCAAAAACCACGAATCAGGAATCAGTTGAAACTTTAATTAGGGGTATAAATTTAGACGAGCCCAGTCTTAACCAAGCCGGTAAGAGACATAGTTAATTGTGTTTTGAACAGTGGTTTGTCAACCAGGGACAGCGCCCGAATGAAAAGAAATTACAACACATTGGCAGAATTTTGCAATAAGTTCCAAAGAATTTTTCACGGACAAACTTGCCGCGGCTTGGAAGTTGCTAAATTCTTTCATTAATCATTTTGCTATGTTATACGTAGGACAATTATAATGTTTGGAATGATTGGTCTCATGGAATTAACCGGTTTATGAATCTTAGGCAATCAATACAGTTTAGGAAGATTAGGATTTGAAAGTCTAAGTTAGTATCTTAAATTATCGGAGATTACAGATGTACACGATTTTAATGAATTTTTTTGACACATTTTGATAATGGATTCCTGGTAATCTGTTCATAGAAATCATCATTTAACAAGGTATTCACCGAATTGTAATAATCCTCTTTGCCTATAATCACTATTCGTATGGACAAAAATTCTCTATATACACAAATCACAGGCCATAATTATGGGTAATGAATATGAAAGAGCCAAACTTGTTAGATGGCGCCTGAAACTGGAAGAATTCTACTATGACGTAACCTATAAAAGGAGCAAATTCAATAATAATGCAGAGGCATTGTCGTGCATACAAATTATTCCAATTGAAGAAGACTCAACGGATATTGGCTCACTAAGACCAAATGTAGACGATACAGAAGAAATACCAGAGCTAAGTATTCAAGTGGTATTGAAACCATCTCAATCAGAACAATCCACATCACAAGACGAAACTTCAATGCACAGTATACATTCTAATTCAAATCCTAACATTTGTAAAACAATTTATTTATCGACAGAGCCTATAGAATCGAAGCCTAACCAATACAATAACAGTAAACATGAATCCACGCTCAATAAAATTTATTAGATAATGGAAACATAATAAATATTCCGTTCAAATATCTAGAGACAATAACGAACAAGAAATAATTAAATTGTTGAAAAAGCACACTTTACCAAAAACACTTATTATTTTAATTTTGATAGAGAACGTATGAAGATTTTTATAATGTGTATACTAAACTGCTCAATAATTCGGCACCTGGAACTATTAGCAGTTCTCATTCGAAATTACCATCAAGGTAAAACGAACCATAGAGGCATAAATGAAACTTCAAATCACATAAAAGGGGAGTACTATTTTCCTGAAATGGAAGATAAAATAACAAATTTCATGAATCAGTGTCAACCTTATTAAAATAAGCGATAAAAACGTAGTCACATTGGACACTAAGCAACGACAAAAGTAGAGAGAAAAGTAATTGTTACAGAGGCTGTACCATCTTCACAGCAACTACATTCTGACAAACCTCAGGCATAACAATAACAGAAATTACTGGCAATCCCGGATTTTTATCAATAAGACTAGGTAACATGCACACCATTATATAAGAACTTTTGATGCTACACCTCTTAAAGAACAATTATTCGAATATAACGATAACTTTGTAATATCAAATGAAACGATAGCTAGAACTCAGTTCGGTGAACTTTACAGACCAGATTTAAATAACCATTTACAACTTTTGGAATATCGACTTAACGATGCTAATGACACACTACTTCAAATTATTCCTAATGATAATCGGAGACAGAAGCGAGGACTCATTAACAGTCTCGGTTCAATTTTCAAAACAATAACAGGCAATTCAGATGAAAGCGATGCTAAAAAATGTCTATTCAAGAATTAATTAATTCACAAAATCAAATAAATACGCTACTTGATAAAAAAATTACCTCAACAACAAGTGCAATGAAGAAGTTCAACTATTCAATAATAAAGGTTTTTAGTAATCAAAAATAATAACAAAATAATATAATAGATATAAAAGAAAATATGGATTCCATACATAAAGATTTTGGCCAACTGAAAGTACTAATTAGTACACAAATGTTTTTAAACGAAATGATGAAAGCAGTTAGCACCATGGAGGAAATACTAGAAGCAATTGTCAATGCAATCACCTTTGCCAAATTGAATACTCTACATTCTCGATAATTCAACCATTAGATCTTTTGAATGAATTAAAACTTGTTAATGACTAAATCTCACTTCTTTTTTGAAGTAAACACAAATATCATATCTATTCATCAAACTATATACAGGGGTAGCAAATGATATTCATTACAGAAATTCCCATTGTAGAAACCGAATCATACACTTATTATCATTTATATTCACTACGTATAATCCAAAATTCCGATCAGAACCGACCCCTTGTAATAAAAAAAAACGAGTGGCACTCTTGAACTGCCGCGGTGGAGCTATTGCATAGCATTTTTTATCAACTTATGCAATTAAAATTATTTATTTATTTTTTATTTATGCAGTATTTTTTTTAATATTAATTCAAGCTACACTTTTTGAGCGTGGTGACCGATAAGAAAACAATTTTTTTCTTTTATTGAATGAATGAGAAGTTAATATCGTTTAAAATATTTTTATTATCTTACAATACATGTACGTTATTCAGGAATTTTTATCATCGAAACTATAGGTTTATGGTAACTGAAATAAGCAACATAAGTTTGAGAATTGATATCCTCTAAATATCTGGAGAATACCGCGTCAATGGTGGTCCCATATTTTGTTGTGGATTCTTGTGGATCATTATTCATTTTCAAATTCAATTTTTCCGAAAGAAAAGTTGTCAACCGCTCTGATTTTTTATCAGCGAAGTTGATGTTGAAATCGCCAGCCAAGATAAGTGGAAATTTATTACCATTTGTACCAAGTATTTTCGACCCTTCTTCAGTGTACTCCAGTAAAGTGCGATGAATAAAATGCTCTACCTCGTCCAATTTTGGATTCGGATAAATGTAAATTGCTACCATGACTATGTGTAGGCCATTTCTAAGTTTGCATAAGCACGCACAAATATCTCCAACAAATGAGCGCCTAACATTAACATCGCTAACGTGTGCAATATTTATTTCAATATTCGGAGTCATAATATTAGTAACATTACTATTATTTTGGTAAATAGCTACCCCACCTTTTGGAACAGTATCTACAACAGTATATATACCTACATGTATACTTACGGGGCGCACATGCGGTGAGTGTGGCATTATTAAGATATGATAGATACCTATACACATATATACTTTCTCACAAACAGCTGTTTACGTATTCGTCCGATTTCGGAGCACCTTGTCTCGATCCGTGCGAGCTTCGTACAGTCGTACCATATACATACACGTTAAGCGAACGCTCGGCCGAGATACATGGTAGGCGGAGTGGGAGGTGTTAGAATATTTTCGTTACGGAATATCTTGATTCGGTCGCCGCGCTCAAAGCCCGTGATAAAAGCTATGCAATAGCTTAAAAGATTTTTACAACCTGAACGATCAAAGATGCGAAGAAACTTCTCCACAGGAGTATTTATTTAGCACAACGAACAAAGCCCATGTAAAGTACAACTGCTACAATTCTCGAAATACTACAACTGTATCCATCACACTGTAAATATATATCAAAGCTGTAAAAGCTTAGCCAGTAGAAACTGACCAATGAATGTTATCTCGAGAGACCATCCTGAACATTTACTGCGATAAAATAAGAAAAACGATGGTGAAGATACCCGACAATGTAGTTTACAAGTGGAACATGTGAATTTAGCAACATACAAAATTTCTCGAAAACCAATCGAGCAGATACCTCTACCAAAAATTACAATGCCAGGAAATACAGCCGATTCAAACAAATCCGTGACATCTAATATACAACTGAAAGCAATCAACCTAGATGGACTCAAACCGATAATGCAAGCGATGAATGGAAACGAAAGAAAAATTAAAATTCATCAAAATTCCTCAAATACACACTTCAATCAGTGTGTGGACCATCGTCCTGTATTTCATTCCAATATTAATAATAACATGGATTATTCATAAAAATAAGAAGTGTCAAAAGAAGCCAGCAACTCCAACAGAAATAATATAGTAATTCCAATGGACAATATTCGACTAAAAAAGTAGTTTTAAAAGGTCCCTAATTTTTTATCTGGTGTGGGAGATGTTACATAAGACCTATTCTCATGGAATCAGCAATAACGTGATTCGAGAATATGAAGTACGGACGTTCCCAGTTTGTCAGCGTTTTTATAATTATTATACCTACTTAGATGTTAGATTTTCATTCATTCTGAGAAATCACGTAGCTTTGTGTGTATCAACGTTTCAATAAAGTTAAAATTCTAATTCTTAAATTCTTCTTTAAAAACATTATTTCTTACTGGAATAACGTAAGTAGAGAAAGTCATATGTTACACACAAGCTTATAGTTTATTATATAGGTACTAGATAGTATGCGAGAACCGGAAACAATCAAGTTTAGATCTATTACAGTTGCGTATTCTATAGATATGGATATTAGGAAAGTCGACATACGAACATAGTATTAATTTATAGATACTAAATATTATTCAGTGATATGCCCCTCTATATATCGAAGTGGTAGAACTAGAGAATCTTCGTCACGTGTACGAATCGACCAATATCGTTCGGACTTGTGGCTCGTGTGTTTTGCTTTACCACCGGTTGTAATGCGTAAGATAGAGAACACGTCCGTGACGTATACAATGTAGCGTGGCAAAGGTCTCGTGGCAACATCTCCAGTTCATTGTAGTAGTTAGTTTTCAAAGTAGTGTCAGAGGAACGCGGTAAATCATGATCAGATGCTCGAAAGTTATTGTTTTTTTCGCCCTTTGCATAGTTTTCACTCATTGTGGAAAAGATGAAGAACTTAAAATAGATGTTCTCAGTAAGCCTGATGTTTGTGATATCAAGTCTAAGATTGGTGACCTCTTAACGATGCACTATACGGGAACTCTGACCGATGGCACAAAATTTGACTCCAGGTATGTTTCATAAACATTTATATTTAATTATTACTTCCAAAGGATGAGTTATTATTATTCTGTATTATTATGCAGTCTAACTATAATATGAATAAGAAAGTCACCTTTATCCACTAAAAATACTGTTGAAGTACTGAGGACCTTTCAGATACCAAGTAGCGATAATTAGAATGAACAAAATTAGAAATTAGGGTATATTATGAGATATTAACACTCAGCTGGAGATAAATCTGAATTCATTATGTTGCTTTTTCACTTATACATTTCCAACTCTTCTAAATTACCTAGCTATTTAACATTATTGCATTTCAAGAATGATAAACCTCGACAAATGGTGTGACCTCTATTTCGACAGTATTTAAAATATGTTCGGCTAACGCTGATTTTTTCTCTTTTCTTTTCTTTCAATACATCAGCAAAATCTTTATACCGAGTTATAATGTTCCTTCTTGTTTGGCCGACATAGTCGTGTTCAAAGTGGTATGTCGCCCAAACTAAAAGGAACATTCCAATCCGGTATAAAGAACATTTTGCCCATATGAAGTAAAATAATGGCGAAAAATCAGTGCTAGCCGATGATTATTTTAAGCACCATTCCTCAAGAAAGTTTTATCAGTCTGAAACTCATTTATGACAATTATCTAGGTAATTTAGAAAGGATGAAAATGTAAAAAGCAATTTCAGGAATTCAGATTTATCTCCAGCTCATATACCCTATTAATTAATTCCAAATATTATTTGAACAGGCCATTCCGATTTCTAATTTAGTTCACTCTGATGATCACCACCTACTCGGTCCTCATTACTTTAACAGTATTTTTAGTCAATAAGGGTGATTGTTTCTTATTTATAGTGATGAGTATGAATATCAAAACTTTTATATTGCTATAATTAATGTTATTAAACGAGGAAACTCTTCAAAACGCTATCAAGACAACTTTAAAAAAATTAATCTCATGTTTTGTAGGATTGTCAAATGGGAATTATTCAATTTTTGTTTACTGACAATATTCCCAAGTACACTTAGTAATTTATGTAATCTAATTATCCTTCTTTACATTGCCTGCACTATAGCACTAATCACCAGGTACCGCTACAACCTCGAATACCATCTTTTCAAGGATGTAATTAACTTGATCATCTTGAGCGGTGTTCTGATTCGAAGAGTATTTGTGTTGAATTATTTTCATTGATACTTTACTAATACTGAATAACATGGGAATAATGCACCTGGGAAGTTTATATTTTCCAGCATACGTAGCTCCGTATTTAGCAACGTCTACTTTGTCTATTTCAGGGCTTAAACCCGCCGGATTATCTTGATGTTGCGGGGTTCTTCCTTTATTCCAAATGTTTGGGTAATTTATCCATTCTCCCTCATCCTTCGAAATAAAATTTATATTTCTTACTTTCTTTTTTGTTGATAGTCTTTTGCATCTGCTAAATAGTGATATTTGCTCCTCAGGTTGAGGAAAACATATCCTCCAGATCTGTCCACATTTTGCGCTTTGTACTTATCTTAGGAATCTTTGATACTGATCATACACGTAAGTTAAAATCAACAATAAAACGTAGGGATAAAAATGGCTAGGAGCAGTTCATTTGCTTGTTCTACTTCATATCCATATATTTAAAAAAATAACCGGCATTTTCTATTCCAAGCTCGCCAGCGATTCTTACTGGATGAATTTTGTAGATTCTTCAAATTAACGCTATAGAGTATAGAGGATGCCTCACCACGAACTGCATCGATCAAGATCTCAAAACGTGAACATAGAATTTTTTGAAAATTTGGTAGCTGACCAAAGTCAATGAGTACTATTCATCTAAAATATGTTCAAGATGCAGTACTTCCAGTTATACCGGAAGTCGATGATAACTTCGTTATTTTAAATGGAATAGCCTATAATTTATCGCATTTTTGGATTCTACGGAAAATTCTAGGTATATTTCATTTAACACGTCCTATACCTAAATTCAACCATTTTTGAAATTTTTGCAATTTTAGAGAAAAAATTACAGATGCAGACCCGTACTTAATCGACAGTTTCTTCATAACGACTGAATAATTCGTAACGCGCTTTTGGAATTTTGTAGTCTAAGACCTAACATGAAGAAATACCATAAAGAAATGAAATGGAAACCCTCATTAGTTTTATAGTAGCCGTATTCAGCACAACAAAATAAGGCAGATTTTTGTTTGGTTCCCTATACCTAAATATTATCGTTATCGATTGATTTACAAAATACTAGTTGTCCACCTTTGTTGAGCGGCCGTTTTTAAGCTTGATAAATCTAGTTGGCCATCGCTGAGTATATGACTGTCAGAGAATTAATGTCATTTAGTTTAAAATTACTGTAAACAATGCCGGCAAGGTTAAATTACACAAACGACTTTACATTTATTTATTATTTATGGAGAATGTAACAGTTGTAATAAGAACATGTGATTCATTTGCTGCGCGATAACCCGAAAAACAGAAACCATCAGCAACATTGTTAACCGAATAATACACAACTACAAATATTTCGGTTCCGTCAATTGTAAACAACGCCGATAATGAAATTGCCGTTTTGGGATTCTTCGCGGCATATCCGAATAAATCTATAAGACAGTGTTATGTAGTCATATCAAGATGTACAATTAACACAATTAACAGAATTTCATCCATATTCATTTTTAATAGTTCAACAGTTGAAACCGATCGACTTACCCAAGCGAGTGAATTTTGGAGAATTTATTCTCACGAAGTTTCAATAGGATAAATCATTTTTGAATAATATCATTTGGACGGATGAAGCAAAATTATACTAAAAATTGATTATTAAACCGCCACAATTGTCACCACTGGAGCGATTCGAATCCCGATGCTTTTATATGTGGCAATTTCCTAGACAACTGGCAATTTAATGTGTATTGCGCAATCAGGAATGGTAGGGTAGTAGCTTTACACTTCTTCGAAGAACATTTAAATGGTAATAGCAGGGAAGAACATTTATTAAAGTATTTTTTTTATGTGAGAAATTTTCTGTTTTTAACAATACATAGTTCAGCTTAATAGTGTTTGCTGAAGGTTTCTGTTTTTCAGGATATCGAGCAGCAATTACATGTTCTTGCTATAACTCTGTTGCATTCTTCATAAATAATAAATAAATTTGAATAGACTTCGTTTGTGTAATTTAATCGTACCGGCATTATTTACATTAATTTTAAACTAAATGACATTTTCTCATGCTCTGACAGTCGTATTATAATCAGTCATGGCCAACTAGAATCATCAAACTTGAAAACGGCCGCTTGACAAAGGTGGAAAACTAGTATTTTGTAACTAAATCGAAAACGATAATATTTAGGCAACACAACGTTGCCAGAATTTCTTGTGCTGAATATGGCCATTATAAGACAAATTTCCATTTTGAAGTTAAGTGTTTTTGGCATTTTTTGAATTAATATTTCAATATTTTTTTGTCGGCACCCAGTACAAGATCGGAAACTTTCTCCGCGCTAAGTCTTTGTCTACAGAATGCCAAAAGCGCGTTACGAAATATACAGCCATTATGAAGAAACTGTCAATTAAGTACGGGTCTGCATCTGTAATTTTTTCTCCTAACTTGCAAATATCTCTAAAACGGTTGAATTTAGGTATAGGACATGATAAATGAAATGTACCTAGAATTCTCCATATAATCCAACAATGCAATAAATTATAGGGTTTCTCATTTGAAATAACGAAGTTGTCGTCGACTTCCGGTATAACCGGAAGTGCCACATCTTGAAAATATTTTAGATGAATAGTACTTATTGCCTTTGGTCAGCTGCCAAGTTTTCATAAAAATTCTTTTACTTTTTGAGGTATCGATCGATGCAGTTAGTTCGTGGTGAGACACCTTTTACACCCAAACATTTTAAATGATTTTGAATCATTATTTTCACGTGGAAAAAATTAAAGTTTAATCACTTTTACCGCATGTTCCGTCGCTCCCTACTTGCAGCGCCCTCCTCTTGCCGTCGCTGGCCAGATTTCGAGCTACTGCCTACTGCATTACTTTATTTACGTTCAGACTTCTCGTTGCGACCATCGATATAACACGGCTTCGTTAAATTGTCTTTAGTTGTTTCGTATCATTGTTGGATGGATATTTTTTTATTCTCGTTCCACATATTTGATAAGTCTTATTAGTTATATTGAGTTCCTCAATAACGATGGAACGCAAAATAATTCAAGTTTTAGGTGAAGGCAATTGCTTATTAGGCGCATTTCGCACTGGTTATTATTCTTCATATTAAGGAAAATTGCCATCGCAAAATTCGGTTACTAGTTGTTGAATAGCTATTCATACAACAAGTTGCAAAATGAGCGTGTTTTTTGCACTAGATGTGAGGATTAGACTACGAGCGTTACGCGTGCAATAAACACGACGTTTCGCATCGTGTTTATACTAGTTTTTTTTTGTAAATCAGTTGTTAAGAAATAAATAAAATTTTCATTACGCGTCATTTGCATTTAGATAGTATCTAAGTAATTTTTGTTTGTTTCTATGGAAAAAAAACATGATATAAGAGTTACCATGAAACAGCGTCAATCTCAATGCTAAACATTTAGCATTCAGTGTTGAATTAAACCACTTAATACAATAACAATCAGTTTCGAAAAGATGACTTTTCGTAACTGAATTGCAATAAAAATTGTTACTAAATGGGATTATTGTGCTGATTATATTATTGGCGACCCGTCATATAGACAATTAATTTTAGAAGTTTGTTATCTTTAAATGGTGAGTTAGTTGGTCATTTTGAACTATATTGCATCAATCAATTATTTTCCTATTCTTTATTTGTGGTGCATATGGAAAACAACCTAAATATTGACCCTGGAACTGGATACAGTTCGCTGGTCATTTTGAATCACATTGCATCAACCAATTATTTTCTAATTCTTTATTTGTGGTGCATATGGAAAACAACGTAAATACTGGAAATGTTGACGTGGGACATTATTGTGTTTTAGAATTTCCATCAAATCTTTGACAAATTCATATTTATAGTCATAGCCTGCACCGAGTGCACATGCCTGTACCTAGATTGTGATGTGAGATGCTATGTTTATTTACTGTTTAGCCTGTTGTCAGGCTAAACGCGCATTGCGGCATCAATCAAAACGACAAGAGCCGCTGTGTCATTTGAGGATTCTTCGCAAAGTGACCGACGGCAGCTATCAAAAAAAATTCATGTATTCAAGTGAAGCCGACGAGTTTGATAGAGAAAAGCACAGAGGGTAGGATGGTCGAGGAATTGTTCGAAAAGGGCTAGACTGTTCATATACGAAAAACTCTTAACAATTAAAATTTATATCGTTTGGCATTGAGATTTAGGGGAAAGCTTGCAACTGTCAACACTGAAATGTATCGCGGGTGGAAGCCGCTAGATTGCCGTAAGACAATTCTCATTGGGACCTACACAGGCAAGGTGAATCGTGAGAAAGGATAATATTACAATAGTGAAATTCGGTTTACAGTATATTTTGCCTTCCAAAGAGTATCCGAATAGTTGAAACTATTTATTATTTGAAAACTCAAATAAGTGGTTAAACGTTATACCGTAACTGTAATGTTTCAACATGTTTTCGGAAGTTAAAGAGTTGGCTATGTACGTAATGTGTCAGTACCTGGGTATTGAAATCTCGATCGTCGCTTGTATAGTATTGTTATAGACAATATTTCAACTTGTAGACTACACACAAAATTTACTGACAGATAATCGAACAGTATGTTTTGGAGCTATATATTTTGAACAATAAATATCATAACGGTGATAAGGAGGGTAATACAGTTCCCACCAAAACCACCTTCCTTCACTTAGATATCAACCTGTGTCCAAAAGTTGCTCTTCGGGAAGCCGGCCATTGCTACTTAACAATCAATTCATACTTCTACCCACTTCCTTATTCTTTTAGCTAGATTTGTAAAGGGTAAAATGTTATCTACTTCAGTAATATAATTAGCTATCGTAATGAACTGTGAGAGAGTTTACAATGTGGCTACACTATAACAGTATACATAAGAAATAATCACCCTTATCCAGTTTTAGTGAATATTGTTTACCTATCGACACAAACTTACCAGCTTAAGGCATTACAGCTGCAATATTTACACAATTAGTGTCTGGAAAGGAATTAATGTTACCATGCAGTCCACAGACAGCAGTTCACTTGACAAGTGATAAGTATATTCCTATATTAAATTATCTCATCAGTGTTAGTTTCAACATACTAGATGCGGTAACCAATTATTATAATTTTAACGAGAATGTGTATATTAAGGAATGAAAATAATAATAATTTTGAGTGAAACGTCCTTAAAATAAACTTTTTATAGAGGTTATTTCCCCCATTACATTCAATTTGCATAACATCTACATTAATTTGAAATCCTGTATTACAGACCTTGAATTTGATTTATCAGACATTGGATACTATAATTAATAACCATCTTTGATTTGCAACTATTATGAATACATTATATTTCCTGGTAGAAAATCTACCAATCTATGTGCTGGGTTCATTGATGTGAATGTAATAATTGGAGTAATGTTTGAAGAATGTGAGTAATTCATCTACATGTATATATCTGAGGATGAGGTGTATGTAAGTATATACCTCGGAACCGGTAGTACCGATCCAACATGAATTGTGAGATGTAAAACCAAATTTCCATCAAAAATCTATTATAATGAACTCATGGGCAATTAATTTATTGACTATTGCTAGTTCAGCAGATATGAGCTATCTATATAAGGAGACCACAATTAAGAAAATGTGAAAATATTCTTCAAAAGTTTTGAACAACCAATGTTTAAAATTCAATCTAGAACCATATAATGTATCAATCAAACTCAACAAAAACCAGACCCATAACAAAATTTCAAGAAAAATTTAAATTCTAAGAACATCCTTTATCAACGAAGAAATCGTAACAGCATACCAATATTTCCATATTTTAGACTGCAAACTACAAATAATTTATAATAAGTTAAGAGAACTTTGGATATTCGAACAAGTTAATGCATTTTTGAATAACACACAGATAACAGATTATGTAACAGATACAGTAAAAGAGACTCAACAAAATCAAGAATCCCAAGGTAAGACACTACTCTAATGTATTCAAATTTCACAAACTATTAGTTAATTTATAGATTGCACTACTTCTGAGAGATCACATGGATAAAACCTTAAAAATTCAACCTCATGTTAGAATCCCTTAAACATTTTAGAAATACTTGAGTGTTCAACCTGAATCAATGTCACAATCCCTAAATTTAGAATCAGATAATTTGAATACATACAGAGAAAATATGAAAACAATTATTAGAAATAAGAAGAAATAAAAAAAATAAAGATAAAGATTCAACTATAACTAAACCAGACAACGGGAATGCATAATTAATATTATGCACAAAATATTATCGTTTAAAAATAAACACATTTTTACAAGAAAATGCAATTCTACATTCAAATTTAAATATCAAAACATTCATCACAAAAATTCAAAACAATGAAAAACTCTACACGCACATACCAAATAAATCTCTTATTCAGAAATTAACCCCCAACCAAAGCATAAAACCTACACTATTATGGCCTCTCAAAAATACGCAAATCAAACAATTTCAACAATTATCCAATAAGACCACTAGTATAGTTCACTGATTCCCGACATATAAACTTGACAAATGGTTGACTCCAAAATTAAAAAATTCATAATAAATGTATTAATACAATCCCCACCAACCGCAGCCTCTCATGCGAAAGTCGCTTTACAAAAAATTGATTGTCTATTCCTTGCCGAAAGCAGCTTTAAATCACAGAAGCTTCTAATAATCTACAAAGCACAGATTCGAACTGTCTTGGAGTACTGTTCACTTGTATGGAGTTCAGCTCCCAAACATAGTCTGAAGCTGTTAGATCCTATCCAGAAGAGAGCAATTCGTATGATTGGTGATGCCATCAAAAATCTCGTCTGATATTACACCACGAGAGATTTCAGGTTGGCGGACCATACAAGTAACCCCTTCATTGTCAAGCTTCCGAATTCCTTCCTACCCGACTTAATTTTTCTATCGAACGGGGAAGTTATAAAACTCTTTGCGTAGTCAGTCTTTTCCTCATGCCTACAACCTCCTAACCTGCAAGAAAAGTTTGAATGCCTATCTCCTTGCCAACATTTCACCGCTGGTACACACGATGTTCTTCGAACATTATAGGTTTTCCTGTCGTGTACTGTGCGAGTTTTGTTTTTCATATTTCACTTCAATACGGTTATTTCATGATTGTATAAGAGATTATTATGAAGTACTCATATTGAATGAACAGGAATGAATATTATCAATGAAAACTGATTATCCATATATTTTATTATATAAATGATTGAAAATAAAGTAACAAGTTCACCTCTGGCGGGAACAAATATTTGCTATCGTCTTTTGTTCTCGAGTTACAAACAAAAGTTTGATTTTTCGTCTTTTCGACAAATGTGAATATAGTAGTTGTTGTCAAGTTAGGAGAAAATAACTTTTATATTCTTGTGTTGTCGAGAAACTTTGATAAAAGGTGCAATTTCGAATTGTGGCCTGAAGTTATATTTTTTCAAATGGGACTCATAGCTGGCTATGGTTTACTTAAAACGAATGTTTTTGTCTTTCCATCTATATATCATATGTTTAGGTCCCTTTTGATGTGTCAGTCTTTGATACCGAAAATAATGTTTTACTATACTATTACTTTTTGCGTTTTTTATATTCATTCCAAGTAGGCGGGTGTCATCTACTACAGTGTTTATCCGTTTGTTAATAAATTGCATATTAACGATTTCGTTTCCGTCATAATAACAATTAACTCATTTAATCGTAAAAGTGAAGATGTCTTACGAAAATTACGAGAAATATGATGTTAGAAAACTTTATTCAAAGAAATAACAATTGCATCTGAAATAAATATTTCAATCGCTATCCAGATAGAAGACGTGTCGTGTTATTTCTTTCGAAGGGCCATCCTCTTAAGGGAATCGAGACACGAAGTCTTGCTTTTTATTTGAAAGCCGACCACTTTATTATAATAAACTTTTATGAAATAAACGAGGTATAGAAAAATAGAAACTATAGCATGGTCGTGGCCCAACTTACTTCTCTGGCCGCTGATACAAGACTGAAGACTCTTCTACTTAACTAACTTTCCCACTCCTTCCCTGGTTGACACGTAGGCGTATACATCAGCACATTACAACTACATAATAGTAATACGAATGAAAGTAATTGTTCAAACTGATCCGTTATGTTCGATACATAAATTACACCCCTTCACAACACCCTCAACTGCATTATAAACATGAAGATTTGAAAAGGAATTCACAGCTTATAAAATTTTGTCCGAGTTCATTCATGTTGATTTGGTTTTCTTGTATAATTCCTCTTTAATATAGCCCCAAAAGAAAAAATCCAGTGACGTTCAGTCAGGTGATCGTGGTGGCCATATTTCCAAAATTGATATTCAATAATTCTGAAACTGTTCTGATATTATCAGGTGATGCACCATTTTGTTGGAAAAACTGATTTCTTGCCTTAATTAAAGGTTCATATAAGACCAATAATGCTCCAGCATTGCTTATGTAGGTTTCATCTGACCCAACTACATTTTTAGAGAATAATGGATCTTGTTGACATTCTTGACGATACCATATGCAAAACTCTACCCTTCGTTGGAAAATGGTTGGTTGGGTGAGATATTTTCTTATTGTATAAAGCTTAAATTTGTAGGTCTTCAGTATACCTAAGGTCTAGAAATTCCAGCTTCAATCTGTCATTTCAATTCAGATATACTAGTACCTATCATCCGCATTTTCAATGTTGTAATTTTTTGGTCTTGGCTTGCTGAAGGATCCACAATTATTAAGATTTTATTTTAACCTTTTGAAAATAGCTTTATTAGGTTGTCTTCTTTCTGGATAGCGATTGAAATATATATTTCAAATGCAATATCACAATTGTTATTACTTTGAATAAAGTTTTCCAACATATCATATTTCTCGTAATTTTCGTAAGACCCCTTCCCTTTTAGGATTAAATGAGTTAATTATTATTATGACGTAAATATGCAATTTACTGACAAACTGATGAACACTGTCATAGATGACACCCGCTTACTTGGTATAAATATTAAAAACTAACGCACAAAGTCAAATTATTATATATAGTTGAAAGAGAACAAAAAATCAGTTTCAATTAAACCATAGCAACTATGATGCCAATTTGACAAAATACAACTTTAGGCCATGACTTGAAATTGCACCTTTTTTAATTTTCTCGACGCTACTGGATTATACAGAAAAAATGCCTTGAGCTTGGGTAAATTACAAAATACTTTGTAATATAATGCTGTGTTAGCAAAACTATAGTCACATTTATTTATTAAACTAGTGAAAATCGAACTTTTAATAGTTATTTTATTTAAGTTTAGATTGGATTTTCATCACTTGATGGCTGATTATATTCAATTTCTGGACTTCCAGGATATTATATTTTTTGGTCCAAATGTTATTTTATGAATATTATTCTGTGTGCATCTCGAATTATTTTATAGATGTACTATCAACGTTTTCCTAGTACGATACAATTTTCTTCAAAATCTCCGCAATATAACAGAACTCATTCAAATTATTATTATAATATAATATAAGATGTAAGTTGTTTCCCTTCTTGCTCGTTTGCGACTCTCGTATCGGTTAATACTTCATAGGCCCTCACGAAAACGTAGCAAGGTGGCACATTATTTATTTCCCTTCCAAATGCGTATTTTTGAACGCTCCATCTATGAGATAATAATGTTTTCCTCCCTTACTTTGTATAAGGATTAAATTTAAAAAAATTGAAAACAATGTTCTTTCTTGACCTAACGCCAATCATCATTACATTCTGGTGATGTTACACCAAAGTTTCGTTGAGCTTCTTGACACAATGGTTGGCAGAATTTAACAATGCTGCCTGAATAAATGTATATACAGTTCAATTGAAGATATATGAAAGGTTAGGACTAGATGAATATTGGGTCAATTCGGACCCTGTTCAAGATTGGCAAAATGACATGTACATCGGTTTGAGGTTAACAATCCACCTAAATATTCCAGGGTCGTTATGGAATTCTTACAAATCGTCCACTTTCGTCATTTCTTCGTTACAATTGTCAGAATTTGCAACTAATGAATGAAGAATAAACTTACTGTGGAATGATTGCATACAGATTACTTTAATACAAAATGTAAAAATCATTTCTGCTCTAAACAATTTATAAGACAACAAAATATACCACTAACCTATGTATTTATAATACATGTCCACAATGAGAGAAAATCTTCATGAAGGAAAAATATGGATCTTTAAACTCGAGAATCGTATGATATAAATCATCAAGTACACGCATACAGCTGAGTTGAGCTAAGAGGATAATGTTTCAGAGGGTGTAATGTATATTTATATTTTTCGGTAAAATATTTCAATCTGTCAAGTTGTAGTTTACAACTCGTTCTTTCAAGATTTGTAAGCTGCCACTTGGGAAATGTAATGGTGTTTTGCTGTAGTATGTTCATCGTTTGCAGAATTACTCTCACTAACATATTCCTGTATTTACCTGTTCCTGTTAGTTTCATATTTTCTTTGCTTGTCTTACAGGGGAAAACTTGAGTAAGACTTTCCTTCCCTCGTCGCTTTTTACAACATCCTCAATTATATAAAACATGTCATATGCATTATCGTTATTTACACAGCACAACTGTTTAAATTAAGAATGTCAATTAATGCAAGTAAGTGGAATAGCTTTCACAGTGTTTATTTGGCATAGGTTGTATCATCTTCATAATATCGGGTAAGCAAAAATCCTGGTTTAATTTAGCTATATCATGTGACTGTAATTGATATTTTTGAGGAAATTTGAAAAAGGATTTAATACGAAATTGCGAGCATTTATAAAAAAAAAACCGTTGTATGAATTCATGCAAAACACATCCAGGATGCCCCGAATTGAAGATACATCAATAGTATATGTCAGAGTTTATTATTTAGCTGAATTTTGAAAATGAATGATGGAAAATGATAGTTGCTGCAAATCTTGAACCGGCGTTTCATAAGCCAACATCTTTAGTGGATCACAATGAAAAAAATTAAGCAAATTAAATCAGGGAATTCAGCCAGCCACTTCCATAAGCGCTGCAACCAGCGATCCACGATAGTGTTGGCTAAGGAACATTGTTACCGCCTGGGTGCAAAAACCACCATCCAATTACAAGCACAATAGGCCGCAGATGTTTTGGGTACTAACACACAGTGGCGGCTCGTGAACTTTTCAAGAGAGGAGGCTGGACATAAAACGTTCTTGTAAAAATATACTCTATTCAGCCAATAAATTTAACCTTTGCACAGCGACCGAACCAGCTACTTCAGTGCCAAAATTAATTGTTGCCAAGCAAGAACCAACGTAGAGGTGTAGTTTCTCTTGGAAAAAAATTTTTTTGTTCGTTTTTTTTTTCTTTGGATTTTTGATATTTTTTATTTTTTTTTTTGAAATTTTTCATATTTTGGTTTTTTTTATTATTTTTATAAACTTTTTTTATATATTAACGGAATTCTACGGTCTTTAGTTTGCGAAAAATGATCAATAATATTATCATAAAATGTATCATTTTGTTTTAAGTGTTTTACTAAATCTTTTTCAATAGATATCAAACTAACATTGCATAAACGATTTTGGCTCATTGTATTTCGCATGTAAGTTTTAATTCGTTTGAGAGTAGAAAATGATCTCTCCACCGATGCCGACGTGACAGAAATGGTGACTGTCAAACAAAATAGTTTATAAAAATGAGGTAAAACTTGTTGCAAATCATTATCTATCATATATTTTATCATATCGGCGTGAATGTCGTACTGGCCTAAAATATCTTTATCCGAGTAGGTATATAACCCATAATTCATTGTGCAGTGCTATTTTATCAAAAAATTTATATTTTAGAACTAAGTTATCTAAAAGTGTATTGAAAAACTCTTTTGAAAAAGATTCAAAAAATCTTCTATTCGTCAAGTCGAAAAATTTCAATTCATGTAAATCGGAAAATCGAATCTCAATTTGACCTTAAATAGTATCTCTAATTTCATAAAAAAAGTTGTTTATAATGTAGTTTCTTGTCTACCAAATTATGTTTTCCTCCTTTAACAATATTCTGTTTACCGGTTAATTTAAACTTAATACTCGATGTAATATTGTTTCGTTTTCACCATCAATCGATCGAGTGGACTGTATTTTCATGGGTCTTTTCTGGATTAATTAAAACTGTTTTCAAACAATAACATTTATTTAAGAAGATAATTTTGGACTCTTTCAAGAGGTTTTAAAAACTGTACTAGCAGGCTGCTACATCTTTTCTTCACTACACATTTTCTACCTGGTTCCTCGACAAGAGGGTAAATCAGGGTTGAGAGTGGTAATAATGGAGGGGCATGAGCCATAACTTATAACTAACATAAACAAGAATAGGAACTATCACTTACTTTAAATTATACATACTTAATAGTAAACAAATACAATGAACTAATTAACAATATTTGAATCCATACCGGCCACCTTGGCAGACCTCAGGTCTTCAACAACCAGTACCATCAAATAGAAATATAAAATATAAACCATGGAAAAATTAACTTAACATTTTGAATTAGAAATCCTTAAAACTATTGAGAGTTCATCTATTAACAAAACATGTTGGTTTTCTTATGTAATAGGGAGTGGACACACCTTTGCAACCGGCCGTTTATAAACACCTTTATTGGTCTTAACACTCACAACACGAGTTTTCCCAACACTTCCGGGGTGTAGTTTTATAATCCTTCCCAATACCCATTGGGATGGTGGTAAATTGTCCACCTTAACAATAACCATTGTACCAATTGATATAACATCAGTATCTGCATTCCATTTCTTACGCTGTTGTAATGAAGTCAGGTAATCACGTGACCAACGTTTCCAGAAACTTTGTTGCAATTGTTGAAGAAGTTGGTATCGAGATAACTTATTAATTGTTATATGATGAACATCTGGATCTGGTGGTAATGTCAGTAATTTGCCAATTAGAAAGTGAGAGGGGGTTAGCGGATTTAGATCATTGGGGTCGGCGGAAAGAGGAGAAAGAGGTCTAGAATTAAGTATGCCTTCAATCTGCGTCAACACAGTAATAAACTCCTCATATGTTAAGATTGTTACGCCGATTACTTTGTATAAATGCCGCTTTAGACTTTTCACATTGGCTTCCCAAATACCTCCAAAATGCGGTGAATTTGGAGGAATAAAATGCCATTTAGATCTATTTTGATCAGTATAATCACATATTAGATCATTGTTTGATTTCAGAAATGAATACATATCATTCAAACTATTATTCGCACCTACAAAATTTGTTGCGTTATCCGAATACAAGTCGCTTGGAAATCCTCTTCTTGACGAGAACCTTCTCAAGCATGCTATAAATGCATCGGTTGAAAATCAGAAATTAACTCAATATGTATAGCCTTAGTGCTTAAACAAACAAATGAACAAATGTAACCTTTAGTTACTTTATAACCTCTGATCTTGCGGTCCTTTACGGAAAAGGGTCCTGCATAATCAAGACCTGTACATTGAAAGGGTATTAAATTAGCAACACGATTATGTGGCAAATCAGCCATGGTCACAGCCATTGGTTTAGGATTGAACCTAAAACATGTTAAACATTTTCTTTAGCCAAATAAATTCCTTTTAAAGGCCAATAATTTTGACGGACACTATTTAACAATAATTGTGGACTAGCATGGAGTAGTCTAATATGCTCAGATTGAAATATTAATTTAGTTAACATATGTTTTGAATCTAGAATTATAGGATGTTTAGAATTATACTATAAATCGGAATGTTTGAGTCTACCACCGACTCTTATTATTCCATAATTATCAACGAAAGCAGCTAAACCTTTAAACTTATTTTTGATCGCTTTGACATTTCCTGTTGTCAAATAATTGAATTCTTTACTAAAACTTTGCATCTGAGCCATTTTAATCAAACATTTAAGGGCATCATCTAATTCGATTAACGTTAATCTACCATTAATGCGATTGGTACCACGTATCTTCGAATTACTATTGTTATGGAATCTTTACAATAAGCAATAACTCTTTGTAATCGAGTTAAATTAGAAAATTTATCAAATATTTGCCAGTTTTGACTTATTGTATGTAAAACTATCTCGCAATTAGTTTTTTTTAATTCTGGCAAATCTCTTTTTATAGTAGGAGTAAACTTGAAATTAAAACTAGAGGCATTGAAATCGTAAAGCCATGATGGACGGGACCACCATAGTTCATTTTTCATCAATTCAGTTGGGTAGTTACCTCGTGATACAATCTCCGCAGGATTCTGTTCAGTTTCAACATACTGCCAACTGTAATTTGCTGTTAATTCTTGAATTTCCGTTACACGTGTACATACGAAAGTTTGCAATTTATACGTTTCTGTATGAATCCAATGAAGGACAATCAATGAATCTGTCCATAGATAACAATCGAATTCATACATTACGCATTCCGATAAGGCTTTCATTAATCGGGATAGCATCATAGTCATAGTCAACGATTTCAATGGAGCTACTTTTGACTTTGAACAAAGTAAAGATACTTTTATCTCATTATTTTCATTGATTGATCTCATATAAACTACTGCTCCATAAGACCGTTGGCTAGCATCTGAAAAACCAAATAATTGAACTTTTGCTGGTTTTTCGATCATGACAAATCTAGGAATATTTAAGGTATTTAAAATTATCAATTCCTTGTAAAATAAATGCCATTTCCTAATTAAATTATCGGGAAGTTCATCATCCCAATCAAGTTTCAACGACCATAATCTTTGAATTAACCTTTTAGCAATTATAATACAAGGTGATAATAAACCTAACGGATCGTATAATTTAAATGATAAATGATCGTTTGTACAACACCATTGTATACCTAAACATTTTGTATCTTTGTCACATATTTTAAGAGTTTCTGTGGTTTTATTAATTGATTGAAAATTGTTTAAAATGTGTGAACTATTAGACCGCCATTTATTTAAAACAAAACATCCCGTACCCAAAATATAAGAAATCTGATTACAAATTTCAATTGCATCCCTTTCATCTGAAAATCCAGCTATAAAATCATCTACATAGAAATTCTCTAATATCATTTGACTTGCAACAGGAAATTCATCTCTAAATTCATCGGCAAGTTGGTGTAAACACCTCATTGCTAGGTAAGGTGCACTCGCGGTGCCATAGGTAACCGTATTTAGTTCGAATACTTTAATGTTTTCCGATTTATCGAATCTCCAAACAATTCTCTGAAGACACCTGTCCTCACGATCAATTAAGACTTGTCGGTACATTTTTGTTATGTCCGATGAAACTACGTACGGAAATTGTCTAAATTTGATCAATATATTAAATAAACTACTTAAAATTTGAGGACCTACATATTGAATGTCATTTATTGAAACTCCATTTGATGTCGGAGCTGAACCGTTGAATACAACTCTAGCCCGGGTTGTGAGGCTATCTTCTTTCATAACTAAATGATGGGGCATAAAATATGATATTTTTTATCAACATCGTCATTAATTAAACTCATATGTCCCATTTCCAAATACTCACGCATAAAATCCTTATAATCTATTTCAAAATGTGGAAACTTTTCAAACTTTCTTTCAAGAGACATTAGTTTTTTTACAGCTAATTCTTTTGAATTCCCTAAACTAGTAACGTCATGTTTTAACGGTATTTTAACAATAAATCTACCGTTTAGATCTCGCGAGAATGTCTCCTTAAATATGTTTTCACATTTCAAATCATCATTAGATAATTTACATTTCTCATCAATCTGTTCAACCATCCAGAATTTTTGTAATGATTGATTCAAGTTTACGAAATCTACCGATAATAAACATTTGATTTCTTTCGAATCTGTAGAGACATCTGGCAAATTGCCGGCAACGATATAACCGAATACGGTTTGTCGTAGAACTGGTAAACCTTTACCTAAAACTATTTTGTGAGATTTTAAAGCGTCCCAAAAAGTCGAGACCCCTATCAACAAATCTATATTATTGGGCTCATAAAATTCAGGATTCGCCAACATAATGTTTGTCGGCATTTTTAAACTTGAAATATCTAAATACTGGCTAGGTAAATAGTCAGTAATTTTGGGTAAAACTAAGCAATCCAAATTCAAACAGAAATCATTGATCATAGAGTGTGCATTCACGATACATTTTTTATCAATAGTAATTCCTGAACCGATATCTGAAACTGAAATATCTATGTTTGTTTGATGTAAATTCAGTCTCGAAACGAGATTTTGTGTAACAAAATTAGACTGGGAACCAGAATCTAATACGGCATAACAAACGTGTTTATTGCCATAAAAATCAACAACGAAAACCTTCGCAGTAGGTAAAAGGGCATGAGATTTGAGTGTGCTTGTAAGTGCGACCCTTGTCTCAACATCTGTGTGTAGTAATCTACTATGTCTTTGGTTGCATGAAAAACAAGGTTTTGACTTGCACGAATTGGCACTATGGTCTTTACATAAACAATTGTGGCACAATTTCAAATCATTAATACGTTTCACGCGTTCGGAAACTTCTAAATCAATGAACATCTTGCAAGTATAAATTTTATGACCTGTCTTGCTACAAAAGTAGCATTTAATTATCTTATTTGAACTACTTTGATTACTAAGAAAACTTTTAGTTGATTTTTGTTTAACATCTGCATGACCTTTGAATTTACTAATATCTTTATTAACGTTATAAGCTATTGATTCAATTGTATCAGCTCTATCTGATATAAACGTAGTAAATTCATTTAATGTGGGAAATTCATTCTTTTTCATCTTTTCCATCTTTTCCCATTCGCACTGGGTAGTTTTATCTAGTTTCGAATTGACAATATATATTAACAACAAATCCCAATTTTTAGTATTTACATCCAGATTATTCAATGCACCCAAATGTTTGAACAAAGTATCTATCAATTCTCGTAACTCTACAAATGAATCCTTTCTAATCAATGGTATCTCAAACAATCCTTGGATATGTGTAGACACTAATAACATCTTTTTATCAAATCTATTGCATAACATACTCCAAGCTACTTCATAATTAGTTGCTGATAATTCAACAGACCCTATAATTTTGAAAGCTGAGGGATTAAGACTTGCTCGTAAATAATGAAATTTTTGTATATCGTTAATTTTTACATTTTCGTGAATTAAGGACTGATATATATCTTTGAAATTTAACCATCCTTCATACGAGCCATCAAAATGTGGCAAGTCTATAACAGGTAGCTTTTTTGATTGAGCAGCTTGAGAAGGTGGCGCTAGATCAGAATCAGATCTACTTTTTAATAAACATGCTGTTCTCCCCAAAATAGTTTCATATTTATCACAAAATGACTCCCTCTCTTCTAACTGTTCATTCAATAATTGCTCATCGCACTCATTTTCGATTTCATTTTGAACTTGATCAAATTCAACAATAATATGTTTTAGTCTCTCAATTTTCAATTCTAACATCGTAATCTTTTCAATATCTTGATTACTATCAACTTTTATCTGATCATATAATAAATCTACTGATTTTGAAAGAGTGGTTAGTTTGCTTTTAATGCAACCCCTTTTCCTAATCAAGGCATCCATTTTGAATAAACGTAATTGATTTACTACAAATCTCAATTCTAAATAATCAAGAGAAAAACTGTTAATCTTATAATCAAATATTAAATTAAAGTAATAAACTTTATAAACCAACGTATCTGTGAATCATTATTCAAATCTATATCATCAATCTAATCAGCCTCTATATATCAATTTATCATCTATAAACTATTTAAGTAAATCCAGAAGCATTAACAAATCATATTATATTAATCATGTAATAATAAAGCTTCGAGAAACAATCTTAACCTGAAGAATCTGTAAACCCTTTTAAACAAATTGAATACATACACAAATCTAAAGGATAACAAAGGAACTCACATTTATATCAGAAAATAATCGTCGCCAACTGCATTCAAACATCAAACATCATCACGTGGCAGGAAATCTTAATTATTTTCGCATCCGGTATCGTAGGACCAATGTTTCGTTTTCACCATCAATCGATCGAGTGAACTGTATTTTCATGGGTCTTTTCTGGTTTAATTAAAACTGTTTTCAAACAATAACATTTATTTAAGAAGATAATTTTGGACTCTTTCAAGAGGTTTTAAAAACTGTACTAGCAGGCTGCTACATCTTTTCTTCACTACACATTTTCTACCTGGTTCCTCGACAAGAGGGTAAATCAGGGTTGAGAGTGGTAATAATGGAGGGGCATGAGCCATAACTTATAACTAACATAAACAAGAATAGGAACTATCACTTACTTTAAATTATACATACTTAATAGTAAACAAATACAATGAACTAATTAACAATATTTGAATCCAAATATGTTCCTGCGATTTTTCATGTCTGTCTATACCACGAGCTAAATTTTTCAAATCATCATAACCCGAGTGCCCCCAACATGGAGTTGTATCAGATGTAAATAGCAAGCAATATAATTTATTGTGTATTTCGATTTTGAAACATACCTGTCATCGTCACCACTAATCCTTTCAAATCCGGTAAAGGCCGTTTATTTTTAACAAAACACTTTTCTATCATCTGTTAATCCACTAAATGGATTTTCTAAGAACCCAGCAACTAAGTCACTCATCATTTTAACGTTCACCGATTAGATAAATTATAAGTTAACTACTTAACCTTACTTCGCCTCGCGGTACAAAACCAAGAACTAACGGAACACGACACGTGTGGCATTCTTCTAGCGGAAGGGCGGTATCAAGTAATTGTATTTCATTCGACCGACGATTCCGTACGAGAAGCTAGCTTCCATAGGATGTTGCCATATTCGCTCTTTTACCCTATCTAGCAATTGAACTGCTTGGAAAACGGCAACTGTGTTGACCACACGTATTTAGCGTTTGAGATATATAGAGAATCTAGCCTCTGGCCACTGTTGCCAGATTAAAAATAACTACTGAGAACGGGGAATTAATTGTAAAATTTGAAGAATTATCAGAGAAACAGGAAATAAAATGGAGAATGATCATTAAGATAAATTGGTGAGGAGGCTGAGCCTCCTTAGCCTCCTTCGAGGAGCCGCCACTGCTAACACAACAACCTCACAGAACAAGAATGAACCAACAGGTACCAATATTTTGCCTACTGGTTCAATTTTGAATGCAAAAATAAATCTAGAATCATTTCAGTTGGATAAATTTTTTCAATAAAAGTTTTACATTAAATCAAAATGATCAACCCTGATATTTACTGTATCTTGAAATTGAAAAAAATATACGTATCGACATATATACTGTTTTTTGGTGGCAATTGTATTACATCTTATTTTCAAATTTCCCCAGAAGATAGACATTTTAGTCACATGGTATCTTTCATCATCTTCAATAAGAATCAATCGCCCAATCTGATGGTGGAAAAATATGTATTTAAAATTTGCCACTGTTATGTCATGTTTACACTATTTTTTCACTTTTTTCAACTAGATAGATGATAGATAGAAAATGAACATCCTGCACACTTATAATAGAATGTGCTATGCGTATTATACTCGTACTAATGGCATGATTGACATGGATATGACTAGCAATAGCAGATGAATAAACAATAAATACGCATGATGCATATGTGCGTGGCTGCAATTCGCTTTCAATATATCACAAAGATTTTATTGAAAAGATTACTACAACTAGCTCCTTGCTCTTCCTTGTTTTACTATACGTAGGTATGTATTTGGATATAAAATTGGAAAAGCTATGATCAATCCATCAGTGAATTCCCTCACTTATGTTGCACAATTTTTCGTTTTCGGGCTTTTCTGTGGGTAAGATGTATGAATGTAGGAACAGAAAATATTTCGCGAATGATTTAGAAACAGCTAATGAATGAAAGATGTTTTGAATTAATATACTCTATACACAACAAGACAATTTGAATCATTGAAGGAGGAACTTGCCGTACATCGCAGAATGGGGAGGAGGAACATGCAGTTACATATGTGCATGGTGTGCCAAAAAGTACCGACTCCAGAGGAATTTCAAAACCTAAATCCTTTCTACATAAGCTTTCATAATGTTGGTGGTCTACGAACTAAACTATATCTTCTTTGAGTGTTCTAAAGGTAATTAAGATATTATAATTCTTATAGAAACGTGGCCTAATAATAACTTTATTAATACCGAACTGGAATTGAAGAATTATTCTATATATAGATCTGATAGAAATTATGAACAATATCTCAAAACAAGGTGATATTAATAATGCTTTTAAATCAGAATCAATAACATCTAGTATGATAATTACATTGATCAATTATTCGTAGCAATACATATCAATAATATTGGATATATTTTTGGGCTATACCTGCCAGTCATCTAAATACATATGAAGAACTTTGTATTAAGGTAGATCAAATTAATTCTTCACATCCAGCTGCTTCATTGATATTATGTGGTGACTATAACTTACCTGAACCCCAGTGGAACAATAATATTTCAGGATCTACTGTAATTTGTCCCGAGAAGTCTAATGTCAATTTGTTATCGAATCATTTTTCTTAGATAAAATACGCCTCTCATCCCATATTCTCCAACAGGTTCAGCATATTTCAATACATTTTGATACTGATCAGACTGATGTTTTTCAGTGTGCAGAATACTACCATGATTTTTATAATGCTGATTATATAGCAATTAATAATTATATTGTTCATCATTGATCATTATTCAGTACTAGTGATGTAAAATTCCCGGGAATTTATACTTGGGGGAAAATTCCCAGGGAATATTGCCGGGAATATTCCCAAAATTCATAAATTCTTGGGAATATATGGGAACTTATGATTTTCTCTTAAACGCATAGGTCAGTGGACAATATTTTTTTTTAATCTCTTAGAACTAATCTATTAATATGAACATATAAATCAATTTATAAAGAGTTATATTCAAAAATAAAAATGGTTATTGGCCTAAGTAGGCCTAATCCTACACTTCCCCCTTTCTTGCCGGTTTCGGTTTCATCAGATGATGAGATAATGTTTTTGAGCTCTGATGGACACTTGAAACATTTTTTTATGTTTCTCTCCATTTTCACAGCGTTTGATTGTTTATATTCTTTCAAACAATATTTATTAACAACTAACCTATTTTCCCTTTTCATTGAAAAAATTTCCTTTTTTCTTGACCATTTTTCTCACAAGTCACTACTCACTATTTTAAATATTTCAATAAACACTAAACAAATATTTACAATACAAAAGAAACTATTTGAACGGTTCAAAGAATATGAGCTAGAATTGAAAAGACACAAGACAGTAGTCAGCTACAGTTCACTGCTCAGACCACATGGCAACATAACCTAGAAACTGAACAAACATAGCCTCTCCGCCCTCCCCTCCTCTTACTTGGAATTGTGAGTAGGTCTACATCAGCTCCCCTCCTCCTACTTCGAATTGTGGGTGGCCTACATCAGTAGCACATAGATTCAAAATGTACTTGGAGGGAAATTCAAAAGTTACATTGAACCATTTCCAATTAGGAAAGACAGAAATGGTTTGAAAAATTCCAATTCAACCCTAAAAAGAATTTAATCATAATAATATCTTTGATGAATAAATTAGCTACTTAACTTGAATATCCTTCAAAACTTATATCATCAGGTTTTTTTGACGGTTAAAATAAAAGTTTTTGCCATGGCATATCACAATATTTTTGATTATTTGACTTTGTTATTGATCATTTAGAACCAATTAAGGTTCCAAAACGGTTTTAATACCAAATGAACCCCATTTAAATGGGTTTATTCCATAAATTCCCTCGTTTTGGGAACTTATAAAGCCTTCGGGAAGTTCCCTGGAAATATTCCCATTTATAAATTCCCTTCCCACTGGGAATATTCCCGGCTCACATCACTATTCAGTACACATCAAAAATGAAAAAAAAAACAATAAAAATATTTTCAATTTATAACGAATTCAAATATCCTGGGGCCCCCTCTACTATTTAATATTTCTCTTGAGAAATGTAAAATTGTATCGAATGCAGGTTACACAGTAGTGTTTGCCTCAGGCAATACTCTAAATATCACTGAAACTGTATGTCTTAACTATAATGATACAAAACCACAATGTTTTAAACTACAATTAAATGGAGAAGTAGGTAATTTAAAGTGTTATAATTGATAAAAAATCTATCAAGGAAAGATAATATCATTAATTTAATGAAAAGAGTGAGATATCTTATAATATGTGAAATGTGAATTAAGCAGTGTACTATGTCTAAAGAATTTGTTGTCAATTGTATATGATTCATTTTTTTTCTCGCGTAGAGGAGGGAAAATCTTCTCGGGTGTCCGTGCCCCCGGGTGTGCCGGATTCCTATCAACCAAAACCCCTCCTCCGTGAGGTTGGTTCTCCATCCTAAGGGGAGCCCCACTGCACTGCGGTCATTATAGTCCTATTGTGCCCTCGCATGTTTCTACCTCCTCTTCAGTCGGTGTATTCTATGAATTTCAGTAGCCTGATGTAGGGGATACTTCTGATTTCCTCGGGTGTAGTTTTATCGTCTCCAAGGTATGTCCAACGACCAACCGCGTATGCCATGCACTGACACAGCACATGCATAGGTGTCTCGTATCCCACGCCGCAACCCCTGCAACTGGGCTGATCTGCCAGTCCCATCGTGTAGAGGTGTTTGTTGCATAGGGCGTGTCCGGTCAGGAATGCAACAAGATTCCGTATTTCTTGTCTGCTGAACGTCAGCAGATTTTTCACTCGTTGCTGCTGGAGATCTCCCATCAGTCGCTTGGAGTAGTACATACGGGGCAGTTCTCTCCTGTAGGCACGGTGCTCTATCTCGAGCCATTTTTGTATTACAGATTTCGCTGTGGCATGAGAAATGACACAGGTTGGCTCTGGTCTAATCAATGGTTATTCCGCCCCCGCTTTTGCGAGTTTGACGGCAGTTTCTGTCCCTTCTCGTTTGGTTTTCTCAGACGAGTGTTACTCTATTGGGGTTCATTACTAATGTCGTTAGTTCTCTAACGCAATCAAGTACACATTGTGAGGTGATTGTGTATGACACCAGTGCCTTAAGCACTGTCAGGTTGCTCACTATGATTGTGATTTGTCTATTCTCATAGGCTCTCTCCCTCATAATTTGAGCACATGTTATTACAGCTATTTTTGCTTGGAATTCTGTCGCAAAAGTCCCTAGGTTCGGAAAAATTCTTCCCCCTTGGCTCGTTTTCTCGACTATTCCAGCACCCGTACTTTTTTCCGTCTTGGTGCCTTCGGTAAGCCATTTGGAATCCCCTGGTATCATATGAGGACTGCTCCCAGCGTCCATACTACAGCATGGTTACATCTGGTGTACTTGCCTAGGGAACAGATATTACAGAAAACATCAATATATAACAATAATGGAAGAATTATTGAAATACTTAAAGGAGTAGATAATAATTTGGTTATACCACTTGAACCAGATAATAAATAAATACATGTTTAAAGCAGCAAACTGCTATAAAAAGTAATCAGAAAAATGTATAATGTATCAAAAACAAGAATAACTTTCTTGCTCTTAGCAAGCAAAACTTTGAAGCGAATTCTGATGGGTTCTTGCTGTTCAGGGGGAAGACTGGAAATAGCTTAGTTCAAAACGTTTCGCCTTTTTTTCACACCCTTTTGCTTCATGCCATCAATTGTTTTTCTTTAGTTTTTCTCTGAAAAATTTAGCGAACATGTAATTAACTCTACTTATTTGATGCAGGATAAAATGAACTAAATTTTTATTTGAAGCTCCAATTGAATATCATAATATATTGATCAGGATTAGGCATGCTCAGAGGAAACTAACTTGGTCATCCAACTTTCAAGAATTTGAAATTCATTGGACACGAAAACCATGTAAAATTGACATAAATTTCTGCCAAATATTAATTCAACAAAGAACATTCGTATACCATTTTTCCTATATACAACGATAATACATTACCTTTCATTCTAATTGTTTTGTAGACTAGCTCAATTTTTCTTCATAAAACTGCAAATCGTTGTAATTATTCTTCTTTTTATCTCTCCTAGTTCTGCTGCAAGTAGCGGCCTTGGCAAGTTCAACAAACATTGAAGTACTTCAAATAGGGAAGTAACAGAAACACCCATTTCTTCCTGCAGTGAAATAGTAAACATTGATATACAAAATATCCATAAAGGAATTAAATAATATAGGATCACCACTGACACAGCATTAGATGCGTTTGTAAACAAATTGTCTGAGATCTCTTGCTTTTCAAAAGGAATATTATTCACCCTCAATGTTCATCGACTCATCCTCATCATCGAAGTTTCATCTTCCAAGTTCTATTCATTCTAACCAGATAAATAATCGTTCTTCAAAGTTGATGGAAACCATCTTCCCATGGTAACTGATAGAGTACCTATGTATAATTGTATCTTTTCTCGTTTCATAAAATGTCCATTTTCAGCACATTCTTGTACAGGACGTGCATTTTCTGAAAATTATGCTTGTCTTATGTGGATAGACCCATTGGATAACACTACTTTCTTTGATAATATCTTTCTCAACGAAGGCAATTCACATAGCACGTCCCCTCTTTTGATGCAATCAAAGGTTTCGTGCAACCTCTTGAATTGTTCCTTACTCAGGAGAATTGATTAATTAAAAATCAATTTCGTCCTCATAATAATTAATTATCATTATTAATTAATATTAACCTTCGAGGTAGTAAACAAACTAAAATTTGTTCTTCATTGAAGAGTCTTTTCATCTTATCAGAACGGGAATACTCACCATATTTAAACTGACAATTATAGAAGTAGTGTTTATGTTGTAAAAAAAACAATCGTGATCATGCCATGGTACGTGCACTTTTGAGTCAACAACTTTTTCAACCTCAGACTAATAAATTATTAAAATTATTAGTGTGAGCTATCAACAACATAGATTTCTCTGTTAACAATCACAATGACATTAATATTGTTAGCTGGCAGGCGCAGGGCTCAGACCAATAACTTAACTGGGCCCTTAGTGTAATCAGCGCCAAAGGTGGCGACTTGGCGAACCCTTAATTATTAAACTTGTTAGGATGCGGCAAGACATAAGCGCTGAGATTGGCCTGTTGTTCCAGATTTCTTGCTCCATAGCCAAGAACTATAATTATAGAGTAAACGAATAAAATAAACTGTTACGTCGATGACATCAATTGGGTCTTAAAGTGAGAATTTTGGACACTTCTGCAGGTTGAATATATGGCTGTGATATATATTTATAACGAGGAAAACACCATGGCCCAATAAAATACTTATTCTATTTCAGAAATTTTACGGTTCCTTCCCATTTCCACTACGATTTGTAAAATATCAAATCTGTACCACCAATAGGAATGGCGCAGTCGTCTCCACAGTGGGTTACACACACAGACATCATCTCAAAAATGATCTAGATCGAGTCAGAAATGGTCAAATGGATAAATTTGCAAAAATCTGGAAAAAATTTTTCCCAGATTCCAATATCACATACTTCCCTTATTCTTACTACGTATAGTCGAGGAAGTAAAAATATATTCTAAAATCAGAAGAAAAATTTTACTTTCGTCAGCGATGTAAAACCAAACAGGTTTTTAAGTTGTAGTTCTCATCTCAATAGATCTAGTAAACAACCTTATTAAAATATTTATCAGAATGAATATCAAATAATAGATTTGGGGATTTTTGAATATAAAGAGAATTTTTTTTTATATTAATTTCATTAATATTACCTACAATGTTTAAAAATTCAATTTTATCATTTGAATACATTGAATTAATGTAGCAAAATTAGAATCAGGTCCTGAACGCAATAGTTTGTCAGACAGTTCGGTGCGACAAACGTATTAATGAATAAAAGAGAGAAGAACGTACATCCCAACTTGATAATGTGACCGGTTTTCATATTGCAGTTTTGCAAAGCTCGTCTCCCAGTGCTGTACCCCTCAGAAACTGTTGTATAATTGTATATGCGATAGACATCGTTCTTTTCCGACCGTTTTAACCGACGAGTATTCGATTCGAACGATGAACGAAGCCGGACGATGCACACACGAGATGAATTTTTAGTTCTCCACAATTTACCATGATTAGCCGCACGTGTTTGTATTCAATGGCGGCGGCAATGGCTTCAATACGCACCTTTGACCATGGATTTGTTGGAAGAACTGAGATTGGAGTCAGGAGACATAATTACCACAGAATGGACGAGGAAACGTATTGGAAAGTACTACAACTTGAAACGCCCGTAATTAAAAAAAAAAAAACCCTGGCGCGATAATATCGCAACATCGATGCCACAAATTGGATGATAAATGTTTTCACCTATTTCTCATCATGATCAACAACTGTGCAGCCGGCGCCTCTGAGAAAACAATTTCAGCCTCCACACATCGTGTTTATCCGACTGAATGGCAGGCTACCAAACAGAAAACAAACCGATTGGATATTTTGGAACGACGGTTGACCACGACTTACCCGTCGGTTAAAAAGGTCAGAAAAGAACGATGTCTATGCCCTTCCGAGTGTGATTGACTGATGGGACATAATGTATTGTAAATATTGAACAAAACATAGAAACACAAATTTAACGTTTATTCTAAAAATAATTTGTATAAATACTTTCTATTTCTAATATTTGTAAATTGTTTCTTTTCATTAGCCAGAATAAGAATAATTTATTCAACGAACATCTTCGGCCCGTTCCAAATTCCCAGCCTTATCACAGTTTAGTTTAGACTATCACCTTTTTTCCACTCAAATCTCATAACATATCCGATGCACTTTTCGGTTACAATGCAGCCATTATCAAAGACATAATGTAAAGTGAAATTGAAGCTAAGATTATTTAACAACGTGATATACTTAAATGATCAAATTGAGGAAAGGGTAAATTACAACCAGCAATAAAGTGACTATTATTACCTCAGGTCAACTCTAGAAGCCCATATTTACATCGTGTTTACCAGACCTGATGCCAGTCTACCGGGGTAATACAAACTAGGCACATGTCTCAGGTATACGAAATAAAAATAGTCAAGCTCGGCACAGAAATTAAAAGATTCACTTTTAAAATTTTGAAACTCGGCACATGAATAATAATACCTAAATCTGCTTGCAAGAAATAGACTGATGTAATATTAAAACAAAATTTAATAATTTAAAATATACATAATACATATAGGTACATAGGAAGAACATATTCAAAATTATATTTACACTGTACTATTTTAATTAATTGCATAATAATGCGATATTATTTTAACATATTGCAGTTTGGACAACTTACTATTTTTATATTCTATAATTTTAGAATTAACAAGTTAGTGGCTATATTTTTGAATTTATGAATTTCGTTAATATAGATTTCAGTTTGTACTTTGAGAAGTGCGTCTACAAAAATAAATAACGAAAGATGCGTTTGGTACATGGAAGCATTGAAATGGGAATGAAACAATTCGCAAGCATTGGTTGTTTTATTTAATGCAGCAGAGGCATCAGCCCATATATGTAGCGGAAATTTCGAATTATCTGTCGAACGATTTTCGAGAAGGTAATCAGAAAATTTTCCAAGTCTTTCATCTACTGGCTTAACTTTGTAGAACTCAAAAAAATGCAAATCGTCAACGTTCTTTGGTTCCAATTTGGTGCCACTTTCCAATCTCAGAATTTTTGTCTTGGTATTCTTTTGATAAACCTAGATTTTGAATTTTTCTGTACCATGCTTGAGTTAAGTGGAATCGACACCCAGTAATTTTAGCATTTGTGTAAATTTCTAACACTGCATTATGAATAGATATCTCAAAATCTACTACTATTCCTTCTGGTAGAAATTTTATTTTTATATAATCACAATACTCTTTAATTTTTGATATGCAAAACCCATGTTTTTTCACTTTTGTCTTCCAATAAACTAATGGTATATAATGGCCGTTAAAAAAACCACGTATCGTAAACATTTGTGTGAAATACATTGTGCAGTAAAAAAATGTATCGCCCATATAAATAATTTTTGATTCACATAAAAACTTCAAATTACTTTTACAGCTAAATATCACTAAATTTTCGGATAAATCATTAACAATTAGGAAATCTTCATTTCTGTTGGTTTTTGGTTGAAGTTCATTCGATGCTTCATGAACCTCCGATAGTGAATTTTTCAAAGCTGGCAACAATTTTCGACGTGCAGTGTGAATGTTTCTCCTAGCACATTGTAGATCACTTATTGTCAAAGTGTTTAAAGACACATCATTTTTAGCTAGCTCCATTCTAATCATTTGGGAAGGTTTTTCTGCTATATCACTTTCGGCTTTTCTCTTCAAACAATGACTCAAAACTCGTCTTTGCATCACATTTTTTAGTTCTGCTTCATGATTATGATTCACACTCAGGTTTGTTATAACTCGACTTTTTGACTCACCTAAAGTATGAAAATTTGCTTTATATTTATCTTTGATGCACCTCCACTTAGTTTATCCGGAAGATAATTTTCTGTTGTGTTCTTTAAACTTATAGTTCTCGTAAACTAAGAGAAGTTTTCCTCTTTGACTGAACATTTCACTTAAATCCGTAAAATTAGTATGATTTATTTTCGCCACTTTACACTTTTTCACAATAGACCATTAACTTTGCACTAGAAATGACTTTGTACTTATTTAAACTGATGTACCTACAAAACAAGATATAGGTAATTAGGTACCTGTTACAGGGGTTAGGTACCTGCAACAACTTTATGCCGAGTTTGTAGTTGTGAAAATATAATTTAAAATGCATCAGGATTAAAAGATTAGGATGTGCCGAGTTTGATACCGCCCCAGTCTACCACCAGTAATAAAAATCTGATATTTTAGGTGGGTTTACCCGAAAAAAGGGCTAGTACTTAATTTTTTTGTATAAAGAAGACAGCATAGGAAAATACTATGAGTATTCTTTATTAGGCAACCATCAGTAGAACGCCTAATATGAAATTAAACAATTAAGTAGGTACTTATTATTAGAATTTTGGAACAACAAATTCATATTTATGAAATTGTAAGAGAACAATTTCATAAATATGGCTCAAATTGCGCACCATTTTGTTTATTTTATTGACAATTGTTTCTCTTGGAATGTAAGCGATTTCGATTTGGATTCCGTCTTTTTTTAAGTCTTCCAAGTTCTCTGGAGGGGGTAATAAAAATCTTAGAATAAGGCCATAAAATAAATCGCAGGGGTTCATATCCGGTGTTTTGGCAGGATATCTAATTGATCCGTTAGTACCCATCCATTAATCAAAACAAACGTTCAAATAATCGGTATTGATTCGAGCATTGTGGGGTGGCGTATTTTCCGATATATGGGTGATTTCTCCTCGACAAATGAAATCGGGTCGCCCCGACGTCTCTTTAAATGGATAGATACAATTGTTATAACTCGCCGTCCATCAATCCGATTTCAACGAAGTTTATTATCCAGGTGTTTTTTTAGGGTCGCTAGTTATGAATAATCCGTAATTAAATTTCCCAATTCTATGTTTTGAACCCAAAATGGCCACAGACACAGAATGACTTACTTGGAAAATGAACCGAGGTACCTATTTTGAACCAATTACATTTCAATGACGGATTCATAATTCGCGACCCAATAAATTCATGAATAATGAATTTCAACGAAATCGGTTTGACACAAAGCGATAATCTTATCCATTTGTTTTTTGGTCTCATGTATACGCTCCAAGTTTTTGGATTGTTCAAGAAACGTCCTTCTCACTTCACCCCCTTCCAACCGAACGTGATTCTCTAAGTTTTGCGAAAAAACTTGTGACGAAAAATGTTTATTTTAATATAATGTATGGAAACGCCAGTCTTTGAAAATTATTCTGAAGAGTGTTCTTGGAAAGCTGCCCGACCTTCTTCAGAAAAACCTGTGTTGCTTATATATGACGAACACAAGAAGGATGAGAATTAAAAGAGTTACCTACAACGACAACCCGGCCAAAAATTATTCCGAAATGATATTTGTACAAACACTGATTCCACTATAATAATAAATGGGTTTAGAAAGGGTGGCAAATTCCCATTAAACCAAGATATAATTCCAGAAGAAAAATGTTTATTTTAATATAATAAATAATTTTAACATTTGTTTTCAATCTTGACACGTCTTTACGGTTTTCTGACCTCAAATTGTTTTTGGCAAATAACTCTGCGTCAAACAAAGAGCACGATTTCGTACGACCCACAAATTCTGGGACAGCATATCAACATCGGTTTCATCAAAATCTGAATTCATCGCGACGATTAATAGCGAATATGAATATTTTACTGGGCTATTTTGTTAACAGAATACAATGGTTGATGAATGCAAATCAGTTCTCACTGTCACGTAATTATTGCGCATAAGCACCAAGGGCTAAATAACAAATTACCTATTAGCTATTCATTTTTCGATAGGAACATTTCTTGAGACACTTGTAAATCTGCAGAATCAGCAGTGTTAGGAAGATATAGCTTTCATTTTCATGTTCCTCCTCAGAGTAATTTATTTCTGAAGATACAATGTTCGTAGTTTACATAACATAAGATGTAATTGTAGGTAGAATTACAGTCCCGTGAAGAACTGTTTCTGTACTAATGGAGTTTAATTCTATCAAAATTGAGATTCACAACGAATATTTTGGTTACGGAGTAAAGTCAATTGAATAAAATTGACTGTTTGACTTTGAAAAGTAAAAGTGCTCATCCTAACTTATAGCATTCCTTTAATATGAGTTTTCAACAAAACAACAACTTAGTTGTTGAATTACATATATGTTTCTGAATATCATTTTGGTTTTAGGATATATTCCATTTTAAATTAATTTTCTCAGAACACGTATAGACTACGGTAATATTATTATTCATCCTATGTTATCGGATTCTTTCCAAATGACGTTCCAGCAAAATACCAAAATAAATCTTTAAAATAATTGAAGAGACATCCCACGCAGGTCTCTGTAGTGGTGTTAGAATCTGGATGTAGCACATAGTCAATATTATTGACATTATCAATATATAACATGCAAACCATTCAAACTGGACAAAGCTGTTGTCGTCACTTGGGACGCTTCAATTATAACCTGAATCGAGCGAGTCCGTGACATTATATGCAACGGTAAACGGGGACTGAGACCAGCGTATGTGCGATGTTGATGGAGTATTTGACAGATCGACTCTATTTCCCAAAGGTCCCGTAGATTATCAGCGAATGTTACTATAGACGCTCCAACGGGCACAAACGGGAACCAGGGATGCGACCGACCCAATTCTTGAATAAATATATATTTAGGGCACAAATTTTCCAAATTTACAGGAGTAAAGCAATTAGAAACCGTACACACTAGAGATCCAAACTCGATGATGTTAATATTTTCATTTTGTATGACTTTCATAATGTCAATGTAAATGTGGAACAATTCGGGTTTCTTATTATTCGATGCCCATCTGTAAATCGTCTTTTTACCCAAATATGTTAGTTAAAGAAGAATAAAAGGAAACAAAATGTTGTTAGTTTAACTAAAACACATTATACACTAAAAGTCTCACATCTGTGGATATGCTATAATAATAATAAGTACTTAATAAACACCCTTATCCAATAAAAATACTATTGAAATAATAATAAGGACCATTCAGCTACCAAGTTGCCATTATCAGAGTAAACAATTAGTTTAGAGTTTAGTTTACTCTGATGATTGCTACTTATTAGCTGAAAGGTCATTAGTTCTTTAATACTATATTTAGTGGATTAGGGGGATTATTCCGTACTTATTAGTAAAACGCATCAGTTTGCGCATTCGTTGGAGTCAATTTCGAACCAACAATAATTTGAAAGAATAAACCTAAAAAGTACTGTTTGCTTGTGGTTTTTTCTTGTCGTCTTGAGAATTGTGTCAAGTGGGGTAAGTACGTTTTTGTAGTAAGTGCGTTTATGCCATGAAACTTATGAAACAGTCGTCCAACTTAGCCTATAGAGTATAGAGGGTGTAATGAAACTTATTATTAACATTGAAAATTTCTGGTTGTTCATGAATCGAGCTTGTAGCAATTGCGTCTCTGAAACGCGAAGTAAATGCGTTTTAGATGCGCATCATTAATTCTAACTTAGACCTGGTATGCAGCATGGGTAGAAATTATGTAAGGAAGACAAATCGGAAGAATGAGTCACACAGCAAAGAATATTTGATGAATGTTGGTAGAAGATGTTTCTTCTGGACCCATAAATGTTTATCAAGCAATATTTAAAATTCCAAAAACTACCATTGTCGCCCATGTCGAATGGCAAAGAGGACAAAAGTCATTCGGAAAAGCTGAAGCACAATCCGTAGAAACTGAGAACTGACTAGCGGCTAACCTAAAAATAATACAAAAATATGATTTTAGGAAATGTAAGACAGAAGTTCTCAGCTCAGTGTGGGAATATGTGAGGGATAATAATTTAAGGGTGGTGTGCCCTCTGTAGATTGGTTTCTACAGTTTAAAAAAGGCAATGATCCAATACCAAGACTGTTGGCACGAAACTTCCCACAATCAGAACGACCAGTTCATCTGGAAGAGAAACTGCTTCCCACTTATAATTTATAAAGAAAACACATTTGGTCTGAATAATATTCGCCAGAAGGTTCTGGTTTTCACAGATACAGTTTGTTGTGCTAGTTGCAACGTATGTATGGAAACGCCAGTCTTTGAAAATTATTTTGAAGAGTGTTCTTGGAAAGCTGCCCGACCTTCTACAGAAAAACCTGTGTTGCTTATATATGACGGACACAAGAAGAATTAGAATTAATATAGTTACCTACAACGACAACCCGGCCAAAAATTATCCCGAAATGATATTTGTACAAACACTGATTCCACTATAATAATAAATGGGTTTAGAAAGGGTGGAATATTCCCATCAAACCAAGATATGATTCTAGAAGAAAATGCTTAACCTGCGGCACTAAACATATGGAAAAATCGTAATAATGTATTAACGCAGACTAATGATGTTCCTCCTCCAACTTCTGTAAATTCACTACCAGAAAACGAAAACAACACATTATTTTAGTATCCAATGTATCTGATGAAATTGCAGTAGATTGAGTTGTATCAATTCTGTTTAGCACGGCAAGGAGAAATTATATTTGACGTAATGTTTGCTAATTATGACTTTCAGAAAACACTTTTCATGTGTTCTAGAAACATTTACTGCATTTTGTAGTTGTTAAAATATTTATTAGACACGTAATAATCTACAGTAGGTATTATATTATAAAAGAAGACAATCGGATAAATATTTGAAATATTAATTCGAAACTATGACAGTTAAAGGTTGGGCTGTGACGTCAAACTATCGTCTATTCTATATTTCTATTGAAATTGGTTCCGCGACATAAATCATCATACTTCCTAAGTAAGCCTGGTAAAACAGATATAACTATACTGTCTGAGTACTTTAAGGTATTTAGGTTGAATATTCTTTCTCTCAATTATTGATAATGAAAATGCTTCATGTATTTGAACCTCAAATTGCCATTTCAATTAAGAATACTTTATGGACAATTGGTGAATATATTCAATAATCAATGACATTATTCTACCCGCGTAGAAAAGATGTTTTATCTACTCAACTTATACCAGAACAAGCTCCGGAATGAGTCATAGAAGGTGACACCTGTAGTATTACTCCTTATTCATATTTTTCAGTAGGAAGTATTTGTTTTAATTAAAATGAATTATTATTAAATGTTTATGAGGATAACAGAAAACGCTCAAACCGAACGGTCAACTTTTGGCAGGATGACTTATTTATTGAAGCCGAATCTGCAATTATCGAAAGCTCTATTGACATACGCGCATCCATAATATGCATTGAATAGAAACAATAGATGGAACTAAACACTCCGCCGCATGTCTTAAATTGTGATTTGTGCACGAAAACTATAACTCATGAGTGCCTCAGCAAACCGAAGTGTACGTTGGACATACCAAGGCATTCTACTAATGATGAAAATGAACCACAAAATAGTTTAAGACAATACGTTTGATCTTTGAAGGATACTTAGTTTCTGTGAAATTTATTCCAGCACAAATTACTTAGTTGGAAAATCTCTCAGGAGATGACCTATTCCATTTTATGCCTACTCTTGATGGACGGCTGTTGTCGATGCGGTATTCACTTTTGTCCGCTCAAGAAATTGAGAGATGGAAACACATGTCGGAAACTATACATTTGTCGCAACTGAATGAGTGATCAGATGAGTTGCAGGCAGATGTTTCAGCTATTTTCCTCAATTTGACAGGAGTACCCGTCGAAATATATTTGTTCATTTTATTCAAAAATGTGATCAACATTAAAAAACTACAAAAGAAGCGCAACGAAATTTGGCATATGCGTAATAAAGATTCACTAAGTTAAAAGAAATTTATTAAAAAATACTTTTCGAAAATTCGGAAAAAAAAAATAGTAGAGAAGGAAGGGGTTTTGGTGCAATTAGCTCATTAGGGAACTCCCGCTTTGCGGTCGTTTCCCAAACTTTAGCTCGTGCGCCAAAACCGTCCGAATGAAAGTAGTTCTCTAAAATACTATTTTGTACAACTGTCAAAATTATCATCTATCGATACGTGAATCTTTTTGTTTTTTCAATGCAACAAACTCTTTATTAAATTATATAGGGATTATTTATTTATAATCAGTCGATTAATTCAAAGTTTCAGTTGTACAAAAATGTTTGTTTGTACTTCGTTTGTGAAATTCGAGTGAATTAATATTTCAAACGTCTTCTGCTGATGGTCGTGAGATCAAAACGTACGTAAAGACGAAACAATATAGTAAACATGTGGCGTATTTCCTGAGAATTTACATATAATTCATACCTGGGTCAAAAATCATTATAATTTTTCGGTTGGGATATAGGCCTTACTATGTTAAGAGGAATTACTTCTCCTAGAGTTCTAAAGGAATACGTAGTTAAGATATTAGCAATAGAAAACAACCGCAGAATATAACTAGTAAGATGTAGAAGTTTGCAAGTTGTTTCACATTACATTAAATCTAAATCAAAGGACAATATGTTCAGCATGGTGCGTGTGCTACATTGTTAAATGTGTAGCTAGCGAAAAAGGAAAAATCAGTAAGCAATAGTTAAAAAACATCACAGACACAACTGTTCCGGATGAGGTGCAACATATGTTCAGTTTAGGTCCCAAATTTGCTTAACCTATTGACAATATAATTGATAGCTTAGAATGCTGAATTAGGACTGGAAATTTGGAAGAAAAATAAGAAATTAGAAGGAAAATTTGTAACATGTTAACCAATAAAAGCAATGAACAAAAAGCAGAATCAGGCTTAACAAAAAATCGTTTCAACTATCATATGAAAAAGACTGGAGAGTTCTGAGATGCTAACCCTCAAATATTAATATTGAATGCGGACAAATGTAATAAAACAGTGATAATGCGCAGAGATGACTACGAAAACAAAACTGGATATCTATTGAAAGATGAAACAACTAACTAAAAATAAATATCTGATCCTACAGAAGTTGGAAACAGTTCGGAATACACTGGAAATGAATGGCTACCTGAAAATAATTTTCAACCCCATCATTGAAGAAAGAATGAACAAAATCTACCATAGTACATCATATATAAATAATATAAACACTAATAAAGATAATTTTATAACATTACCATATATTCCGGAGACTTCAGAAAAAGTCAAAAATTGTTTAAAAAGTATTACTTAAATGTTGCGCATAAACCTATTAACTAAGTTGGTAAATATTTATACAGTCTAAAACCGTTAATACCTAAACATAAACAAAATCTCCGAACAATGTTTACAAAAAGAATGTTTGAGCACAAGTGTAGTATTAAAAACAAAAACTTGGAAAATTTCACCGCCCTTGGTAAACATTGTTTTCATTATGACCATCAGTTCTATTATAAAAATTTTAATATTTTAGCTAAAGAAATCAATTATTATGAAAGATATATCCTGCAGATGATTCACATAAAACGTGTCGGTCAATCAAGTACAATGTATACAAATTTAATTAATTGAATACTTGCAAATTTCTATGTATTTCTTTATAATGTTGAAATAGTGTGTAGGTAGAAAGTCGCTTACAATAAATCATGAATTTTGGTACAGTATAGCTTTAATTAATATGGATTAGTGTTCAAACCTGTTCTGATGATGGTCGAGATACTGAAACGTTCGTAAAGACGAAAAAATATATTGAACAGATATTTACGAATAATTCATACCTGAGTCAAGAATCATTATTATAATGTAACAGGTACCCATAATGATAACTAGAAATCAAGACGTTGTAAACATCGAATGACACGAAACTTGGTTTAACATTGAATCGATGTAGGTATGTATAAATTCAATGACCATTGGGAAAAGATTGAAATTCCAACAAGATTCGCTTTTATCGTTAATTGAAAATATATATTCGCGGATCACTACACGATTTTTAAGATTAATGAATGATGAGTCTACCAACTAATTTTTGCAATTTCACTAATAATACTATAACTTCACTTTTGTCTAAATGTGCATTATCCCACGGATGGTAATGACGCAGACTTAAATTTTCATATGGGATAACTGTGGAAACTCATGCAAGAAATAGATTTAAAAGTGATTTCGAGGGTAGATTTAAATTTAACCATCTTGATAAGATGAAATAAGTAGGCAGTGATATAAATCTAAAATTGAGCAATGAATCTCTGGTTTGGAAAGAAGGGCTTGACAGTAACAGGGGAAGCAGGAGTTATATAACATAATCCACTTCAAACTAATCGTGATATACTACCGTTGAATTATTTACAAGTAAATTTACAGGCGGCGTTTTCATCATGTCGAAAGCGCACATAGTAATATAAAAATTCTAATGAATACTAAAAAACATATAAATATCTGATAAACTACCTACAGATACATTTACGACCTTAACTGTATTTCGTTATGCATCGAAATTACCGAATATTTTGAAGTTATAATCAAATTATCAACAGAAATCAACTGGATCCCAATCGAAATTACGTATTTGTTGAACTACTATATTGTACCTATCCGTCCGAACTGAAATTTGAATACTAAGTATACGTTATTAATAAGAAATTCATTCTTAAATTTTGAAATGGCAGATTTCGAAAAAAATATTCATTTATTTGTCCTGAAGAATTGAACAATGTCGTCACAAATGATGGATTCATCTTTAAAATACAAAAATCTTCATTCATTTTCTTGAGTTTCAAGTGTTCGTAGATGACCTTGATACAATCTTGTTAGTTAGTTGAGTCTGATTTTTATCAAGAAGAAATTGCATGTAGTTCAAATAATAAGCGTGAAATGTCTCAATGTTTCAAATATTGCAGAAATCAGCATGTTATACAATTTATTTTTATACGACCCCAGTTTAGAGTAACTTCTAATCGTAAATTAGTGTTCACAGCAAACCACTACATTTAAAAATGAATTTCTTCATTTCTAAAGTGTGGTTTTATCCTCTGTTTTGTGTAGTCAAGGAGAGATAATGTCGACTTGATTATATAATTGGTATCACCCATATCAAAATCTAAATTCAAATCGGTACTAACATGTTTGAAGTTCAAAGGTTACACCTCATATTCAGGCATATATAAAAATGGCTGAATTGAAAAAAAATTGCTAAAATCTCTTATTTTTTAACATTAGGTATAAAATAAAATTGTTAATATATTGTATTTACTTATGTTATGTATTTCTCACATTCAAGATATAATATTTTAATTCATCGTATGGATTTTCTTTAATATATTCCAGTTTATGTATGGTTAGATCTTGCAAACCATGTCATAGAAAATAATTAACCTTGAAATGAATTCCAAATATTACATACAGCGAACGAAGGATTATATCTTAACAATTTAGAATTTTTAGAAATGCATAGATCTTTCAAAAACAGTGAAATAACAACATTAAATTTACAAATTGCTTTGAATAATGACCCAATATTTTCTGCTATAATTCAATTTCATTAATAATTTATCAAAACATATAATACCATTTCTTACATATGTGACGTGTTTTGTCCACTTTTGGCGTTTAGTACTCACTACGGTTCCGACGATCCTCAAGTTCACCAGATCTAAGTTCGATTGACTCATTTTGATTTCTCGAACGCCAGATTGTTTATGAGGTTTACTCCTCCGTTAGGACTTTTGCTAGTATCGTCACCACAAAGCTTATCACAGTCTTGTCTCTAGGGTAGGTTCAGTATGAATAATATCAAAAATGCAGGCTTCAATAGCAACTGATACTTGGTTAGCACTCAGCTAATCCAATGATGTCGCAGAAAAGGTACGCTTCTTTGCAAATGAAACGGAGTCTTCCAATATTAGATTTATTTATAAAGAAGAAACAAGTTAAGTAAAAACTTAAATATGACAACAATTATATCACGACCCGGGGTTGCATGAATCTCAACAAGAATCTAAATAAAACGGTGAAAGCAACTATCTAATGATTCCGACAATGGACCTAAAGAGGGCAGTTTACGAATTAAGCAAGGCGGGTGAAAAGCGTAAGGTTTTTCTATCGGTCGTTGCACGAACTTCGAATTGCAGTCTGGTTACTTCAAATCGTTGATTTTCAGATTAGTATGCTCAATTTCTATATCACAACGGGCTTACCGGTAATTGGACAATTGTGTCAGATTCCTCACTTATAAGTTGGACATTCAGATATCGAGTAGTCTAGGTCTCTCTCCAGTAAGTCGTGCGGTGTGCCTAAAGGCCTAAACTATAACTACCTACCTTATACGCAATACTCCATCTTGTGTTCCCGGCTGGGGCACAGTATACAAAAGAAAAGGTTATTATACTCACACATACTGCTACCTTCAGTCAACTCCAGGAAATCGCGATGTGTTAACAAACTGTTGGTAACTCCTCGTCTACGACATACTTCTTTCTCGGAAGTCACACAGAGTTCAGAAGATCTGTCTAAGACGTCCCTCCACTCACTTCTTTCACAATCTCGTGTAACGTTACCATACTATTTTATTATCGGTACGCTATGAGAATAATGGATACTGATACTGTACGAAATCAATTCCCAGCAAATAACAGAATGGTACAAACTCTAGTATATCAAGGTAAAATAATATTATGTGACTTTCAATCTCACCTAGTAATAGTGTTCTGATTATTTTGGACACTTCGGTTGATATCTTGTTTTATTCAAAGAGACACAGGACTGATTGAATTAATTCCCTTGAGCATATACGAGGAGCAGAATGCATTTTGTACATATTTGCAAATTTTCAGGAGAGTCAAAAAACTATTGCAAAATAACTATAAATGCTAAGAAAAAAAATTAAATTTGAAATAATCTTAGAAAATGCAACTTGTTAGGTTCCAAAATTCTGTACTAGAAAAACGAAAAATATGCATAAAACAAAAAAAAATTAATTGGACATAATGCAATTTGCATGCCTTGGATGGACAAAATGCGTTATGAATGTCAAATTTTGTAGTAAATGAAGCAAATAATTTTTTTTTCAATGTTTTTAATCAAATATGAATACTATAAGAAATACACACATATATATATATATATATATATATATATATATATATATATATATATATATATATATATATATATATATATATATATGTAGAACTGGATTCTCGGGTATTGATCCGCGTTGTGTGGTTTCGGTCCTCAAAAGGACCAATTTCACGACGTTTCTGCAAATTCGCATTTGCCATCTTCAGGTGATTCGACCGTAGAGTCTGGAAAATCCATATATATATATGCAGTTAATACACTATCGAAAAAACATTTTTTGTCACATGCGAGTAAAAAAAACTTTACAAAAAAAAATTAGGACAGACACCAAAAGTTAAGAAAAAAATTCCTACAGGAAACGTGCTATTTAAGTGAAATTATTTTCATCTATGTCTTCACATTCTCAAACTTCACCATCTCCTTCTTCGTTAAAAATTGGAACGATCCATCTTAAGGCAGGATCACTGTGCCATTCCTCTCCAGATAACAAAATGAGTAGTTTTCTTAAGCTATCTAACTTTTTTTTTTAATTGTATGCCCCAAGGGTAACTCTAAAATTTCAATTTGATCAAGCCGTTTACGGGATTTTAATAGCGTTTCAAATTTCTTCGAAGTATCGTTAGATCGATACAAAAGTTCGGTTTTACCAATACCTTATTTGGATCGCTCCCTCTTTTAATGTAAATTCTCTTGCTCAAGCTGATCCCTGTTATTTTCTTAAAAAAGGTTAAAGTTTTTTTGATATCTACTAAAAACCAGTCAACTCCTAGTTTTCGAATTTCTCCAATTTCGGAATACAATTCCCAGTATACCTCCGGAGATTTCATAGTACTATGGCGTCGTAAAATCTTCTCAACTCTACCAAAAATCCTATCCGCAGGAAGATAGGAATCACTTCTATTGTTGAAATACTGTCAAAGGCGAATTTGTGGAGCCATAACATGAGCATATGAATAACGTGACTATTCTTGTTTTGAACCCCACACCCATCTGCAAATAGCCTAATACGACTGGTACTTGGGGGGAAGTTGGCATTTTTAAAAAAATGAAAAAGGGCCGAGGAGGTCTCTGTGGCCCCTCTTCCAGCCTGGTGTTCCACCCAAGAGTAAAAGATTGGATCTTTACAGTTAGTAGCTACTATGCCAAAAAAATAAATAAACAGCTGTTGTGCATAAAATGCTTCCTGTGTTGGTACTTTCGGGAGCATTTATACCTGCTGTGGGTCGAAATAAAAGGAAACAAAATTTGGCGGTTCCTCTTTCATGAGTTTGTGGAATTGTACCGCTCGGAATTTATGTACTATTAGCTGGGTTCTTAGTTTGTTTTTAGTATCCGGATCGTTGGCATTATTAATTTGAGTATTCGTTTCTACGCAATATCCACATACATCTGTGGCAGGGCTGCCAAAGCCTATGTCAAAATTATTGCTGATGATTCTCCCAAAATATTTGTAATTCACCTTCAATTCGTTTGTTGCTTTTTCATTGTACAGCTCTCACAATTTCGAAATAGAATATTCAGGAGACAGATGAATTCGTTTAGACTTATTTCGTCCGTAGTGGCTTTCTTTCCCTTCTAGTTGGTTGATAAACATTTCAACAGCGTTCAATTTCTCAACATATTTGAATGATCGTTTATCTCCACACCGTTTTTCAATAATTTGAGATCCTGATTTAACTTTAAGACATATTAAATTTATTCTTCTTTGCGACACGCTGTATATGGCTCTAAATAATTTTTGGCAAATGTGATATTTCCGATTTCGAACGAACACCTTAAATAGAACAAAGTATTTTGAGGAAATAAAATTTTCATTTCAACTACCAAAGTATTTAACAGAAAACTCATGAGATTTTCCATCAATTTTACGGCTTCGCTTCCGATGTGCATTATCAATTGGCATTATATTGGAAAGCATGTTGTCCTGGGCAATTTTATCAGTATTATCGAAAAATGTTCTGCTGATCTGCAAAATGTCAGCTTTCGATACTTCCTCACAATTGTTTCGCTCTCGCGAAGTAAGATTTTTCTTTCGTTTCCTACTGCCGCGCTTTTTCATACTATCACCAATAACATGTTCACCTCCAAAGTTCTCCATTTCACAAAACAAAATAACCTTTGCAATACTAAACACACACGTGCAAGTCTGGAACTTCTGAAATCGTACGAGTTTGGTACTACAAAACGCATTATGTCCGATGTTTATGGACATAACGCGTTCTATATGACCACTTGCAGTGGACAAAATGCCTCTTGTTTGTATAGGTGATCTTTACCATTTATTTACACAGGGACAACAAGCGTTTTGAATATCGAAAATATCGCGAATCTATAGTGGTTGAATGTAAGAAACTAGTGCCACCTCTTGTTCAAAAAAAAAATTTTTTTGGACAAAATGCGTTTTGCAAGTCTGCTCCTCATACGGTCTTTTATACCCAATTCGCCTTGCTTTCCGCTTGCACTGATGAGCTCTTTTTTGAATCCACCAATTCCAATATTTTGTGCCGAAGTTTCAATGTATGATAGCTGTTCCGATATCTTATAGTGACACGATATATTCACGTTGAAAGATTATCTTTTATATTAATAGTCTTTGATCATGTGTACGTGTCTTTTCTATTGCATAGTTTGTAGCTAGTTGTGAGTATCTTTGATTACGTTACTCCTAGTTTTCCAGTAATGTTATATTTCATAATGGATAACGTATGCAGTATATGTTCATCTGCGATAGACAATAAAAATAAAGGTATTAACTGCGATGGTTTTTGTGATAAAGGTTATCATCTTATATTTGTTAAAATATCACTAAATGTTTTGAATTTCACAACAATAAGCGGTTGCTTCTGGTACCTATTGCAACATATGTGCTAACGTTGAGAATAAGGAATTTATGGATTTCACCGAAACTATTGTACCAGGATGTTCTCTGACGCATCAATAATGAGTTAATTAATATGAAAAGTGTTTAAAACATAATATGTGCCAAGTTTAAAGACGCACAAATAGCTTATAACAATGCACCCGTCACCTGTACGTATGCTCAGTCTGTATCCAGAAATTGTGAAGTCATGATTAAACCGATACATACGGATCAAAATATGTAATAATATCATTAAATCGGAAATTCTTCAGAATAATGTAGCTGTCAGCTCTGCATTTGCAGTTTCCAAAGTTAAGAACATTGCCTATGGAGGTAACAATGATAAGGATACTTCTGAATTTCATCGTATTGCTCTTAAAAAACTATCTGAGAACTATTCTGTGAAAGAAGTCAGAAATCCGCACCCTCGTATAAAAGGTGTTGTTATAACTAGAAATATGATTAAGCTGATTTATTGGATTACATAATAAGGCAAAATTCTCTTTTACTGAACAGGTCCGATTGTAAAATAATAAAATTCTGACCCACAAAGAAGAATCCGAAATTTTTTTAAATACTTCTCCAACTGAACCTTACATCTTATGAATGTTTAATGTCTCAAGAACACGAGCGTATCTACATAGGCTATGATAGTTGTTCCATCTTTGATGCTACTGATGTTCTATGTCGCTATAACTGTAGTGGTTTTGATCACGGCTTTAGTTCCTGTAAAAATTCCAAAGCACGTCCGAAATGTTCCTGTAAGCACGATCTAAAGGATTGCGAATCTAACTTTATTGGTAGGCCAGATATATCTATTGACCATCCTGTTTGGCATAGTGAGTGTCTTGTCTATAAAATTAAAATTGAAGCAATTTCGGGATTTTGTGGGTCTGGTATAGCAATAATCTGATACAAATGATTCATGTGAGAGTAAATGCGTGCGTAAGGATACATTTATCCTTACGCACGCATTTACTCTTAGTTAGTCTACATAATATCAACATATACAAACTTTAAACCTAAATACAGTATAAAAAACTCTTTCCAGTTAATAGAAAAAATAAAAGATGTAGAACTAAAGACAAATATCAAACTTGTATCTTTTGATGTCAAGAACCTTTTTCCAAGTATTCCCACACAATTGACCATCACTCTAATTGAAGATCTTTTAATCCGCAATAATACTTTACCGGCAATAACACAGGAAATATTAAGTTTAATCTCACTTTGCATAGACCAAAATTATTTCACAATTAACGATAAATATTACAAACAGAACACCGGACTCCCCATGGGTTCGCCATTATCTCCGTTGCTAGCAGAAATATTTATGAATTACTTGGAAACTAAGATTTTAAATTCCAATTTTCAGCACATGTTTGTATATTGGTATCGCTATGTTGACGACGTAATCGCTTGCTATACAGGCAGTAACCGTCAAATAAATTCTTTTCTCACCTATATCAACAACTTACACCCAAATATAGAATTCACATTAGAGATGGAAAACAACAAGTCCTTAAACTTTTTAGATCTGACAATTTCACACACAAATAATTACTTTTCTTTCGCTATTTATCACAAGCCCACCCACACAGATACCACAATACACAACACTTCTTTACATCCACAATCACATAAGCTAGCAGCATATAATTGTATGATACATAGATTAATTAATGTCCCATTAAGTAAAGATAATTTCCATTTAGAATTAAACAGAATCGTAGATATTGCCAAAAATAACGGTTATAATGTCAAGATAATTAATAAAATACTCCAAAATAAACTCAATAAAAAAGCCTTAAGCATAATTTATCCGCAAATTAATAATAATACAAAATCAAATTTCACATGTCTAACATATTTAGGTAAACATTCACTAAAAATATCTCAATTCCTTAAAAAACAGAATAAAAACGTCGCCTTTAAAACAACAAATAACCTATGCTCGTATATTAATAACTCGAAATCTAAAAAAGATAACTTAAAGAAATCTGGAGTTTACAGACTGAGATGTGATGACTGTAGTGCTTTGTACATAGGACAAACTGGACGCAGTTTCAGCGTAAGGTTCAATGAACATTTGAGAAGTTACAGGCTCAAAAAAGAAGACTCTAATTACGCAAATCACCTGTTAGAACATAACCACAATTTCACCCTTAATCCTGATATTCTACATATTCAGGAAAAAGGAAATAAACTTAATATATTAGAATCCATAGAAATTTTGAAACACGCAAAAAACAATAATAATGTAATATTAAATGATCAAATCGACACATATAATTCACCGCTTGTTAACAATTTTGTAAACACACTCGCACCATTATCCACCCCCATCCCTCAATTTGCACCACATTCTGATCCCTAATATTTAAGGACATACTTTTAGATTTAGCTTTAGTTGATAACTCCTCGCTTTGATAATGCCACAGTGTGGTGAAACAATTTGTCAGCATTTTTTAAATTAAATGTTGAAAGTTTTGTGTAAAATTTGAGTTTTATTCTCCAACTTCTGAAGATACATTTATCGGTCACATACTTTCGGTCATAAAGCTCAACATGTATTACCAAAATGTCAGAGGCCTAAATTCTAAAACTAGCGTACTATACATTTCATCTACTGTGAGCTATGACTCAATTACTTTTTCTGAAACATGACTTAATCCTTCCTTTGATTGCTGAGCTTCTCGCAACAAACTATACTATCTTTAGAGCATATCGCAATTTTCAACAATAACAGTTATCGCTTGGAGGTAGTATATTACTGCTATTGAGATTGCTCTCAAAATAATATTCGTTCTCTTTTACCCAGTTTGGATATCGCAAATATCAAATTTAGTATTGGAAGCTATGTTCATATATTCGTGCTGCTATATATTCCACCGAATATCCTCTCTATGTCATATGGAACAATTGTAGATGCCCTCATTGACTTTGACTAGAATATTATCCCATGTTTTTATTGGGTAATTACAACATTACTGAGTATGCCTCGTACAAATGTGACATAGCAGTTGCATTATAAATTATCATACTTCAACAATCTGCTTAGTTATTTCGAACTTAACCAGTACAACTGTTGTCTAAATAGCCACAATAAAATTCTAGATCTCATTTGCTATAGTACTTTTTGCACAGTTTCAAAGTCTGATGTTTGCTAATTGCGTGAAGATTTGCACCATCCACCATTGTTTATTGAATTTCAATACTTTAGTCACGTTCTTTCCGCCATCATAATGATGTGAACATTTTTAATTTCAATAAGGCAAATTATCCATTATTTTATAATCTGTTACTTCAATGGTTCTACGCACCTCTTACCAATTTGCTAACAATATGCATTTCAAGTTTCCACCTTGGTTCACATCTAACATAATGAGGAATAACAGACTTAAGAACAATTATTGGCATGAATACAAAAAATATGTTAAACTGGATCATTCTAATGCATTTAAGACTAAGATCGGCAATCAAAACCGATATTGCCTGTTCATTTAGGCTCTATATATCAAAAATGGAAAATAACATAAAACGTTATCCCAAATTTTTCTGATCATTTTTTCATACCAAATATAAAAGCAGTTCTATTCCTGAGCACGTTAAATTTCATAATCTTAGCTACTCTAGTCCTCATGATATTTTTTATGTCTTTCCAAAGTACTTTCAGAGTGTCTATATTGACTCTAATTGAACTAACTTTGGATAATTTTAATGATAATATTCTATCGCTTCCAATTGTTAGACCCTCTGAAGTGATTCAAGATAGTAAAAGACTTGAATCAAGTTAAACGAAGGGTCCAGATCAAATTCCTGCTTCCTTCGTGAGGGATTGGATACCTCCACTGACATTTATATATTCATCAGCCTTAAAATAGCATGGTTTTCCGGATCTGTGCAAAGAGACAATATTAGTACCGGTTTTTAAAAAAGGTAATAGACATGAAGTTACTAATTATCACCCAATTGCCATCATCAATACCTTCTGCAAAATATTTGAATATACGGCGATATCAAAAATTATCTTGGTCAAGGGTGGTTGTGGAATCTAAAACGTGTGTCTTACTTTACGTTTGAAATAATTATGTCACTGTCACACTGACATCATCAATAACCCACATATTTCATACCTATTTATTTCAGTTGTAAAACAATAATGAACTACAAATTATGAAATAATTATGTGAACTTTGAACCTTTTCAGAGGTCTTGATAGCCACAATCCGGGTCAAAAACTGTTTTGAAATAGTTAATTTTCCGTAAATCGAATGACGTTCACGTGAGAAGCTCGTAGCACGCGAGTTAGAAAAGTGCAAACTGGTTGTACCTAATACGGCTTTACGACGACTTTTCGCTCCATGTAGTTAGACTTAGTATCGGACCATGCCCGACGGCCCTTCTTTTTTCGATAAATGTCCATTAAATAGGAAAATTTAATTAAAACAATTTCGCACTTTTAGAAACTTCAAATAAATTATGACATAATTATTTCAAACGTAAAGTAAGACACACGTTTTAGATTCCACAACCACCCTTGACCAAGATAATTTTTGATATCCCGGTATCTTATATGATGTTACTTTCAATCATGTAAAACTGCAGATAACCCCAGAGCAGCATGGGTTCATGCCCGACAGATCAACTGTTATTAACTTAGTTTTCTAGAGTCAATACTTGCCTGATGTTATTGATGAGGGTGGCCAGGTTAATTATATCTATCTTGATTTTGCTAAGGTATTTGATAAAATGGATCCCAGTATTTGATTGAATAAAATGCCTAGCTTTGGATTTACAAATCATTTGATTGATTTTTGGAATTCTCACCTAAGTGATAAATATCAATATGTAGAGTATAGAAGTTTTAAATCGTATTAATTTCATGCCACTTCAGGATAGGTAATTGGACCACCTCTATTCATTTTATTTATCAATGACATTTCTTCTTTATTCGTCTGTTATTTTCTTCTTTACGCAGATGTCTCAAAACTTTACTCGGCAGTAAAGAACTTTTTATGTTGCATGTCACTGCAGCATGACTTGCATGCGCACTCGGTACTTGGTGTGTAATCATTCATCTGCAGCTTAATGACTTTCACCAAGAAAATTACGCTTATTATTTGCAATTACAAACTTGTTGACACAGACCTTGTTCGTTCTTATAGTTTCAGAAACTTGGGAGTTTTGTTTGACGTGAAATTGGCATTTGCGTCTCACATCGAATCAATCACCTACAGAATGATGTGCTTTATCATCCGAAATTGCCGCCTATTTATCAATAGTGATTCAATAAGAATATTATACATTGTTCGTTCCAAGCTCGAATATGATTCAGTTGTGTGGAACCCCCATTATAAAATTCACATTACAAATTAGAGTGCGTGAATCGACGTTTCTCAAGATGTTATGAATTACAACTAAGAACAGAATACATCAATGTAGCTGTAAATATAATTATATTAATATATCCTAACATTTCAAACAGTAACCAAGTTGTAAAAATAAGATTTGATTTGGGAGATGCTAATGGCAAATATATCTATCTAATCACCCATGATGTTGCTAGTATTACTCATGTTACACCGAAGAATTTAATGACACATTGGTTGTAGGAGTAGGTTGATATAAAGTTATTTTTCCAGGCGATAATAACGTAGGATATTGAAATTTAGTTCTGAAAGAAGGTGAGAGTCTAAGTTGGCCAGAAATTAATTTGAAAATGAAGAGTACAGACTGACAATATCTACGGGTACTTAGACTAATCGTATATCTTTGAAGTAACTGATCATGGACTATACCTCCAGGAGGGTAGACTGTCAATTTTCAAGGAAAGCAGTCTCAATAATCTTCTTTGCATCAACTCAACTCTGTCAATTCGATTCATTTAAGATCAAGACCAAACCACTCAGACGTACTCAAAATTGGATCTGACATAAAATAATAATGAATGGATTCAAGGGTATTCAATTCATTGAACTCTTTACTACATCGAGCTATAAAACCATACATACGATTTACTTGGACTACAACATTATCAATATGTGAATTAGAGTTCTACATACTGTAGAAAGTTACTCCAAGATCAACAGATGTATCAGATCTGTGCAGAGTAATATTATTAATACTGTAGTCAAAATGTATAAGAGTTTCCTTTAAGAAGTCCTTCAAGAAGTCAGAAATAACTACATTTAGCAACGTTCAGATTAAGGTTATTTGTTTGCCACCAATTTTAAATGAACCAGGTGTATGTAGTCGTCTACTGATTTGATCATATGAAATTGTTTCAAATCGTTTGCGTAGATAAGACAGTCAACATCTAAGATCTCACCGATGTCATTTATAAGAATATTGAATAAGAGTGAGCCTAAATTAATTCCCTGAGGAATTCTAGATGTAGCAAAATACTCGATAGACCTGTGACTATTAAACGCTACAAAGTGTTTTCTGTTGGTCAGATAAGACTGATCGAGTTTTAAAAGAGATTCAGATAAATCAAATTTTGAGTAGCATAAATATAGAATATAGAAGTTAAAAATATTCATTTCAGTTACATTTTGCATATATTTTACAAGATAAACGATATAAGAAATTCAACTATTGCGATAACTAAGTATCAAACACTGGTATCAAAAATTGAAATTCAGAAGAGGAGCTCTAATCGATAACATTTATTCTATTAAATTCGCGTTGTGAGTATTAAAATAATTGTGACTTGAGGTTATTTGGAAAGCACATCAAAATAATAAATTTTACTTCACTACATCAAACACCTTCAAGCATTGCACATTACCAATAACACATAATTATTCACTGTATCAGTATGTCGAATATTCTTTGCGCTTATTTCTGGTGTTGGTTTTCCTATCCTCTTTACACATAGACACTTATTTTTTAGCCAAACTACCATTTGCCCCAACGTGACCCCTGAAGTAGTTTTCAGTTATACCTCAGATGTCTTGAATGGTATCAACATTCTAATGATAAGGGGGCACTTCGTTGGTCATATTTTTCATCTAACATATCTGCTACGTATTCTGATTGCGATTTATTCATTTTTACCAAGATTAACAACAGTGGTTCAAAGGTGTACTATTCCTACTTAAACATTTTTGCATATCACATTTTCCGAGGTGCTTGTTGGCAGTTCATTCATTATCCACAACGATGATGCAAATTCTTCTAATCTAATCAGGAATTTCTATTGATACATTTTACCATGATAATCGACAACTTTTGTTTTTGGACAAAACATTTGTTCTGCACTAGGAATAAAATCTGCTGTACAATCAACATGAAGTACGATACACATATTTCATATAAAATTTTTCTCTAAATCACTTCATTTCCGAGTTGTTGAAGTTTTGAAAAATTATCAAATTTTCTTCATTATCTTCTGAACAAATAAACTAGATTTTTAGTTCAAACTTGGTACATTTTAGTTTTACAGGATGAGAATTTTTTTCTGGTCACTAAATGTTTTTGAGACAAATATAGTAGCGTGGTTATGGGGTTTTGTAAGCATTTAAACTCCTTAAACTACTACGCCAATGGTCGGAAATTATTACTGTATACAAATTCAAAAACTTTGATTTATTTTGTATGAAAAAGTATTATACATTTCACTTAGAGGCTTCCTGTTCGAACTATTTTGATTTTTCTAATCAGGGTTATCTTCCTCTCTTCCCTTTTTTACTAGTTTATCTGAAGTAAGTTTTTTTTTTTTTACGTTTTCAGTTATTTGAACCATATATCATAATGAAACAATCTTTTCATTTGACGCGTTTCGGCCTTCGCCTTCTTCAGAAATTTATTTTTCGTTTACATTTGAAGTGAGATGTTTTTCCGGGAGCACACACTCATCTTGACTATGAAATTCAATCTGAATTTCTTATTGTCTTTCATTAACGGTTTTTGAATTTAATCATCCTCAATATATTTCACTCATCTTGGTTTTGAAATTCAGTCTAAATTTATTATTGTCTCTCATTAACGGTTTCTGAATTTCCCAATATGTTAATTGTTCCTACAATCATACCTTTGACCGGTTGAAGTGACAGAAACCTAGTTCGCTTACAAAAGTGAGGGAAGTCAGTGATCGATTGATCACAGTTCTTTATCTTCATTTTATAGTGTGAAATCAAAATATAGCGATATCGTTTCATACAGCGATTCAAGTAGGCGAATACAATTCATAATCGTCTGCGAAAGCATTTCTACGGTATTTAAAAAGCACATGCATGAATCTTCCAGAGGAAAACTTAATTGCATCCAATACATTTACGTAATTAAAACTGTGGTTTAGTCAAAGAAAAGTTTATGCATGCAAGTTGCACAAAATAAAGAGATCTACATTCCAACTGGGAGTTTAAATGAATGCAGACAAGAGATTAAGCAATTTCAACTTGATTTCTCTCGGCGTTTGATGTTCAACGTCAGTTCAACTGTACCTACTTAAGTGATGACATGATGACATTAAAACTTTAATTAAACATTTTCCAATATATGTAAATCTGCTTAATACAATTCGTCTAGGTTTTATTGCTAGAAATCATAAAATCTCTAAGAGTATGGCTGTACATTATTTCCATTCTAGCATAATGGAACTTATCGTTGCTAACATTTGCCGATAGGAAACAGCCCATACTAAACTTGCAGCAGTTATTAGATAACATTCATAAAGAATAATTGACTAGGCGTTGTTTTCTTTGATTGCTGATGATATTGCTTTTGAATGTTCAGAATCACTCATACTAACCACTTTGTTCTTCTATACTTTGCCAACATACAAAACTGTACCATCAAATTCATATATTGGACTAGCTGCTCTCCGTAGGCCTCGGAAGCTTATTCGAATTCACAGGAATATCTAGATTATGGCGTTATAGTGTGGTCTGCCTTGGACACATTGTGTGACTCCCAATGTATCAGCTGTTTGTCATGTAAACGTTACCTGTCTTGTCTTGTGATTATGTGTGGTCTGTCATAGATAATACTCTGAACTGTGATAAAGATCCATCGATCCATGGAGCTGTTTGTCATGAAAACTTCACGTGATTATATTACCTGTCAAAAACGTCAACATTTTATTAAGGGTTGTTGTTTCTTATGTATAGTAAAACTGCTCCTCATCAGTGATGGATTATGTTGTAGTGCAACACAGTCAAATGAGTGGGACAAAGAGACATATACCCAGCGTCGTACATTACACGTCTAACTCGGCACATTCTTATTATGTTGAGACACACATTATTGTTATTCGATAGCAATTGGTTTCAAATAAGTATACATTAATAAAGCATTATCTTTATCTGCTTCGATCAAGACACATGTGTATTCATTTAACGACTCCTTCCGTACCTCCAAACCAACAATATAAGATTGACAAAACTTTGTACTGGCAATTAGCTATATAATAATTGAAATTCTAACTTACACTTTGTGTATTTGATCAGTATTTCATATATTTACTACTGCGACAATACACATGCATTTATACACTTCAAGTTCGATATTCTCTCAAGACAGACGATCGACCACTTCAACGTTCAACTTACTCTATCTACCTTACTAAATTCATCGCAAATTGTTTTATCTAATGAAATGCGAATATGTACAACACACTTTTTCATTTCAATAACAATATATTGGCAGTTATTTTGTCACACAGTGACATCTTCAGAATCAATTATTGACATGATCACCAAGATGTAATTCCTCAAATACTTTGGTATTATGTAATTACAGAAGCATGTAATAGCCTGCGATTGAGACGACATTCTAAAAAATGTATCAGTAATGTAATAATCCGACGGATTATTACTTTTTGTTTTTGAGGCCTTTGAATAATTTTGATTTAATTCAAATTGAAAGTTTCTTAAATTATTATATCTTAAACACGATATACCAGACAGACCTAGCGACGGTAATCTGAGCCCTCTTTCCTGTATCATTGACCAGCTAGCCATGAACCATGCTTTACAAACGTAAGCACGGCACGAGGTCGATGGTACTTTTTTTTCACTGAGTCAGGGAAAGTCCACGTGGAGTTGAACAGAACGATTCTTTCGCCTAGTTAGATTCCTATTGGCTGTTGTTATAACTCTTGGGCGTGTTTAGATCCCGGGATTCTAAATTGAACATAATTCCTAAGCTTTGTGCGTGGGGTGGCCCCCGCTTCAATGATTTCATAAAAACTAATTACTTTGGGGCTAGAGCAGCGCTGGACTTGTTCGCGTCTTCCGCGTCTCGCGTGAAGTGTTTGTTTTCTTATTTAAAATCATTTTGTGACAATTTCCCGTCATACCAAATTTAATCCGATGTAGAAATCGAGTGTTCAAATCCTCTGTGCGTTATTTCTACAAGGGGTTCGAGAGGAAATTGTGTTATTAGATCAACAGGGTAAGTGCATTTTGATTGCCAAAGAACAACTGTTATATTGACTTCAGCCTCTGAATCGACGATATAATATAATGTGGTTATTTAACCTTCAGACCATGCTCCGCCCCCCAATGTTTATTTTTTTAATGTATGTTTTTTCAGCCATCGGATATCACTTAGGTGATATGATCGAGTATCAGGTCGTTAGGTTACCAGAAAGAGAGGAATCCTTCAATTTCAAATATTATCTATCAATCATAGACGTGATCGAGCGCGAAATCGATCACGGTTCCGTGTGTGCTAATTAGCTGTCATTGATTCAATCTCTCTTAAGTCAACCTAAGCAGGATCTCGCTCGCTTGCGAAAGGGGTAGAATTAGCGACGTTGATAACGGCTTCACAGTTTTCCCCTTGGGGTGAACCTGAATTAGACGCTTTCGAATCTATTCATGTCATTCCCATTTTCAGATTTTCAACTAATTTTATATTCGTTTGCTGTGTTGTAATGTATAAAATTTTGTCAACTTTATTCAATATATATTTATTATTTAATTTGATTGACGAGTTCAACTGGTAATTCCTAATCACCTCTCAGCGAAATCGACCTTCAGAATTTACGCTTGAATAGATATAAAGTTATAATTGTAAGTAATTGTACGAGGCGGTCCCTTGAGAGAGATCAAGGCATCGTAGTCAAAAACAGCTTCTAGGTGGGCTGAAATATACACCTAGGGGTGGCAGCTTAAAATAACCTTGAAGGTACACGGATCAACTAAGATCTTCGATACCCGAGCAGGTTCCAACAAACCAATCTTAATTCACATAACTCGTCGATGAGGTATTAACGCTACCTGAAATAATACCCAGCCGACTGTTACAAGTTCAAGTGTTACAAGCAGTGAGATAGACTTTCAAGCCACTTGCTTGGAAATATTGAATCTGGAGTAATTTCAGACAGATTTATAATAAAACAATATGTTCGGCTTATCGTTACAGTAATATTTTGAATAATCGATGATTTGAAAATATCTATTTTATCATTGGAAAATTCGGCACTTTTTCGTACAATATGTTGTGTTAAAGTACTTGTCTTTACTTTGGGAGATTGGTGGATACTTGGGAATGAATGGTAGTTCTTTGGTTTGCTCCAAAATCTAAAATTGCTTCTCCGTTCCTCACCTCTTACTCACATCTTCCTCAACATTCCTTCTTGCTTCAAAATTGCCCCGTTCCACTAACCTTCTGGGTACATCAATAAATTAATTATTAAATTTGGGATGCGGCCATTTGGATGTCTGTACATCTACATCCTTCGAGCTCTTGAGTGCATTACATCCGCTGCTTCACCATATACTAAATGCAGAAGCCTGTAATCGAATTGTTTAAAAATGGTTTGATTTCATTCCCAGTCTTCGGATGCATAGTTCCGTGTTTTTTCTTACGCAAAGACTAACAGAGATAATAAAATTTTTAAGAGATAAAAAGTGTGTTGAATGTTACCTGAATCATATTCTTGTATTTGAAAATTCTGATAAAGATGAAAAGTTGTCTTCTAAAATTTCATCAATATTTCACCATGTTTCGGTGATGTAAAAAATGGGGCAATAGGTCAGAATGGCCACACTAAGTAAGCACTAACTACCCACCAAATTTGTATTTTTTGAGTTCGGTCATTTATATGATAAGCGATAAAACCTACATTTTTATGGGAGACCCAAATCGGAAATTTTCATAAGAAACACCCCCATTCAAATCGGTCACGGAGGCCAGCGCTTCATTCTTGTTAGGTAGTTCCGGAAAATCTTGCATTTTGGTATTGTATCGTCACGTCCTTGTTACAATTGTATAATTTTGCTCAAGACTCAAGGGTATCATCTTGATCGTTGATTGGAAGTAACTCTTTCAATCTACTAAACTGCTATACTACATTGTTTCAAAATTTCTACTGATTCTAATATATTCGAATTGTGTCTGTTTTGATGTAGGTACATGTAAAATGTGTGTTTAGTAACTGTTTGGAACTTGTCCGACTCATTCTCGTCTATTCTTTAAATGGCGAAATCTGTTCCATCAATCCGTGACATTGTGAAAACTCTCAGTGGGACATCTGCTTTTCGGCAGATAGTGTTGGGACATTTTGGATCTTCGAACAGTTTCTGATATGGTAGTTATACCTCTGCCGGAGATAGTTGAACGGTGACTTCATTGTCTGGCTTGGTCCACTGATGAGCTCATGAGAAGAATGAAATATTTTTAATTTATTTATATTTTCCTCGTGGCAGCTTCAGTCTGGAGAGAAATTATTGTCACTCCTCAATTCAGCCGTACACAAATGCGGTTTGATATCTGTTATAATTGTATGAAACTCAGAGAGTGAGATATTTCAACTGGTTGAAATTGTGGGAATACCGGAATTAGTTTTGCACATGAGTAGGGTTCGGTTATCTGATTTAGCTCTCGCATGTATTTTATTCATGGGTCGCAATAGAACCAGCTAACTCGATCAGATGTGTCTCGAGAAAAGTCTGGTCTCGTTTGAATATTTTACGTCATCGTGCATGCTGAAAGTTACACCAGAAACCTTCTGTGTTCCGGATGTGCTTCAAATGAAACTAACAGAAAACTGTATCCAAGAGAAAGGTATTAATTATTTACTCTTCTAATTTTGAGTGCAATGATGGTAAATTAAAACGTCGCGTTAAATTTCATAGTGTGACTTGGAATTTTACTTACCGGAACTGGTTAAACGTGTTTTATTAATTTGATGTCATAAACAATTCTCGCGCTGTTCTATTGATCTCGTGGAACTTCCAGTTGATAAGAAATCCAGAATTCTATACGAACCATTATCATGAATATTTTATGACATCCTTTACGCAAGTTATGAAGTCCTGTGAACATTGATTATCAGAACCGTCTCTAATAATTTGATAGAAAGTCATTGTGATGTTTCAATTACAATTTGTTTAGAAGACAAGACTGCAATTGAACTGATTGAAAATGAATGAATGAGAATAACTGTCGCATAAAATGTCTTTCAATTTCAACCATTATAACATGGAATATTGACATACCTGACTTTTAAGAAATTTGAAACATTTCTGAATTTTTCTAGTCCACCTTTCCCGTCTCATTTTCCTTGATACTATACTTTTACAATTTTATTTTCAGTCAGCATTTTGGTTTAAGTCCTCTTCATTTCCATTACACATATCATACTCCTTTTGATTTAAGATATTCTCAATTTAATCACAAATATTAGTCACATTTTGGTCCAAGTTCTCTTAATTTTCATCACAATTATTAGTCACATTTTGGTCCAAGTTCTCTTAATTTTTATCACAATTATCAATCGCTTCTTGATTCAAGAGATCCTCATTCTTATCACAAATATTGGTCACGTTTGGATCGAACTCCTCTTCATTATCATTATAAATATCAGTCGCATTTTCGTTCAACGCATTTTGATTTTTGTCCCAAATATCACTTTCAATTTGGTTGAAGTGTTTTTCAGTTTTGCTTCCAATTTCAGTCTTATTTTCAAAACTTACAGTGTCTCCGTTCATTATCATTAACTAAATTTAACATAAGATAATGTTCGTCTTGGTGATCATTGTCTTTGGCATCTTTCATCACTGAGGCTAAGATTCAACCATTCAAATACCTCCATCAATGTTTCAACAGATAGACATTTTTGATTGCACGTCTTTTCATACTCCCTGAATACTTCCATTTTTTATCTCCATACGGGTTCCAAGTTTAATCTTGTAGTAGTGCGACTCGTACTTAGCCAGACTAAGAAGGGTCACAGAATATTCTTAGGAGTCATCATTTGGTTCTTGAGATCTTCCATGTAGTTTCCGAGCTTGTGAAGAGGCTTATCCTCAGAATTGTCTGTATTTACATTTTGATCATGATCATTTTCTTCAACCCATTCAGACACTGTCCAATACATAATGTATTTAGGAACATTGTTTTGCAAACTCTATGTATTTTACCATCTCAACATCTCAGATGAAAAATGTCGTTGACTGTATGTTTCTTCATCTTGGGCGGCACCAACTCGGGATAAAATGTTTACCATTGTTTTTTTTTCGCGCCCCAAGGCTCTTTTTCCAAAATTCGGAAAATGTTTTCTCTACAAAAACAGATTTTTGTTGTCCAGCTTCTTATATGTTTGTAAATATAAACCTCTGAAAGCATAGTAGATCATTGATGAACACAATGTGATTCGAATCACATTGTGTTTATCAATGATCTACTATATTTATATTTACAAAATATGAGAATTACCAATTACACCAAAGTGGTGTAATTGGTAAACACCCTGGACTAGACATCTAGTAATGCGGGTTCGAATCCCGCTTATGGTTCAATCTTTTACGTTTATTCATCTTTATAATCCTATGTTAAATTATCTAAGTTATCTTCATAATTCTGAAAATTTAATTCTATTTCTCTTAATGTACCTACACGAAATTGTTGCCAATTAGGCAAAGAAACTTTAAACTTCTTCATACATAAACCAGCACATTTCTCAGTCAGTTCTATTGAAACATATAAGAACTGGGATGCTGTCATTGAATAAGTGCTGTCAAGATTAATTGCCAATCATAGTAATACTCTAACCTACAATCCTGACTTCAAAAACGACTGAACTTTAGATGAATGGGCGTGAATTCAAGGTGAATGAGCGTGAATAGTTTGATCTATGGTAGGGCATCGAATCGCATTGTTTTCATCAATGATCTACTATCCTTCCAGAGGTTTATATTCACAAAAATATAAGAATCTGACGGGACCAAAGTGATGGAATTGGTAAACACGCTGGACTAGACATCTAGTAATGTGGGTTCGAATCCTGCCTATGGTTCAATATTTTACGTTTATTCATCTTTATAATCCTATATTAAATTATCTATGTTATCTTCATAATTCGGAAAATGTAATTCTGTATCTCTTAATATGTATATATACAATGGATACGATATATATACATAATGGAATGAGTTATAAGTATTTTTGTTGTTGTTGAAATGATCTCACGGAAATTAATCATTTCGATTTTGTATCCTGGAGAATTAACTCGTTGATATGTAAATTATCTCTGCATTCAATATCGGGTACCTAGTTAACTATATTCAAAAGTTGTTGTGGTTAAACAAAATCACTTCCTGTAAATTTGATAATACAATGATTAATTTCTATCTCTTTATAACGATTCTTCAAAATAACGTGATGGTGTATGCACACAGAAACATACAAAAGTGCGAGAGTTCATATTATTTCTCTAGAAAAATCGTATATCTGAACCACTACTAACGCTAAAACATGTGGTGAATATTGCACAACCTTTCTCCTTAACTGCGGCGTTCGAAAGCATGTACTTTCTGCAAACCGAATAAATTGGATGATACTTAAATATTGATGCTTTTATTCATACTATGGGAAAGTAACATACCGAGTATAATATGTATCATAGTTGGTTTTGGAAGGGAAATCAGAAAAATGCAACTATGGGAAAGTAACATACTTAGTATAATATGTATCATTGTTGGTTTTGTAAATGAAATCATAAAAATGTAACTATGGAAAAGTAACATACCGAGTATAATATGTATCGTAGTTGGTTTTGGCAATGAATCATAAAAATGCAGACACAAAATACATGGACTAGGGAAAATTTGTATTACAATTGTTCCAATTTATTATAAGTGGGACATACAGCAATTGTTCCCTATTTAACCAAAACTGGAACTACACATTACTGTTTCCGATATCCTCATGATGTACATCCTTATCTCGATCATTATCTTGATTGCTCTGAATTCAATCCTTAAAACGTTCTTGTATTATTTCAGTTTCATGACAAATTGTATTTTCTTGAATACACTGAAATTTATCCTTAAAACTTTTTGAAATTTTTTTGTTCAATATCGCAACCAAATGCTGGGGGGGGGGGGGGGTGTACGCGGAACTTGCTTGGGCAATTTTTTTCCGTTTCTTTATCGTATTTGAACTCGTTTACCGGCATTTAGAGATTAAAATACCCTTTAAAAGGTTTTTTATGAATTTTTTTAATTTTTTGGTTTGTTTAAAAACTGTTTTCGACCTTAGAAATCGACATTTTATAGTAAATAAACATCCAAGAAGTCATTTCCAATCGGAAATTGGCCGCTGAATACGAAAATGGTTTCAGTTTCCTTCCATAGTCCATCATATTCTATCTATTGGCTGATTTTTGGCAAAATATCTTTTTTTTTTGACGGTGTCATATCGGAGTGAGCAGCCACTGAAAGATCGAAAAAACTGAAAAAAACGACAAAAAAACGATAATACTGTACAAAAATCTGCCGTCAGGCCGCTGATATGTCTTTTTTGGGACATATGTTCCCGGAATCAGATTCAACGGGAAATTTTACGATAAGAAAACAGTTTTCGAACGTCATTCAACAGTTTTTAGACTCCAGTATACCACTAATTTTACGCCAAAAAACCAGTTAAACGTAATTTTCTTCCAGTTTTTGACCTTTTTCGAGCTCTAAGAATTTGGAATTGTAAGAAGGATATTTGGATTCATTGGACAATTTTCGATCGAAAACATGCTATTACAATATTTTTTAAATATTTTGGTGCTTTGGAAAGCAGTTTGAAAAAAAAGCTTTTTCGTAGTTGCAAATCTAGAGACTTGTTTCTTAAAACTTTTTAAATCGACTAAAATCGTGATCAAAATGACTGATTTCGATTTAAAATTCCCCAAGCAATCTGATTGTGTTAATTATTCAATCCTACAAGATGCCCCAGTGCCACCAAATTCAACAAAGCGCAAAAAGTCGGAGGCAAAACAACGAAACTTATTTAATAATGTGGGAGAAAGTGATAGACAGTCTTGTAAACTTTTCTTGCACCTTTTTATTAGAGTACACTTTTCGAATGTTCCTTGGATAGATATAAAATCCTCCTCTCTAAAAATATTTTTGATTCATTTACAGATATTATAATCAATATTTACAGTACTTTAACATGACCAAGAAAAGGATTGTTTACTGTAAGTCTCTCAAAAGTTTTTCATATTTTTCACATTTTTTATGAGCCTTCTCAAACTCTTTTTTCTGTGCACTTATTCGTTCATTCACTCTGCATGTAACTGTCACCTCGCAGAGAATGTTTTCGAACGGCACCCGTTGTATTACCTCTGGAGAGGATAAAATAAATACGTTGTCAACAACTTTTAACACACACATTTCAGCTTCCAGATTGTCCTCTAGCGTCGATTTTATTAAGCCAAATTCCCAGGAGTCGTTGATAAAAAATGCTACGTAGCTTTATGCTCCCTCTCTCACGTTGAAAATGGAAGATGCTTCTTCATCAGTGCTTGACCTCTTACATTTCATTGTATAGTCTCTGTGAGGCAAGTACTGATGAAAACTGCGTGTACCTGGTATTGTATTCGCCGGATTTTCTTTATAATGCTTTCGGACAGAATCTATTTCTTCCCTCGGTACTAGGAAACAATCAATTGATTCCATGTGGTCCATACAAAACTCCAGAAGCTTATCAATTGACAGAATTTGTTCGTTCACGGGTCTTTGTAGACTGGCTCGAGCAGCCGAACGCTGTATCAAACCACCAATTCCATCGCACGGGGACTTACCATGCGACGTCGCAAAGAAATTCCATTTTGCGTTAATATAAAATTTTTCTTCGAGGTCACATAAGTATTTCATAACTTCTTCATTTTTGTATTGACCTCCACATCCGTCGGTGAAGAATTGTTATTTCTTCACTCGTGGAAGTTGTATTTGAACGTATTGCACTATCTTCTCAACAAACACTTGTACCATGGGCACATCGTGTTTCGTCTTCGGATAATATGCACAAGTTTCATGCTCTCATCATCTCTAAAATAAATAACTACGGGATGCAGCGTCGCTGCTATTTGGTGCCAGTATCGTTGCTGTTTGTCGTCTTGAACATTAATATCAAGACTTCATCTGACGACAGATTTTCGTTGCATGTTTTCAAATATTCGAATTGTTGTTTTGCGATAAACATATGAGTAAGGAAAGAAATAACTTTATCTGTCAGAAGCTCTAACATTTCGCTTTTGGAACCGCTTTTTGTTAGGAGCTCAGCCCTGTCTGTTGCAGTCCACTCCTTATAAGTGTATCGTATTTCAAATCGTCTTCCTCGTCAGTGAATTCATCCTCAGACTCAACTTCATTTCCGTCATCCACATCATCCTCTCCGTCTTCTTCGTCTTCGCTGTCGGATTTTTCTTGGATTAGATCGTTTTCTTCTTCACTGTTCTCCTCTCCAACATTAACTCTACCGGGAGAGGTACCTGGGTCTTGAATGTTCTGATTTTCGGTGGTATTTTCAGTTTGACCAGCTTGACTAGCTTGAACATTTTTGTCATGACTTTGATCACCTTGACAATTTCCATCCCGACCTTGATCTTCATTTCCGGAACTCGGTTAAGTGAAAAGAAGCTTCTCCAATCTTTTTGTCAGCTCATCTTGATCAGGGCAGTTTAAACATGATAACATGCATTCACGATTATCGACATTACAAACGATTTCTGATACAATATCCTTGTCAACCTTGTGCCGATGGCCGCTAGCAAAAGCTCAAAATTCTGGTGCTCCGGGCAAACGCAAATCGAGTGTGTTCCAGATGCACCGGGCAGGACGCATTGCTCAGGTCTCAAGAGACAAAATTTTGCAAATCCAATTTTGTCTTCGGGACGAAATATACAACTGTTTCAAATTGCACAAGATTAATCTTTTTTGCTCGTAACAGTTCTTAGATATCCGAACCTTATATTTGATCCCAGGCAAAATTCTCGAATTGATAGCTTCGTCATCTCTCTCTCATCACTTCAGGATGAATCCCACGTCTTCTCATCGGTTTTGCCTCAGGTAAAATGCCCTTTTCAGCTCTCAGCTTGGAAGCCTTCCCAACGATATTCTTACCAAGTAAAAAATAATTTGTGATCTTCGCAATCTACCAACTGGGTGGAGCTAAAGTAAGATATCTCAATTTCGTTCGATGGTCACAAACTTGAATTTTCTCTCTCAATTGTTCCATCAGGTGGCTCAAATCCTCCGAATCGTTATTGCCTATTATATCGACGTTATCGGGAATGTGGAGAACAAACTTCTTTTTTGGACAGCATCGGTGATCAAGAGAACTTTCTGCTGAGCATATTTGACTTTGGACTTATTCTTGAGGTGGGTCAAATTTTCATTGGTGATGAAGATAATTTCTTCAAGAAGGGGTTAAGATACTCGATGGTTGTGTCTTCCGGAGTAAGAAACGATTCAGTCGGATAAGATTGAGATTCTGATGTTGAACTCTGTGATTCTGATGGCGTATTTTGTGAAAGTGGAGGATTTTCTTCTGCTTTTTTGTTGGCACATTCCTTGAATGATTGCAAGCAGTTGTTACATAGTTTCCTACCCGGTATAATATACTTATGCAAATAGTTATCAAAATCTTTGAAGTCGGATAGAGTCACTATTCTCAAAATCGCTTTTACTGCTTTATTTGTTGCATGCGTGCCCTCACACGTGTGCACTGTAACTAGTGATGAATTGTTTACGATGATTTGCACAGATCAAAGAACCTACAGGTATGGAAGTATCTCTTCTACTCCGTAATTGCAAAACCTCTCTGTCATCTTTCGAACCCACATTGGAAAATTTTTGGCATGTACCCTCTCCATGCAGATAACACTCCGTTTCTGTCGATTAACGATGGCCACTTGAAGAGCAAATTGAACAGAGTTTCTTTGTGATGAGTACTTATCTGATTACCGACGTCTATACCGTAAACCGAAATGTAGGGGTGAATCTGAAACAGAAATTGTTCTAGGAATAATAATCGTCGTGTGAGGGAGAAGAACTAGTTATTTCAGTCTTCAGCTGGGAGGCACGGTCATTCGCCCAAGGTTCTACGAACTTAGAAAAACGTTCTTCCTTAAGGATGAGGAAAAATGATTGTCCAGGTATAGAGTAAATAGCATGTTTTCGATCGAAAATTGTCCATGGAATCCAAATATCTTACTCACAATTCAAAATTCTGCAACTTAGAGGTCGGAAAAAGTAAAAAACTGGAAGAAAATTAGTTTAACCTGGTATTTTGGCGTAAAATTAATGGTATACTGGAGTATAAAAACTGTTGGATGACGTTCGGGAACTGTTTTCTTATTGTAAAATTTCCCGCTGAGTCCGACTACGGGGTCATATGTCCCAAAAAAAGTCTTGTGAGTCACCTGACGTTATATTTTTGTACAGTATTATCGGTTTTTCGTAGTTTTTTTTTCAGTTTTTTCAATTTTCCAACCTCTAAAACCCCATTTAGTCAGAAGAATTCTTATTTTATCGTAAAGCTGAAATAAATACACGCAGACTTTGCAAAAATAAAATTTTTAAGTAGCTGCTCACACCGATATGACGCTGTCAAAAAAACGGTATTTTGACGAAAATCACCAACTGGATAGAAAATGATGGGATATGGAAGGAAATTAACACCATTTTCGGATTCAGCGGCCAATTTCCGAACGGAAATGACTTCTTGGACGTTTATTTACTATAAAATGTCAATTTCTGGGGTCAAAAACAGTTTTTTGGCATTTTCGTTGGAAAACAACCCAAAAAATTGAAAAAATTCATTAAAAACTTTTCAAAGGATATTTTAATCTCTAAATGCCGATAAACTAGTTCAAATACGATGTAGAAACGGAAAAAAATTGCCCACGCAAGTTCCGCAGACCCTATACACCCCCCCCCCCGCCACGGCCATCTCCTTTAATTTAGAATTGCCCTCTTCTCATTTTAAGAAATTGAGTAATCTGGGGTTCGACTTTTGGCATGTCCTCTATTCAGTTATGGCAATTTGCCGTAAAACTGGACCAATGTCATAAAGTTATGCCCGAATAAAAAAAAATGTGTATGGTTGTTTCGTTTCGGGTATACGTTGAACTCGCAAATGATTTTCAAGATTAACAAGCACTTATTCAACAAGAAATTCTAAAATATTTCACTGGATTAAGATGACCCAATAATATGCCCCTGAATTAACACCACACATAATTACCCAAATTCATGGAATATTCGCCTCCCTAAGCAGTGCAGATTTTGACGAGTCCACTGGTGGCGATTAGCAGTTCCGTTGTGATGAAAACGGAATTCGTCAGACCACAATATCTTATTGTCCAAACTCTTATGACATAATATCCCTGTTCTAGTACCTGATCTGCGTATATTGTCGTCTATGCTTGTTATCTTGCAGATTCTGATACACGTTGTATAGAAGGTCGGAAAATTTCTTCCTGAACAGTAATCGGGTGTGCTTCGCCAAGTTGCTGTTACCTCGAAATCAGCTTATTTTTTCGTAAAGTTACCATTCGCTAATGAATTAGGAGCTAAGCATACTTACCACTTGGTCTGCGTCTGTTTGGATATCGAGCCACATATAATTTCAAGGCAGCTCGTCGATTTCTATCTAATTTTTCCGAGTTACTATGTCATTAATCTTCCGAACGTTTTACCTTAACTAACAAAATAATGCCAATTAATTGCTACATTTATTATTTTAGTTCTTAGAATTTGTTCAGGGCATGTTGGCCAGCTTGTCTAAATACGTTGAAGTGCGTTTTGGTAGTCCCTTCAAGATGAAAAACTCAATTTAATACGTCGATGGAGAGATACTTTTTTCTGGCCATCGTAGGTGGTATTTGGGTGTATGGATTGATAAATGCATGGTAAGGGTTAAGATATTGGGATGCCTGTACTATATTCTTGACATCGAATTTGAAGCCTTTGAACCACCTGAGATACTCCTCTGAAAAAGTGGCACTGAGACATCCGATCTAGAGACATCTGGAAATGCTAGACGATCACCTTTCACTAGAAATAAAACGTAATCAGTAACGACAGGAAGACGACGGGCATAAAAATAAGCTTCTCGTATATCTGTATTTTGAATAACTGAGGGCAGTCTGTAATCGAGACATTTTCTTTTCCAGAATTATAGCAAAACATAAGTTCTGTTGAGATTCTCCTCATTTTCTGAACTGCTTCCTGATTCACAATAGTTTCACTACAATGGAGTTGAACATTCAGTAGCTAAGTCAGAGGGATGTGTTCGAATGTATAAATGAGAGCTATTTATCAGACCTCATAACTAGAAAAATATGAAATAAATACTAAACTAGCTTTATATGAAAAAACCTATTCTATTGAAAATGATTTTAAGGCATCTCTGGGAGGTTGCAATAACATATACAATCTCACCATATTAGGTCGTTTCAGAATATGGATGTAACCCAAAACCGTCGATGTAAAAAAACGCTCCAAAACACAAATAATTAAAATTAAACTAACAATCAATAAAAATTATATCTTCAAATATCATGAATTATTTGTAAATAAACTGACTTGTACATATTCCATATCTACTACTACAAGAATCAGCCAAAATACCTTATTACTCTTTCTATAAACGTTTACAAATCTTATATTCGGCCTTAACATACTTAACGGGTGTTGTATGATACACTGTTGGGACCGCACTGGTCTTGACGATGTTTCGTTTTTCTATATAACGCATAATAGGTACGAAGCACTTTGCTATGAGTGAACAATATTGATACATTGATACTTTAGTTAAAAATAAAGATTAATTTGCAACCTTTGGCACATAATGAGAGTGATTGCTCTACTCTTGCTTAGATACCTACACGTTTTTGATAGGTTGTTATTTTCTGTTGATAATCGAAAACACGATGTTGTAGATTTTGTATTTCGGCTCTTGAGTGGATATTGGATATATGCTGTGTTTTTTTTTGAATTTCGCTTCCTCATTATATTTGTATATCACACAACACTTAATTTAGGTGATCAATAAATAGATAATAATCATCAAAATGGTTTCGATTTTATTCGTGAAATAATCTTGACAAATACAACTACTTTTATCGATGATTATCGGAAATTTCTCCTCTTTTTGGAAACAAATTATGTTGCTTTTGTATCTCAAAACCTGAGTAATTCTAATTTCGGTAATCAACGATACCCTTCTTGTATTACATACGGATCTACTCAACATGCAACGGTTCACACGGTCATTGAGAAATTACAAAATCATGTATTGAATAGAATTAGCCATTACTTTCACTAATTTATTAAATAAATGTCACTATAGTTCACAAAGTACTTTGTAATATTTATTTGAAGAAGCTACCGTGTTAGTTACATTTATCAAATTAGTGGAAATCAAACTTTTAATATTTACAAGTTTACGTATTTTTCTAATCTTAAATAGAATAGCTGTTATAAATAAGTTCGATTTCACTAGTTTAATAAATAAATGTGACTGTAGATTCACAAACACAGTAGCTTCTTCAAACAAATATTACAAACTAATTCGTAATATTTGTTTGAAGAAGCTACTGTATTAGCGAAACTAGTCATTTATTTAATAAACTAGTGAAAATCGAAGTTATTTTATTTAAGTTTAGAAGGGATTTCCATCACTTAATGGCTGATTCTATTCAATGTGTACTAATATTTCAGAACCTTACATTTGTCATACATAACGCTGCGGTAGCGGTAGGAATATTTCAGACTAGTAAGAGTATGGAGATAATAGAAGATGTCAGTGCAGATCTTGAAATATAATATATATCCATTATTTCAGAGACATTCACTAGAATTTTGTGCTTTAGTGAGATTACAAAAAGAAAGATTATCATTTTTATCCGCAATTGCATGCGAAGGTTAGGCATCCACTTTCTGTTCAGAGAGACTTTGTAATAATTGTGAAATATGTGCTCTCAAATAATATTTCAATTTATTATTATTGATATCCTACCGAATAACTGCCTCTCAATATACATAATACACTTTGAAATATTTCATCTACAATATAAAATATTCCACTTTCTAAGAGATGAAACTCAATGAATTCCTCTTCTGAACTATTGGTAAAACCCAATATACAAAATCATCAAACTATTGACTAGTGTTATTGAAAATACAAAACCGGCTGCATCTGGTCAATGAATGATCAGTGATTAAAAAGTTTACATTTGAAATGATATATATTATATAAATAATATAAGAATTAATTCACTCAAGGGATTTACCCTATTATAGAAAGGCACTGAATAATTCATATATGGAAATTTGGATTTTTCAGAATAATGACAATAAAGTGATAGTCGTTTGGGAAAAAAACATGTGCTGTGGTTGAACATTGCTTAAATACAGGTCATAATTTTGATTATTCTACTGTTGAAATATTAAAAAAGGTCAACAATTATAAAAATAGGATATTTCTTGAGATGTGTCACATAAACAAAACAACAAACGTTATAAATAGAAAGACAGATACCAAACAACTGAGTGATATTTATTGCAATATTTTAAAAGAAATGTGATGTTTTTTGTGAATGTATGTTTTGAAATCTCTGTATATTTCAATTCAAATGTCTCTCAACTGGGGCAATTAGTTTGTTTCGATTATGTTGATATCAACAAAAAATAAATGAATAAATGGAAAAACTCCATAACAAACGACACACAGATGTGTTATCACTGATAATTTCATTTGTCAAACTGATCTTTTTCACCGTTTTGATAACTATTAATAATTCAACATCATAAATGTTGAACTATTACATGCACCTCTAATATTTTTTAAGTAATTTCAATTTGTTTTCAGTTAATGATTTACTTAAGATTTTAAATTGTTTATTGTAGTGTCTCCTGAAGAAATCATGAATATATGACGAAATATTGAGAATTTTAAAATAATTGAGTATTAATTCAGCATCCTCTAACACCGCACACCTGATAATAATATCGAATAATTTATATACAGCACGGTTGAAAAGAACTTTATAATATTATATATATATATATATGTATATATATATAATATTATATATATATTATTATCTCGGGTATTGATCCGCGTTGTGTGGTTCCGGTCCTCAAAAGGACCAATTTCACGACGTTTCGGCAAAGTCGCATTTGCCATCTTCAGGTGATTCGACCGTAGAGTCTGGAAAATCTAGGCGAACTGACGCTTACTTGGAGAGACAGGTATTTATATCCCCCGTTATGCTTGACCTTTGGACTTTCGAACTATTTCACGCTTGGTTGATTTCTACGTGTTTGGCTCCGAGTGACACGTTTGGATGACGTCATTGCGACGCTGGAATCAGCCGGAAAGTTTCCGTGACCTGTTGCACGTGCACTGGATACCACGTTCTCACTTGTTTTTGGTTGTATCTTCCGACTTTCTAAAGCGGGTTTCCATGTTGCTGGTAATCTTAGTCCGTCATCTCGTTTGTTAAGACTATGTGGACGTTTCTCGATCTCTATTGCCTCCCTGGTTATTCTGGTGTAGAAGTGTTCAATGTTGGCTAGAGTCTTTGTGCCGCTAAAGTTGATCATATGGCCAGTACTTCTCACATGTTCAGCTAGTGAAGACGTGGTTTCGTTTTTCGACACAGCGTTTGCATGTTCAGTCTTTCGCACATCAATGCGTCTGTTGGTCTGTCCGATGTATGTCTTTTCACAATTACCACATGGCACCTCGTACACTCCTTGGCATTCTAGAGGAATTCTGTCTTTTGAATTCCGAAGAACATTTTTGATTTTCCTATCTGTTGTGAAGGTTGTTTTGATATCATGACGGCTCAGTATTTTGCAGATTTTGTCAGTTGTGCCTTTTATGTAAGGTAGAAAAGCGTTTCCCACTGGTTGATCTTCATTGTTGACATCCTTCTCATTTTTGCGTTGAGAGTTATGAATTTGTTTTCTTGAATAGCCATTCATCATAAGGGCTGCTCGGTTGGTTTCCATTTCTCCATTGTAGTTTTCCGCATCAGCTAGACGTTTTGACCTTGTCATGAGGGTATTTACGACTGATTGTAGCTGGGATGGATGGTGATGCGAGTTACTATTCAAATATCGGTTCATGTGGGTCTTTTTTCTGAATACTGTATGTCCCAAACTGCCGTCAGTTTTCTTTGTTACCAAAATATCTAGAAATGGTAATTGGTTGTTCTCTTCGGCTTCTATTGTGAATTTTATCCGATCATGGATTCCATTCAGGTGATCGAGAAACCCTCTTAGTTGTCCTTCTCCATGTGGCCAAATAACGAAAATATCATCTACATATCTGAGCCAAAGTTTGGGTTTTAGTTGCGCTGTGTTAAGAGCTTTAATTTCAAAATCCTCCAAGAAAATATTTGCGATCACTGGTGAGATTGGTGATCCCATCGGTGCTCCTTCGATTTGCCTATATCGCACTCCCTCGTACATGAAGTAAGTATTGGCTACACAGTGTTTGGCCAAGTCAATAATGTATCCTTCCGGTTTGTATTTATGTTGGATGATCTCTAGGGCTTCGTTTATGGGTACTTGTGTGAACAGGGATGCTACGTCGAAGCTTACTAATATGTCGTCAGGTCCTACTGTTTGCATATCTAGAAGTTCGATAAAGTGTTCCGCGTTCCTCACATACGATGATGCTGACTCAACGTGCGGTTGTAACTTCTTGGCTAGGAATCTTGCTAATGCATGTGATGGTGAGCCGATAGAGCTCACTATTGGTCTCAGAGGTACTGCTGGCTTGTGTATTTTTCGGAGACCATATAGTTTCGGACATCTGGATGATTTTTCTCTTGGAATGAGATGTAACTGTAACTCAGGGTCGATAGGAGATGCCTTGATTTTCGCTTTCGTTGTTTTCTCTAGATATGTAGTGGGATCAGACCTAATCTTCTTGTAAGTCGTATCGTCCAATAGCGCAGCCATCTTGGTTCTGTAGTCATTTGTGTTCATGACAACGGTTGCATTTCCTTTATCTGCTGGTAGGATGATGATGCTTTCGTTCTCTCGAAGAGCTTTCAGTGCTAGGAACTTGTCGTGTGAAATGTTCCTTTTAGGTGGCTTTGAGGTTCATAGAATACGCGACACATCTTGGCGAATAATCTCTGCTTCACTTTTATCCTGCAGCGAAGCTATAGCAGAATTCCACGTTGCAAATGATGTCTCCCAATGGAATGCGTGCCGGTGCAATAGCGAAGTTAGAACCTTTAGCAAGGACATCCATGGAGGCCTTATTCAAAGAATGGTCCGATAAGTTATGGACAACTTTGACAGGATCTATGTTTGTGCTGTCTCCCTCAGGTTTCTGGATGTCTTTCAGATGATTGAACTTCTTCTTCTGTTTCTCTATAGTTATTTCAGTGTTTTTCTCTGCTCTGAACTCGGCAAGCTGGTCAATTCTTTCCCAAAGTAAAGGATTGATTTCATTGCTGAGATAGAGGTGAACACGTAGTAGCTTGCTGTCAGTATCATCCAGAATTCTTCTTGTTTGGTGAATGGCATCTCGAAGCAGTGCAAAACTCGTTCTTCTCGAAATGTTCTTCGTACTAGTTGTCTTTGTGTGATACGAAAGTTTCATACAGGTTGGAATAATCTTATGGTCCCGGCAGCGGCGTAGAAAGGTAAGGTCGCACAAAAGTTTCGATCTCTTTGTTCTCAACTTCTCGAAAATTCTTGTTTGATGGAAAATTGGTCCTTCTGAGGACCGAAACCACACAACGCGGATCAATACCCGAGAATTCAGTTCTACATATATATATATATATATATATATATATATATATAGAAGATATAAAGTTCTTTTCAACCGTGCTGTATATAAATTATTCGATATTATTATCAGGTATGCGGTCAGAGGATGCTGAATTAATACTCAATTATTTTAAAATTCTCAATATTTCGTCATATATTCATGACTTCTTCAGGAGACAAAAATATTAGAGGTCCATGTGATAGTTCAACATTTATGTTGATGTTGCATTATTATAGTCGTCAAAACTGTGGAAACAATCAGTTAGGCACGAAGCAGTCGATGATTCAACAGAATCATTTGCTCTGCATTTTCTGTTGAATCATCGACTGCTTCGTGCCTAACTGATTGTTTCCACAGTTTTGACGACTATAATAATGCAACATCAACATAAATGTTGAACTATCACATGGACCTCTAATATTTTTGTCTCCTGAAGAAGTCATGAATATATGACGAAATATTGAGAATTTTAAAATAATTGAGTATTAATTCAGCATCCTCTGACCGCATACCTGATAATAATATCGAATATATATATATATATATATATATATATATATATATATATATATATATATATATATATATATATATATATATATATATATATATATGTATAGAACTGGATTCTCGGGTATTGATCCGCGTTGTGTGGTTTCGGTCCTCAGAAGGACCAATTTCACGACGTTTCGGCAAAGTCGCATTTGCCATCTTCAGGTGATTCGACCGTAGAGTCTGGAAAATCCAGACTCTACGGTCGAATCACCTGAAGATGGCAAATGCGACTTTGCCGAAACGTCGTGAAATTGGTCCTTCTGAGGACCGAAACCACACAACGCGGATCAATACCCGAGAATCCAGTTCTACACATTACGTCCGCGAGAACCTAAGAAGAAATATATATATATATATATATATATATATATATATAGTAGATCATTGATGCGATTCGATGTTCCGTTATAGATCAACTATTCACGCATATTCATATGAAGCTTAGTCGCTTTGAAGTAAAAATAGAACTGACTGAGAAATGTTCTGATTACGTATAAACAAGTTTAAAGTTTCTTTGCCTAATTGGCCACAATTTCGTGTAGGTAACTTGAGAGATACAGAATTTAATTTTCTGAATTATGAAGATAACTTAGATAATTTAACATATATATATATATATATATATATATATATATATATATATATATATATATATATATATATATATATATATATACATCTCACTATATTCTGGGCGTCCTTACAAAAACGCGACTCTCAGCGTTCGGTCCAATTTTGTAACAGGGATTTATAAATTTTTGCGCATATACTCGATGTATCATAAACAGATGTTACCTCACCAAATTTCAGCAAATTCTATGAAGTCATATACACTTCACTATATTCTCAGCGTCCTTTCATAAAAACGCACCTTGGCGTCTACAACATATACGAAGCTTTCATATTACAGATTCCTGGGAGTCCCCACATATAAAAACTGTTTACATGGCGGATGCCTGAGCGTCCTGCGGCGTTGTCACGATTATGTTCCAATAGCAGTACCGAGTAGAGGCAAGGTAGAAATATTCAGGTCCTCCCCGATGCACGAGTGCAATAGACACGGACCGCCAAATCAAAGGACGGTGAAACCGTTAGACAAACACTTACAACTCCTATGGTACCCGACTAGTAAAAGTAGACTGTTTATCTTTTGTGACGCACAAAAATGAAACATAAGTTTCATTTGTATCAGAAATAAAAAGGGTCATTTCACATTTGTTCTTTGAAAAGATTAGTTAATCGTTCAGTTCATTTCGTCTCCATTTTTCAGTGATATCATTGTAAAAAATTCTAGGTACCTATAAAACAATAATATAACAACTTTGATTTTTCGCATAATTCCGAATAGTTTCAGAATTTATCTTTTTTCTTACTTCCCATATCTTTGATAAAAAGTGTATATATCATCAACTTGCTGATCTTACATTGAATAACTATAAGCAGGATTCTGAAATAATCGTATCTGTAACTATTTGTAAGACAACATTACAAACAAAATAGAATTTTCTATTTTAAGGACAGAAAAAAATCGATTATCAGGTACCGGCAAGAAAAGCAGCATCCTTCTTTGAAAAAATATTTGGATTCTTCAGAAAAAAATGTTTTTCTGAGATTACCGATGATGCTTCCAGCAGATGTTCTTCCCACCGTACTATCTGATGACCCTGTAGAATGCCCATTTAATAATTACATCAGCAGATGCAAGATTCCCAACCGAAAAAGAACACTGTAAAATGACAAAATAGAATTACCCAATAAATAAAATAAATTAAATAAAGTTTTGCTAAATTTTTTTACCAGACCATTGCCAAAGGAGAAAATGTTGTAAGTGAATGGCCCATTCATTCTACAAGAAGATATATGGTTGAAGTTTCTGTTGCAAACTTTTTGGCAAGTGTTTAACAGACTCGTCCAATAAGGAGAATTGTTCCGAATGGAAACATTTGTCACTAGTACTATATAGACACAAAAAGAGTAACTATCATGCATACAATTTCGGATCTTGGTTGATTTTCTTAACTATAATATGAATGGGAGTAGATCATTTACGTTCACTGGATGTACAACAAAATATCTGTATCGTATCATTGAATGAATAATTTTTAATCAATACAGTTTTTATGTCCACAATGTCTAGCTTCACTTGGTACATCTACCAAACTGTATGAAAATAATGATGAACATTTCTTGAAATAGGCAAGTTTTCAAAATTTAATTCTTTAATGGAGCAACATTACAAAAGTAATGACAACCAATAATACACCCGAACATTTCTTATGAATTTCTTCATAATAGATGAAGCCACTTCAATGAGTTAAAATATTTTTTTTTTGATTTTTGGATACACTAATAAAACGTCCAGCTGAACTGAAATCTCCAGAAAATCGGCTGACAATTTATCATTAGATTTGGAAGATGAAGCACGTCAAGAGTTTGATGTTTATTGCGAATGACTTATTCGATGAAATTTGATGTTTAAAATATCACGAATAGTCCATTAAATGAAGGTTTTTACCCACGGATTTTTGAGAGTGCTTCTTTATTTACGAAACTTGGCGAGTAGGTTCAGGGCGTATCCCATATTGCTTGTGGTCAGTTAGGATGACCGCTTTCACGTGCCCCTAGGAAAAAAAAGATCAAAAAATGATCGAAATTGAAAATAAGAAATATTTTCGTATTTTTCGGATCCAAATGCAATATTTCCGAAAAACGCAGTCTTCTCGAGTTGAAGGGGCTCTGAAAAACATCGAGCAAAACATAAATTGCTAATAATTAGATAAATCAAAAAACTTTATAATTGGAAGTTGAATTTTTTGTTATCATAAATTTTCTCCCTGGTCAATATTTCGAGAGATATTCCAAAACAAACGAAAAAAGTCCAGTCCAAAGGTTGAGAAAGTAGCCAAGGACGTTTTTAAAATATCCTAAAAATTTGAGCACATATGACCCCCAATGAACATTTTTTCATTCTTGGCAGTTATTCCAAGGATAGTAACGATTTTTCAGCGGATATTTGAAATTGGGCAGCTTCCATTAAAATTACGATAGAACGCGTTCTATTCGTTCGATTCTCACGAAATTTGAATTTTATCTTGTTTCTTGTTCACTGGTTATGAATCCTTCGAGGAAATTTGAAAATTCGAAATGTCGGAACCGAATTGGACTCTGTCCGTATTGGGACCTTACGAAAATGATGAAAAATAATTTTATCGTGGTATATTATGACTCAAAATAAAATTTTTTGATATTGTTACTGTCATCTCTACGTTTGCTCATTCTACTGTTCGGAATATTGCAATTTAGGTATTGTTATAGGCTTATAAGCTTATTTAATTTTATCAATATTTTTTTATGGGACACTTATATTCGATCAATATTTTGATATTTTCTGGAAATTTCTTTAAAAATTGACTTTAGATCAGATCAGGTCCAAATGTATGTAACCCAAAGGTATTATTATTATTTGAGAAGAGTATAGATACCCAAAAAAAACCTAAATTTTCGTTGATTCAATTGAAGAAGTCTCAAAAAAATATTCTTATGAATAGTCATTGTGGGACATCCTGTGTGCTGATATGATGTATAAGTGTGGTTATTATGTTTGAAAGATTCTTCGCGATAGCAATAACCTAACACACCAAAATACTTAGCATACTTTGAGATTATCGATTAGAATTTAATATTATGGTGTTCTCAAATTAAGTATAAGTACCAAATTTCGAGATACACTTCAAGATTAGTGTTTCTCGTAACTCATCATTTCCTTTCTGTCAGAGCTATCAAGATGAAAATCTATATCATCAATGCTTTCCAGTTTTAATTATTTTTTTTAAATACTTTGACTACATGAGAGGGAAACCTATAATGTTCCAAGAAGATCATGTGGGTCAGCAGTGGAATGTAGAGACGGAAGATAGGCATTCGTTCTTTTCTTGGAAGTTTGGAGGTTATAGGCATAAGGAAAAACTACCTACCTAGTTGAGCTCATCGTGCACCCCATGGTAAGAAGTTTATTCTTTTCTACCAGGTTGTTCTGGGGGCAGTTTTGCTTCGCCGATGTAACGGTGCCTGAAAGATGTCAAAGCAGGGCATTCTAACAGGATGTGAGGGGCAGTTTCTTCCACCTCTCTGTTTCACCTACATTATAGGATCATCTGCGATACCCATAGTATAGAGGTGTTTGTTACGATGACAATGACTCGTTAGGATTCCAGTCATCTCTCTGATGTCCCTTCTGTTCAGAGAACGGAGTTTCTTTGATAGCCTAGGTACAGGCTCATTGATAAATGGCTTGGCCTGCCTCATACGTGATGATCTTGCCACAAGTCAGAGCACTCTTTGTACAGTTGACTCAGAAGTACAAGATCCCCACGCATTTTGATACAACGACCATTGGCTCCTGTCAGACAGGGACGCCAGATGACCCCCGCCTGGTCAGGCAGTAAGCCATTTCAGTTCCTTCAACTCGACTGTATCCAGGGACCCAGATGAGTTGACTTCATTTTTCTTGGCTGGTTCAGCCAGTGAATCCCTGCATTATTTGTCAAGTCTTGATGTGACTCTAGGTGAGTTGAGAGCGCCCAGGGCAGACCGGCTGTCTGGGCAAATATATATTTGCTCCTATTTACATAGTTTCTTCGCAGATTTTCCATGGCGCAAGTCAATATAGCGTAGACCTCCGTCTGAACCCACTAGGTGAAGTGTTTCACAGCTTAGCTGTTCGGTGAAACAATGAAGTCTGGTAGAAAGGAGTTTGGCAGGTCTTGAGCTTGACAGTGAAGGGGTGACTATTTTGAGCTCGTCTCGTCCGCGTTGAAGCAGACGAAATTTCTGATGAACTCCGGTCATTGAAATATCCATAGAAAAGGGTATGAGCTAACACCATACTATAGTCTGGATCCTCATTCTCAATTAAGATGGCGTCAGTCGGGTGTCGGTGATCTCGATGGTGAAGGGAAAGTGGAAAAAAGGTGAAAAAAGCGAAATTCTGATGAAATGTAGTATATGTCTGTATAATTTGTTATGGTATTTTACACAAAAGTTATACATAAAGTAACCCAAAAATCCTATTTCTGAATGGTCAGAAAATGGTAAGTTGCAGTTAGACAAGTGAGGTCATAAGAAAACAAGTGGAATTACAGGAGAAAAACAATCTTCTAGAAGCTGAAAATAGGTACTTCAACGGAATAATTGCATAAATCAGAGATATAAACAATATCTTGCACATAAATAATGATTTACTCCTTCAAACGATGAATAACTATGACGAACAGATAATCTACCCACAAAAAGCCGAACAAAATACGATCAAACCAAACCGGAGCAAGGTAGTCAGTGCTTCCAAAAATGTGAACAACCAACACAAATTGGTCCCACATCTGCACAAATTGATACTCCAATTCGGTCTCCAGATTCCGGAAAAGATTATGAAGTTAACAATCACCCAAATGGGCTGATATCGTGCCCATCTGGAATTTCGAAAAAGGTTGGCCCAGGAGAAACAAAGACGGATACTGACAATCAGATCAAAAATGATGGGTTTCAACAGGTAAAATGGTGTAAATCAAGAAAAAACGACAAAGACAGATGGATTTTCAGGTGTTCAAAAAAATTATGGATATACCTACACAAGGTGAAGCGAGAAGCTACTGGAGACGAAATCAAAAGCTACATCAGGAACAAAGCTAGATTGGAGGAAGATAAAATATGGGTGGAAAAGATTCCCATATGTGGCAATGGACTCAGAAAATATGTTGTTCTTGCTCCTCTGCAGAAGAAAGAATAAATGTACGACTCTTGTTTTTGTCCAAGTGGAGTTGGCATTAAAAGATTTGACTTTCAGAAACACAAGCAATTTCTTGTGCAAATTAGACAGGATAATGGGGGGAATTTTTTACATACAAACAAGCAGTGGATCAGAAAAATTGTGAAATTAGTATTATACATCAAAACGTGCAGTCAATAGGTAACTGTGTAGACGAGTTGGAAGAGTTGATGTCAGATAACGCATACTCCCAAATTCTATGTATCACAGAACACTGGAAAACGGGGGAACAACTAAAAACATTCAGCCTGAAGGATTTCTTCTTGGAGGCAAGTTTCTGTAGACAAAATGACAATGAGCATGGTGGGACAGCAATATACCTAAGAAGAGGGACTTAGGGCGTAGAATGAGACGAGTTAAAAAATCGTCAATAGAGAATCAAATTGACTGTGTAGCGAGTGAAGTTATTATCGAAAGAAGAAAAATGCTTATAGTTTCTAATGACAGGACTTCAGGTGCAAACGTTGACATATTTTTCTCTAAATTTGAAGAAATTTTTAATGTGGTATATAATGAGAGAGGAAAGGTTTTAATTACTGGTGACTTCAACATCAATGTTTAAGAGGAAACAATAGATAAATTCAGATTCTGTGATATGATGAACTCAGTCAACATCATCCACAAAATTAATAAGTACACCAGAGTTACAACATCATCTCAATCATGTGTAGATAATATGTTCACTAATATTAAAGACACACCTCCATATCAGATCACTTCGCACAGAAATTAACATTTTTGACTCAGAGAACCACATGCTCCCATACTTATAGCATATGTTTCAATGTAAACAATGTGGAAAATCTCGAGAGCATAATGAAAAATCAAGATTGGTTTCATATAAATGACATAGCTAGTGACAAAATAAATGAGCCGTGGGAAATGTACATAATTCCATGAAAGTACGGGGAATTGCACATTACATTGCTGACAGCTTCTTGAACTATATAACTGATTATATTGATGAGTTAATAATTCGTCAAAATCAGCCACATATAAGCAACACAACCAAATGTATGAAATCTATGTTTGTTGATTTAGTTAGTGGAAGTGATTTCCTGAATACAGTTAAAAATCTAGAAAATAGAATGAGCAGTGGTGTAGATGAAAACGGCATGTATAATTCCTGTATTGAAAAATAATGGTGATCCAAAAATTACAGATAACTATAGACCAATAAGCTTATTGTGAGCTTTTTTAAAAATCTTTGAAACTGCAATGTGTGATAAATTGATTCTAACAGCATGTAACTTGATAAGTGACTCTCAACATGGTTACTTGGAAGGAAAATCTAAACATACTGCAATTTTCCAGTTCATACAGCATATAATAGACTCATTAAAGGATGATACATTAGCATTAGACTCATTCTTAGACCTTTCAAAGGCATGCGATTGCTTGAATCATGAAATATTGTTAAATAAGCTGGATTATTGCGGAATAAGGGGACCAGCTCTAAGATAGTTTAGATCATACTTAGAGGATAGGAAACAGATGGTGAAGATCACGAAAGATGAAGTTGAGGGAAAATCCTCCAAAAAAATATCAAACATCAGTATTCCACAAGGTAGCATAACGGGACCATTGCTTTTTATAGTTTACGTGAATGATTCGAATAATTTCATGAAGCTTATTGAGGCTTGTAAATTGATTAATTATGCTGACGACACAAATATGCTAGTAAAGGCTCCTGATATGATCAGTATGATCGCCAAAGCAGATTTGGACTCTGAAAGAGCCAAATCTTGGTTCATACAAAATAAACTGGTTCTTAATGAAAATAAAACAAATCTCGTACTGTTCAAAACAATCTATGCCCGCACTGACTTGCCTTTTGATGTTAGTTCAGGTAAAAAGAACTTTATAGTTAGTAAGCACTCCAAGTTCTTGGGGGTCTATATAGATAATTTTTTATGCTGAGCTATCCATGTTGGGCAACTCTGTAGAACTGAGTCACATATGTTACTCACTCAGGGTAATTAAAAAATATGCAAACTTTCAAACACTGAAAATAGTGCATTATGCAAATGTTGAAACAAGAATAAGATATAGTTTGATATATTTTGGCACTAATAGACATATTGAAAATGTGGTCTTAATTCATAAACGAGCATTAAGAACAATGTTAAAGTTGAAGTACGAAGAGTGATGTAGGGACTATTTGAAGAAAAATAGGATACAGAGAGTACCAGCTTTATACATTCAAGAATATCTGTTATTTCTGTTCAGAAATAGGCATTTACTCACACAATTTGAAACAAGAGGCCTATACCCAACTAGACATGTAAATCTGTAAATAGACTGAGTGTAACTAAAAAAGGGGCACTGTACTCTTCTATCAAATGTTTCAACAAGTTGCCAGAACACATCAAAGTTATCAATAATCTTACTGCATGTAAAACAGAAATCTATGATATGTTAATAAACTTGGTACCCTATACAATGAGAGAATTTTATAATATGTAGGTGTTTTTGAGATCAACTCTGTTTTCTTCAATGGCTGCTCTACATGCAATAAATTGTAATTATATCTCAAAATGAAGATTATTATTATTATTATTATTATTATTATGCATTGAATGAACACCTTGTAAATTGGGTAAACTACTACCACAGTAGTTAGAGGATACATTAATGAAGCTTTATGGGCTCACCACCCACTTTAAAGACACAGCGGTTTTGAGTTATTAGAAACAACATGATCAGGATAATTTTATTAAGTGGCTTCGAGAATATTGTAGAAGTATTTGTTTGTGTGTGCGTGTGTGTGTATGTGTGTGTATGTGTCTTATGAGAAAATGTCTTGTGCTGAAGTGACATTGGGATGTCAAGACCTTACAACTAATACAAAAAATGAAAATAATTTGAAACCAATTTGAATTTGTTCAAATACGTATATCGGCAGTCATGCTCTCATCTAGATCGGCTATTCTCATTAATAATTCATATAAGATGATTTTCAAAAGATCTATTGTATCGTCACTTGATGAACTGAATTCAAACTAGAATATTTAAAATAAAAGATATTACGCTATTAGTTCGATGAATTTCCAACCCTAATTTACAACAACGTTAACAAAATAGTTTGAATAACTTTATTTTGTTTTATACAAAATAATCTTCATTGTGAAATAATTAACTACCTTCTACTCAACAAATAACATTTATTATTCTGGAATAATATGACACGTCCAAACGCAACGAATGATAATTAAAGTTTAGCTTCAATAGACAAATCTGCATAAATTAATCAAAGAACAAATTGTATAACACTCCGTAAATCCAACAAATTGGTATGATATTTGAAATAAAACATCGGGACAGTCGCAGCAGCTATTGTACTGTTACATTCCTCGCAAAACGTTAAGTTTACACATACAATGTTGCCAATTACGGACGCCGAGGAATCCGTGAAGTAAAAGCTGAAATATGCAAGAAGGACGCCGAGGGATTCATGAAATAAATCATGTATATACATCGGACATACGGCGGCGCGCGCTGCGCCTCTCACTGCAAACTGATTGAACTATTATATACAGCGTAACATACAAATATTTCATTTCACTATAATCTGGGCGTCCTAGTCGATTTTCGGCAAACACTTCTATAACACTATACGAGTCCTCTGGCGAAATTTCAATGGGGATTCCACTCGGCGTCCACATACGGACGCTCAGTTGGACATGGACGCCGAGAGAATAGTAAATCGACAATGTACGGACGCCAAGAATATAGCGGGATGTATATATATATATATATATATATATATATATATATATATATATATATATATATATATATATATATATATATATATATATATATATATATATATATATAATATTATAAAGTTCTTTTCAACCGTGCTGTATATAAATTATTCGATATTATTATCAGGTATGCGGTTAGAGGATGCTGAATTAATACTCAATCATATATTCATGATTTCTTCAGGAGACACTACAATAAACAATTTAAAATCTTAAGTAAATCATTAACTGAAAACAAATTGAAATTACTTAAAAAATATTAGAGGTGCATGTAATGGTTCAACATTTATGATGTTGAATTATTAATAGTTATCAAAACGGTGAAAAAGATCAGTTTGACAAATGAAATTATCAGTGATAACACATCTGTGTGTCGTTTGTTATGGAGTTTTTTCATTTATTCATTTATTTTTTTGTTGATATCAACATAATCGAAAAAAACTAATTGCCGCAGTTGAGAGACATTTGAATCGAAATATACAGAGATTTCAAAACATACATTCACAAAAAACATCACATTTCTTTTAAAATATTGCAATAAATATCACTCAGTTGTTTGGTATCTGTCTTTCTATTTATAACGTTTGTTGTTTTGTTTATGTGACACATCTCAAGAAATATCCTATTTTTATAATTGTTGACCTTTTTTAATATTTCAACAGTAGAATAATCAAAATTATGACCTGTATTTAAGCAATGTTCAACCACAGCACATGTTTTTTTCCCAAACGACTATCACTTTTGTGTTGAGTTAAGCGTTGTTTTAACCATTGTCCAGTTTGACCCACATAACAACCAACGAATTCATGACAACAAATTTTGTATATTACATTACTTTCAAACAAGAGTTGATTTTTATCCCTCGCTTTTGAAAATAATTGACGATTTGTTATATGATTGTATCTAGCAATTTTTATGTTATTAAAATTTTTGAAATGACTTATAACAGTTCGAGATAAACCATCAATGTATTGTATTTTTTGATAGATTATTTTCTGTACCACCTTGTCATCTGTAGGGCCATCAAAAAATTTTTGTTATATATAAGTTTTTTCAAAATAAATTTGGGGTAGCCGTTGTTAAGAAAAATGTGATACATTTTGCTTAAGTTTTTCTTTAAGAAACTTGGATCACTAATGTGTGTCACCCTGTCTTAATTACTGCTTCGTAACAATTTTGTTTTGACCGTTTCGATAACTATTAATAATGCAACATCAACATAAATGTTTTACTATTATATGCACCTCTAATATTTTGTAAGTAATTTTAATTTGTTTTTAGTTAATCACTTACTTAAGTTTTTAAATTGTTTTCTTATGTTTATTGTAGTGTCTCCTGAAGAAGTATATATATATATATATATATATATATATATATATATATATATATATATATATATATATATATCAGACCATTCAAGAAGTTGTAGAGTTTCATGATTGTGACATCGATGAAGTTAGTATGTAATAGTAAAAAGTAAAAATTAATTTCATGCAGGACGTAGGCCTATGGAAGTGAGGATAAAATACAATATTTCACAGCATGTTCTGAATATTAATCGTAATCCAATCATCTATAATTTCTTCCACAATATTTTGGAAAATTTTTCACCGTTTTCTGTGCATTATACGGAAATACTATAGGTTCATTGGGACGAAAATAAATATAAATGACAGCATTAAATCTCAGCTATTACCACCTCTATTTGAATTGTTGATTTGGCGAGTTTATTTTTCGAAGCGCATCATGTTATTGAAAAAGACATTTAGATATTTTTTTCTGAAAATTTTGAATTTTAAGGGTCGGTTTGATTCATTTTATTTTTATTATGATATAACATATCAATCTTGATTAAATGATTAATCTAAATTAATATTATTTTAAAACAGTATATTTCCACCGTAACGGCTTGTAATACGTATAGAGGATGAAATGATTGAAAATAGGGGTAGAAAATTATACTTTCTTGTGAAAAACAATACTCCTCACACTCTATTGTCATTATTCTGAAAAATCCAAATTTCCATATATGAATCATTCAGTGCCTTTCTATAATAGGGTAAAGCCCTTGAGTGAATTAATTCTTACATTATTTATATAATATATATCATTTCAAATGTAAACTTTTCAATCACTGTTCATTCATTGACCAGATGCAGCCGGTTTTGGATTTTCAATAACACTAGTCAATAGTTTGATGATTTTGTATATTGGGTTTTACCAATAGTTCAAAAGAGGAATTCATCGAGTTTCATCTCTTAGAAAGTTGAATATTTTATATTATAGATGAAATATTTCAAAGTGTATTATGTTATGTATATTGAGAGGCAGTTATTCGGTAGGATATCAATAATAATAAATTGAAATATTATTTGAGAGCACATATTTCACAATTATTACAAAGTCTCTCTGAACAGAAAGTGGATGCCTAACCTTCGCATGCAATTGCGGATAAAAATGATAATCTTTCTCTTTGTAATCTCACTAAAGCACAAAATTCTAGTGAATGTCTCTGAAATAATGGATATGTAATATATTTCAAGATCTGCACTGACATCTTCTATTATCTCCACATACTCTTACTAGCCTGAAATATTCCTACCGCTACCGCAGCGTTATGTATGACAAATGTTATGCTTCCGAAATATTAGTACACATTGAATAGAATCAGCCATTAAGTGATGAAAATCCCTTCTGAACTTAAATAAAATAACTTCGATTTTCACTAGTTTATTAAATCAATGACTAGTTTCGCTAATACAGTAGCTTCTTCAAACAAATATTACGAATTAGTTTGTACCTGATAATAATATCGAATAATTTATATACAGCACGGTTGAAAAGAACTTTATAATATTATATATATATCTATATATATATATATATATATATATATATGTACTTTTTTTTTTTTACATTCAAACCTGGTCGGGGCTGCTGCGAGCTCCGACGACATCGCAGCAGTCGCGCCAGAAAAAACCTAAAAGGCGGTTAACCGAAGCTACTCCTCCCCACCGGTCGGTAAGTAGCTTCAGGTTCCTAAATCGTGTGCCCTACGTATTCTGATTGAACCCAGAATGATTGCCTTTTGCATCCGGTCTATCAAGATCTGCGCCGAGTTCCTACAGGCCGGAATGATCTTCAAGTTTGAACGCAGCGAAGACCGAATTCCGCCCAAAACACCGATGATCAGAACCACGAACCAGAATACGACCTTGTGGCCTGAGTATAGCGTGCGGAGCTCGAACAGGAGATCTTGATATTTTGTCCATTTTTCCTCCTCTTTCAAGACTGTGTTCTTCTCTGCCGGGGCGGAGAATTCGATGACATACATAGTCTTGATTAGTTTATCGAGGAGGACAACGTCAGGCCTATTTGCTTGTATGGACCTGACGGTCGGAAACGGATAATTCCAGAAGATCTGGCATTTTTCGTTTCCGACAACGGACTCAATATCTCCTGGCATGTAAGGCAGCACCGGCTCTTGGTCTATTCCGTACGAGTGCCTTAGATGGTAATACAGCACCCGTAGGGCCGCATTATGGCGATGGGTGTACGCCGAGGCCGCTTTTGCCGGACATGCCGACAGAAGGTGGAAAAGCGTCTCAGGCGCCTTTCGACAGGCCCTGCAGCTGACATCAGGGACCTGCACACCCATCACATTGCGGCGATAGACCAAGGTGTTAATTACGCCATCTTTGCAAGCTGCGGTGAATCCCTCAGTCTCGGATGTAAGCCCGGCTGACCTTAGGTAGCCGAAGGTCAGCCTAGTTGACAAGCCGAGCGTTTCGATGTTTCGATAGAAAACACCGTGTATCGGCTTGTCAACATGCCGCCTGAGCGTAAGATCTTGCTCCGCGGCATTTATCTGGGCTTTCAGGCGAGAAGGTAGGAGCTCGAGGTGGCCCTCTAGTCGGCCTTCTCGACTGATCTGATATTCGAGACCAAGTTCTTCCGCAGCTATTTGTGCTGCCTTAACGATAAATGCCCCCACTCCGGCCAATTCATGACTTTTAACAAGGCACAGGAGGGGGTCCGAGCTCTTAAGAACTTTACAAGCTATACTCAGAACCACACTTCGATGCAGACCCTCCAGACTGAGGAGTCCCCTACCTCCCCGATGACGTGGGAGATAAATGCGGGAAACGGACGATCTAGGATGCAAACAGTGATGGATATGCATCATTTTCCGGGTGTCTTTATCGAGTCTATGCAGCTCATCGACCGTCCATTTCACCACTCCAAAAGTGTGGAGCATGACTGGAACGGCAAGCATATTTGTTGCAGACACCTTGTTCCCACTCGAAAGTTCGGAAGACCAAATCTTTCGAACAAGGTTTCTGTATTTGCCGCGGAGAGCCACCTTAACCTGGGAAGCGTCATAATTAGGACGCTGTTCAATTCCCAGGTATCGATAGGTCTCTCCAGCATCGAGGTGTTTAAAGATGCTTCCGTCGGCAAGCTGCATATTCTCGTACACTTCCGGAGATCGTCCTCTCCTCAAATGAAACACTGCGCATTTGTCCAATCGCAACTCCATGCCTACGGCTCGTGTATATTCCTGAACCACGTTGAGATATTGATGGAGGTTCTTCTCCCCAGAGTCATACAGTTTCAAATCATCCACGTAGAATAAATGGATGATCTGATGCCTCCGGTCGTTCGGTGGTCCAGAGTAATATCCACGAGTCCGTCTTAAAGCAATGGAGAGCGGCAGCAGTGAGATATTGAACAAGAGGGGACTCAAGGAGTCTCCTTGGAAAACTCCCCTCTTGAATGTCACCAACTCTGTCAAGACTGGTCGTGTGCCTGATGTGATGGCAAAACGGGTCGTCCAGAGCGGCAACAGATGTTCTATGCATTTCACTAGTGGGGTTGGTACCGCAAGGCATTGGAGCAAGTATAATAATAGCTCATGTGATGTTGAATCAAATGCCTTGCGGTAGTCAATCCAGGCCATGGAAAGGTTGCGCTTGTAGAGTATGGAGTCCTGAGTGATAGATATATCTATCACCAGGTTCTCCCGGCAACCCTCCATGCCTTTCTTTGCCCCACGCTGCTCGCTGATGTTATCAACTACCGGACCGATCGATTTCAACAACCTAGCATACAAGATACGTGTAAATAACTTGTAGCAGGTGTTGAGACAATTGATCGGCCGGTAGTTCTTGGGATCAGACAAGTCTCCACTCTTTGGAAGTAGCACAGTGTACCCCTCGACAGCCCAGCTTGGAATATGCCGCTCCTCTTTGACCCATGAGTCAAAGACTCTGGCCAGACGGCGGTGAGTGGAAGGAAATTTCTTCCACCACCATATGTTAATACCGTCAGGGCCGGAAGCAGCATAGTTTTTGGTACCGACAAGAGCTTGTCGGACCTCATCCTCGCTGACTGCCTCGCACACTTCTTTTTGCGGAAGTTGACGTTCAGCGCAAAACATTTGGAAGTGTGCTAGGGCTGGAGTGTCTAGGTGAATTGGACGCGGTGACTCATACACTCCTTTCCAGAACTGATCAACCTCCTCCACAGTCGGTGGAGCAGCAATTGTGGGCGGTGGAGATTCAAAAAGCCGAGACGGGCTATCGCGAAACAAGGAATTCTCCCTGATGCGTCTAACCCGTCTGCCCAGATTTCTCCTTACCACGCCCAGGACTCGAATCCTATCCGCACAATGTTGCTTGATGGTCTGCAACACTGTACGTTTTAGTGTGTGATGGTGGCGGCGCAGTTGAACGGCTATACGCCTAATTTTTGGCGTGAAAGCCCTGCCGCTAGAAATGAAATCCATCACACACTGGATCCGAGACGCTTGCTGCCTCGCCGACTGAATTTTGGCCTCGACTTTGTGTAGGCGTCGTTCGGTTTTCTCGATCCGGTCGTGCGGTCTCTCACTCCGCACTTCCGGAGCGAGTCGCTTTGCGGCACCATACACGGCCTCGTTTATTTCCCAGAGGTCGGCGAATTCCGGAAGCTCGTTGTTAATAAACGTGTCCAATTCTACCAGCTCGTGTGGTCGTACGGAGACCCTGATGTTGATTCGGGTTCTCCTAGTTCTAAGATCAACTTCGGTGTTCTGGAGCAGGCTTGCTCTACCAGATCTGTTGCGGCGCACCACAGGTGGTGCTGGTGCGACTAGATCCGGTTCTGGTGCTGCAGCCTGCCGGAGATTCGTTCTTATATAGCCGGTTCTTCGCAGGTAGAATACTTGATTCCGCAAGGTTTGTGCGGAAAAGTCACGGCATAGAGGATGCATGATGCACCTAAGTGCATGCAGCCGTGACATGTATCCCCTACGGGCCTCCTCTACAGTCGGTGGAGCAGTTCTGGAAAGGAGTGTATGAGTCACCGCGTCCAATTCACCTAGACTCTCCAGCCCTAGCACTCTTCCAAATGTTTTGCGCTGAACGTCAACTTCCGCAAACAGAAGTGTGCGAGGCAGTAAGCGAGGATGAGGTCCGACAAGCTCTTGTCGGTACCAAAAACTATGCTGCTCCCGGCCCTGACGGCATTAACATATGGTGGTGAAAGAAGTTTCCTTCCACTCACCGCCGTCTGGCCAGAGTCTTTGACTCATGGGTCAAAGAAGAGCGGCATATTCCAAGCTGGGCTGCGAGGGGTACACTGTGCTACTTCCAAAGAGTGGAGACTTGTCTGATCCCAAGAACTACCGACCGATCACTTGTCTCAACATCTGCTACAAGTTATTTACACGTATCTTGTATGCTAGGTAGTTGAAATCGATCGGTCCGGTAGTTAATAATATCAGCGAGCAGCGTGGGGCAAAGAAAGGCATGGAGGGTTGCCGGGAGAACCTGGTGATAGATAGATCTATCACTCAGGACTCCATACTCTACAAGCGCAACCTTTCCATGGCCTGGATTGACTACCGCAAGGCATTTGATTCAACATCACATAAGCTATTATTATACTTGCTCCAATGCCTTGCGGTACCTACCCCACTAATGAGATGCATAGAACATCTGTTGCCACTCTGGAAGACCCGTTTCGCCATCACATCAGGCACACGACGAGTCTTGACAGAGTTGGTAACATTCAAGAGGGGAGTTTTCCAAGGAGACTCCTTGAGTCCCCTCTTGTTCAATATCTCACTGCTGCCGCTCTCCATTGCTTTAAGACGGACTCGTGGATATTACTCTGGACCACCGAACGACCGGAGGCATCAGATCACCCATTTATTTTACGTGGATGATTTGAAACTGTATGCCTCTGGGGAGAAGAACCTCCATCAATCTCTCAATGTAGTTCAGGAATATACACGAGCCGTAGGCATGGAGTTGGGATTGGACAAATGCGCAGTGTTTCATTTGAGGAGAGGACGATCTCCGGAAGTGTACGAGAATATGCAGCTTGCCGACGGAAGCATCTTTAAACACCTCGATGCTGGAGAGAACTATCGATACCTGGGAATTGAACAGCGTCCTAATTATGACGCTTCCCAGGTAAAGGTGGCTCTCCGCGGCAAATACAGAAACCTTGTTCGAAAGATTTGGTCTTCCGAACTTTCGAGTGGGAACAAGGTGTCTGCAACAAATATGCTTGCCGTTCCAGTCCTGCTCCACTCTTTTGGAGTGGTGAAATGGACGGTCGATGAGCTGCATAGACTCGATAAAGACATCCGGAAAATGATGCATATCCATCACAGTTTGCATCCTAGATCATCCGTTTCCCGCATTTATCTCCCACGTCATCGGGGAGGTAGGGACTCCTCAGTCTGGAGGGTCTGCATCGAAGTGTGGTTCTGAGTATAGCTTGTGAAGTTATTAGGAGCTCGGACCCCCTCCTGTGCCTTGTTAAAAGTCACGAATTGGCCGGAGTGGGGGCATTTATCGTTAAGGCAGCACAAAAAGCTGCGGAAGAACTTGGTCTCGAATTTCAGATCAGTCGAGAAGGCCGACTAGAGGGCAACCTCGAGCTCCTACCTTCTCGCCTGAAAGCCCAGATAAATGCCGCGGAGCAAGATCTTACGCTCAGGCGGCATGTTGACAAGCCGATACACGGTGTTTTCTATCGAAACATCGAAACGCTCGGCTTGTCAAATAGGCTTACCTTCGGCTACCTAAGGTCAGCCGGGCTTACATCCGAGACTGAGGGATTTACCGCAGCTTGGCAAGATGGCGTAATTAACACCTTGGTCTATCGCCGCAATGTGATGGGTGTGCAGGTCCCTGATGTCAGCTGCAGGGCCTGTCGAAAGGCGCCTGAGACGCTTTTCCACCTTCTGTCGGCATGTCCGGCGAAAGCGGCGTCGGCGTACACTCATCGCCATAATGCGGCCCTACGGGTGCTGTATTACCATCTAAGGCACTCGTACGGAATAGACCAAGAGCCGGTGCTGCCTTACATGCCAGGAGATATTGAGTCCGTTGTCGGAAACGAAAAATGCCAGATCTTCTGGAATTATCCGTTTCCGACCGTCAGGTCCATACAAGCAAATAGGCCTGACGTTGTCCTCCTCGATAAACTAATCAAGACTATGTATGTCATCGAATTCTCCGCTCCGGCAGAGAAGAACATAGTCTTGAAAGAGTAGGAAAAATGGACAAAATATCAAGATCTCCTGTTCGAGCTCCGCACGCTATACCCAGGCCACAAGGTCGTATTAGTGGTTCTGATCATCGGTGTTTTGGGCGGAATTCGGTCTTCGCTGCGTTCAAACTTGAAGATCATTCCGGCCTGTAGGAACTCGGCGCAGATCTTGATAGACCGGATGCAAAAGGCAGTCATTCTGGGTTCAATTAGAATACTTAGGGCACACGATTTAGGAACCTGAAGCTACTTACCGACCGGAGGGGAGGAGTAGCTTCGGTTAACCGCCTTTTAGGCTTTTTCTGGCGCGACTGCTGCGATGTCGGAGCTCGCAGCAGCCCCGACCAGGTTTGAATGTAACAAAAAAAAAGTATATATATATATATATATATATATATATATATATATATATATATATATATATATATATATATATTATTAACTAAAAAACTTCTTTTTTAGTTTCTTTTAATTTATTGATTATGAATTATTATTAATGCTTCCGGCTAGCTTTTTTATTTATTTATTTTGAATAATAATGATCCTTTTCTTTTTTATATTATTTTATGGAATTAAACACAATATTCTTTGAATGTTAAAAAGTTTCTATATTTAAATCTCTATGACTCTATTTATCTTGGGTTTCTAATTTACAATTTTATTTTATGTTCTAAGCATAGAACTAGCTTTAACCTCAAAACTATTCAATATTAATAGTTGTTTACAAAATTACAAACGACAATCTTTCTTTCAGATTTACAAATAACACTACAATGGAAATATAATAAACAAACTTACTTTTAGTTTATATCCAAAAGTGTGTTTAACTATGTTGGCAATTTTCAATTTAATTCTTTTATAATTTCGTTGATGATTCACTTTTACACAATACTATGCTTTTTCACAATAATCACAGGTAACTAATTTGGATTACTTCTTCTTGAGACTCAGGAACTGTTGATAATACTTTGTTTTATCCTTTTAGATAAAACATGAAACTTTTCGATGCTTTATTTAAATTATTGATGAATGGCAATCGTTGGAAATTTCTTCTTAATTGGAGGTTATTACAGCCTTTTTACTGGATTCAGATACTTGGATAATCGTTGACTTTATATACAACTTATTAACTTTGGTTTCTTTGAACCTATCGAAGTTTGGAACACTTTCGTTCAATTGGAGGTTATTATAGGTTATAAAATTTTGGTGAGTTGCAGTAGTACTTTCAGTCTACAGATGTAATGGCAAAACTTAACTTCTTTACTTTCAGATTCGTTTTTATAGGCCTCCAAAACCGACGCTACTTTATGTCATAATCAACCTATGAGATGATTGCTTTTCAAATCAAGGATGCCAAGTTAATTGTTGTAAAACTGACACAAGTCTTCATTGTTACCAGATTGACATTGGAAATTCCTATTGACCAATCAGAATTTAGTATTCTTTACTTTTTGAATTATTTGAGATTTTCAACTTATTTTAATTGTTAGTGATTCCTTCTTTTTAAATTAATATTGCCTACATTTTTCCCCACACTTTGGTATAATATAACCTATGATTGGGTTATTATTAATATTATTATTCCCATATTTATGGTTTTCTTGACAGTTACTTATTCTTAAATCTAATACATACCATATTATATCAGTAACATTCTTTTAACATTATATAACTCAAATTTACTAATCCTAACTTACATCTATAACATTATTCAATGTTTTGTACTATCTCATGATAGTTTTGTAATCATTTTACTTATGATTTATGATTTCGTTTCACTGAACGTTTCTTCACTTTCACTGAAGTTCTTGTTTATCACTTCTTATTCTATTACATCGTTGTTTATTATGTTTTACATTGTTAATATTAATATCCTAACTATTATTTAGCTTTTATTATTGTTTTTAATTCCATAAAATATTTTTTATTTGATCTTTTCTAATTTTCAAAGTTCGGTAAGTTATTATTTTTAAATTTTTATTGTCTATGAAATGAAATCATAACAATATATATATATATATATATATGTAGAACTGGATTCTCGGGTATTGATCCGCGTTGTGTGGTTTCGGTCCTCAAAAGGACCAATTTCACGATGTTTCGGCAAAGTCGCATTTGCCATCTTCATGTGATTCGACCGTAGAGTCTGGAAAATCTAGGCCCAGATGGCAAATGCGACTTTGCCGAAACGTCGTGAAATTGGTCCTTTTGAGGACCGGAACCACACAGCGCGGATCAATACCGGAGAATCCAGTTCTACACATTACGTCCGCGAGAACCTAAGAAGAAACATATATATATATATATATATATATATATATATATATATATATATATATATATATATATATATATATATATATATATATATATATATATATATATATATATATATATTGATGCACGGTATGTTGTCGCCTCCGTGTCTTCTAATTGAGTTACATTGAAAAAAAATATATATATGGGGTGTTGAAATGATAACCAATTCGAATATCTTGAGATGGGAAATGATTTCGAAATTTTTGAAGGGTCATATATGAGGAGCACAGAGTGTATCATGTGGCCTCCATAAATTGTATATATGCGTACACCTTGTGGTCGTTGCTGCCTCCGAAGGTGTTGCCACATCATCGGAGGTCACATAGACACCTCTTTACCTGCGTGCTGGGTCTTTTATATATTCACACACAGTTCACCTCATATTCTTCTCAACGACCGATGCGCTTTTGATTTCAGCAAAGTTAATTAATGCATATTGGTCGGTATCTATGAACATGTCATTTTCTTTCCGGCTTATGTATAGGAATTACTTCGAAAGCTTATATGGAGCTCACCCTTACTTAGATACTTATTATATTAATAATCAAGAAGAGAGGATGAGCTAAACTGTAATTATAATGTCTTTCAGAATAGCCTGGTATTCCATCAGGAATTAAGCTTGGGATGAGAAATGGTATCAATTATATTAGTATAAGAAATGTGAACGGAGGATAAATTATTGAGAGGAATCAAAACGGGTAGCTTTTATAGGGAGATTGTTCAATTTCTTTTTACAGTATATATTCTGAAAGGAAGAAGGGTTTCATAATATATTATTGAAATACATACAACACATATAGGCTTTGTTAGTTCTCACATAATTCCAAAATTCTCTTGGTTCATTCATAAAATCATTTTCAGATTCGTGGGTACATATTTTTTTATCGTTCACCAAATAAGTCTACACCGTTTTCCTTAAGTCAAAGGACAAATTATAGTCTGCTGCTGAGTTAGTCCTTTTGAATTGCTTATTAGCCTCCATTCCTCTCAAAAATTAGTTTTTGTATACTTTTAGTAATTCGTTTGCGAAATGAAGATGGCACAATGAGCATTTTAGGGAGCAAATGTCAATGATTTCATTGATTATATCATGAAAATGTGTCATCTACATTCATTTATTTTAAAATACTTCTATCTACTTAATAATTATACTGCTATACTGATAATTCGGTCAGGTATGAATGTTCTAAATAGGATTCGATTTCAGAATTTAGCGGAAAGTAAGTTACGGATGATATTAAGTGAGACTTCTCAAGTTGGATTTCAACATTCAGTTGTTCTTTGTTGTTTCCTAGGACAGTTGGTTTTTTAGATATTGATGATTTTATAATTGCGATAGGCACACCACCTCCACGTCGTTCAGTTAACTAGTTTCAGTGACACTGTGATACTGTTATGATCTTTACGGTATACAGTTGTACATATCATCAAAAAGTTCGAGTCTAAAAAATTATTAGTTCAAACTCGTTTCACATAGTATTATTATTGGATAAGTGAAAATAATTACACAATCATAGAATAAGTTGCGTAAGCCTAGGACATTTTGATAGAAAAAAAGTTGATTATTTGATAAACTCAAAAACGCAGGGTTGTATTTTTGTTGTTTGGAAAGTTGAAAATTCGTCTCAATCGTGTACGTCATTTCCTGAAGCTTATGACACTTACGTCTACTCCTTGAGACCAACCCTCTGGTACCAGTAGAGATTGAAGAATATTTTCACGTTCGCCTATTATAAGGGAACATGTATCTTTGGTGAGCTTAATGAATGTAATATCGTTGATATTTAATTCGTTTTTTACATAATTAGATTCACGATCAACAGTCTCAAAGTTCTGAGTTTAGTCTTCTGAAAAAACCTCACTTGGCAAAGAGTTTCACAATCATGCTGATCTTGATAATTGCAAATTATGCATTATTGTAAAATTGAACTGAACAACATCAATTCGAGTACCACATGTTGATAAAGTTTGATAGAGCTTCATAAAGTAGGATAAAAGTTATTTAGATTCTCAACTTTCTATGCATTCTCTTTTAATGTTATGAAAGAAGAAGACTGTATCTCCTGGTCCATAAGCTGCACCCTCACGTTCTTCAAATTTTTGACTACCAACCCTGGAATTTAATGTTTTTTTCTGTTTGTCTTGATGACTTTGAATTTAATTAGACACCGCACTAGCTTGTAGTCGTTGTTGAAGGTAATTTCTTCCTACAAATGAGTACAGGTCATTCAGGGTAACTTTTGAAATAGTTTTTGCAGGACCACAGCGAGACTATGTTGTATTATAATGAAGAAAAATGCGCTGATGATAAAACTCAATAATTCTCTTCAAATCTGCGAGCTTCAATTTTTAAACAGTAACTTATTGCAAAATGTTCCCTATACTTGCTATTATCAAGGAACGCTGAGTCGTAAATTGGAAATCTAGATCCAAATTGAAGGTATTTATAATACACAACTTTTGAGATCAATGACGACCTTTCATTTGTTAATAACAAATTTTTGTTAACTCTTGTAGGTGGACTTACCTACTTTGAATTAAAGTACATTATAGTCATCTGGTTTAAACATTTTTGAAAATAAAAATTTGTTATTCGGCCTTTCTTTGTAATGTATCGCTGTACAGATTAGAAAAGACAGCTTATTTTATTTTTCTCACTCAACGACGCTCTTTGATTGAAGGTTCCTCTATTTCCAATGTTGACCCGATTTTCATGGTGGTGGTAGTTAATCACAAGAATTGAATTTGCCGTGACATGGTGCCAGGTACAAGGGAATGTCAAAATACCTTATTCGTCTTTACAGGGTGATAACACTTTTGGGGCCTATTTATTGTTATTGAATACCTATATCTACGCCACTGGGAGCAGTATCGGTCTCAAATTATGTGCAAATATGGTAACTTATCTATGCATCCACGACATGTGCATAAAATATATGGTAACTTATCTATGCATCCACGACAACAAATTTCATTCGAACATCTTAATTATCTTCGGAGATACTAACAAAATTAAGACATTTCTTATAAAATTCAACACCCTCAAAAATTAAGCGTCTGTGCACATATGTTAATAGGAACTTTTTTCTCAAAATCAAATTTTCTATCGACTGTTGAAGTTCTGCTAACAAAACCTGGGACATCCTGTACATACATTCTCAGGAGACAGGTCACATTAACACATATGCTTATTATTTTCGTCTCTACGTAAGTTTCGGACTCACGACCATCATCGAGAGACATTTTGTTTGTATTCTATTCTCCAAATATCTCTAGACTTCTCCGATGACTGTTATTCAAACTACCGTAAATTTGAAGAAATTTTTTTCAAATGTTGAGATTGTACAAAAAATAACATGAGCGTCTTCTGATGATGGTCGTGAGACCCAAACGTACGTAAAGGCTAGAATAATGAGCATATGTGTCAGTGTGACCTGTTTCCCGCGAATTCATTGTAATTCATACTTGATAGTAACTGACACATGTTGGAATATATCAAAGCATTAGTAGTCTTTTCATTATTAGGATATATTTCATATTAAGCTACTAATCAACAATTGAAAAAAGAATTACCAAATAACCATCCTTTGAAGAGGTTTTTGACTCAAAACTTCATGCAGTGCCTAGATATGGATACTACCTAACATTTCTATATGGGACTGTCCTGAAATTATTTGATTAAAGTGATTATTTTAACTGCTTAAAAAAGGGCTTAAAAACAATTAGAATATTTTCATAGAGGAATGTCACATCAACATGCGGTTTTCGGCATTTGATATATTAATACGCCAAACAAAAATTAGTAGACCCAAATCCAATAACCGGAGGCGGAAATATCCTTATTTTATTTTATTGTTCCGGTTTTGTCTCTCAATTGTTGATTTAAAACTTTGTTAGAGCAATTGTTGACTTAAATTGAAGGTAATACGTTAATCTATCTACAAAAAAGTCCCATAAGATCCGTTGGATATCTTATGTAATTGCGTCACTTGAAAAAAGACCATAATAATACAGCCAGAAGAAAAATAGCGTAAACTTGTATATACGAGAACGCATACGCCGTGCGAAATCCGAACGGCAAAGCTAGAAAGTGCAAAATTCGAACGGCAATGCTAGATTTTCTCCTAAGCTCCATTAATCAAAATCGGTAAGTGCAGCTACATTTCTTTTGAGTCTGTCGTAGTGAGGGAGGTGATAATATGAACAGATGTTAATAAGTCGCTATTCATTACTTGGACCTTTTAATCTCTAACCACTTCATTTGTAACAGTTCTTTAATAACTAACTCACAGTGGTACCTTTTTGAATTGTATGTGCACTTTGCGTTCATATGCATCTCCCCGCCCGACCAAGTTTCGTCAGATACACTAGAAAGATGTAGTAACCCTTGCTCAATAATCTTGAAAGAAGGGTTAAATTAGTTATCAGAACCGTAAGTTTTGGGAAACCGGGGTTTACGCTTTTCCTATTGATTTCTAAGAAATATAAAAAAAAATCGCTTCTTTCAAAATGTACTGACGATGGATTCAACCCTCTCATCAACAACATTGACAGGGGGATGGGTCATCTACAAAGACCTCACTAGGTAAAGAGTTTCACACTTTGGCTGTTCTTAATAATTGCAAATTATGCGTTATTGTAGAATTGCATTCCTGAACAACACTAATACCGATATTATACGTTAATAAAGTTTGATCGAGCATTATAAAATAGGATCAAAGTTATTAAGATGATCAAAATTTTTTTCCATTGTCTTTCAATATTACAGAAAAAGAAGATTATATCTCCTGGTCCATTACCTACACCCCCACATTCTTCGAATTTCGACAACCAACCCTGGAATTTTTTTGTTCCGATTAGACACCAGCTTTTAGTTGTTTTTCAAGGTAATTCTTAACCACTCGCCTTTTGAGATCGAGTTCAATGTCCATCCTACAAATGAGTATATGTGTCATTCGGGGTAACTTTTGAAATAGTTTTTGCAGAGCCGCAGCAACATTATGGTGGATTATTATATGGAAAAATGTGCTGATTATAAAACTCAATATTTTTTGTGAATATGCGAACTTCAATGTTTAAATAGTGATTTATTGCAAAATGTTTCCTATTCTTGCTATTATCAAGGAACGGTGAATCTTAAATGAAAAATCTTTAATCGAATTAGAGGTATTTATGATACACATCTTTCAAGATCACTTACTACCTTTAATTTGTTATCAACAAATCATTATTTTAACTAACAATTTTTTTTCTAAGAAGCTAACATTTATTTTCAGTAGATAGTAGCTGAAACATGTTGAGATATATCAAATTATATGTACTTTTTCATTGTTTGTCTATTTTGCATATTAAGCTATTATTTAACAATTGGAAAAAACATTAGTAGCAAATAACTAGCCTTTGTAGAGGTTTTCTGAATCAAAACCTCTTGCAGATATGAATAATAACTACCATTTTCATATGGTCCTGCACAAAAATTATGTATTTACTTAGTTGCTTTAGGAGCAACCATTGACTTGAATTAAAAGCATTACGTGAATCTAACTACAAAAAAAAATCCTATAAAATACGTTGAATATTTCATGTGTTTGCATCACTTGAAAAAGACCAGATTATCGCCGCCAGAAGAAAAATATCCTACACTCGTATATACGGGAACGCATAACGCGGTGCGAGCAATAGATCCAAAATTCGAACGGCAGTGCTAGAGGGGGGATTGCATATAATTTCTGTTGAAAAAGAACCACTGTGAGCTCATGAGATGCACCTGGTCAATAGGGACTTGTCCAAATCTGTTCATATTATTATTCCCCTCCTTTCCTACTAAAAACTCAAGAGAAATGTACCTGCCCATACCGTTCTTAATAAATGGCGTTTATTAGAATAAACCTCCACTTCTGCCACTCGAATTTTGAATATGTCGCTCTTACCGCTCATGCGTTTTCATATATACGCTACTGTTCGCCAGGCGATGATAAACTGACCTTTCTAAAAGTGACGCAAACATATAAAATATCTAACGAATTTTGTAAAACTTTTATCGTAGTAAGGTTAACAACGTATTACCTTCGATTTGACCCAAGTTTTGCTCCACAAAATTTAAGTAAACAATTGTGAGAAAACCGAAGCGACACAGGAAGAAAAGATATTTCAGCTTCCGACTATCGCATTTAGGTGACCTAAAGCGTACCTTACACGGTCAATATTATTGAAGCTAAAAAAAAACGGTAGCCTTCACACGATTCAATAATATTGATCAATAAAGTGTCAGTTTCAATTGTGAAGTCAGGGAGGATGGATCTACCGGTTCTTATCGCGTTTGCTCTGGTCCTCAAGAAGAGGAAAAGAAGAAGGCAAAGAACGTTGTGGACAAAAAGCTGTTTAGTAGTAGAGTCATGGATATGGGGAATTGCTTCGAGGAGTCAACAGTGAGCCAGATGACTACAAGAATTTTCTAAGAATGAATGAATAACTGTTTCAACACCTAGTTGCATTGGTTTCGCCATTTATAATAAAGCAGGATACGATTATGAGAAAGGCCATTTCACCGGCGGATCGACTTGCAGTCACATTAAGATTTATAGCAACAGGCAACAGGTTTGAAGATTTGAAATGTACGTCTTACATAGCTGCAACAACCATAACCATAAGTCAGATAGTTGAAGAGACCTGTGATGCACTGTGTTTGAGTCTCTAGGATTATATTAAGGTGGGGAAACAATAAACTTTCGTTGAAACAAAATTTATTTGAATTATACAACTTTAGTATTAGTATTTATTTGAATCATACAACTTTAGTAATTTATTTAATAAATAGAAAATAAAAGTTCATAATAAAAGTTTAACAACTGTATAAATGTTTTAATGAAATTGCAATCTACCTCATGTTCATCATCAATAGTGTTTATTGAATCGCTTGGAGTTTCTTGGTCGACGAGGAAGCTCATAGCATCAAAATACCACAACGTAGATTCGTATATTCCCTCTGCTCCTGCCCCTGATTTTTTTGAATCCTCAATTTTTTTCAATTCCTTCCTAAAGTTGGTTCGGAGGGAGTTGAATTTTTTTTCACATCCTCTGTCGCCGCATTGGGGCATTTCTCTTCATAAAAATGAAGCAACCGTTCCATTGCTTGAGCTTTCTTTTCTCTATCCATGTAATCGTCCGATTTAATTTTCCATAGAATCTGCATGGATTGATATAACTAAAACAAGCATTAATAAAAATTATTACTGCTTTTGAAATGATAAAATAACCACTTTTATTGTTATTTTATTATTTATTTTAGAACTCTATGTAAATATAGTACCTACCTCTATGCATCTTGAAATGAATTTCCTCTCTTCTTCTTTGTCTTGCCACTTCTTTCGCTTATTACTCTTTTCACCACCTGTACTTTTATCGGTTTCCATCTCAAAAGGAAAAAACTCCTAATAGTACAAGAAATAGAAACAACCCCTACCGCGTCTTGAGCATGACTGACGTTTTATTGCACAATATGGCAATATACTCCTCACATGTGTCAATTATATTGACGCCGCCTCTCAATATATTTACGGGCTTTCAATAAAAATCGAACTGATTTAATTTTCTTCAATATTATTGTCATCAATATTATTTTTTCAATATACTCCTCACACGTTGCATATATTGATCAATATCGATATTGCTCCAATAATATTGACCGTGTAAGGTACGCTTTACGCGTGAAATTTTCATTTTGCCGCAATATATTGATTCGAAGACCACTTGTTAATACAACATTTTACTACGGAGATATTCTTGTTGTTCATGTAGCACTTTTTAAACAATTGCTTCAAATTGATAATTTTTATGCAGGACGATATATAGTTGATAGGTATTATCCATATTAAGCCATTGCAGGAGGTTTAGAGTGATTAAATCTTTCCAAACACTAGTTATTTTAAATTGTTAATTACTAGCTCAATATGCAATATATCCGAAGAATAATAGAAATACAACTTCTCTGATGAAGACTCAATATTTTTCAGCTATTATCTGAAAATAGGTATTACTTTCTGAGAAATAAATTGTAATCAAAACGTTAATTCGTTAAAAACAAATTATCGGTTGAAGATGAAAAGTTGTAATTGATCCTAGAAGACCCGCTTTTTGAATACCTTCGAATCGAATCAGATTTTTCAATTTACAACATAGCGTTCCTTGATAATGGCAGAAACAACTTTTTTTTGCAATATGTCATTGTTTAAACAATGAAGTTGGCAGATTTGGAAAAAAAATATTGAGAGCTTTATTATGAAAGGCGCATTCTTTACATTATGAATTTCGCTGTTGTCCTTTAGGAACTGAAAAACTCAAATTTTGATTCTTCCCCTACTAGCCCAAGTAGATAAGTGCCGAGGAAGCACAGCCAAACCAAAATTTTGTATTCCAAAAAACCTATTCCTGTGAATTTTACTCTATTTTTGCATAAAGCCGCATCACGTCTTCCCATTTTTAACATTATGATTCTACTATACACTGACATATTCACTGTCATGTTCGAGTGTTACAAATAAAGCGCAACTAGCATGAGCCGAATGTCTACAGTGACGACACATACAGTCCTCACTACGCCAACGAAGTGGTCGGCGGAATGTAAAGACTCGCTCGGATGAGATAACATCACATAATACTACCTTTGAATAATATCAGCCTTCAATGTAGAGCACTACAAATTAAAATATCAAGGATATACCACATTAAGAATTGAATTATTTCAAAATACCAGATATGTGTTGAATATTTAGGTGCATCATGATTTTTAAACGAATAAAAATTATGAAGAACATTCAGAGATTATGTTACCATAAATATTCCTTGAATAGTGTGATACGATATACTGTCTTTAAATTTGATGGCTTGTGAAAGTTAAATCATTGTTGGTACTTATTGCATATTTTTAATATCATCTTAGTTATTGATGACGTCGTTATGAGTTTGGACTGCACTCATTTTATCATTTTACGAGCGTCGCATACTCATAGAGATGATGCGAACATTACCTCTTGTCCGACCGATGTTGCCATTTAGCGGAGGCGGCAGCGTAACGTATGTGATGCAAAAATAAGATTTATATAATCGGAGGCGACAACGTGCCCTCTCTTTTGTGGGTATAAAGACTACTTTGTGGCCTCCGACAAAAATTTCGGTTTAGAGCTCTGGAAGGCCTACTGAGGCCAGAGGCAATGAATACATGCGAAAACGTTGTCGCCTTTGAATTCGGAAGTGACAGCGTCATACCGCAAGGCATTTGATTCAACATCACATGAGCTATTATTATACTTGCTCCAATGCCTTGCGGTACCTACCCCACTAGTGAGATGCATAGAACATCTGTTGCCACTCTGGAAGACCCGTTTCGCCATCACATCAGGCACACGACCAGTCTTGACAGAGTTGGTGACATTCAAGAGGGGAGTTTTCCAAGGAGACTCCTTGAGTCCCCTCTTGTTCAATATCTCACTGCTGCCGCTCTCCATTGCTTTAAGACGGACTCGTGGATATTACTCTGGACCACCGAACGACCGGAAGCATCAGATCACCCATTTATTTTACGTGGATGATTTGAAACTGTATGCCTCTGGGGAGAAGAACCTCCATCAATCTCTCAATGTAGTTCAGGAATATACACGAGCCGTAGGCATGGAGTTGGGATTGGACAAATGTGCAGTGTTTCATTTGAGGAGAGGACGATCTCCGGAAGTGTACGAGAATATGCAGCTTGCCGACGGAAGCATCTTTAAACACCTCGATGCTGGAGAGACCTATCGATACCTGGGAATTGAACAGCGTCCTAATTATGACGCTTCCCAGGTAAAGGTGGCTCTCCGCGGCAAATACAGAAACCTTGTTCGGAAGATTTGGTCTTCCGAACTTTCGAGTGGGAACAAGGTGTCTGCAACAAATATGCTTGCCGTTCCAGTCCTGCTCCACTCTTTTGGAGTGGTGAAATGGACGGTCGATGAGCTGCATAGACTCGATAAAGACACCCGGAAAATACGAGAATATGCAGCTTGCCGACGGAAGCATCTTTAAACACCTCGATGCTGGAGAGACCTATCGATACCTGGGAATTGAACAGCGTCCTAATTATGACGCTTCCCAGGTAAAGGTGGCTCTCCGCGGCAAATACAGAAACCTTGTTCGGAAGATTTGGTCTTCCGAACTTTCGAGTGGGAACAAGGTGTCTGCAACAAATATGCTTGCCGTTCCAGTCCTGCTCCACTCTTTTGGAGTGGTGAAATGGACGGTCGATGAGCTGCATAGACTCGATAAAGACACCCGGAAAATGATGCATATCCATCACAGTTTGCATCCTAGATCATCCGTTTCCCGCATTTATCTCCCACGTCATCGGGGAGGTAGGGGACTCCTCAGTCTGGAGGGTCTGCATCGAAGTGTGGTTCTGAGTATAGCTTGTAAAGTTCTTAGGAGCTCGGACCCCCTCCTGTGCCTTGTTAAAAGTCACGAATTGGCCGGAGTGGGGGCATTTATCGTTAAGGCAGCACAAAAAGCTGCGGAAGAACTTGGTCTCGAATTTCAGATCAGTCGAGAAGGCCGACTAGAGGGCAACCTCGAGCTCCTACCTTCTCGCCTGAAAGCCCAGATAAATGCCGCGGAGCAAGATCTTACGCTCAGGCCGCATGTTGACAAGCCGAATTAGAATACTTAGGGCACACGATTTATATATATTTACATATATATATATATATATATATATATATATATATATATAAACAAGTTTAAAGTTTCTTTGCCTAATTGGCCACTATCGTGTATGTAACTTAAGAGATATAGAATTAAATTTTCTGAATTATGAAGATAACTTAGATAATTTAACATAGGATTATAAAGATGAATAAACGTAAAAGACTGAACCATAGGCGGGATTCGAACCCACATTTCTGGATTTCTAGTCCAGGGTGTTTACCAATTACACCACTTCGGTCCTGTTAGATTTTTATATTTTTGTAAATATAAACCTCTGAAAGGATAGTAGATCATTGATGAACACAATGCGATTCGATGCCCTACCATAGATCAACTATTCACGCACATTCATCTGAAGTTCAGTCGTTTTTTGAAGTAAGGATTGTAGGTTAGTACTGCTATGGTTGGCAGTTACTTGACAGTTCTTATTCAAATGACAGCATCCCGGTTCTTATATATTTCAATAGAACTGACTGATAATTGTTCTGGTTAATTATAAACAAGTTTAAAGTTTCTTTGCCTAATTGGCCACTATCGTGTATGTAACTTAAGAGATATAGAATTAAATTTTCTGAATTATGAAGATAACTTAGATAATTTAACATAGGATTATAAAGATGAATAAACGTAAAAGACTGAACCATAGGCGGGATTCGAACCCACATTTCTGGATTTCTAGTCCAGGGTGTTTACCAATTACACCACTTCGGTCCTGTTAGATTTTTATATTTTTGTAAATATAAACCTCTGAAAGGATAGTAGATCATTGATGAACACAATGCGATTCGATGCCCTACCATAGATCAACTATTCACGCACATTCATCTGAAGTTCAGTCGTTTTTTGAAGTAAGGATTGTAGGTTAGTACTGCTATGGTTGGCAGTTACTTGACAGTTCTTATTCAAATGACAGCATCCCGGTTCTTATATATTTCAATAGAACTGACTGATAATTGTTCTGGTTAATTATAAACAAGTTTAAAGTTTCTTTGCCTAATTGGCCACTATCGTGTATGTAACTTAAGAGATATAGAATTAAATTTTCTGAATTATGAAGATAACTTAGATAATTTAACATAGGATTATAAAGATGAATAAACGTAAAAGACTGAACCATAGGCGGGATTCGAACCCACATTTCTGGATTTCTAGTCCAGGGTGTTTACCAATTACACCACTTCGGTCCTGTTAGATTTTTATATTTTTGTAAATATAAACCTCTGAAAGGATAGTAGATCATTGATGAACACAATGCGATTCGATGCCCTACCATAGATCAACTATTCACGCACATTCATCTGAAGTTCAGTCGTTTTTTGAAGTAAGGATTGTAGGTTAGTACTGCTATGGTTGGCAGTTACTTGACAGTTCTTATTCAAATGACAGCATCCCGGTTCTTATATATTTCAATAGAACTGACTGATAATTGTTCTGGTTAATTATAAACAAGTTTAAAGTTTCTTTGCCTAATTGGCCACTATCGTGTATGTAACTTAAGAGATATAGAATTAAATTTTCTGAATTATGAAGATAACTTAGATAATTTAACATAGGATTATAATCCTATGTTAAATTATCTAAGTTATCTTCATAATTCAGAAAATTTAATTCTATATCTCTTAAGTTACATACACGATAGTGGCCAATTAGGCAAAGAAACTTTAAACTTGTTTATAATTAACCAGAACAATTATCAGTCAGTTCTATTGAAATATATAAGAACCGGGATGCTGTCATTTGAATAAGAACTGTCAAGTAACTGCCAACCATAGCAGTACTAACCTACAATCCTTACTTCAAAAAACGACTGAACTTCAGATGAATGTGCGTGAATAGTTGATCTATGGTAGGGCATCGAATCGCATTGTGTTCATCAATGATCTACTATCCTTTCAGAGGTTTATATTTACAAAAATATAAAAATCTAACAGGACCGAAGTGGTGTAATTGGTAAACACCCTGGACTAGAAATCCAGAAATGTGGGTTCGAATCCCGCCTATGGTTCAGTCTTTTACGTTTATTCATCTTTATAATCCTATGTTAAATTATCTAAGTTATCTTCATAATTCAGAAAATTTAATTCTATATCTCTTAAGTTACATACACGATAGTGGCCAATTAGGCAAAGAAACTTTAAACTTGTTTATAATTAACCAGAACAATTATCAGTCAGTTCTATTGAAATATATAAGAACCGGGATGCTGTCATTTGAATAAGAACTGTCAAGTAACTGCCAACCATAGCAGTACTAACCTACAATCCTTACTTCAAAAAACGACTGAACTTCAGATGAATGTGCGTGAATAGTTGATCTATGGTAGGGCATCGAATCGCATTGTGTTCATCAATGATCTACTATCCTTTCAGAGGTTTATATTTACAAAAATATAAAAATCTAACAGGACCGAAGTGGTGTAATTGGTAAACACCCTGGACTAGAAATCCAGAAATGTGGGTTCGAATCCCGCCTATGGTTCAGTCTTTTACGTTTATTCATCTTTATAATCCTATGTTAAATTATCTAAGTTATCTTCATAATTCAGAAAATTTAATTCTATATCTCTTAAGTTACATACACGATAGTGGCCAATTAGGCAAAGAAACTTTAAACTTGTTTATAATTAACCAGAACAATTATCAGTCAGTTCTATTGAAATATATAAGAACCGGGATGCTGTCATTTGAATAAGAACTGTCAAGTAACTGCCAACCATAGCAGTACTAACCTACAATCCTTACTTCAAAAAACGACTGAACTTCAGATGAATGTGCGTGAATAGTTGATCTATGGTAGGGCATCGAATCGCATTGTGTTCATCAATGATCTACTATCCTTTCAGAGGTTTATATTTACAAAAATATAAAAATCTAACAGGACCGAAGTGGTGTAATTGGTAAACACCCTGGACTAGAAATCCAGAAATGTGGGTTCGAATCCCGCCTATGGTTCAGTCTTTTACGTTTATTCATCTTTATAATCCTATGTTAAATTATCTAAGTTATCTTCATAATTCAGAAAATTTAATTCTATATCTCTTAAGTTACATACACGATAGTGGCCAATTAGGCAAAGAAACTTTAAACTTGTTTATAATTAACCAGAACAATTATCAGTCAGTTCTATTGAAATATATAAGAACCGGGATGCTGTCATTTGAATAAGAACTGTCAAGTAACTGCCAACCATAGCAGTACTAACCTACAATCCTTACTTCAAAAAACGACTGAACTTCAGATGAATGTGCGTGAATAGTTGATCTATGGTAGGGCATCGAATCGCATTGTGTTCATCAATGATCTACTATCCTTTCAGAGGTTTATATTTACAAAAATATAAAAATCTAACAGGACCGAAGTGGTGTAATTGGTAAACACCCTGGACTAGAAATCCAGAAATGTGGGTTCGAATCCCGCCTATGGTTCAGTCTTTTACGTTTATTCATCTTTATAATCCTATGTTAAATTATCTAAGTTATCTTCATAATTCAGAAAATTTAATTCTATATCTCTTAAGTTATATATATATATATATATATATATATACACATATGTATTTATCCTACTACTTTCTGAGCGTCCGTACATTGATGGATTGCTATCTTCCAAGCGTCCGGTTCCTACAGAGCGTCCGTATACGGACGCTTGGAAGTTTCCCCGTAGTAAATCATTCATACTTGTTCGCTGAACCCGTTGGCAAAAATTTGTCCGGACGCTCAGATGATAGTGCAACCTGTCGTTTTGGGTATTAAAAGTGTACTGATAGTACAACGTGTCTGCCGTTAGAGGCCTTCGCTACAATTCCTGTGTATTAGACAGGTGTATGCAGTACTTTCAGCTTGTCGATTTGTAGGCGTCCTCGATGTCGAGGAGAAATGACAACGCCGTATTCTGATAGTTATTCAGCATTATTCTCATTCTTCATGCATTTCAAACTGAGCGTAAGCAGTTGTTTTGATTGAGCAAGCTTATATAGGAATTCCAGTATCTGACTATGGTTATTACTAGATTATTTATCACTTAACCAGGAAGTAGCGTACATTACAGTGATTATAAAAAACGTTATTCCGATATTCATACTTAATAATTGATCGAACCTATGGTTAGCACCAAACTTATCATGTAGGCGGCACCACAAATTGATGCGCTCTCTTCCACTTTACGCATTGATTGTTATCACAAAGATGCTTATCGACAAATATCTGATCTTTGAGGTATCTCGAATAAGATTTATTACATCCACGGAATCTGTAAATTACGCTCATTCTTTGTTCTTTATAATTGTATGGTTTTTGTTTTAGTTGATTTTTATTGTAATGTATTGTTGATACTCAGAGATGGTTTTTTTTCGAGAATAAACATATCGAACAGTTGAATTGAGTTGTTTACTAGCCGCATTAACATATATTTATATTGAATAGATAAACGCTTTCTTTTTCCGGAATCCGCATTCTCAATATAAAAGACAATTTTTTACTGAACCAAAATAATTACACACCCATCATATGATTTTTATTATTTGTAACGAATTGGCGAGGTTGGGTGAGATCAGGGTGTACGTAGATGTCAATAAACTTTGAGGTAATATCAATTCATCGTTATTCCCAACGACATTAATTCTGTGTCGTCTCATCATCGCAATTAAGAGATAATTTTACATAATATGTTTTCGTGTATTGCTGAAAAACCAAATGATAAACTCCGTAAAAGTGAACTTCTCTGCAACTTTAAGGTGGTCGATGATCGGCGATTCCGTAGATATAGGTTCAGATAAACGATAATTGGATCATTTGGTGGAGATTATAAGTTAATTAATAGCGTAATTTTTCTTTAGAGTTTTAATCGAAAAAAAGAGTTTCAACATCTATATTGTGAATCAATCTGATTGAATATTTGTTGTAGAGTCTATTGAATTAAATTAGATCCCCAAATTTTTTTAGTTTAAGCCGGTGAGAGCTAGGTTGATTTCTATCTTTATATTATTAATATTATTGCATTTTACGATGAAAGAACCAAATATTAGATTGGCCAAAATGTATAGATGAAGTAATATGTTATTATGTCCGATTCGCATAGTATATTTAGAATCTGTGAGTGAATTTATCTATAAATGATATTTAAAGATTTAATTTCAATATTAATTTCTAGATTGATTTTAATTGTTTGTGTTCTAGAGTTGCTTTTTTTACTTTAAAATTATTTTCGATAGAACAAGTTGTTCCATATCAAGCTAGTTAAATAGTTTATTATATTTCTTCAGTTATTAATAAGTTTTTTAATATTCCTTTATATATTGCCATCAACCTCATTTATACATTCCAACCGATTCCTACGACAAATCTACTGTATGCCCTTTTCCATTTCATTGAAACTGTTGTGAATCAGGACAGCAGCTGTAATTCTGGAGAACAAAAAGGTCCCGAGTAGGAAATTCCCCAGTTATCCAAAATACGGTTATTGGGGGAGATTATCGTGTGCCCGTTTCCTTTCCTTCATCCAGATAATGATAATGAGGCCCATAGGAATTAAATCATTACTGATTATGTTTTCTTTCATGCGAAAGGTGATCCATATTTAGATGTCTATATAGCATATCCGAAATTTCATATGCCAAACAAAAAAATAAGAAAAATTCATATCAAATCAAGTCCGGAAATGTTTCAATAATAAAGAGCTACGGAGCTTTAAAGATGAAGACTGAAAGATGTTTTTCGTTTTATGACTCAGGAACTATAACATTCCAAGCTTTCAATCTTGGTAGTTTGGCTTTAGTAATTATCGATGCAAAATTTTTTATATTGTAGGTACCGGTCGACGAAGCTTCTCAACAGAAGCGACGGTACGGGAAACTTGCAATACATTTTCTGCTTTATTTTGGATCGCATCATTTCATTTTATTTTAAAACTAATTATAGGTTATTGGGAAAATTTTGCTCCAAAAAGTATTCTTAAATTTTTTTTCAGAAAAAACATTTCCATTGAAAATTTATTTGAAAAGGGTGAAAATGGACCTTTTATAATTCCTCCTCACTTAAATGGTGAAACATATTTCAATTTATTGAAGAACGACCTTACAGATCTAATAGTTAATGTACCATACGCAAATAGATCAGTAAGTTGGTTCATGCATGATGGAGCACCTCCTCATTTTAGTTAGATTTACCCTCAAAAGAGGATAACGCCGTACAGTTGCGTGGCCTCCTCGTTTACCTGACTAACAATCCTCAGATTCTGTTCCATGGGGTTATTTAAATGTACTAGGTGCAAATTGAGAATGAGAGAAATCTTGAACAAATAGTAATAGAGCAATACGAGATAATTCGGAATAAGGAAGGCTTATTTGAGAGAGATTATCCATGAGGAATCGACTAGAAAGACGGACATTTCCAGCACATGTTATATTTGTTAATTTTTGCCATTTAATCTTCAATCGAGTTATATGGCATAAAGTATGTTCTCGTGTAGCGGCCAAATGATAAATGCAATCCACTTAAAATTTGTACACTATAAATAAGGAACTATCATACTTATCCAATTGAAATACTGTCAAGTACTTAGGACCTTTCAGCTACCAAGTAGCCATCATCAGAGTAAACAGAACAGTATTGTTAGTGGATAAGAGCGATTGTTTCTTATTTATATTTTCATAGTGTGAACTCTTTCATTGCTTATCAGAAATTTTAACACAAATTATGGAATGATGCTCGAAACTTACTGACTTGAAAGTTCAAAGAGGTACGACCGTTTTTGAGTTATTGAGTAGTACGGATTGTCGAAATACTCGACACTTTTCGCTCTGTTTCGCGCGTCATTTGGAGCGCTAATCATCTGGCCGATTGCCGATTGTAGAGAGAAATATTATAACAACACGTTCACTACCGATCACACCAGCAGGTGCGGCACCCGATAAAGGGATAGCGCGTTCCGTCAATAGTCCAGGCATTTGAGGAGGAAAATTGACGATTTTTGTCCGAATTTCCGCGAGGTCTAATTTTTGTCTATTCTATGTATTTTGACACGCTGAAAACGATGGGGTAGTTTAAATTTGCATTAACCCTGTGCTCAAAAAGCTATGGCCATATTTTGGAAGCAAAAATGGCCTTTTTTCAATTTTTTGCGTTTTGAGACAAAGCTTTGAGTTGTATGGAAAAATGTTCGAACAAAAGTTTTTGGAAAAATTAAAACGCGATTTTTGGCTCTGGTCCGAAATCGATTCGAGGTCGTGGGCCAAAAAACAAAAACTCTTGTGACATATACTCAATTTTTCAATGTGCTAAAAAACAGATTAAATGGACCCTTACTCTGTTTTTTAGCACATTGAAAAATTGAGTACATGTCAAAGAGTTTTTGTTTTTTTCATATTCTATTTCGGTGGAAACATAGTATTTTTATTTCTTTTCTTTCGGTTTCTGTTATGTTGACCTACTTCATTTTTTGGCGCCAAAAAAAGCCATTTTGAAAATCTGTATTTTACGAATTTCAGACGAAATACTTAAGTTCTCGATCTAAAACATAACAAAGACATAACTTTGGCGCCATTTTGAAAGCTTTGGACAGCTTAAAAATTCAAAATCTTTTGGGGTTAGAAATTTTTCACGAAATTCAAATTCTACGTTCTTTAAGAGATTTTCATACCGACTATTTTAAGTCCAAGCAGATCGATTTGAGTCGAGTAGAAATGAAGCTATCCTAATAAATGTGTTTGGACCTCTAAAGGGTCCAATCAACAAAGTCTCAGAGCAAACTACAGAGAAATACATCGGCCATTTAGGTATGAAACAGCGTACGGGAATTCGTTCACAATTTCAAGTTATAACGAATTTCATCATAAAAACTAGCGCGGAATTTCATTTAGCGGCAATAAACGAGGGCCGGTACAATAGATTCCTCCCGCGAAATAATACTTTTTAAATGTTTTAAAATGCAGCTGAATGCTTATAATCATTTTTGTGTGAATGTGTGAGTGTATGTAGACGTGTGAACGTGTATATGTGACCGTGACATGATGTCATTATAGGGTGTTACATAACAAATTTCAATATTTGAACAAAAAAAAACTGAGATTAATAAATAATTTGTTTTTTTCACATTTATATATTTTTTTCTTTTACATTTCGTATTTATTGAAAAAATATCTATATGTCTAATTATTCACAGATAACCTAAGTTTTCGTCATCACTGTCAGCATATATTGCTTATGATGTAATATGATCATTATTGATATACGGATCATAGTGAGCCGCTTCATCATCTAAGTTTGATAAAATTTGATCGTCGCAATTGTCATTGATTACATCATTGATATCGTCATCATCTTCATCATCGTGTTTATTTTCATCCATACACTTATCAAAATCATCATCATCTAATATACTGATTTCTGGCTCGGGGCAATTAAGACATTCTTTACCTTCATAATGCTTACATAATGAGCTACAAGGTAGTCCTAATTTTAAACACGAACATTTACCAGTACCATTCCTCATACAACCACAAGAGACGAGCAAGTTGGTAATAATCCTAAAAATATTTTGCTTGCAGCATCATCGTATTTTCATATGGTTACCTTGTGATGCCTTGGCATAACGTAATCGTTCGCTGGCATAAAAAATTGGGAGCTTTTTGTTTAACACATTTATTAGCAAATTACAATTCCCGATCTTCCATACTCGACATAATATCGAGGTAACCATATGAAAATACGATAATGCTACAAACAATAAAATGCACGTCCCGATAAATTGATCAAAATAATCGCTCGTGATTGTAAATAAAATTGTACTGGTAAATGTTTGTGAAAAGTTTAGGATTACCTTGTAGCTCATATGTAAGCATTGTGAAGGTGAAGAATGGTCTAATTTCCCCGAGTCAGAAATCAGTATATCAGATGATGATGATTTTGATATATAACACCCTATAACGACATCATGTCACGGTCACATATACACCACCCGTTTACATACACTCACATTCACACAAAACGATTATAAGCATTCAGGTGCATTTTAAAACATTTAAAAAGTATACTTTCTCTCGCGGAATCTATTGTACCGACCCTCGTTTATTGCCGCTAAATGAAATTCCGCGCTAGTTTTTTTATGATGAAATTCGTTATAACTTGGAATTGTGAACGAATTTCCGTACGTTGTTTCAAATCTGAATAGTCGATGTATTTCTCTGTTTGCTCTAAGACTTTGTCCATAGGCCCAAAATTGGGCCCTCTAGAGGCACAAACACATTTATTAGGAGACACTTATCGTCATCTTCCCATCATACAGATAATAATAGTGAACCCTACAAGTATGAAATCATTACTGATCATGTTTCCGTTCTCGCAAGAGGTGATCTTCGACATATCTAGACGTCTGTAAAAACAATATAAGCGCATTCAACAGCTGGTAATGAGAACTATCTTTTCAATCATTTCCAGGAATATTATTAGTTTTGCTGAATTAAACACAGCCGATTAGTCAGAGAATATCTTTGCAAAGAAATATTGAAATTTCTATCCAATTCGAAGATAGAGTTATCGACTCATCTTGAGCGTCTATTTCTGGATATAAAAAATGGAAATATTTCCGATCTTCAATCTGGAGATTGAATATTTTCAAATGTTATTGTGTCTGCATCAGACTTTGATGATTTTGTGAAGACTATGTTGTCATCTATGGGTGAAAGTCATCTATCTTGTGGAACTGGAAATTGAGACCAAGCGGAGATACCATTCCATGTTCTAAGTTTGTTAGAAAAGAATATTTCCAATCATAGTTGAAAATCATGTCATTATGAAAAAATCCTCTGTTGTAGGCCTTAATATTGCTTGTTGACTAATAAACTATAAAAGAGTTACTGTGGATAGCACTATAAATAAGAAATAATTATAGTGAATAAGGGTGATTATTTTAACGAAATAATAAATATAACTACTTTGTTATACTATCACTGATATATTATATAGTCGTTACTATAGTTTCAACACTAAACGTGTCATCTTCAGACGAAAACGAAGGTATGAATTTACAAGTACTATATCTACTATATGTAGGTTAAAGAAGCAATACAATCAAATTAAAACCAAAAATTATACCTAACACCGGCATTTTGGTATCCTTTGATGTTTCTAATATGTTCCCAAATATCCCTCCCATTGAATGTCGAAATTTAATCACAAATATCTTAGAAAAGTCACATATTAATCCTTCGATAAAATCAGAAATAGAACAGGCATTCGATTTATGCCTCAGTCAAAAGTACTGTCAGTTTAATAACAAATTTTATACTCAAAATAACGGATTAGCTATCGGTTCTCCAGATATTTTTATTTCTCACATAGATGATACTATAATGAGTTCTGCCATAACAAAAAACATATTCAATTTTGGTACAGATACCTAAACAATATTTCAGCCCTCTTTAAAGGTACATGTAGACAGTAAGATGCTTCCTTATCATTCATCAATAATATTTATTCCAACATAAAATTCACATTAGAGACAGAAAAGGATCACAAAATAAATTTCTTAGACTTAACATTATTACATCATAATAATAGCATCTCATTCGACATTTACAGAAAACCTACTTTCACAGTTACAGTAATTTGTACCTCTTTACATAGCCCCTATAGTCATAAACTAGCTGCTTTTCATTCAATGATACATAGAGCTTTTTCCCTTCCCTCATCATTTGCAAATCAAATTTTAGAAACAGGCACCTTTCCTATTTTGAATAATGTCCAAATTTTACATAGTCAGGATAAAATTTTAAAACTAAATATATTAGTCAATGGGAATTAAAAAAAAAAAATCGATGGTGGAAGCCGTTACTTTATGGTAATTTATCATTTTGATTATATGAAAGAATAACTACTTTGTTTTTATACCACTTTTATTAATAATAACGTGAAAACGTAACTATAGTCAACACCGAAGTGCCATTATTGAACAATTAGAAAATTATGAAGAAATCAATGAAACAGTTCAAGTATGAATAGAGTAGAGTAAAGTAGGGTTGAGATTAAGGGATCAACGGAAATTCCAAAAACAGGTAGCTCCTAGGAAAGTACAGTATTACATAGTAAACATAGCAACAATTTGTGAATTGGTGTGATTAAAATTTAATATTCTAAGAATTACTTAAAGAGCGGTTTGAAAGCCAGTACAGTATTATATGGTAAACAAGGTAACAATTTGTGAATTAGTGTGATTATAATTTAATATTCTAAGAATTATTTTAAGAGCGGTTTGAAAGACACATGAAAAGATCACTTTGATATACGTCTAACTGATCATTGAGGATATTTTTATTAGAGTTTTTGACACCTTTATAAATCTCTATTGATTCTAATATATTCAATTTAAAACCTCTGGTTTGGTCATGTAAAATGCTTAAGCTATCTAAATTAGGGAAATTATGACCAGTTTGTGAAAAATGATTAGCAATTTTCAAAGCAATGAAGATGTATGATAATAAGATCCTAAGCGATCAACTAGATTTATATTACAGTAATCTCTTCAATGTATTAATAACCTGATTTTCGAATCTAAAGTCCGTTAGTAAATATACCCGCACCACTAAGGTTCTCACGGAACTACCTAATCACTTTACCCCTCTCTGGTTCTTCCTAGAACTATTTCCTATAGCCATAAAATTTGTTTGTATTCCTTCTTTAACCTTTATATAGTAGACATAATACTTGTTAAATTCAAACCTTCGTTTTCGTCTGAAGACGTTTAGTGTTGAAACTATAGTAACGACTATATTAAATATCAGTGATAGTATAACAAAGTAGTTTTATCCATTATTTCCTTAAAATGATAAACTATCACAAAGTAACGGCTTCCACAATTAAATTTTTGAAGGGTGATTATTTCTCATTCATATTGATTATTGATATCCATAACAACAAGGTTGAGAATATTCTCAACCAACCAGATATCCCAATTCTACAACAAGAAAGTCGCATTTGCCATCTTCAGGTGATTCGACCGTAGAGTCTGGAAGATCTAGGTGAACTGACACTAACTCTGGAAGGACAGGTATTTATATCCCCCGTTATGCTTGACCTTTGGACTTTCGAACTATTTCACGCTTGGTCGATTTCTACGTGTCTGGCTCCGAGTGACACGTTTGGAAGACGTCATTGCGATGCTGGAATCAGCCGGAAAGTTTCCGTGACCTGTTGCACGTGTACTGGATACCACGTTCTCTCTTGTTTTTGGTTGAATCTTTCGACTTGCTAAGGCGGGTTTCCATGTTGCTGGTAATCTTAGTTCGTCATCTCGTTTGTTAAGACTATGTGGACGTTTCTCGAGCAATAGAGAGCGAGAAACGTTCACATTGACTCAGGTACATTAGTATCGGTGCCATTCACATTCTCAGAATCATTAAACGTTTCTGGAAGATTTCCTGGTTTACACCTTGCATTGTTATCGTAATCAACTACATGAAGTACCTACACAAAGTATTTTTCACGACCTATAAAATCTTCGTTACAATTCACAAACCGCACGACATATTTAGTAAGCTGAGGTTAGATTGTCAATAGGTAAGGTAGGGAGCGGAATCTGAATAATAAACCAGAGAACAGAATGTCTGCTTAGATTGTCCTTGTCCATCGACCTTTAATAATTATTGTCCAAGGGATTGTCTGCCGTGATCAACTTGATTATTTCATGATATTACTTATCCATAGCTCAGTATATTGCCCAAGGGATGCTCTGCCGTTATCTAAGCGACCCACTTGATTATTTCATGATATCACTTAATAATAGCACAGTATGTACGAAGCACATATTTAATTTCAATTAATAACTTATAACATTATAATTATCTAGTATGTACAATTCTAATGTCCGATATGTCTCATCGATCTGTATAAGTATATGTATCAGATACATAGACATACATAATTGTTCATATTTTTGTTCTACTTTCTTTAACCCATACGTCTCAGGAAATAATATGGAGAATATATGTATCGTATTCAGAAAAATATTATATCAATGCATCGGCATTCTCAGAATTATTAAAAGTTTCTGAAAGATTTGCTGGTTTACGCCTTGTACTGTTATCGTCATCAACTATATGAATGAAAATTTTACAATTTTTTGAAAAAGCCTGCGTTTTGGCAATTAAAAAGTACCTACATAAAATATTTTCCGCTGACTATGAACTCACCTTTATAATTCAAAACCCTCAAAACAAATATTGTAAGCTAAGGTTTCTTAATAGATAATGTAGGGAGCGGGATGTGAATAATAAACCAGAGAACAGAATGTCGGCTCAGATTGTCCTTGTCCATCGACCTTGAATAATTATTGTCCAAGGGATTGTCTGCCGTGATCAAAACGATCCACTTGGTTATTTCATGATATTATTTATCCATAGCACAGTACGAGTATATAGTCCGAGGAAGGGATTGTCTGCTGTGATCAAAACGATCCCCTTGATTATTTCATGATATTACTTATACATAGCACAGTATGTACGAAGCAAATATTCAACTCAATTTATAAAATATAACATTACTATCATCTATTATGTACACTTCCACTAGGGGGTTTGATATGTCTCATCGATCTATATAAGCAGATGAATAGACGTACATAATAGTTCAAGTTTTTGTTCTACTTTCTTAAACCCATACGTCTCATGAAACGATATATCGTATTAACAAAAATATTATGATGATTTGTACTTTATGAGAGCTAGTTGCTGATAGGTCTCATTATATGTAAATTATATAGCGCAATGTAAAGCACATTTATCCCCAATTATATGGAACATGTATGTATCACATACTTAAGCAAGAGTAAAACTATCATTTCATTCTCCTAGTATTTTCTTTGAAATGTATCAATTTTACGGCTACCCCTCTACTATTTATCACGTTTGCTTCACGTAATATATCATTGTGCTCTTTATGAGCTTCATTTGATATGTACCAGTTATATAGTGGTTTTGTGGGGTGATGTTGACACTTCTTGTATGGCTCAGTTTGATGGTAGTTAGAAGAAGAAATAAAACTCGATGATTTTAATTCATTTATTTCTGACCGAGATATTATAAGCATATATCGTCATAGTTACGCTATCAATAATGAGGGTCATAACTCCCTTGGGACATTATAGATTCTATAATTCCCTCTACCTTTCACAAGTAAAAATAAAATAAGCCACTCCAGATATATTTTATATTCTTTTTTGTATACGGCTTCACTTTTCGATGAAAATAATGTTTCTCTTGCTTTTTCAGCATTTTTCAAAATATCCTCCATTATTTTTGGGGTAGAAAACACGTTTCTAACGTAAACACAGCTTGATAATAAAGCTTTGTTTGTAAACAAGTAACATGGCAGCAACCTAGCAACAACAAAACTCCTATAATCAACGGTACCTGATTCAAATATAGCGGGAAGGTAATAAATTGGTGCATTTATTCTGTTTTAAAAAGGGACAAAATTTTATTGAAATCGGTCAGAAATAAAATTTTCTATGTACCACGGGAATTAATTAGCCTTAATAACCTCAGGCAATTGCTGTCCCTCGGGACGCAAACTTTGCCATCGGTAATTAAGGCCTTTATAATTCCCTTGATACATAAATAACTATTATTCACACCTATACTAAAAACAACTGAGCTGCCTCGCTTTGGCACACGAGTTTTCTTACAGTTGTATTTCTGTAGGTTGACGTTTTGATTCACAATATCGATATGGTATATACTGTTATTCTTTTCGTGATAATTCTTCCCTTTTCTCCGGTCTTTGGATCAGGCAAATTTTGGAAGGTATAATACTTTATCTATGCTATTAGGGTTACTAAATGAAGGTCATAGCTGTCGTCATTGGTTACACATCTGTTGACCAGGACTTCCTAGGCACTAAGGTCTTAGAAATAGTGATAAACAGAATTATGTTAATTTTGCGATAACAGATCATGGGCTGATGTGAAATGGTTGTATTGTAGAGTCATTTGTCGAAAGTAATATGAGTAATCCTATTTACGAATGAATTTTAGATGAGAGGAAAAACATGCACACAGTTTTAAAATACAGAAAATACTATTTTAAATAGTTTGTTATAATGTAATTGATATGTATGATAAATAAGAATATGTTAAGTTTAAACAATGGTATATGGTTCATTTCCGTTAAGAATTATATGACGTCATACTTGGTTCCTTTTTAATCAATTCACTTCAACAATTTCCCTAAGTAAGTTCCGCAGTATCTTCGTCAAACCAGGTATATTTCATTTTTACAGTTGGCAAAACATTACAGAGTTGCCTATATAAATTGTAGATTTCTCGAATGGACTTGACAGGTCAGATATTTGTTGTAAATCTGAATTTTAATAGAATTAAACTTAAAAAAAAACAAGAATGCTTTCCAGGACTACAATTCTACGTTCTATCTACATTTAATTTGATATTAACGAATGTTAGCAACATTTTAAGTCAATGTAACAGACAACATATGTGTTACTTACATGAGAAATTACAGAATTAATCCTTATTTCGCATGATTTCTGTAGATAAATCGCTATAAACATATTAACGATATAAGATCGATGTTTTCATCGATGAAATAGAGCTGATACACTTGAAAATTACTTTCATAACAACTCCACTACACAAGAAATCTTAAAATGAGCGACTTCTGAATTGATTATTGTTGCGTTAACTCAATACCCCCATGTTACCTCTGCAGTAGTGACCAATAGGAAAACTAGGGAAATGTAAACAAATAAGTTAGCAGCAAGCGCAACATGTAGAGGTTATGTCACGTCACAGAGGGGAAGCATTGCCATTGCCACTATTTTAACGGTCATCAATGAAATGCGTGCATTTTAAATAGACAAGTGTTCTTTCTATACCATTGAGATTCAAATTCGAACACGCGTCCTCGGTGTGACACTCGGGGGCGCAACTATTAAGCCAATGGATCTGACGAATAACTTACTGTCCCACTGTTGTATGTGTTGAGCGGTAGGTCGAGATCGTTGAAATATTGCTCAGGTCACAACTCACATTTCAAGATTTGGGCTTCGGAACGACATTTGCCTTGTAAATTACTATCGGTATGAAAAATTTGGTTCGGATTGGCTTTTGTCGATTCTTATAATTCTGAAATTGTCCTTTCAAAATGTGAAATAATTCTGATCTCAACCCCAAACCGCACGAATGTTTAAAACCTTATTTTCCGGTATTTAATCGAATTGTAAATTCGGTAAGAAAATGGAGATTCTATCTTGAGTTCAATAGCAATAAAAGTACAAAGAATGAACTTTCATTGTCCCATTTATAACTTTTGAATTGGAAAAATTGAAATTTTATCTCTTGATTTCGAAACGATTGCACATATAACTGGGTCGTACCATGCTGATCAGGCTTGACGATTGTCATTCAAGCAACGCCGAACATTAGTACTTGGAAGGGAGACCTCATGCAGGGAAACCCACGTTAGTCCGAACAACTACAGCAAACTAGCATATCATAGCTCGCAAGCAAATATATCAATAAGCTCGAGATTATATTATATATATTTATACTTTCCTTCAGAGGGAACGTCGAGGCAGAGGCCCCGAATACATGGATACTTGTCTTGTAAAAGGTTCGGAAAAATTTCCGGTTGGGGAAAGTGTATTCACCGGCGTAGGTGCTTAGGCCCTGGTAGCAGAATTGTGCCCATGTCAAATAAATAATTGAAAAAATTACATGTAGATACTTATCAGCTTCAAGTACAAAGGTTAATAACCAAGTATAGTAAATTTTATGAGAGTCCAGCATTTGATAGATATGAGTACGATTACACACTACAGATACCTAAGGAACAACCACCCGTATCCACTAAACATACTGATAATCTATTAGAGTTTAATGCAACCAAAATCCCTAATATGTAGATGTCAGGTACAACTATTCCTATGAAGTCTTCCATAACCATGCTCACACAGCCAACAGAACCTCTCGTGGGATGATCATGTGAGGTTTATTACGAAAACTGCTTCACAAAATCTTGGTTTTCTGTTCCGTGCCAAGAGCTACTTTACATCCAAGCAGATAAGCTCAAGCTAGTCACCTCTTCATTGTCAAGCTTAAGACTAGCCTTGTTCCTACCATACTCCATTCTTCTATCGAACGGCGAAGTTGTGGAGCTTCTTCCTAGTGAAGTCTTTCCTTATGCCTATAACCGCCAAACCTTCAAGAAAAATTCGAATGCCTATATCCTCTCCCAATATTCCACCGCTGACTCATACGATCTTCTTCGAACGTTATAGGTTGTCGTCTCATGTAGTCAAAGTATAGAAAAAAGTAGTCATCATCAGAGTAAACTAAACTTAGTTTAGAGCTTAGTTTACTCTGATGATGGCTTCTTGATAGCTGTCTTCAGTATTTTTAGTGGATAAGGGTAAATTTTCTTATTCGTAATGTTAAAGTGTATTCACAGTAGGAACTCTTATATAGTTTATTCAATTACACAGTTAACGGTAGTGGTTTGTCGTTCAATACTCCAGACTACATCATGTCTAATTTATAATTCGTTTCTAGCAAATAAACATAAAGAAGAAGTGAGGCATGCGGGAACTTACAGCGAACATGCTCCTACTAAATTTATCATGTTTATTAGACCTGGATGCGGTGCATACAACCCTGCCTTCTTATTACCGTATTTTTTATCAAAGGCAGTGCAATTTTCTGAAACATGAATATAAAACGTTCTGGATGTTCGATCCTTTTCCAGTAGAAGTAGCTAAAGAGTATTATTAATATTTAACGAATATAATTTATTGTCCATATTTCATCGTTGAAGTGAAACGAAACGTGATATATTTCTTGTGACTTTTGTATTTTATTGGATCGGACACATTGCAGTATTTAACATTGGAAATTATGCGTGATAAATTACAATAATATTTTCATCTTAAAACAAGATTTGCAGCTGTAAAATCGTAGCTACTTTGTTTACATTATTTCACTTGATCTGAGTTTTACTTGATAAGAATTTGTGACAATTACATCCATTCATGAATATATCCTCCATAATCAAGAATCCGTCGAGGTATTAGCCAAAGAGGTTGTTGTTTATCAAATATTCACAAGTCCTATGTTACGAGATATCAAATAAATTGAGATTTCATTTGCATTTATATTATACCTGTCAGTTACTTGACTTGCAATATTATTTCAAACTTGTTTCAATTTGAATAATGTGAACTGTTATTCAAGCTATTTTAAACCAAGCGAATGCGAAAAGTGGGGTTTATCGCTAGTGGTTTGACAACAAAAGTATGGCACTCTCTACAGTCGTTCTTAGATGATTTTTGTATCATTAGACTTCATATAAGTTTGGCTGCGGATCGGTTATCGAACAGCCAGTGGTAGCCCTCAAACAGGTTACCGCACGTACGATGAAGATCGATATGAGTGCGCGTCGACTAGCACATGCGCAACATTTCCCTGTTAGATTCGAGTTTCGCGTACCAAATACGACCAGACTTGACAACATTTCGCTCTCAAAATTCTCGAAACAATGAAATGAATATTTTCTAATAAGTACTCTTAAGTCACGCTACCAACTCAAACAGGGAACATAATTCATTTCGAATTATCTAACCCTGCCATAAATCAATGTAGCCCTGTCTAAATCCGTCAAAAGCGTTGAAAATAAAATAATTTCCAGTTAAAACTTCTTCTATTGCTTAAATCATTTCACTAACAATCAAATCAATTGAGTCATACAAGCATCTATTAATCTGGACGCACAGCAAATACAATGGAAATATACAGGTGTCCTCGAACTGCATGGCTAAAATAAAACCGAAGATTCTTTGATTCGAAAAAAAATTGATCAGCCTTTTTACTTTTGCCTCAAGTGTCTTGTTTAGCCGGTAGAGGGCTTCAAAGTTGCAAAAATAATTTTGTTTTTTCGGTATAACTTGAGAACGTGATGGAGGACTTTTACAATATTCGGCAGGCGAGTTACTGTCAATAATAGCCGTTTTTGAGAGCGGAACATAGAGCCTTAGAGACCATAGAAATGGCTCAAACTTGAGGATTTAACGGGAAAAGTTTCCAGAACTTTTTTGTGGTCGATGTAATTCACTCTATATTTTTTATGTAGATAGCTTATCTAATTTGAAAACTTTTCTTACTCTTAGAAAATTTTGATAAAATCAACGGATTAGCTTGAAAAAAATAATTTTCGAGTCTCTGCAATTTTGGCTTACTAATTTTACTTGATTAAAATACCTTAGTTGCCTTTGCTTTTCTAATGTCATTTTGGCATTTGGAGAATTTATTCTCAAAACTGTCAGTTTTTACTTTGCTTTCCGTAAAAATTTTATAAAATTATGGCTCAAAATTTCACTAACACTGAAATGTTTAATATCTCGGTAAAACACGAATAATAAAAACAATAGAAATGAGGAAACGATATGATTATTTAGGAAAAACAAATGCTAAAGTAAAAGAAACAACAAAACTTTTTGGGAAATCGCTAAAGCATCAATTGTTCGAAATGTTGCCCATTTTCCTGAATACACAAATTAATTCGTTTCAAGAAATTGGATTGAACTCTGGCTACTACTTCAGGATCATTCTTCAATAAATCCGCTTCATGATTAATTCGTTGCAACAATTCCTCTCGTGTGTTTACTGGAGCTGCATAAACTTTCGACTTCAAAGCGCCCCATAGAAAGAAGTCGCAGGGCGTCAAATCAGGGGAGTGGGCCGGTCAGTTCACTGGTGCATCGTGTCCTCTACCTATCCAGCGATCTGGATATTCCGCATTCAAATGTCGCCTCACAGCTAATGTGAAATGAGGAGGTGCACCATCATGGATAAACCAGGCCACGACGAATATGTAAGGGCAAGTCTTCCAATAGTTCAAGTAGCCTTTGTTCCAAAAAGTTCAAGTAGTTCTCCCCGTTCGATCAATCAATAATAAAGTTATCCACAATTCCAACCCAAACATTGATTTTAGTTTGATTCTGAAAATATGTAACTTCCGTTTCATGAGGATTTTCATCAGCATAGAAATGTTCATTATGGAGGTTAAAAGAAGCACATTTCATGAAAGTATCTTCGTCCGTGAACAGAATTCTTCTACAAAAATTGGGGTTTGCGTTTTGTCTTTGGACAATAAGTCGACAGAAATCTAGCCGATGACCTGGATCCATGGGCAATAAGTCTTGAACTGTTTTAATATGATAGGGATACAACAGTTCTTCTTTCAGTACATTATGAACTAATGATTTTGAGGCTCCAATACGAAGTCCCAAACGTAGTGTGCTTATCCCAGGTTCAGTTTCAACCGCTTCCAGTATCGCTTCTTCGAGCTCTAACGTCCTTCTTGTCCGTCTGCGTCCAGTTTCTCTGCGATTTGCTTCAAATTTGCCAGTTTCGCGAAGGTTTGCCGATTTGGAATTCTGCGATGCGGATATCTTTCCCTTCTCCGGCCATTGCAACGACAAAGACCATAAATCAATAACATATCAACCATTTCAGTGTTAGTGAAATTTTGAGCCATAATTTCATAAAATTTTTACGGAAAGCAGAGTAAAAACTGACAGTTTTGAGAATGAATTCTTCAAATGCCAAAATGACATTAGAAAAGCAAAGTCAACTAAGGTATTTTAATCAAGTAAAATTGGTAAGCCAAAATTGCAGAGACTCGAAAATTAATTTTTTCAAGCTAATCCGTTGATTTTATCAAAATTTTCTGAGAGTAGGAAAAGTTTTCAAATTAGATAAGCTATCTACATAAAAAATATCGAGTGAATTACATCGACCACAAAAAAGTTCTGAACACTTCCCGTTACATCCTCAAGTTTGCGCCATTTCTATGGTCTCTAAGGCTCTGTGCTCCACTCTCAAAAATGGCCATTATTGACTGTAACTTATCTGCTAAATATTGTAAAAGTTCTTCATCACGTTCTCAAGTTATACCGAAAAAACAAAATTATTTTTGCAATTTTATAGCCCTCTACCGGGTAAACAAGACACTTGAGGCAAAAGTAAAAAGGCTCATCAACTTTTTTTCGAATCAAAGAATCTACGGCTTTATTTTGGCCACGCAGTTCGAGGACACCCTGTATATGTAATCTTTGATCAAAACTGTACAGGATGGCGTGATGGAAATACTACAATAGCAAGTGTCTAGGAAAAGTCATTTTAGTTGAAGATTGACAGAATGACACGATGAAAATACTGCAACAAGCACGTATTTACAATGGGTCATTCTCAATCAAAATTTTACACACATGACACGATGGAAATACTGCCATACGCACGTATTCATGATGGGTAATATAAATTTCCAATATTCTGTACATACGTGTTCAATCACAAATCCCAAATTGTTCACAATTTTAATACCCGTCTCTAATTTAAGTACCGAAGAACATTTTAAGCTCATTTTGCTAATCATTTTGAAGAGATACGCAAACTTTGTCACATCAAGAAAGACTCAAGCTCATGCCTCGGAAAGGTCCTACAATATTTTTATTTTTGAATCGTAATATTCAGCACGAACTTGATTTTCCATAATACGGTCGGCTACTACTGCTAAACAAATGTGACATACCTACTGTACCCGACAAAACCCATAAAATGACTTGCTTAAAAAAATTTCGGGGAAATTCGATTTTCCAATCTTCATAACGTAATCGGTCATTTGTGTGTAAGTATTTTGCGTAACATCAGATAATTGTTCCTTTAATAATGAATAAATTACATTCTACTATGAATCCAAATTCAATGCTGGTACTATCGAAAGATTGTTCAATTCTTTATCTCACTGCATGTCCCATTATGCATGACATTATGATTATTATTAAATACTGGAAAATAAGCCTATGTAAAATACCTAGTTAATCTCAATTATTACAAATAATACAGTGTCTAAAGTGGTAATGACAACAAATATAATACATACAGCGACAATTAGTTATCAAAAATCAGACCACAATAATAATAATAATTAGGTTTTGCATATTGATTAGCCACTAATCACTGGTGAAAATAAAACACAACCTTCAAGTAGGTAGATATTTTCAAAATTTTTTTTCAAGGAAGCCTATTTCACCCAAAAAATTCGGTTCAGAAGGAAGTCCAGACGTGACTTCGATTTGAAGTGTTCTTTTTCAAGTTTCCATTCGTAACGTTGATCCTGGTTAAGACTACGTGTGTCTAAATCGTACTTGTATGAACCATTTGAATTACGATAGGTATCATTTACATTTCGTCAGAATAACTGAAAGCTGTGAAATTCAAAATATCATGTTTAGAGAGAGAAAAGGAATTTGACTTTTCATACCTTGTCAGGAAACGGTTACTTCCTAGGATGGACATTCCTAAAAATCTTGGTTTGTGACAAAATATCTTATAGATTTGATTATTATCCAAAACTCGTAGAAAATTAAACTTTGAGACATTTTACAGAATTGAGATCTGTTTAAATTGTTCATTTGCATGAAGCAAGTGTACAGCTTAAGAAATCGTTTGAAGTGCCTCATTTTTTATGTAATTCCTGAAAATGATTGTGTATCCGCGGAAGTCCAAGTATCTGGCGAAAGAATTTTTTCTGAAAAGGATGGAAAAAAATAATATGATAATCAACTCAATTTAAGTTCAATAAGCAAAACTTCGTTAAACCTCGTGAGCGTCAATTTATCTCAGCTAAATATGAATAAATATTCGTGATTCCAATATTCTAATCGTCAAATAGGAAAAACACATAGTGTCAACTCCACTCATTCAGAGGAAATTTGATCACCTGTTATAATTCTTGTTTGATTAACTCAAGTGAAGTATACTCCATGAATCTGTCAGCTATGAATGGAAAATATACGTAATTTTTCGAAATATGCAAAATTTACATTTCGTCATACCTTTCTTAGTAAAACAATTGCTATGTTTATGGTTTGAATTTCATACGTATCATATTTTGGTTTATTGACTGATAATTTTTTCTCTTAGATTCACTTACCTAAATGATATTAATAATGAAATATCCCATGTTTGAACGTTTTTTTATGAACTGTTCGCTTACTTTTGCCTGTCTTATTATTATTATACACACAACTGGGAAAACAAAAGTACACCTTTTTCATTAAACTAGCTAATTTTGATACCAAGTGATGTACACTCAATCGCATCCCATTCTCGGTATATTCTGATAGATCAAACTTTGATTATCTTTTCTGAAAACATGCAACTTCCTTCAAATAATGTGCCGGTGGGCAAAAAAATATGTGATGGTGTATCTTGCCTCGTTTGAAAAATTATAAATTCACAGTGATTATTTTTATCACATACGGGAATATTCTAGAATTTGTACCTGTCGCAACCTGAACTGAAGACACAACTCAATAGCTGGATGAATTCCTACGTCACTGAAGAAGAAAAGCCTGTGAAGCACGTGATTTGAAAGAATTCTCCGTTTGTGGGTCGAGCGAACACCGTGAATAGCAAAGCATTGTGCATCTCCAACGTTATCGCGTATAAATAAAGATTATTACATTATCAAGTTTTCAGAGATAATCCGTTTATAACATACAAGCTCGTATAGGTAAATGTCAAGAAACAAGCGGTTACACGTGCTCAAGAATACAGCGTCGCTGTATGTGTAACTAATAATTTACCGCTACATTATTGTAATTTTTTAGCTCCATTACACACGGAAACTGTCAAATTTCACACTCGAATCAATCAAGGGTCCCCCTTACATAATTCGGAAATTATTCATGGCCCGAACTAAATTCTTTTAACTTTGAAATAGCTTCCAGAATGGTATTTAAATCGATAACAAGTCAGCTATTAGTCCAAAATCACGTAATTTAAAAATTGTTCTATGGTAAGCAGCATTCTGCAATTAATTAGCTTCATTATATGTCAATCTTGATGACAATGGAAATTTGAAAACAAGTTTCTCCATTTTAGTTTACAAAAATACAATTTACATCCCAGACTGCAAAATTCATTCATAAATCCCAACCATTAAGCTCGATTAGTTAATTATGAATTTGAAAAACCTCCATACAAATGTGATAACAACTTGGAGAAATAGGAAATTTACCTACTTACCAAATAAACTAGTTATAAAAAATGAACATAAAACTAGTTTCAACATGGCAAAAATAACACATCATAGGCTGCTAACAGTAATAAACTATAAAAAAGTTCAAACTGTGGATATACTATAACATCATAGAAAAGAAATAATCACCCTTATCCAATAAAAATACTATTAAAATACTGAGGACCTCTCGGTCATCAGAGAAAACTAAATTATAAATCAAAATGTGCCTGTTTAAATATTATTTGGGGATAATAATATAAACAAACAGGTTTGAAATTCAATAAATTGCTTTTCCGTTTATACACTCCCATCCCTTCTAAATAACCTAGATACTTATCTGTACTATGTTTCAAAAGTGATAAACATTCTTGAGAAATGGTGTGACCTGTATTCAAAATATGTTCGACCATTATCACCATCATTTTTCTTGATATGGGCAAAATGTTCGTTCTAGTTAGACCCACCCACAAACGGTTTTTTAGCTTGTCCTTATGAAAACTGATTTGATTGCAAATTTTGAAAACAGATTATTAAATTTATCAATTACTGAAGGAGAAGTGGAACTTTCGAATTTTATTTAATTACTTGAAGGTGATGGCTATAATTTGGTTAATTAGTTGCATTTCAATTTCCTGACGATTGTCCAACGTTATTCGCTGAAATTTCTCAACTTCTTAGTTATAATTTTGTGGCTCAAAGGGATCTTTAATAATCTATCAACAAGACTATCAAATGGAGCTATTTTATAATTAATTGGTGTAACTAAATTCGCAGGGGTATTCCTATTTGTTCGAGTGGGTCTTCTGTATATGTTGAATTCAAAGTGATTACCATCTTTTATGATGTTAATATCAAGTAAAGGAACATGCTTATCTGTTTATATTTCGACAGTGAATTTTAGTGAATCAAACTGGCTATTGAGCCAGTTTGGCCAGTGTTCAAAAAGCCATTTAAATCAAAATCTTTACTTATAATCGTGAAAATATCATCAAAATATCGATGCCATAATTTTGGAAACTGATTCAATTTTGATTTTAAGGTTTCAAGTTCGCTTAGAAGAATATTGGCCAAAAAAAGGAGACAGTGGATTGACTATTTCTTATCCGCAATTGGCACTCCACTCTCTCCTTCTTTGGCCAATATTTTTCTAAGCGAACTTGAAACCTTAAAATCAAAATTATATCAGTTTCCAAAAGTTTTGGTATAGATAAATTGGCGATATTTTCGCTATCACAAGTAAAGAGTTTGATTTACATGACTTTTCGAACACGCTCATTATTCTATTTTATTTACTAAAATTCACTGTCGAAATAGAAACAGATAATCAGCTTCCTTTCCTTGATGTTAACATTATAAAAGATGGTAATCACTTGGATTTCCACATACCCACTAAAAGAATAGATATGCCCCGGCAGATTCAGCTAGACCATTCAATTTAAGATAGCTTCATTTAATTAATAGTCTTGTTCATGGATTATTTTGAAGGTCCCTTTGAGCCAGCAAAATCATAAAAACGTTGAGAAGTTTTAGTTAATAGCGTTGGACAATGGTTACGAAAAATCTTCGATCATTAATTTAATTTATAAACAAAAAAGGAAATTGGGACGTAGCCCTAACAAAATCAGATTCATGATCTTCACATAGGTACTGCAAGAAAATTCAAAAGTTTCACTTATCATCATATTTGCAATATAACCAGTCTATAGATCTAAAAAGACGTTAAAAACCCATTCAGACAACACCCTTGATAAAGTTTCCGTTCCAAACTGCTATGTGGGTCAAATTTGAAGGAACACCAAGAATGAAAGCTCTCCACACTTAATCACAAATGGGAGTAGTAAAAATAGATTATCTATGTTTTTGGAACCAATAGACTATGTAGAAATTGAAAAAATTATAACTAACTTGAGGACTTCGACTGCTCCAGGCAAGGATGGTATTCATATGAAAATTTTGAAACTTTTGAAATCTTACATAAGTAAACCGTTAGAACATATAATAAATACAATTTTTGAAAAAAAACCTCTATCATTCCAATGCAATTTGAAGAGAGTATCATAGTGCCTATCTTTAAAACGGGAAACAGAGAAAGCGTTGCAAACTACCGTCCAATATCATTAATGAACAATATATCAAAAATAATGGAAAAATGTTTAAACAGTAGAATCAATGCATTTCTACGAAAAAATTCGATTCTATCACATAATCAGTTTGGCTTCCGTGCAGGGATAAGTGCAACAGACTCTGTACAGACGTTAACCTTGCACATATTAGATAACTTCAATGTTGATAAAAAAACCATTGTCATTTTTCTTGACCTTCAAAAATCATGCAAAATTATTGAAAAATTTGGAACACATAGGCATTCGGGGTTGTGTGCTTCAACTAATAGAAAATTACTTAGCAGAAAGACATCAACAAGTCAGAATAGGTAGCACCCTAAGCTCTAGACAAATAATCAAAACCGGTATACCTCAAGGGACGATATTAGGGCCAACACTCTTTCTTATATTCATCATTAATTTTCTTTTACTTGGAAATTACACAATATTGTCTTATGCAGACGATACAGTTGTAATATGTGAGGGCGCAACCTGGAACGATGCTTGGGATAGAGCACAATCAGCTATGAATGATATAAAAAATTGGTTGTATGCAAACAATTTGAAATTGAGCAATTCCAAAATTAAATTTATAGCATTTTCGCCAACGAAAGCAGGACAGCCACCCATCTTGGAACCCTTAAAAATAGAAAACTCCACAGATGTAATTGATCAATCAGATTCTATAAAGTATTTGGGAATATTTTTTGACAAATATCTTAAATGGGAAAACCATTTCGATTTTCTATCAAAAAAAGCAAAAAAACTCATATATAGATTTTTTTCCCTCAGGAGCATACTAAATAAGAAAAATTTATTGACTATTTATAACAGTCTGGTTGTATCAATCTTATCTTACGGTGTGAATGTTTGGGGCTCTGCATATAATTACTCCTTGAAACCATTACAAATTATACAAAATTATGTGATTAGAATAATTTTTTCGATCCCTGCAAGGACAAGCATTAAACCTATTTTTATACAAGAATCATTACTAAATATCAAAAGTCTATATATGTTCTCAGTAAGCCAGTCAATACATAAACAAAATAATACTACAAGACTGAATCATCCCTACACAACTAGAGCCATACAGAATAAAGAATATAAATACCAAAAATTTAATAAAACTGTTTGTCAGAAAAGAAAAGACTTTATTGGTATAAGATTGTACAATTCACTACCTGTCAAATTGAAGAGCGCTACTAAAACACAATTTAAAATTCAAACTAAATTATACATTATACAAAATTACAACTTATTAAGCTCATTACTTAAATAAAACCCGACATCATTCCACCATATTTATGAATTTGTATATTTTGTATTCTGTATTTTATCTTTTATCTTTCAACCTAAATTTTTTTTTTCTTACATAATAAGTACTACAATTGAAAACAAGACATATATAAAAAGTTTTAGTACATAATGAAATGTTGGAACAGCACGAGATTTTCTCAAGTGCCACAGATACATGTAAAATTATAAATGTAGTTTGAAAATAATTTGAAATAAACTTGAAAAACTTGAAAATTAACATTTTAACTCGGTATAAGGAACATTTTGCCCATTAAAGAAAAATGATGTAGAAAAATCAGCGTTACCCAAACATATTTTGAATACAGGTCACACCATTTCTCAAGGAAGTTTATCACTTTTCAAACACAGTACAAACAAATATCTAGGTAATTTAGAAGGGATGGAAATGTATAAACGAAGAAGGAATTTATTAAATTCCGATTTATCTCCAGCTGAGGGTGAACCCTTGTTCAAATTATCATCCCCAAACAGCATTTAAATAGGCACATTTCGATTTATAATTTATATTACTCTGATGAAGGCTACTTGGTAGCCAAAAGGTCCTCAGTACTTTAATATTATTTTTAGTGGCTGAATTGATGCCAGACCGATTTGAATCTGGCAGAGAACGAGTTATTAGAAGTGTCTGGTCCGCTGCTACTTTTCGAGATTGCGTGGCTTATGGTATTACGTCCATGATTATTAAATATCGCGATGAATCTATGACTGACTCTCTTCAACACAACTTCCCAGTACATTCTATCTAAACTCATGTTCCTCTAACTAATACTGAGTATTGTCCCCTAATTACTAATGATTGTCCTCTAACTACTGATGATATTCATTCTACTGTAACCAACTTCCGCCCAAATTGCTAATTTTGGGGGAAGATTAGTTTTCCCCTAAGGTTACGGTACGGTCATGTACCTTAAAAGACCTGCCTGGGTTTCTTACAAGTAAGAAGGTCACAGTTCTTCTAGCTTAGTTTTGTGGTTGGTATTTGAGAAATGCTCTTCCTACAGAAGAATAATGTATTTGCCTTGAATAAAATGACTACAAACTTTTCTAGCTATTTATTAACAGAAATAAATCATTTACTATTTACAATATATACAATTATCAACAATCAAAAATATCTATACAGAGTTTTCACTGGAAATGACAACATTTATAAGACAGTGATATTCGGTCATCCGCTATGAAATACGCCATTCGATTATTAAATCTAAATGATTCCGCGAAAGTTTTTTGTCACGCTCACTAACAGCTGGTATTTCGATTAGGTCAATATACCCCAACACGACGTAAGAAATCAGAATATCAGATTGTCCACTTCCTCATGAGTTCGACACGGAAATCTGTTTACTTGAGAGGTGATCAGGCACCGGTGTACTACTTTGTCTCTCCTTATGACAATTTATTACGCCTCGGCTTATATTTCGGTTCAATATAAATACGGAATCAGTGTTCGGAAGAACATATTACTGTTAAGTTTTTCACAGAGAATCTCTAACTTGAAATTGAACTCAATCTCTTCACGGAAATTCTTAATTGTTAACTAAACTGGTATTCATCATTACATTCCGGTGAATCGATTGTCAACACTGAATCGTCTCGTAGAACTTGATTCAAAATTAAAACAAAAATTGATTCTTTACGGAAAATATTATTAAATTATGAACGGAACAGCGCTTCTCAATATATTCAGGAAAACAATCGTCAACACTTGACTGTTTTCTAGAATTATCGAAAATAAACTCAGATTCAAATAGTGACGGAAAATAATAAATAATTATGAACAGTACGGCGCTTCCCAATATATTCAGGAAAACAATCGTCAACACTTGACTGTTTTCTAGAATTATCGAAAATAAACTCAGATTCAAATAGTGACGGAAAATAAGAAATAATTATGAACAGTACGGCGCTTCCCAATATATTCAGGAAAACAATCGTCAACACTTGACTGTTTTCTAGAATTATCGAAAATAAACTCAGATTCAAATAGTGACGGAAAATAATAAATAATTATAAACAGTACGGCGCTTCCCAATATATTCAGGAAAACAATCGTCAACACTTGACTGTTTTCTAGAATTATCGAAAATAAACTCAGATTCAAATATTGACGGAAAATAATAAATAATTATGAACAGTACGGCGCTTCCCAATATATTCAGGAAAACAATCGTCAACACTTGACTGTTTTCTAGAATTATTGAAAATAAACTCAGATTCAAATAGTGACGGAAAATAATAAATAATTATGAACAGTACGGCGCTTCCCAATATATTCAGGAAAACAATCGTCAACACTTGACTGTTTTCTAGAATTATCGAAATTAAACTCAGATTCAAATAGTGACGGAAAATAATATATAATTATGAACAGTACGGCGCTTCCCAATATATTCAGGAAAACAATCGTCAACACTTGACTGTTTTCTAGAATTATCGAAAATAAACTCAGATTCAAATAGTGACGGAAAATAATAAATAATTATGAACAGTACGGCGCTTCCCAATATATTCAGGAAAACAATCGTCAACACTTGACTGTTTTCTAGAATTATCGAAAATAAACTCAGATTCAAATAGTGACGGAAAATAATAAATAATTATGAACAGTACGGCGCTTCCCAATATATTCAGGAAAACAATCCTCAACACTTGACTGTTTTCTAGAATTATCGAAAATAAACTCAGATTCAAATAGTGACGGAAAATAAGAAATAATTATGAACAGTACGGCGCTTCCCAATATGTTCGGGAAACAATCGTCAACACTTGACTGTTTTCTAGAATTATCGAAAATAAACTCAGATTCAAATAGTGACCGAAAATAATAAATAATTACGAACAGTACGGCGCTTCCCAATATATTCAGGAAAACAATCGTCAACACTTGACTGTTTTCTAGAATTATCTAAAATAAACTCAGATTCAAATAGTGACGGAAACTAATAAATAATTATGAACAGTACGGCGCTTCCCAATATATTCAGGAAAACAATCCTCAACACTTGACTGTTTTCTAGAATTATCTAAAATAAACTCAGATTCAAATAGTGACGGAAACTAATAAATAATTATGAACAGTACGGCGCTTCCCAACATATTCGGGAAACAATCGTCAACACTTGACTGTTTTCTAGAATTATCGAAAATAAACTCAGATTCAAATAGTGACGGAAAATAAGAAATAATTATGAACAGTACGGCGCTTCCCAATATATTCGGGAAACAATCGTCAACACTTGACTGTTTTCTAGAATTATCAAAAATAAACTCAGATTCAAATAGTGACGGAAAATAAGAAATAATTATGAACAGTACGGCGCTTCCCAATATATTCGGGAAACAATCGTCAACACTTGACTGTTTTCTAGAATTATCGAAAATAAACTCAGATTCAAATAGTGACCGAAAATAATAAATAATTATGAACAGTACGGCGCTTCCCAATACATTCGGGAAACAATCGTCAACACTTGACTGTTTTCTAGAATTATCGAAAATAAACTCAGATTCAAATAGTGACCGAAAATAATAAATAATTATGAACAGTACGGCGCTTCCCGAAATATTCAGGAAAACAATTGTCAACACTTGACTGTTTTCTAGAATTATCGAAAATAAACTCAGATTCAAATAGTGACGGAAAAATATAAATAATTATGAACAGTACGGCGCTTCCCAATATATTCAGGAAAACAATCGTCAACACTTGACTGTTTTCTAGAATTATCGAAAATAAACTCAGATTCAAATAGTGACGGAAAATAATAAATAATTATGAACAGTACGGCGCTTCCCAATATATTCAGGAAAACAATCGTCAACACTTGACTGTTTCCTAGAATTATCGAAAATAAACTCAGATTCAAATAGTGACGGAAAATAAGAAATAATTATGAACAGTACGGCGCTTCCCAATATATTCGGGAAACAATCGTCAACACTTGACTGTTTTCTAGAATTATCCAAAATAGTGACCGAAAATAATAAATGATTATGAACAGTACGGCGCTTCCCAGTATATTCAGGAAAACAATCGTCAACACTTGACTGTTTTCTAGAATTATCGAAAATAAACTCAGATTCAAATAGTGACGGAAAATAATAAATAATTATGAACAGTACGGCGCTTCCCAATATATTCAGGAAAACAATCGTCAACACTTGACTGTTTTCTAGAATTATCGAAAATAAACTCAGATTCAAATAGTGACGGAAAATAAGGAATAATTATGAACAGTACGGCGCTTCCCAATATATTCGGGAAACAATCGTCAACACTTGACTGTTTTCTAGAATTATCGAAAATAAACTCAGATTCAAATAGTGACGGAAAATAATAAATAATTATGAACAGTACGGCGCTTCCCAATATATTCAGGAAAACAATCGTCAACACTTGACTGTTTTCTAGAATTATCGAAAATAAACTCAGATTCAAATAGTGACGGAAAATAAGAAATAATTATGAACAGTACGGCGCTTCCCAATATATTCGGGAAACAATCGTCAACACTTGACTGTTTTCTAGAATTATCGAAAATAAACTCAGATTCAAATAGTGACGGAAAATAATAAATAATTATGAACAGTACGGCGCTTCCCAGTATATTCAGGAAAACAATCGTCAACACTTGACTGTTTTCTAGAATTATCGAAAATAAACTCAGATTCAAATAGTGACGGAAAATAATAAATAATTATGAACAGTACGGCGCTTCCCAATATATTCAGGAAAACAATCGTCAACACTTGACTGTTTTCTAGAATTATCGAAAATAAACTCAGATTCAAATAGTGACGGAAAATAAGGAATAATTATGAACAGTACGGCGCTTCCCAATATATTCGGGAAACAATCGTCAACACTTGATTGTTTTCTAGAATTATCGAAAATAAACTCAGATTCAAATAGTGACCGAAAATAATAAATAATTATGAACAGTACGGCGCTTCCCAGTATATTCAGGAAAACAATCGTCAACACTTGACTGTTTTCTAGAATTATCGAAAATAAACTCAGATTCAAATAGTGACCGAAAATAATAAATAATTATGAACAGTACGGCGCTTCCCAATATATTCAGGAAAACAATCGTCAACACTTGACTGTTTTCTAGAATTATCGAAAATAAACTCAGATTCAAATAGTGACGGAAAATAATAAATAATTATGAACAGTACGGCGCTTCCCAATATATTCAGGAAAACAATCGTCAACACTTGACTGTTTTCTAGAATTATCGAAAATGAACTCAGATTCAAATAGTGACGGAAAATAAGAAATAATTATGAACAGTACGGCGCTTCCCACTATATTCGGGAAACAATCGTCAACACTTGACTGTTTTCTAGAATTATCGAAAATAAACTCAGATTCAAATAGTGACCGAAAATAATAAATAATTATGAACACTACGGCGCTTCCCAGTATATTCAGGAAAACAATCGTCAACACTTGACTGTTTTCTAGAATTATCGAAAATAAACTCAGATTCAAATAGTGACGGAAAATAATAAATAATTATGAACAGTACGGCGCTTCCCAATATATTCAGGAAACAATCGTCAACACTTGACTGTTTTCTAGAATTATCGAAAATAAATTCAGCAATTGAATCTTTACGGAAAATTAAAAGTCGAGAATATACTTACTCTCCATTTATCGGACTAAATGGAAAAACTCTACTTTCGATATATCGGGTTTTACTGCTTCGGCTACGGCGGTCTCCTAGCAAGTGATTTGTATATGGGAGACCGGCCTCCTTTTATACTCTGAAGTTGACACGTCATGTCATTGAGAATGTCGCCGGAACGCGGACTCGCTTATCAGTACCTACACCCTGCTGTCGTGTTTTTATACACATAGTGTACCAAAGTTTGATCCATTTATTTCGGTAGAGGTGACTCTTACTTGTGCAATACTATCAATTAGTAACGACGCTTCGTTACACTACTACTGAGTCTTTTAGTTCGATTACTGAGTTTGAAGATAGAAATTGTACGAAAACCAAAAGGAACTCCAGCAACTATGTTTCTTTTTTTGCGATAAAGAATGCAAACTGTTAACAACAATGAAATCGTTTTTGAATTAATATCATTAAATATAAACAAAATTAAAGTTGTTGTATTGTAATTTTTTCACACTTAGTACAGCCGCAACTATATATAGGTTATTCAAATGTGATTAAACGTGGTATGTCCCTCCAACCAGACTGTCCACATTTCTACTATACGCGATAAGAACCGATACGATATAAAAGAAAGAGCCTTGCTAAAATCAATTGACAACAACGTTGCCAACCCTCGTACTATGATATGTACAAGGTTCTCATCCAGTTGGTATATGGATGGTTATCATTTAACATATATTTTTTCTAAGCATACTTTGATACAACAATAATATCATTAATGATAATGGTTTCGCTATTGATGGCGCTTCGAAAAAGACAACTTTCCTTTTTAGCATTTTTTCCAATTTCAGACCGGTATTATTTATCAATATCAACATTCAAAATAGATGATCGCTGCTTACTAAGCAGGTTTTTTGAACATCAAGGCTATGTTCAATACTGGTAGATTAATATATAGAAAATACGAATACATTCCGTAGGTGTTACTTTCTCTTCTGTCGTAGACGTGAAAGTTTTTCGTATATGGGTTCGTTTTATCAACTGCTGGTTGATCATAATTGCGACAGTGTCTCTTATGTCTAAATTCTAACAGTTTCATTTCTGAAAACCTGCAATTATAGATTATCCACATTTTGAACCACGTTATATTTTATTGAAACTTATTCAGAATATTGTATCTGACTGAATTCTCCTGAATATAATAAAAGTATTATCGAACTTGAAAGACGTTAAGCTGCTGAAGTCGGTAGTAATTTATAGGATTATATTATAATGAATAATATTAATTATTTTTATTATCATTTTGTATGAGACTTAGAGATCTCACATTCCAAAAAATCTGGTTTCAGGTTATTGAGGACATTATTTAGCTCAAAAGTCTTATCAATCGATGAAATTCTAAAATTCAATTCTAATATTTATTCATCAGAATATCGAACTACTATGTATTAAAACTTGTCCTTCAATTATGGTCAAACAAACTCCATGAAATCAATCTCCTTTTTTATCAACACTTGGATCAGTTAATCAGTGATACCACTCAATTACGAAAATTTCCGTGAGTGAGCTTGACTAAAAACTCGTGCGTTCCGCCCCAACTTGAACCACGCATACTCGACCAACACTCAACCGATATGCATAATTACAAATATTTATCTATGGTATCTGGAGTCGAAATGACTTCAGATTTCCTTATCTTTTATGTGCAAAATGAGTGATGTCGAAAGAGAAAGTCAGAAATAAGTATTCTGGTAATGTAGAGTCGATATGTTTGAAGAATAAATTTATCTAATCCGTACTGGTCATGTAGTGACGGTGATGCTGAACCTAATTTTAAGAAAATATAAATCTAGAAAGATCTTATAGCCACGTACATCTTGGGATGTTTTATTTCAATTGTATGCCACTTCGTTCCATTTCCCTCACTATACGTATTGTAAACTAATATCAATGTACTAACTACAAAATTTATCTTCTCCTATATTGAAATATTCGAAGTTCAAGACAGGATGTTTGTACCTGCATAAAACAAAATTCAAGGCGTACTTTTGTGAGTATGCGTGCACCTAGGTGCGTGACTGAGCATTTTCAAGTCGTGAGCATGCGTGAACCTCATCGACGAGATTGTTTGTGTGCATGTGGTCAATCTTCAGTATCATGACTGTGCGTGGCATGTTTGTCAGATCCATTTTATCCAATGTATGCCAAAAATAAGCAGTAAACCTGGCACGATCATGTTCTGTATTAACCCTAATTTTGTTACGTTGCTCGTTCAATAAAAAAATACGCACCAATCATACCACCACCAAACCAAACAGTGAATCAATCAGGATGTAATGGTTAGCCATAATCACTTGGGGATGAGTCTCGGCCCAAAATCTACATTTTGCTACTTAATGAATCCATTGAACCAAAAATGAGCTACATCGCTGAAGATGATCTTCCAAATTCAGGATCGGCATCAAAAAGACTACGCAGAGAATGGCCATTGGAATGACTTAGTGCGATAATGTAGACACGTAGGCCAATATCCTTCCACACTGCGTACATGGTTTGACAATTGAAAAATATGTAGTTCTTCTAATGGAAAAGCCGTTACTTACTAAACGTAACGTAACGTCCTTATCATCACCGCTTTCATACAAACACAAAAAACAACCAACCGAGGTTCATTTGAAACGTGAGATTTAAGTTGATCTTTCTAGAGGTGTTCATTATTTAAAATTCCCATAGAGAGGAAGGAAGAAATATGATTCGGTATTCACTAAATCAATGGGACTTTACTCCTCCCGGTTATGGTATTTCATTCTTAAAACTGCTACCGGTCATATACACTAGTTGGAATCAGTCGTCCTATTAGTAAATGTATCCTCATTTGTTCTAGCTCAATTTCTAGGGAGTTGTTGAAGTAAGTTCCCGTCAGACTACAAATATCGATATGTTGAACTAGGTTCTTTAATTTGAATCAATGCTGAAAAGTGGGTGTTTCAGTTTAGAGTAGAATGCAGATATTGTGGTAAAAGTATAAAATCGGTAAAAAACGTATTTATTCCCTGCATAAGGTAAATGGGAATTTTGAAATTCAATATACAAAATATTTACTGTTGAATGTATACATATTAATTTGTTAATTTGGATATCTCGCCAGTAAATTAATATAGGTCAACATTTTGATGGACACACCAGTTATTTGTCATGGCATACCCACTTTTATTATACTTCACACGAACATGATGCAACAAGATGAGTAATTTGGCAAATGTTAGATTGTGTCATACACAGTACTTACATTATTTTCATCGTGTTTTTTCTTCAAGGTATAAATTCAACGCCTCACAAATAGTGAGAAATGTTATATTATAGCATAAAACCCTATATATTAACTTTTATGGCCAGCAAAATAATCGTGTGTCGATGAAACTAATTTTTAGCAAATCTTTCCCGGATCGAAGCACTCCCAGCGGAAAAATCCCTTACATTTTTAGAGAAGTGATTTATTAGAATTCCTGAAAGTATACCCCAAACAATTAAGTTATAAATGAAAGAGTATCAACTAAACAAGGAGCATTGACAACTATCAAACTGGTAGAATTGATATTATCTTCGTAATTCTACTAGCTTCACTAGCATAATTGGAAGGTTTTCCGAAGAATGTGTTAGACTATTCCTACTTAAATAGAAAGTCAATTGACTTCGATGGTGTAACGTCACAATTCCACCTTTGACTGTCGTAAATTCAAATTCGTATTTTAAACCCTTCTCTATTTCTATGTACATAAGGATCCTAATATGATACCATAAAATATAGGTACATTAATTCGTACATAAACTGTACGTAGACATTTATTCATGAACTTTGAATACTGTAATCATAGAACTGAATAATTTGCTCTTATTTTGACATAATTTATTTTTAATTAAGACTTTGAGGAAATAGTTGTTCCAAAAATACCAGCCTCGCATAGAAATTCCAAATATTTGTTATAAGACAGAAAATAAATAAAACTTGTGAAGGGTGAAAACGACTGTATTCTACCCTTTATTTCTTAGCGCGATGAAGGTCAAACTAGAGTTTTCAAATTTTCTGAAAGTCTTATGACAATGAGTGTAACTATATATAAAATGAGTGTAATAACATCATTATCGGTGTTGAGAATTACGTTCATTCACACCTACCTGGTGTTATGAAATAAACAATGGAATTAAAGGGAACACTGAAGAAGTCCAATAGATCATTGGGTGTATACATAAATTACATAAATCATTATGCGTATTACATTCTAATAGAAGAAGAATTTTTACATTGTGAATTAACATGCGAATGAATAATTTCAAGATACTGTGAATTTTACAAAGTATTTTAACTTCAAAGTTTGATCGTTGCGAAACGCGTTATGAGGTAGATGACGTGAACTGTTTGGTTGAGGCTACTGTGATCCTAGACACAGTTGTGTTCAAAACAATAGACATTGTTGAAGTTAGATGGAAGATTTATTGGGTACAATCATAGAGTCGTTTTATTAAGGGCGTTATCACGGTCGTACATACAGGTCTGAGAACTCTATGTTTGACATGAGTGTCTTACATGTCGCCAGACTCGTAGTCCCTCGCTCAGCCACCAGCTAGCGCTTTGTATGGCAACAATCACATTATTAAGTAAAATAATTTTTCTCGTGACGCAATATTTACTATTTTGATTTGAGAGAGGAACAGAACTGTTACTCTTGTCAAAATGTATTACTCAACTTAAAAATAACTTCCCCTTTTTCGTTATGTGTGACGCACACATAAAATACCTCGTTAAAACGATTTCTATCCGGAATCGTAAGCATCCACTTTTTTCGCATTTTCGCATCTTTTGTCACTTTAAAAACAGAAGTTTCTTGCTTTACACTTTTGTACCCCGTTTCGCATTTCGGCACAATGCACGGTTTCGTAATTTTTTTCTAAAAACGCCGGTATTCCTTGTGTTTACAAGTCAACAATGACAGTTGCCAGAGAACACGATCGTATACGTGCCAGAGATCATTCCTCGACTCATGCGCCACCCTTTTGGTAATACGCGACAGTTGACGCTTAGCGGACTCGCTTCTCACATAGGAAACAGCCTCGAGTTCCCAGACCTGTATATACGACCGTTGCCGTTACCAATAAACATGTGACGACCCAACACCGTAACTTGGTTTGAGCAAGGAATTTCAAATCGATGACTCCGAGTGACCATTTTATACCAAACCCGTAATCTCATTCGAAAATATACCCTGCAGACATTATGCAATGTATACGTATATTCTAACAATAAATTGAAAAATAATCATACACCGAATCATATATGTGGTATTACTTGTTTCTAATTGTGGTTCTTGACCCAGACATAAATCATTCGTAAGTTCTACTGATTAACTTTCAAATCTTTATGTAGCTTTTGGTTTCATTATCATCATTCAAAGCCCATTCATTCAACAGCATTTGTTAATCGATGGAAGTTTTATACCTATAACAATATTCCATGTTTTTATTGCCATAATTTCAAATAATTTTGACAAAATATAAAGCAAGTAGATTGTACGTATTGTATTCTAATACAGAATCCAGAATAGACGTATATTAGTCCAGTTGTAGGAGGAGAAAAATTTTTTTTTTCCGTCATCTAAGATCTGAGGGTCGATTTATATACATATTGGGGAGCCAAAAAGGACCCACACACTTTGAGGGGGGGCTGGGTTTCACCCCTCCCCCTCAGTTATGAAAAACTGTTTTGAAAATCAATTTTTCGAAACTAGGTCTTATAGATGACGTCGGATCGAAAAAAGTTTAGGATAAAAGTTATAGGTATTATCAAAACGAATAACCCTACACCTATTGCGCATGCGCAAAGAGTGTTTTACAGGCCCTACGGCCCAAAACGAGTCACAACTTTAACTTTTTTTTTCTCACCCACATTATATGATATAATAATAAAACCTATGGGAAAAGTTGCCCATAACTGGGCTTGATTCATGTTTTTTTTTTGGAAAAAACAAATTGACCCTTTTCGCAAAAAGTGAGGCTAGGTGGCAACTACAAAACCTTGAATATCTCTGCCAGTACAAGGCCTAGAGGATCGTACTTGTTTGTAATAAAAAGTTCCACCTTCGGGTATATCGATTAGTCACTTGTTACTAGTTTATGACCAGTTTTCGGCCATTTAAATTTTTTTGACCATTTCATAACTCGATTTTTTCGGAAGCTGTAACAGCTATTGGAATGAATTGAGCTATACGATATTTTTGTTTTCGCACATAACCTGAAAAATTCAGAACCAATCGACACAAACTCTGGTGCATTTTAAAGAAGACACTTTTTCGAGTCGGAGGTTGAAATCTCGAATTATGAGTCACCATTTTAGATAGTTTTTTTCGACTTTAAAACTCAAATTTTACTCGCGCAAGTTCGCGCATGTACTAAGAGATCATATTATACAACGCGCGGCCTTCTAATTTCTTTCTCGCCGCGTTCGTTTCCATTACTTTATTATATGATAAATGTTTCATATAAGATAATAATAATAATAATAATATCTATAATGATAATGTTTTTATTATTAAGACAACATTTATACTATATACTAATACATACTTATACATAAAGTGAATATTAATAAAATTAGCCAACTTATATTTATTACGCATCAGAACTATCAGAATCGTCTGTTTCTTTTGAACTCGAAATAACATCATCGTCATCAGAATAACCTTTGATTATTTCAATATCTTCTATATTTCTATATGGTCGTAATTAACCTCCATTTCTGAGTCAATATTAGTTACAATTATATTTGTTTCTTCCTCAAGATCAACAGTTTCATTTAACAAAGTTACTTGTGGCTCTTCTATATTTGAACAAGTTTTTCCTGCACAAGTACCGAATAAGACAGTGCATTTTGATCCTAATTTTTTACATGAGCATCTACCACTACATGATTTTTTACATTTACAGGAAATTATTTTTAGTAATGACAGTGGAATGACCTCTTTGGTATTTAAAATAGGAAATAAGCTATTGAGTGTTCGTTTCCACCCCCATTTTAATGGGTCAATCTCAGTATTACCAACCAAATGTGCAACTGGTAATAGACTCGGAAAATATGCTTTCGAGCACCATCGTCGGCTGGTGGAAGAGCTGCTACATTACACACTGATTTGGCTGTTCTCTTGCGAAATGCTATATATCTCAAATAATCAAGACTAATAGGTGTTTTTAAATTAGGTGAATAATTTATTTTAATTATCTCAGTACCAATTTTTTTTTACCGTTTTTGAATTTTTCTTCATTTTTTGGACATTTTCCATAAAATTTCGCGACTTCATCCGGTATTGATGAAGGTGTAAAATATTGTTTTTTTAATGTCTAAAAAAAAGAGGTACTATCACAACCGCTGAAAGCGGGTATGGAAGCAATAAATTTAATGCTATATATATAATATTATGAAAAAATTTTAAGATAAATGTTAATGTTTATGATCAATAAATGTTATTATTATTATTATTATTATCATCATTATTATCTTATATGCAACATTTATCGTATAATAAAGTAATAGAAACGAAGGCGGCGAGAAAGAAATTTAACGCCGCGTGTTGTATATAATAATACGATCTCTTAGTACATGCGCGAGTAAAATTTGGGATTTAAAGTGAAAAAAAAAACTAAAATGCTGTCTCATAATTCGAGATTTTAACCTTCGACTCAAAAAAGTGTCTTCTTTGAAATGCACCAAGGTTTGTGTCGATTGGCTCTGAATTTTTGAAGTTATGTGCGAAAACAAAAATATCGCGTAGCTCAGAATCTATAGAATCGATTTCAACGTGCTTAGGCTCAAATTGTAGGTAGAAAAAAATGTATTCTTATGAAGAAAAGTTCATCTCAATAACTGCTATAGCTTTTGAGAAAATCGAGATATAAAATAGTCAAAAAAATTAAAATGGCCAAAAACTGGTCATAAACTGATAACAAGTGACTAGTCAATATAACCGAAAGTAGGTACTTTTATCACAAACAATTTGAGCCCAAGTACGATCCTCTAAGCCTTGTACTTGCAGAGATATTCAAGATTTTGTAGGTGCCACCTAACCTCACATTTAGCAAAAACGGTTGATTTGCTTTACCCAAAAAAAAATCGTGAATCAAGCTCAGTAATGGGCAACTTTTCTCATAGGTTTTATTATTCTATTACATAATGCGTGTCAGAAAAAGAAAGTCAAAGTTACGACTCTTTGCGCATGCGCAATTGGTATGAGGTTATTCATTCTGATAATACCTATAACTTTATCCTAAACTTGTTTTGATCCGAAGTCATCTATGAAACCTAGTTCCGAAAAACTGATTATCAAAACAGTTTTTCATAACTGTTGGTGAGGGGGGAACCCAGTCCCCTCTCAAAGGGTGTCGGTCTTTTTTGGCTTCCCAATATGTATATAAATCGACACTCAGATCTTAAATGGCGGAAAAGAAAATTTGTCTCCTCCTACAACTGGACTATATAGCAATCCACTTTCATTGTGAAATCTAGGTATCTCACAAAAAGATGAATTTATTCTTGAGATGTCTAATGGAATGCTATATAATTGATCTGAGATGCGGAAAAATTATGCATGGTTCTTTGTATTGTGGTTCAGTGCCATCGTTTTTCTTGTTAATTATTTCGAATTCCAACTTAAAATAGCTTCAAAGATCTTATAGCCCCGTACATCTGTTTCATTTCAATTGCATGCTTTTTCGTTCGATTTCCCTCACTATACGTATTGTAATAAAAAAAAACTGATGAAATGGGAACTATATTGCTTTTGTGTGCGGTAGCCCCGTTTGAAGTTATATTTTTGACATATTCAATTTTTAAAATGGAATTAAAGCATTTTATTGAACCATAATGACAACAGTTTTTTCTGGTTATAAATATAATATATCACACGCATATAATTAATCTGCAGTATCCAAAATTCCCATTTCAAGATGCAAGTGGCGTCATTGATGTTACGTCACAGTTCATTATATACACTCCGAACTTGAAGAATCGGCAGTGCGGCTGACAAATTGTTTTGCTATTTCTCGTTAACTGCATCTATCTTTTTTTATAGATTTTGATAATATGAGAACATTACTATATTTCCAACGCCGAAGTGCCATTATCAAACAGATACAAAATTATGAAGTAAACAATAATAATAAATAGTTCAAGTATATTGTTGGATCTTGTAAAGATCTATGACTATGTTATATATATACCGTATCTATGACCCGCACGGACAGCACGTAGCAGGCCAAGAAATGGTGACGGGATTTTGAATTAATTAAAAAATAGAAACAAAAACGTAAACATTGTCATTATGAAATTGTACATCTAGAATAAACATTGAAACCAACTTCTTATAAATAAATACAGTCCACTAATCTAAAACTCTAAAAACATTGGTCCATCGACACGGATTCGAGTGAAACCAGAGCTCATCCCATACAGAAAACAAGTCTGTGGCAGCATATCCTGGTGAGCGTCCTGGTGAGCGTATTCTTCTTCCATTTTACCCATACATTTCCTGTTTATTCGTTCAATCTGTTTGAGGACATTAATTCCATAATTATAACAATTTAATCATGGGGGAGGAATTACAAAATTTAAAAAAGCAACGCGCTGTGATAAAAAGAAAGTTAACTCTTTTCAAAAACTCTATAAATATAGCTGAATCAACGTTAAAAGGTCTATCAGTAAACCAATTACCAGATAAAATGCTTTCGATCGAAATTGAAGCACGTTTAGAGAACAGAGGACAGTTGCTCAATAAATTTGAAAATATTCAGGACCAAATTGATTTAAACTGTGAAGATTTTGATGAGCAATTATCAGAGCTTGATTCATTTGAAAAGTCCTTTCATTGTATAACATCAGTTGCACGAGGTATCTTACATGAATTTGGAACCATTTTACATCCGGAAAATAGCTCAAATTCAGAACTAGCCGGTTCAGTAAATTCTTATCAGCAGAGAAATTCTCAAAATGTACCGAATATTAGGCTTCCTAAGATAAAATTGCCCATTTTCAAGGGTGGCTATCAATCGTGGTTAGAGTTCCGGGACCTATATGTAGATCTTGTGCATAATAATCAAGGTGTCGGAGATGCTGAAAAATTCTATTATTTGAAAACTCATCTTGACGATAGTGTCAAAAGACTCATTGCAAAAATCGATGTAACATCTGATAACTATGAGGTTGCATGGAATATCATATGTAAACGTTTCAATAACAAGCGAATGTTAATTCATAATCATTTGAAATCTCTAAATAGCATTCCAACAATATCTCAAGAATCCTCGTCAACGTTGAGACAACTGTCTGACGAGGTTTTTGAGCATCTAAGGTCCTTAAATCAGCTAGGGATATCTACGGAAAACTGGGATTCTTATCTTATTTTTCATTGGGCTTTAAAACTAGACAAGAAAACTGAGGATGAGTGGGAGTCATACAAAATTTCAGGTGACGTCCCTACACTAGAGGAATTTCGGAAATTTCTCAATGAACGAGCTGATGTCTTGGAGAGAAAAGAGCATAATAATCTCAGCATTACCAAACAAATATCTTTCAAAGGAAACTTTTCATCATCTACATCCAAATAAAAATGAATAATAAATCTTTTATTTCTACCTTTAAAATCGTTTGCCTTTCTTGCAAGGGAGATCATTGGCTGACTAACTGTGGTGATTTTCTGAAACTAGACCCTGCTGCCAGGTTGGAAAGGGTGAAAGTTCTCAGATTATGTACAAAATGTTTGCGAAATAACTACAAAACTTCTAACTGTAAATCAACATTTTGTAAAAAATGTAATCGGAAACATCATACTCTATTGCACATTGATAATATAAACGGATCTCAAACTGATCAAACCGAAAATAATAATTCAATTAATGATAATTACGCTGGTCGTTCCAGTACTCTTACATCAAAATGCAACTTTGTGCATACATGCAGCATGCTTCTTTCAACAGCTTTGGTCAATATTTACGACTCATACAATTGCATACATAAATGTCGGGTTTTACTGGACTCTGGCAGTCAATCGAATTTTATATCACAAGAATTCTGTGAGAAGCTGCAAATACCTACTACCAATGAAAGTTTCGCCATAACAGGAATTAACCAAACTGTATCTACAGTTAAACATCGTTGCAAGGTAACCATTACTTCCTGATATTACCCCTATATTCAATCTCTGTCTTGCCTAGTTCTACCAAACATATGTGATAGGATGCCAGGGGCTCACATTGATACTACGTCTCTTAAGATACCTAGTGATATCAAATTAGCAGACCCTGAATTCTTCAAACCATATGAAATCGACCTCCTTGTAGGTGCAGAAATTTTCTATACTCTATTTCGCAATGGAAACATCAAGCTTGGACCTAATCTTCCCACATTGAAAAACTCTGAATTGGGCTGGATCATATCAGGTCCAATTCCCTTATTCAGACCAAAATCAAAACTCAATTGCTGCTTTAATACAAGCTTGCAAACACAACTTTCAAGATTTTGGGAAATTGAGGAACCTTACCAGGATTCTAAACCACTAACTGATGATGAATCATATTGTGAAAAATACTTTGTTGATACCACCACTCGTGATGAGAAGGGCAGGTTCGTGGTCAGCATACCTTTTAAGACTGATCCCTCTTCCACTCTTGGTGATTCGAAGATCTCAGCACTCAAACGGTTCCACTCTCTAGAAAGAAAACTCCAGGCGAACCCCAATCTACGAAATATGTTCATACATTTCATGAAGGAATATGAAAACTTAGGACACATGACTAAGATTATTCCCAACGAATCTTCTAATGGTTCTTATTATTTACCTCATCATGAGGTATTTAATGAGCATAGTTCTACTACCAAGCTGAGAGTCGTTTTTGACGGCTCAGCCCCTTCTAACAATGGTGTTTCCCTTAACAGCCTCCAGATCATGGGGCCAAAAATCCAGGATGATCTCATATCTCTCCTGATTTGTTTTCGTCAACATCGTATTGTTGTTAGCGCAGATATCGAAAAAATGTATCGCATGACACTTGTAAATCCCAAACAAAGATGATTTCAACGCATTTTCTGTAGGTCTTCTCCAAATGATGCAATCTCAGAATATAACTTGAACACGGTCACTTATGGCACCTCTTCAGCCAGCTTTTTATCAATACGTTGTCTGAAACAAATATCAACAGACTTTCTTATGCGCTTTCCTGAAGCAATTAGAGCAATATCCGAAGATTTTTATGTCGATGATTTTCTTTCTGGTGGTGACTCCGTCGAAGAAGTAAATAAACTATGTCTTCAGGTATCATCATGTTTACAATCAGCCCATTTCTCATTGAGAAAATGGTCATCTAATGAATCCAAGGCATTGGAAGGGTTAGCTCGGAATGATATGTTGAGCCAAGTATATTTTTCCAGTCAGGGAAGGACTAAAACCCTTGGTTTGTACTGGACACCATCATCTGATAACCTTGAATATTGTATCAAGGATTTGACAATATCTGGAGAAATAACAAAGAAATCCATCTTATCTAGCATCTCGAAAATGTTCGATCCGCTTGGGCTTCTGTCTCCATGTGTCATAATAGCAAATATACTCATCCAGAAACTTTGGTCCATGAAGGTTAATTGGGATCAAGAATTACCCGAAGGGATCATAATTCCTTGGAGAAGATTTCATGGGGAATTGTCTCAACTAAATACATTGAAAATTCTTAGACGTATTCTGCCTGACAGTTTTGTTAGCTGTCAACTCCATGGGTTTGCAGATGCTTCCACAGACGCCTACGCTGCTTGCCTATATATCCGTAGCATGCATCTGGAAAAATCCATATATCATTATTATTGGCCAAATCCAAAGTGGCCCCTCTTAAGACACTCACTGTCCCCAGATTAGAACTTACTGCAGCCCTGGTTCTATCTAAGTTATACAAGCAAGTTCGTTCTTCCATGAACTTAGAGTTTGATTCTGTACACCTTTGGTGTGATTCAAATGTTGTCCTTTGTTGGATAAAAACTCCTCCTCATTTATTGCAAACATTCGTTGCTAATAGGGTTAGACAAATACAAGAATTAACAAATTCCGGTTTTTGGCATTATGTTAATACAAAGCAAAATCCAGCCGATCTACCCACTAGAGGTATATACCCATCTCAGATTCAAGATTCTATACTTTGGTGGGCTGGTCCCCCATGGTTATGCAAATCAGAACATGATTGGCCTTTATCAATTCCCATCATGCTTGCAAACCTACCTGAAACTAAAACTGAACGGATATGTTTGATCACAACACAAGCTCAAGAACTTATTGACTTCAATAGATTCTTCTCTTTCAACCGAATCAAACGAACAATGGCCTTTTGTCTAAGGTTTATACACAATGGCAGGATCCGTGTGAAGCTTAACCGCCTTACTGGTTTCATATCGGTGCAAGAACTGGAAAATGCACAAGAAAATCTGATCAAACTAGCACAGGAAGAGTCATTTTCTGATACCATTCAAAAGCTGAAGATTGATAAACTTCTTGGCAACAAAAGCAATCTCTTAAGCCTCTAGCCATTTCTCGATAAAGACAGTATACTGAGAGTAGGTGGCAGGTTACAAAACTCGAATTTTCCTTATTCGAAAAAGCATCCTATTATTTTGTCTTCAAAGCATACACTGACGAAACTCATATTTCAGCATGAACACATAACTTTGATGCATGCTGGACCTCAGCTTCTACTTTCCTCAATTAGCGAACGATATTGGCCTATTGGTGGGTAAAACTTTGCCAAAGCCATATGCCACAAGTGTATAAAATGTTTTCGCGTAAACCCTAAGTGTGGAAATGCAATAATGGTTTCCCTGCCATCCTCGCGTGTTAATCCACAACCACCATTCTCACCATTCTTCGTAACGGGTGTGGATTATGCTGGTCCCATTCACATTCGTGATAGAAAGGGACGTGGATGCAAAACTACTAAATGTTACATTTGCCTTTTCATTTGCTTTACCACTAAGGCTATTCATTTGGAACTAGTTTCAGATTTGAGCCCAGAATCTTTCATAGCGACATTCCGAAGATTTGTAAGTAGGCGTGGAAAGCCTAGTCGGCTATATTCCGATAACGGTACCAATTTTATCGGAGCTGATTCCAAATTAACTGAACTAGCTAAATTTCTTCAATCAACGGCATACGATATATGGAATAAGATAAACAATGAGGGCGTAGAATGGCATTTTATACCACCACACTCCCCAAATTTCGGTGGTCTATGGGAGTCGGGCATGAAATCCACAAAATTTCATTTGAAACGTGTACTTGCAAATTCATTTCTTACATTTGAAGAATACTATACTGTCCTCACTCAGATTGAGGCGATCCTCAACTCTCGTCCAATCTTTCCCCTCTCCAACGATCCTTCTGACCAAGAAGCGCTCACCCCATCGCACTTTTTGATTGGAAGATCAACTACATCCTTAGCAGATCCAGATATGGGAGATATAGCAGCGAATCGATTAACCAGATATCAATATTACCAGCATCTTCAGCAGCAATTCTGGAAGAGTTGGAAGCGTGATTATATAAACCAACTACATCCTCGTGCGAAGTGGAAGACATCCACTACTAAGTTACAATGCGGTGCCTTGGTTCTTATCCGTGACGAAAGCACCCCTCCGCTCAAGTGGCCTTTAGGCAGAGTCATCTCTCTTCATCCCGTGATGGTATTGCAAGAGTGGCCACTATCAAAACTTCTAACACGGAGCTGCGTAGAGCAGTGTCAAAAATATGTCCCCTACCACTTGGAAACGAAGACTGTACCGACCAGGCGGATGCTTCTTGAAAACTAATTTTCAACGTGGGGCCATGTTGAATCTTGTAAAGATCTATGACATTGTCATTATGAAATTGTAAATCTAGAATAAACATTGAAACCAACTTCTTATTAATAAATACAGTCCACTAATCTGAAACTCTAAAAACATATATGTAGGAACTGAAGTTCCTACTGACTGAAGGCTAATGAGATTACAAGTCGTAGTAAGGGATCATCGGAAATTCCAAAACAGGTAGATCCCGGGAAAATACAGTGTGCATTAAGGAACAACTTGTGCATTAGGATAGTTATTATTCAATATAAGAGTGCTTTGAAAGATAAAGGAAAAGATCACTTTGGCAAAGGTCTACTGGGTTTTTGACACCTTTATAAATCTCCATTGAATCTATTGTATTTGATTTGAAACCTTTGATTTGACTATGTAAAACGCTTAGGCTATCTAATTAGGAAAAATATAACTTGTTTGTAAAAAATGGTTAGCAAACGTTGAGTCAGTTTTGTTCAGTCTGAAAGATCGAAAATATTCTTTGTATCTAAGTTTAAAATACTTACAAGTTCTACAGAGTGTATTATCTGCCATCTTATATATAATGCTAAAGTCAAAACCAATAAATGTAGTAAACCTGGAGTTTATAAACTAATTTTTCCAGACTGATAACTTTCATGCAGGTAGAACTTTTAATTTTATACTTAGATTTGCTAACCATTTTTCACAAACAGGTCATACTTTTCCTCATTTAGAAAGCCTACATTTTATAATAATGAAACTTAAAAATTAAAGCTGTCAAAGACTCTGATAACGATATCCTAATCGATCAGTTAGACCTATACCAAAGTGACCTTTTCAAAGCACTATTAGAATATTTAGTTTAATATTAAAGTATTTTCCAGTTGCTATTCAAACATAATAGCATTAATACAAATACTCATCTTGCTTGTGGTCAAATCTAATCTATATTCGTCCCAATATCTACATACCCTATAAACTTTTTCCCTGTTCATTCAACCTGCTTTCTTATAGACATTTCATAAACCACTAAGTTACAAATAACATTTTCTTCTTTAGCATTAGCTTTCTGACTTTTCAATTTTAAACTACTAAGTGCTTCAAGTACTCGGGAACCATCGACAATTTGGTACCACTTGGAAATTGTGTTAATGTGTGTCAAAGTATTGTTAAATGTTTTTCGTACAAAATTATATAATTTTTTTTTCTAGAAATCGAACTTTTCACTACAGGTGAGATGGAGTCGTCTTCCTGTGGAGGATATAGTTTTCGGGAACAGTATTCTGTTTCTGAAGAAGTTCATTAAATAACTGGAATTTGAACGAATATAAGAAGCAAAATGAAAAGTGTTATTTTGTATATAATTACCAATAAATTAGATCAAGATTTGAATTTAATTCTGTATACTTTTTTGGCACTATGAAATCAAGCAATGTACCACATTGACTGTTAGATTTCTCAAACTTTACCAAAGTTACGAAATATGTGAAATATGTGCTTTTGCCAGATAAAAAAGATAAAGTCTTTCTGGTTCATATCGATCAGTAACGTCACAAACTTATAGTTTCACACAGCTGTTTCCCTCTTCACTTAGAGCTCAAGCTCAAGCAATTTCACAACGTTTCTGAACGATCTCTGTTGAAGGCAGTTATAAGTGGTCTACAACGTGGTGAAAAGACCAAAATATCTTACGCCATATATGAATAGATGTCCCGTTAAGAAATCAAGCAATGTTTCACAGTAACTGTTGGATTTCTTGAACTTTACAAAAGTTACGGGGAATGTGCGACTTCTTGAGTACGCCAGATAGCGAACAAGTTGAGCAGTATATGTAAGAATATTTTTATTTGGAACCTAACAACGTCATCAATAAAACATATCAATCACGAATAAGCTACGAAGGATTTTGGTGGAAAAATATAAAACACGTTATAATAGAACTTTTTAAGTTTAGTATGCATAACGTTATAAATTTGTAAACTGTCTTGTCTTATCTCAAACTAGAGAAGGCATATCGCCGAATGTAGGAGAAACTTGCTAGCTCACTATTCCCTGAATCGTCGTTACGCACAAGACGACATAGTTAAATATTAAACAGGTTTTTTAAGAAACTTTTTCGCTTTACGACTGTTACACTCTTCCGATCTTAAAACTTAACCCATAAAATGAATTCTGCGGAGGAGGTATATAATATGATTATAATTATTGCCCTTCTAGGTGAACTTGTTAGAAAACTGTACTTATCAACAACTATATCGTAGAGTAGCCAGAAGCAGTTCTAATGGTACACGTAGGTATCTAAAATACGGAGGTTGAAAATAACTTTACATGAATGAATTGTAGGATATACTTGAAATTTAATCGTTTAATCGAATTGTCCACTTCTGTTTCTAATATTACTAAGAATTAAATTAATCTGGGATCTAATGTTGCGACAGATTATTTCTACCTTCATCTCAATTACATGGACATACTAATAAATGAAATAAAAATTGAAGGAAGTAGCAATAAACTATCGGATCGTCAAAATCAGATTTGATTTTAATTGATATTATCCCTAGTTGGGATTATATGGATTCTATGAATACCTAATAATGAAATGAATTCGTTAAAGAATTCAGATTCGAATTGTTTTCCCTGATCTGTTGTCAAAGTAATATAAATTCCGAATCTGGTATATCTTTTGGCCAATGTGTGAATCTGTCGTTCTATGGTAATATACGAGTATAACTATGGGACGATCGCGGTTTTGTATAACGTGTAATTTTAGAAGTTTGATAACTAGTGCAATTTTTAACTTTTGAATCGGAAAGTCGGAATTCATTATTGGCCCAAAATAATTTGTTTCCCAACTTGGACGGAATAAAAATTATGTGTTTTGATTGTGAACATTTGTACCATATTTGATCTGTGAGTGCCGATCACCGGTTTCAATTTGGTTTCAGACGGTTTATGTTTAAAGATGTTATTTCATTTGTTAATTAATTTTAGATCTGTCCTTTTCTATGTTTTGCAAATTCATTATTCTGTCAGTAATGTCTGAGAAACATTTGGATGAAATATCTGCGACAACATTATATATATATATATATATATATATATATATATATATATATATATATATATATATATATATATTAAGAGATCAGAAAAGAAATAAGTTTGAACATAGTCAGTATTAATCATCTTTTTGATTAGTAAATGCAATTTATTATGTTTTAATTATTGATTGCTTGAATATGAATGAATTAATTAAAAAATGATGAGGGAAGCATGTGGCTTGCAGATAAAAATTGTATTAGAAATAATATTGAATTTATATATCCAGGTTAATAAAACATATTGCTAATTATAAAGATTTACCGCCTCTCTTCAAAACGTTTTTCACATCTAATTATAAGTTATTGTATTTCATATATATTAGTAAATCTTACTGCAAGTCAAATTGCATGCTATACACACAAGTGTTGAAATCAAAAAGAACGTTAATGGAATTAGAACGCATATCTAAAATGCATTAGGTATTTTAACGCATGGCAACCAGATTGATCTATATAACTTCCAGTGAAGAAATGTTTCACCAGTGGCGTTCTATTCATAGCAATTGAATGAATGGACATATCAACCGTTACAATCCAAGTTATCTTCATTATTCAGAAAATTTAATTCTATAATTTTATTTGTACATAATGTACAATTAGGCAAGAAAATCTTAAACTTGAAATAACAGATAGGTCAACTGTATAGGTACTACGAAAAAAGGATGATTTATGCAATTTTCTCCAAAAATTCGCAACTCCCTTTTAATTTGGAGCAATATTTTATTGCACACATTTGATAGCCGCAATAACCGTAAGCTGTTCTGATTAACAAAATTAGAGGAATAATACAAAGTAATGGAACGGGCGGGCCTCCACCAATTTTTTCTCGATTTTTAACATATTACAAACGTAAAAGGTAATTACGACGGCGTAGAAGGGTCAATAAATTCATAACTTTATGGTTCCAAATTAGAACTCGGAATTTAATTGAATTTCCACCTTGAATCTGGAATTCAACTAAATTCCGACTTTGAACTCGAATACAACCAAAGCCATAAATTTACTTGTAATTATTTGTAATATGTAAACTGAAACTACATTATTCAGTCTTTGATAACAATACCTGATCAAATTGGCATATTGGTGTTATGTTCTGACACGGAGATCATTAGTAAATTTTGCTCAGACTTCAATTTATCAATTCAAATAGGATGCTTGTTTGTTTGATGGTTGCTATTGATGAAGCGCATTGTTCAGATATTAACGCTCGGCGAGCGAAAAAGTTCTCAAAAAAGGCTACTTCATTGAGTGATTGTAGAATAGAATTATCATATTAATTTGTCCATATATAAAAGTATGGAGAGATAGCAATCGCCCAAAAAATTAAAAATCGTGATTTTTGTTCGTTCCGTGACATCCAGGGAGATAAATCAAGTGTTTTTAGAAAACATGTGCCTATAATTATCATTAGTATGACTATTAATACTGTTGAGTGTTCTAGTCTCCTAGTTCTCTTCAAATATGCAAATATTTCCTTAAAAGTTGAATTTCACATCACAATAATCGACTATAAAATGGATTTTCCTTGTATAAAAAAGAAGCTAGTTTCATTAACGTAGCGTGTGAATTCTTTTGTTACTTTACTCTTGCAGACCTAATCGTAAGATTTTTGTGGACGATTAATTTTGAAAAAGGAATTAATTTCATTACAAATTTTAGCCTAATAAAATTTGCGCTTTTCCACCACCACCACCATCAGACCTGACCCGAGTCCCACATATCCTTACTTACGACAGGAGTGCCTAAATGCAATTTCTACAACCCTCTCTAGTGTGATAGCTAGCGGTTCACTACGTGATTGCTTCTGCTACTAAGTAGGTACTTTAATAGTATTTTAGTGGATAAGTGTCATTATTTCGTACTCATTAATGTGAAAGTCTAGAGCTGATTTCAGACGCTAGAGGTCAGTGTCTATCCCGGTTCAACTATTTTCTGACCTATTTCGAATTTAATCGCACCAACTGTTTTTCTACCTTCAATGTTACCTAATTTAGAAAAAAAATTATTCGAAACCCATAAATGAGATATTGTGGATAAGTTATATTCGTCTTTTCGACAACCCTATTCATACAGGTGCAGCAATTTCTCACTTCTAATTTTTCAAAATCGACTACACAAACCGTAAATTATTGAAAATTCTGTTTGGAAAAACTTAGCTATCCCCGTTTTTCGTTTGGGCACGGTAATTCGAAGTGGTTGGATCATATTATATTCTAAAGAGTCGGAATCTTGAGCCAAAAAGTACGTTGTTCATCTGAGCAAATCTCCGACCTTATTACGTTTCTGATTCGTCTCCCATCGAACTTCCCAAAAATATTATTCCTGAGAAGTATAAGGTCTACATCCTAGGAAGATCTTTTATATGCAAATCATTTCATACTGGAAGTCATACATTCACATATAAGAGGATATGCAATACTAGATCCTTATCTTTCATTTTGACATTGCTTATTCCAATAAGACTTCCTTCATTATTGTTATTGATAATAAAATTGCGGAATCATCGAATTGATAAGAAATTTATGTTAATATTTGTTACAGTTGGGATCGGGAAACTCCTTTCTCTTTCAAACTTGGTGTTGGCCAAGTGATCAAAGGATGGGATCAAGGATTACTGGATATGTGTGTTGGAGAAAAAAGGAAATTGACAATTCCTCCTGCACTTGGATATGGTTCAAGAGGAGCTGGTAACGTAATTCCAGCAGATGCCACACTCACATTTGAAGTAGAATTGATAAATATTGGGGACACACCACAAACCACAACTAATGTCTTCAAAGAGATCGATGACGATAAAGACAACCAACTCAGTCGCGAAGAAGTAAGCTCATTTGTAACTTTTGTTCAAATTTGATGTTTTATTTCATTTTCGTTGAAATTGTTTTAGGTCAGCGGATACCTTAAGAAGCAGATGGTAGCAGCCGAAGGAGAGAATGAAGAAATGACGAAAATGATTGCCGATCATGACAAACTAGTGGAAGAAATTTTCCAACACGAAGATAAAGACAAGAATGGGTTCATATCCCATGATGAGTTTTCAGGACCTAAACATGATGAATTGTAAATTAGTCTGAAATGAAAGGTTTTCCAAATGAATGCTAAAAATATTTTTTTTACTGTTTTGTACTTACGCAAGAATGTTTGTACGAGCCTAACCAGATTGAACACAATTATTGGCATCAGAACTTACCATCACCATAATAATTTAAGTTTCAGTTGAAATATCATAACTTTGTAGAATAGTACTTGCAAATGTGCATACATGTACATAAATCTAGCAACGTTCAATTTGTTCCGATCCAGTACCCAATAGGTATATCATACATGCTAAAGTGAAGTCAGAACTACATACGCATGAGAATTTTCAGTCGTACATTATGAAAATACCTCTGACATATTATTACTCTAGTCAAAATAATATGTAGGTTATATCAGCTCTCTCATTGTCTCATTTTATATCCATCAAGATTTCATACAAATTTTGGGATGAATCTAATACTCATCCTTTCGGCTATTCTATATTAACGACTTTCTTGGAAGTAATTGGCTGCTCAACCTCAATTGCTATTAATGGAGGATAAATAATAGAACATAATCTGCCTGTACGACTTCAATCTGGACCTACATCATTCGTTATTTGTAAATCTGCATTACCTATCTTATACTTCTACAAGATATTGGTGACTAAAATGTTCATATACGGTAAATTGATTTGTATAATTTCCTGCATATCATGAGATTTGACAAATAACAAGTCATTCGATTATTTGCTTTTCATTTGAGTTCTTTCATTTTTCACTTCGGCATCATTTCTTGGCGCAATGTAATTGTTATTATAGGTCATAATAATTTATGTACAATTGTTTAATTATGTATGTTGTTAATGAATATCAGGTATGACGTTGAAAATAAACACTTTTTATATTCTGGCTCCTCCATTTATTAGTTTCCGTCTGGAGTGATGGTGCTCTAATTTTCCTCCACAACAGTAATATGTACAAAAGGGCCCCACCTACGCTATAATCCAACATTTTGAGCCTCCAAATTTCAAATTTCGGTAGAAGCATTCAAAAACATATTTGTCGGTGTATCACATAATATAGGGGAATATAATATAATTGGTACATTGATTACTGAAACAATAAAATAAATAGTGTATGTGTAAGAAATATGTTCAATATAATATAATACCAGATTTTTCTTATATATAATTTATGTGCATTTTCTGCCCAGAAAAACATGCTTATATATCATCAGGAGACAAAAATCCCTGATGGAATAAAAAAAGGTTTTTGTTGGAAGAATGATTTCACTCCAATCTTGAATAAATTGTAAGTGGGTTTTGATTTGATGTCATCTGGTAAAGCGTTATGAAAAACAATAGATTCATAAACTGGAGATTTGCGAAACATAGTTGTTTTGTGAAGAGGTAAACGGAGGTTTTTGGTCCTTGTATTATAGTCATGAACGTCAGATTGTTGATGAAAAGTGTTGAAATATTCCCTGGTAAAGTTAACTTGCTTCATGATGTAATAGAAGGAACGGTCAAAATTGCGTAATTCTTGAATGCTTCTCTACAACTTGCACGGTAGTCTAATTTGAAATTAATCTCATTAATCTCTTTTGTGATACAAGAACTCTATTAAGATCATTGGCACAACCCCAAGATATAATATTGTAAGAAAGATGACAGTAAGCGATTGCATAATATAGGTTTACCAGAGTATGTTTATTAACGTATGATTTCAGTTGAAGAATTTCATAGAAAGCTTTGTTTAATTTGTCGCATACATGTTTTATGTGATTATTATAGCTCAAATCGGAGTCGAGCTAGGTACTCTAAAGTTCAACACTGGTTGTGAAAGGAAATTGGAATTGTTCCTTCATTAACTTAGGGATCATTCTATAGAGATGAAAATTTATACATACTGTTTTTTCATTGTTCAATATCAAAGAGTTTTTGTTGCACCAGAACTCCATTTCCTTGCATGTCATGAATTTTGGTTTGTACTTCTTCAAGAGACTTGTCTGAAACCGTTATTGTTGTGTCGTCTACAAGCATTGTGACTATACCCTCGCTGATAAAGTTTGCTAAGTCATTCGCAAACAGTAGGAACATTAAAGGTCCCAAGACTTATCCCTGAGGAACTCCTGGTGAAGCAGGAAATTCTTCTGAGTGTTCGTTGTTAATTTTTACAACATGGTGGCGGTTTCTTTAGGTATGATTAAATCCAATTGAATAAGATACCCCTCATACCTGGGGTGTATAATTTTATTAGTATAAATTCAGAATTTAAACTGTCGTAAGCCTTAGACAGGTCGAAGAGAGGGGAGATGACGTAGTTGCCTCTGTCAAGTTCCATGTTAACATAATCCATGAGTTGATTTGTGGCAGTTTCCACTGACTTATTTTTCCTAAAGCCATGTTGGCTAGTATTAAGAATATTATATTCATCATTGAAATCCGTAATTATGTTGTAGACGAATCTCTCAAGAATTTTGGAAATCTCGGTGAGCAATGTAATTTGACGGTAATTCTCTGTATTAGTTGTATTTTCTTTTTTGTGTAAGGGAAAGATGATGGCTAATTTGAACATATCTGGAAAGGTACCTGTTTCCAAGGATAAGTTTATCATGCGAATCAAAGCAGGAACGGTATAATGTGGAATTGTTTTTAAGATTTTAGAAGAAATTTCATCAAATCCCGATGACATTTTATTTTTTGTCTTCAGAATAATCCTGGCCACACCACTTCTTTCTGCAATATGAGGGATGAAAATTGAATTTTGGACATGACGTGCTACTGTACAGGAGCTCGATGAATTAACACCAAAATGTGCTTTTACAGTATCATGTCATAAGTTTGAGAAATGAGAGGCAAACGCATTATTTTATCAACATGTGTAGATTGTTTATTTCTAATGAGAATTCTATTATATTTTGTTTCGTTCTGCCCTAGTTTTCGTTAATTAGTCTCCATGTGATTCTTTAATTTTGTTATCTGATAATTCCAACCTATTATTAAAATAATCTTTTTCAGAATTCTTTATTTCAGATTTGAAGCCTTTTTTGCATTGCAAATATTTTGATTTGATTTCACTTGAGTTAAAGTATTTCATAATTTAGTGTAAGTTATTAAGATGATTGTGGAGTAGAGCAATTTCTCTAGTATACCATTTATGCTGTGTTTTAGTTTTTAAAGACAATTTGATATCCACTAAGGGACATCTACTATCTAAACACCAGCGAATATCATCTATAAAAGTTTTACAAGCTTTGTTAATATCATTGACTTTATAAAAATCTGTCCAATCTATTTTATTCGCATGGATGTTGTGAGAGCTTAGGTTTTGTACATTCAAAACTCGCATTTTGAAAACACGTGGTGGCTTTTGATCCATGAACCCAGTGAAATTTATGGAAAGGCTATGTCCCTTATGATCACCAAAATCAAGGTCTAAAACATCACACCTGTTGTTTTCAGGAGTTACGTTTGTTATCATATAGTCAATTGTACTAGGAGATATGCCATTAATATTAGTGAATATACATTTGGTTGATTACAGGTTATGTTCAATTCGAAAGAATTTATTATATCTTTGTATAGCTTTTGACCTATCGGTACCTTGATGAACTAACTAACAAATCTCATGTACATAATGAAATTTGACACAGAGCAAGAGTTCAGGAGAATACACAATTATCGGAAATTCCGAGATTTGGATTATATTTATGTTCGTCTGTCAGATCATTGGCATGTCAATGGCAATATGTTCTGCCTGCTAGATAAACAGGTTCCTTATAAAGTAATCCACTGTAGCCACGTCTGTTATTCCTACTTTTGCTGGGGTTTGCTACAAACTTTCTGCCACACTGGAAGAATTTAGGTGTTTGGCAGAGGGACGGTTTGGGAGAGCGGGGGAGTAATGCAAAAGAGTTGAATTTACCGTGAGGAAACCCTTCACTGAAAAAAATAATTCTGAGCATGCGTATTTCAAAGGCACACTAGGCCGCCAGTCACGTCACCGGTTGCTAGAAGTGGCATATCATACGTACGGAACCCCGAAAATGCGTATAGTTTCAATCAGTATAAGTATAAACTGAAGTAGCGAAACGAATAATGTGATTCTTGAGGGATACTTGTCAGTAACTATTCAAAATTAATCTCGAGATTCAACATATACGTGTTATTAAACTAACTGAATAGTATATAATACATAATACTTCGGAAGTTTGAGAATAAAACTCAAATTTTACACAAAACTTTTAACATTTGATTTAAAAATGCTGACAAATTGTTTCACCACACTGTGGCATTTTCAAAGCAAGGAGTTATCAACTAAAGCTAAAGGACATACTCTTAGAGTTAGCTTTAGTTGATAACTCCTTGCTTTGAAAATGCCACAGTGTGGTGAAACAATTTGTCAGCATTTTTGAATTAAATGTTAAAAGTTTTGTGTAAAATTTGAGTTTTATTCTCCAACTTCCGAAGTAATTGAATAGTGTTGTGCGAATTGTGATTTGAATTCACGAAATGTATAAAAATTACTGATGAGAATAGACGAGATACTTCAGCAATTGATTATTAAATTTAATAGTAGTTATAAATTAGTAGTAGTACCTATTCATGTTTTAGTACTTTGTAGTTAGATAAAACATTGGTACTAACTTTCTACCATTAGTTCTTCAATAAACAAGATTTATTGGCTTCACATGTAGCGCGCACAAGGTAAGTAACAAGCAAAAAATAAATTATCATATTCATTCTTCTGATAAAAATACTCAATATTTATTGCAGACAGATTTGTTATCTCAATATTGACTGCCGTCCCCCTATGGTCACAGCTTCAGGTCTATCATTTGATTATGATTGTATTTTGAATTCTTGATGTTGTATTTGTGCATCAATATGCAGGTTTAATGAAATTTCTGTCGCGGGTTATTAAGAATATTAAAAAAAAAACTATAGAAAGACATAAAACTATCCGTCTAAGGAAGAAGCTTGACACTTTTGAATTTATTCTTGTTCTGGTCATATATCCTGTCACATTTGCAGTAAGCTGCTTAGTGCGGTAAACTCCAAACCCTCCGGAGCCAGATTTTGTCTAAAGGTTTACTCCTTTTAGAGGACTTCTGCTAGCTTCCTCACCACAAGGCTTTTCACTATGCTATCTATAGATAGTTTTGTCCCTACGGTAGCTACATTGAACTATAACCAGGGCCCATTGGGCAGACAAACAATATCAAAATTGTAGGCTTTAATTACAATTGATACTTGGTTCTAACTTAGCTCGTTAAAAGATGGAGCAGAAATAACAATAAAACGGGGGATTCCAAGTACTAAATACATAATAATAAGAAATACACTTCCAGAATAATTGTTGAATGTTAAACGGTATATTATACAAAAATTCCACCCAGGTGGAAAATGTAAAGAAGCTCAAACGGTTTAAGGAAACTGCTACAACATATCTATTTTTTACGATATGTTCTGTCTTTAATTTCTATTCAACGGTACGGAATCGGTTGATAAATGATTTACCTCTATCAATTTAAGGAAAACACAAAATCAAGCAGGTCCTAGAGTAATAACGGTAATTATTCAGATAGCAGTATCACTTGAAATGTTGTTAACACAATACGATATATCAAACGGTTAATATTCGGTCGAATCGGAAAATATTGGCCTGTACTAGGTTTGCAATTGTATCAGATTATTTCGGTATATTCGGATAATTAATTTGACTGAGTTTATTCTGTCATGTCACCCACCCTTATACTAGCTATCAACGGAGTGCCCGGTAATTGTATGACAGTGTTAGATTTCATACACCTTGCACTGTAATGAAGCATTCTTCATTACTTACAAATGAATTTGAATATCTCAGTAGAATCGAATTACATAGGCAAAGTTAAGAGATCAAACTTCGTGCACATCTATGTATAAAAACTGGTGAACAGAATTCGCCAGCCGGTCACCTGTTCACGTTACGTCGCACGCCGCGATCTGTATAAAAGCCAGCCCATTTCATAGCGAAAGGGGACTGACTTGCGAGACCAGCACCGAGATTGACCTGCCGTAATCTAAACAACCCGAAGCCGTTGCTATTGTGCAAATCCGAGAAATAGAGAGTGAGTATTAATTGCCGTTTAAAATCCATTCTAGTCATTGAATTAACATTCCAGTATATAAGTCCGATTTCAAATTCGAACTTTGTTTATAAATTCAATAGTCTACAAAACAATCCCGATAGCTTGGACGAATACGATTCAGCTCCTGCGAATTGTTTTTCTAGAGACTAAGTTAGGATATTGTCCGAGACCGATTTGTAGAATTGTGAATAAACACACAGCCGAAACCGCTGGAAAAATCAATCCTCATAGCTTGGACGAATACGATCCAGCTTCTGCGAATTGTTTTTCTAGAGAATTAACATTCCAGTATATAAGTCCGATTTCAAATTCGAACTTTGTTTATAAATTCAATAGTCTACAAAACAATCCCGATAGCTTGGACGAATACGATTCAGCTTCTGCGAATTGTTTTTCTAGAGACTAAGTTAGGATATTGACCGAGACCGATTTGTAGAATTGTTAATAAAGTCACAGCCGAAACCGCTGGAAAAATCAATCCTTATCGCTTGGACGAATACGATCCAGCTTCTGCGAATTGATTTCAGGGGCTACGTTGTGATTCTCTCCGAGACCGACGTGTGAAATTATTAAGTCAGTCATAGCCGATAGCTGACAAATCAACCTAGTCCGTTATACCCCGTTACGTCTGAAATACAGGTCAGAGCGAATACACGACCCACGCTCCGTCGAAGTTAACAGTGTACTAAATATTTAGATTGTCGCGATTCATTTCATTTCTAGACCTAGGGACAAAAACTTGTCTACCATCTCACGCAGATGGTGGAGACTCCCGACGATAGGAAAACATCTAATTAGCGCGTTATTTTATACACGGAAAACGAACACATTAAAACGGCCTGTTCCTAGCAACATTTTGTAAATAGATTGTACATAGCTGGTGGGAATGTAAATAGAGATAATTAATAAACTTAGTTAAGCAAGAAATATCTGTTTTATTTGGCAATCCACACGAAAGAGAAACAGCAATTTTAAAACCTATATAAAAAGGGAACCTGGACCCTCAAGAAACCCGAGCAGGTCAGTTACTGTCATAAGAGGACAGTAAGTGACAACCTCCCCACTTGTAATTAACCATTCAAGCGAAGGAGGTTACAAAATGGCGCCCGAGATTTAAAGTAACGGAAACTAGATAGAAATTGCTCTCTCTGATTGCCAAATAAAATGTCATTAGTAGAGGAAGATATTACAGGGGTCGGTAGCAAAGGATCGTGGGTATATAGCAAACGAAAAGACGAATTGGAAGTGGAACTTGCCAAGTTGGGATTAGAAACAAAAGGTACTGTAGACGAATTGAGAAAACGGTTAATCGAATTCTTACGAAGTGAAATACCTGGGGGAAAATCCAAAATGGAGAAGAATAATGACAGAGGTAAATTCATGGATCAGGTCCGTAAATGGGGTGTACACTTCGAAGGGAAAAGGGACAGCCTGGAATTCTTAGAACGATTTTCCGAGCTGAGGATAGCATATGGAATTGAAGAAGAAGATTGTCTGCAGGTATTGCCCGAATTATTGAAAGGCCAAGCCTTATTGTGGTATAGAAACAATAACACACAGTGGCAAACATGGTCGGATTTTATAACAGATTTTGAGTTATATTTCCTTCCAAATAACTATCGACAGGATATCCTAGATTCAATCGTGAAAAGGGTGCAGGACCCTCAGGAAGACACAAAGGAATTTATAATTGCTTTGGAGACTCTTTGCAGAAGGAGTCAAGTTATAAACAAACAAGAAGAATTGAACAGAATTTATAGAAACCTGCCGCCAGAAATCCGACGGTACGTTAGGCCTAGGGATTTCTCTTCTCTGTCGGACCTAATCCAACTCTGCGAAGAGTATGGAAATTTACAGAAGGAGTTAGGGGATGATCGGAGAAAATGTAGTATAGAACCAAAAGAGACTGTAAACTACATACAAGCGCATAGAGCATTGCCACGGAATATAGATCAGCAAGAAGTATGTTGGAGATGCGGTGAAAAGGGACACCGGCGTTTCGAGTGTAGGGGCACTTTTAAACGATTCTGCTCGCGATGTGGCAAACAGGGTATTCTGACTCGAGAATGCCAATGGAGGAATACGAAACCGGGAAACGAGCGGACGTCCAGCGGACAAGCAGGAGCCGCTGGGACGTCATAGAACACATACCTGTAATGAAGGATGTATCCTCCACCACCGAGGGCACAGTGGACCCGAGGATACATTTTAAGGTTGCAATAGGGAGGCAAGTGTTCTCAGCACTAGTGGACACAGGATCAGTTAGGTCCTATATTAATGAGGAGGTGGCCGATCATTGTTCAAGATAGAATGTTCCACAACAAGAGGTCAGACAAAGACCGTGTTTAGCGAATGGGGCCACAGTACCAATTAACCGAGTGTTTTATATCAAATGTACTGTGGATAACCAAGACAAGGCAGGACATTTTCTGGTCTTACCGGGAATGATGTCCCAGATTATTTTAGGGATGGATTTATTATATAAATGGCAGATAACCATTGACCTGCGAGAGCCCGATATGCCCAGGAACGCGGTTGAGACCCAAACGGAAATAATAGGTAGTATCTCTAAATTGGAGACTAGTCAGGAAGAGAGACTGAAAGCATTCCTGAAACACGAGCTGGGGAAATTTATAGGCGTGAAAGGATGTACGCCGCTGGTTAAACACCAAATCAAGCTGAAGGATGCCACCCCTATAAAACAGCGGTATAGACCACAGAATCCCGTAATGCAGGAAATTGTGGACAAGGAGGTAAATAAAATGTTGGAAGAGGGAGTAATTGAGCCATCGAACAGTCCATGGAGTTCACCAATAGTGCTCGTCAAAAAGAAAGAGGGTAAGCATCTGTTCTGTATAGACTTCAGGAAAGTTAACGCCCAGTCAGAAAAGGACGCATATCCGTTACCGTATATTACTGCCACGCTTGAAAAGCTGAAAGAAGCAAAGTATATGTCTACCCTGGATTTAAAACAAGGCTATTGGCAGATTCCGCTTACTCCCTCGCTATGTGAGGAAATGCGAGCACTGCTTGAAATACAAAGCTTCGCAACAGGCACTTCCGGGATGCATGCAGCAAAGCAAAATATCCAAACCATGGGAAATTGTGAGTGTAGATCTAGTAGGACCCCTACCTCGATCGAACAAATCCAACAATTATTTAGTAGTGCTGCAGGATCGGCTGACCAAGTGGACAGAATGTCAAGCAATTCGGACAGCGAACGCGGAAACTGTCATGAGGGTGCTGAAAGATAGGGTGCTTATGAGATTCGGATGTCCCAGAGTGTTAATTAGTGACAATGGGGCCCAGTTTGTCGCTAATAAATTTCGGAAATTTTTAGAAGAGTATGGAATCAAACATAAACTCACCCCTCCCTATACCCCACAGGCCAATCCAGTTGAGAGAGTTAATAGAGTGGTAAAAACGATGATTGCGCAATACTGTGAGGACGATCACCGTACATGGGACGCATATTTGCCGGAATTAATATTTGCCATCAATACGGCCCGACATGACTCAACTGGATATACTCCCGCATATTTAAACTACGGTCGAGAAGTTCACCACCCGAAGACTTTGTTCCGAGAAGTTCAGGGACCGGGTAGCGACGATGATGATGGAAACCCCGATCCTACTAGACATGAGGAACATTCAGGAAAATTGAGAGACGCCGTCAACTTCGTCAAATTACAGTTGAATAAAGCCTTCACTATCCAGAGTCGACACTATAATCTGAGACGGCGCGATTGGGCACCTAAAGTAGGGGAGGAGGTCATGTGCAAAGAACACCTGCTATCCTCGGCAGCTCAAGGTTTCGCCGCTAAACTGGCCCCGAAGTTCGCAGGCCCGTTTAAAGTGGAGAAAATCATTTCACCGGTAGTGGTCGAGCTGGAAAATGGAACTAGTCGTAAACCCGTTCGAGTCCATGTAAAGGACTTGAAAAAAATTAACTGCTAACTAATGTAATTTTCTTTCCCCAGGAGTAAATATGACTTCAGTTCCGGAAATTAGAACTCCTGGGAAAGACGCCGAGGCTGCCATCCGACTGGGAAAGAGGCTGCACGATATATTTGGTTCCATTCCGGAGTCAAGTCCAGAACTCCAGCTGTACTATTCGCCGATCCCCAATATGACATCGCCTACTCCCGATCTACCCCAGCAGCAACCGTCCTTACCAAAGAAACTATCAACCCCTTGTGTAAATAACCCCCTGAAATATAGTGACAGAGACACCGTTAGTGGTATAAATAGATTAAGTGTAGATAGTAAGAAACCATATTTTAAGAAACGTTTACGTAAAATGCATGACTATAGGGTGTATGATCCAACCGGCCGGCTTGTGGCGCGCGTGAAAATACCGTGGGACTGTGAGGTCAAGCCGACGTACGAAACGTATCGTACGTTCGAAAATTTTCGGGAGAAAATTTTCTGAGAAGGAAAGGGGGGTGTGTAATGAAGCATTCTTCATTACTTACAAATGAATTTGAATATCTCAGTAGAATCGAATTACATAGGCAAAGTTAAGAGATCAAACTTCGTGCACATCTATGTATAAAAACTGGTGAACAGAATTCGCCAGCCGGTCACCTGTTCACGTTACGTCACACGCCGCGATCTGTATAAAAGCCAGCCCATTTCATAGCGAAAGGGGACTGACTTGCGAGACCAGCACCGACATTGACCTGCCGTAATCTAAACAACCCGAAGCCGTTGCTATTGTGCAAATCCGAGAAATAGAGAGTGAGTATTAATTGCCGTTTAAAATCCATTCTAGTCATTGAATTAACATTCCAGTATATAAGTCCGATTTCAAATTCGAACTTTGTTTATAAATTCAATAGTCTACAAAACAATCCCGATAGCTTGAACGAATACGATTCAGCTTCTGCGAATTGTTTTTCTAGAGATCAAGTTAGGATATTGTCCGAGACCGATTTGTAGAATTGTGAATAAACACAGCCGAAACCGCTGGAAAAATCAATTCTCATAGCTTGGACGAATACGATCCAGCTTCTGCGAATTGTTTTTCTAGAGAATTAACATTTCAGTATATAAGTCCGATTTCAAATTCGAACTTTGTTTATAAATTCAATAGTCTACAAAACAATCCCGATAGCTTGGACGAATACGATTCAGCTTCTGCGAATTGTTTTTCTAGAGACTAAGTTAGGATATTGACCGAGACCGATTTGTAGAATTGTTAATAAAGTCACAGCCAAAACCGCTGGAAAAATCAATCCTTATCGCTTGGACGAATACGATCCAGCTTCTGCGAATTGATTTCAGGGGCTACGTTGTGATTCTCTCCGAGACCGACGTGTGAAATTATTAAGTCAGTCATAGCCGATAGCTGACAAATCAACCTAGTCCGTTATACCCCGTTCCTTAAGAAATTACGTCTGAAATACAGGTCAGAGCGAATACACGACCCACGCTCCGTCGAAGTTAACAGTGTACTAAATATTTAGATTGTCGCGATTCATTTCATTTCTAGACCTAGGGACAAAAACTTGTCTACCATCTCACGCAGATGGTGGAGACTCCCGACGATAGGAAAACATCTAATTAGCGCGTTATTTTATACACGGAAAACGAACACATTAAAACGGCCTGTTCCTAGCAACATTTTGTAAATAGATTGTACATAGCTGGTGGGAATGTAAATAGAGATAATTAATAAACTTAGTTAAGCAAGAAATATCTGTTTTATTTGGCAATCCACACGAAAGAGAAACAGCAATTTTAAAACCTATATAAAAAGGGAACCTGGACCCTCAAGAAACCCGAGCAGGTCAGTTACTGTCATAAGAGGACAGTAAGTGACAACCTCCCCACTTGTAATTAACCATTCAAGCGAAGGAGGTTACAGCTCATTCAGATTATAGACAGTTAGGGCTTATACTTCCAGGATTGACACAGCGTGCACAAACCCCAATTATCGTATCTGCAATAACCCCTACACCCACGACCGATGCTTCACATTCGGATGAAGGGTTATTACGATTATCAATCACACAATCACCCCAGCTTATACTTCCGGGATTGACACAGCGTGCACAACCAGTTGGCGGTTTGGTTGCCTAGGATATACTTATACTTCCGGGATTGACACAGCTTGCACAGATATACCAAAGACGCCCCTGTCGTTCAAACATCCACACTCTGTACACACGATACAATTACTTGAATATTTCAATTCACGTGCGAATTCAAATCGTGCGTAAAGGAACGGACTATCGAATTCGGTACTTCAAGTCATCGGCCAAAATTTAAAAAGGCAGGTAAAAATCCGGTGAAATCATGTGGGGCGGAATTTAAGGCAAATAGAAAATCGGGTATAAATTTATCACATTTACGGAGGTGTCCATTGCAAAATTGTGCAAGCATGGTTTTCAAGGTCCGGTTTGTTCTCTCCACGGGATTGCATTGTAGAGTATATGTAGGAGTGAGGTGGTGCTAAATTCCAAACTCCTTCAGGAGTCTTGAAAATTTTACTTTCGTACTGCATCCCATTGTCGCTGATAACGGTTTCCGGACAACCAAAACGAGTTATGATCTTTTCGTAGAAGGCTTGAGTTACAGCTTCCGCGGTAGCTTTTCTTAACGGATTACACTGTACCTACTTCGTGAAACGGTCCTGCATGACAAGAATGAAATTGTTGCCCTTGGCGGATCTTGGTAACGGTCCTTCCAAATCGGTGCTCACACATTTCCAAGGAAACTGATTTACGGTCGGCTGCATAAATCCGGGCTTTTGCTGTTGAGATACTTTGAATGCTTGGGACCGCGTACATCCACGCACGTACTTAGCTATATTGCGGAAAATCTCCGGCCAATAATATTTGTGGGTTATTCGCGCAATCGTCTTGGCAATACCTAAATGTCCTACAGTCGGACTGTCATGGTTTTCTTCCAGAACGTTTAACTGGAGCGGTTTCGGAACTCATAGCTTCATGGATTCATTTCCGGTTCGGACAAGCCATTCGAGTCCCAGAAGTGACGGTACAACCGATTATCTTCAACGCAATAATCCGCATACACTTCTGGACTCTTTTCAACTTCGACTTTCTTCGAATTGTACGAATTACAATTCACGGGGTCATTCAGTACATTCTTGATTGTCATTTATGCCTTCCTTGTTCGGCAATGGATCGCGTGACAGGGGGTCAGCCACACGATTCAACACTCCTTTACGATATTGTATCTCAAAATCGTACTGCTGTAGGAAAATGCTCCATCGAGCCGATCTCACACTCGGACTCTTGATCGAGTGCAGCCATTCCAATGACTGGTGGTCACTCAATACGGTAAATCTGTATCCCTCTAAATATGGTTTCATTTTATCAATGCCACAAACAATAGCCAAGGCAATGATTCGATCAGTTCCCTCTATATTCTGGGTCAATGCCACATCAATTCCCACATCCGAAGCATCGGTTTGCAATATAAACGGTCGGTTGAAGTCTGAACGAGCTAACACGGGGGCACTGGTCAACATATCTTTCAATTTGTTGAACGCGGCTTGTTGCTCCTATGGCGGTATAAAACGGCGGTACCGCGAAGCTATTCCTAAGAAACGATGAAGTGCCCTTACTGTAGACGGGCTTGGAATCTGCTTGATAGCTTCGATTTCCTCAGGTTTGGTATGAATACACGGCCTAAATATTTTATTGACGTGCGGCAAAACTGGCATTTTTCCGGGTTTATCTCCAGATTAGCTCTCCTTAATCGGCGGAAAACCTCTCTCTAATTCGTGAGATGTTCCTCGAACGTCTCTCCCAGAACAATTATGTCGTCCAAATAAGGAAAGACGTGTGGATCCATATCTGTTCCGATAATGGTATCCATCAGCCTCTGAAACGTTGCCGGTGCGGAATGTAAACCAAAGGCCAATACCTTAACCTGGAATAAGCCACGGCCTGGTACAGTAAAGGCTGTAATGGGTTTACTTTCCGGTGTACGCGGTATTTGCCAATATCCTTGCTTTAGGTCAATGCTAGTGATATTTCGAGCCCGCCGAAGTTTGTCCAAGATGGCACTTACGTAAGGCAGTGGCGCGTAAATCACGCGAATTTACCCCAGGGCGGTGGCATCTCGAGCAATATAATTTCGGCGAATTCCGACAATTACTTTGCTATGCCACATTTCCCCGCATCTACAACAGGAGATGGGCTGTGTTGCGGTATTCGATTTCGTCCTGGTGGGACACTGCGTCTTGTAGTGGCTCCGGAGATCACAATCCCAACAAGTCTGCTCAGGCATATTTTGTATCCCGGACTTGACTGGCGATTTCGGTTCAGATGCAGGTTGCCTACTCGGCGGCTCCATAAACCTTACTATTGGACTTGGAATTGGTGCTGCACTGACACTGGAAATATCCTTTCTCCGCATGAGTTTCTGCTCAGCCTGCAGATTGTCAAATTCCTGTTCCTGTAACATTAACAACGGCACGTCATTAAAAGTCCCTTGTCGGATAAATTGTCTATACTGCGGCAATAAATTTCGGTGAACCAAAACAATTCGCTTTCTGCGGTCATTGCACCATGTCTCCTGGTCAGTGTCTAGATATCAACGACATATTCAGCGGCGGTCTCCTTCATGCGTTGATGCCTGTGGCTGATCTGTACCTCTAGATCAATGTGGTAAATGTGTGACGTGCTTTGTCACTTTGGCGTTGAATACTTACTTCGGAATGATCTTTATCTCTCGGGCGCCAGATTTTTGTTAAAGGTTAACTCCTCATTGAGGACTTCTGCTAGGGCCCTCTTAACAAAGCCGTCACAGTGCTGTCTAAAGACTGCCTTGACCCAGGATAGCGTCAGTGAAGAAATATAACCAGGGGCCGTATTTGACAGGGCAACATGATTTGCATCGAATTACAGGCTTTAATTGTAACTAAATGCCAGAATGGTTATACTGTCTTTTATAAGTTGATGTTAGCAGAGGTTTCATTCAGTTCTGTGACGTGCTTTGTCACTTTGGCGTTGAATACTTACTTCGGAATGATCTTTACCTCTCGGGCGCCAGATTTTTGTTAAAGGTTAACTCCTCATTGAGGACTTCTGCTAGGGCCCTCTTAACAAAGCCGTCACAGTGCTGTCTAAAGACTGCCTTGTCCCAGGATAGCGTCAGTGAAGAAATATAACCAGGGGCCGTATTTGACAGGGCAACATGATTTGCATTGAATTACAGGCTTTAATTGTAACTAAATGCCAGAATGGTTATACTGTCTTTTATAAGTTGATGTTAGCAGAGGTTCCATTCAGTTCCTTGCAATCAGACAACTTTTTCAACTATTGACTTTATTAAAAAAAACACAATGATAACACTGGTGAATGAATATTCAACAACATACGAGTATTATGTAATCATTAATCTCTCAGAGGGAATGCGAGGAAACTGTACGTTCTTTACGGCAAGCGGTTATAGCAAACTAATAAGTTATTTACAGATATTTTATCAAGCAAGCAAGCAAGCAACTAATATAAATTCGTGCGGTATTTCTATTAGGTACTAATCAAAGCGGTTAAAAAGCAGTGCAGGTGAAACGGGTGCAAACGGTTTCCGTCCGGCTATCAATACTCGCCCCCGCATCCGCAGATCACCTGTAGTTATTTATGGTTCAAATAATTACAAAATACGATTATGCACTTCAATTGATTCTGCTCTAATCTGAGTTAGTACACGGAATCCCTTTACACGGTAATTGCAAAGTAGTGTCAGCTCTTTCAACTTCATTCATACAAAGGATGTCTATAGCTCTTTCTTCCGGAGATCACAGTGTGCAAAAACTATAGATATCTCAATCAACAGTACTCCGTTAATTCAGGAGATCACAGTGTACAACTGAGTACTGTGATCCACAAACACACTTTGACCTGCAGTTCCTACTTTCGGAGATCACAGTGTGCAGCAACTGCCGGTAGTTCATCTACACCCTTCCGTTATTTCCGGAGATCACAGTGTACAACTGTAGGGTGTGATCCTGTTTCACCTTTTTCACACTCTGACACCATACAATTACTTACAGTTCAATCAATATAATTATTATCTGTAAACGAGGTATAGATAGAGCCAGAATAAATCTACTTCGGATAATTTAAACAATTTATGTGATTATTTCTACAGACAATGCCACGGCGCAGTCACAAGTAATGAATCCAGAACAGTTTCCGCTAAAATAAGCAAGCGGTGATATACAGGTATTATGCGGTTCTGAATCTCACCTTAATTGAATCTGGAATAATAATCACTTTCGGTAGTATCTCGGTTACTTACTTCTTGAAGTTCAAATTACCAGTTAGAAGTCGGAGTCGAAGGTAGAAATCGAAGTCAAAGGTAGAAGTCGAAGTCAAAGGTAGAGGTCTCATTCTTAGGCTGCGATCTGGTTTAAATACCTTATTTCCTCCGGGTATCATGAAAAGGGATTATGTGGAGGGATATTCCCTCTACCGCGACTCACATACATCACTATAATTAACATATTCGGCGCATCTTCCGAATCATGCTAGAAGAGGGTACAGGATTTTGACCCTAATTAACTAACTAATCTAACGAATCGATTAATTCGAGCGTTAAATGAATCAATCCTGGATTATTCGAAATATGAACTAGATAATTTCGGTGCTAAATAACATAAGTACTTTACAATAATATGATTATTCGGAATCATTCAATAATATTTCATTTTGCTAGTTTTGAAATGATATTATGAGTAGGTATACCCTCACTTGGGGCAGACTTTCCAGAGGCTTAGCCTCCGGCCACTTCCGATCTGAGCAGACGGCTTGGGACATTCGCGCATGCGCGGTCTGGAGCAAAATCATCCTTTTTTGCGCATGCGCAGTCATAGAAGTATATGGTTCACCAATCGATGGTCTATGGTTTGCTAATCTATGGTGTACCCGACTATGCTCTATGATTCCTCCAACTATGGTCTGGTAAATCTATGTTTTTTCCAATCTGCAGTCTGTGAACTAGTCATCTGTGTACTCGCATTCTACTGAAATGAATATTTTGTTATCCTACACCGGATTCGAACCCGAGAAATTAATTCCAAAGTTAGGTGGCTTAACCGCCCAGCTATGGAGGACTTGAATTAATCAATTTAAATGTAGTATATAACCTGAGTCACTTCTACTGGAATGAATTTTGTACTTCACCAGATTCGAACCCGAGAAATAAATTCTAAAGTCAACGGCTTAACCGCTCAGCTATAAAAGGACTTGAGAATGAGTGATTTTAATGTAGTATATATAATCTGAGTCAACTCTACTGAAAAATGAATTTTGTCCTACACCAGATTCGAACCCGGGAAACAAATTCCAAAATCGGCTCCTTAACCGCTGAGCTATGGAGGACATGATAACAATCGTCTTTAATGTAGTAGATATAGCTCCGGTGCACCCTAGGTTTGTCACGTGGGTCTAGCCTAATATCACCTGTTTCATCTTGATTATAGGTAAAGGTGAGCCTAACCTCATCCATAATAAGTTTAAATCGAAAGAATGTGATTTGTGTGTCACACAATTAGTTTGAAAGTTGAAAATAGTGATTTGCACATGTTTTAACGCGTGATTCATCATTCCAACACGTGCTTCAATATTCAGACACGTGCTTCAATATTCAGACACGTGCTTCAACATTCAGACACGTGTTCAGACACGTGCTTCAATATTCAGACACGTGCTCACCCTAACCTCAATTTTGAACGGAACCCCTCTGACGGTGACGTCATCATCATAGTTTACGAACTATGATGCTCGGACACGTGCTTACACTAACCTCAATAGTAGGGGAAGACTTCCTCCGCGGAAGTGGTCTGCCATTGTTCAGATTGATTTGATAAGTTTATTCTCTCTCTTCGATATTCGACATTCATCAATATGAGGTTCATTGTGATAGATGTACAAGGCTTCAAAGTGCCTGAATTTAGAATAAAAGAAATGTGTATTACGAATGGAAAACAATCAAGTCACTACCTATTCAATTATCCCAAACCATATAGCGAGCTAGATGGAAACTGTAAGAGACAAATTCGATATCTCGAGAGGAATCATCATTGTATTCCATATGTTAGTGGGTTTATCAAGAATAGGGAACTGAAGAATATTTTGGAAAAACATACAGTTGAGATGAATATCGATCGTATATATGTTAGAGGAAAAGAAAAATCGAAAGCTATAAGTCAACTTTTGGAAGAAGTTAATGGAGGATCGATAGTTGTTATAGATTTAGAAAATGATGTCAACTGTCCAAAACTGATAATGGGTGAACCTCTTTGTTTGAACAATCATACTTCAAATAATTGTTACTGTGCTGTGAATAATAGCTTACATATTCATAACTATCTTATAAATTTACTACCATTGTAAACCGATGATAATAAATGATATAAATAATAGGTTGATTTTTTATTTCCCTCAGTCTATATCCTGAACTCATATGAGAAACTAAATGATGAAGCTTTGTGGAATTTGTAATAAAAAAGAGATTAATACAAGTTTTATCCCTTGTAAACATAGATTGTATTGTTCAGAGTGTATATTCAATTTAAAGATTATATACTGCTTTGAGTGTGCTGATAAGAGAAAAATAATATCGAAAATATCTATAGATAACTATCGTGGTATTGTGTTCCATCCCTACTCTTCTCCAGGATAATTAAATAGATGTAATGTTAGAAATATATCATTATGAAAAATGTATTCATATAGTATGTTACTTGTACAGTTTGTGTTAACTCTAACCTCACTTCTTGGAACTTTCTCATCGAATATAATATTATATAAGTCTACATTTAATTCTGATAATGGAAGTGCATCATTCAATCATAATTTAAATCGAAGTGATTCCATTCATTAAGAATATGAAAATTTGAATCAACAAAGACCTACCTTTACTATTTTCGCATCGAGGAAAAATCATTCTCCACATCATAGAGTTTCTACCCACCCTGAAACTCTATCCAGAGAAGAAGAAGTGAGAAATGATTATGAACATCATATATCTTTTATAAATGTTCAACTCACAACTTGTAAAAGTAGATTGAAAAATTTAACCTTGGAATTATTGGATGTGAATAGTAAATATATATTAGAACGTATATATATCGAGAAATATTGTGAAAGTTCTCCTACCGCCACTACCATTTCTACAAACATAGATGCCCCCGCTAATAATCTTCTGCAAGAGTGTAGATCAGATTTATCTACATGTGTTGCAAACAATCTCGGATTGAAATTTGAATCAGATACTCGGGCATCTAAATATTATGAATGTAATAAAACGAAATCATCCAGTTTGAATATAGTTGACAAAGATAGAAGTGATGTTCTACCTGAACCTGTCCTATCTGAACCGTTAAATATTTCAATAAAAAATTTAGAGTGGAATTATATGAGCTGTTACCAAGAGCTGCATCGAAGAAAAACTAAATTATCAAATTGCATGTTGGAAGCAAAATTAATTCAACCCGCATCATGAAGAATGATATTCAAGAAGAAATTGGATGATCATATAAATAATTTGAATTTTCTTAAAAACGTACCCAATTATACATATATTACAATCATATAACTCATACGTCTAATTATCTGAAAATAAGTAACTAAGAAAACCAAATATTATATGTTATATAAAATAATTATTATAATAAAAATATAGATAAGGCATATTTATAAGTAATATACAATATTTAATATAAAACTAATCGTTTTCTTCCTCCTCCACCTCTGGAATAGAATGATATCCCTAAGGTAACGTTTTATAATTTTCAATAATATAGCGTTTATTATCACAAGCGCTTAAAACAATTTCATTTTGCTCAATAGTGTAAATATTATGATTATGAGATCTAATTAATTTTTGGGTTTTATTATCGAATTATCAGAATAGACTGATTCGTTAATTTTCAAAATATATAATTTTCCAGTATATTTACAAGTAGGTTCATATATATCGAATTAACCAAGAATTAAACAGTTTCAAACAGTTATTGAACAGCTTAAGAACAGCTTAAAACAGCTATTAAACAGCTTCAAACAGGTATTGAACAGCTTCAAACATCTATTGAATAGTTTCTCATTAGTTTTTTGTTTTACAAAAATAGTTTATAGATGTATAAAATTATCAAAACACTTTCTATATCTTCCTTTATCAATAGCATCATCTTTAACAATACATAAAAATTCATATGGTTCCTTCCAACAGTACGAACATATATTTTTGAATTCTCCAAAAGTCATATCAGTCCTCACGTGATCATTATATATATGCTTTAAATTTAGATCGTCTTGTGCAATAGAATAATATGAATGAGCATCTAGTTCTATTGAGTGATACGTGCTCCGAAATTCAAACACGTGTTTAACACATGCTTTAATATTCAGACACGTGCTTCAACATTCAGACGTGTGCTTCAACATTTATACACGTGTTTCAACATTCGGACAAATTTAACACGTCTTTGATACTTGCTTTTGACAGTTACATGGTAGAAGTGCTCGGACATACACAATATAACATCATCAACTAGTATATAAACAAATGCTTATTAACATATGTTTCAGTATGATTTCGATTCGCCTTCAGGCATGATGAAGATTGTTAAGCAAAAAGACTCGTTGAATATTATGAACTTAGGGTCAAGCATTGAGAATGTTGAACAACCACAACGTCACAGCTCTTTGCTGCCAAATACTCTACGAACAATAATCTGCGGTCCAAGTAATTGTGGGAAAACAAATGCGATGTTATCTCTATTGTTAGATGCAAACGGCTTGAAATTTGAAAACGTGTACATCTATTCAAAGTCTTTACACCCACCAAAATACCAGTTACTGGAGGAAACATTGAAGAAAATTGCTGGGCTTGGATATTTTCCATACACTGAAAGTGATAACGTCATAGACCCCACAGAAGCGAAACCTAATTCGGTAATAATATTCGATGATGTAATGGATGAGAAACAGGACAAAATTCGTTCTTATTTTTCAAGAGGGAGACACAACTCAATTGATAGTTTCTATCTTTGTCAGTCTTTTGCAAAATGTCCAAAACATGGATTGCGCGACAATGCCAATTGCTTGATTATTTTCAAACAGGATGAACTCAATTTGAAACATATATTTACCGATCATGTAAGTACCGACATGTCACTCGAGAAATTCAAAGAGATATGTAGCGCATGTTGGAAAGATAAATATGGATTCCTTATGATAAACAAAGACTGTGATATGAACAAAGGACGTTATCGCAGAGGGTTTGATAGCTATATATACATCTAACATGTATATATACTATCATTTGAAATAGACAAACCGCTCAGCATGAACGTGCGTGTGAGTAACATGTTAAAAGAAAAACAACAATTGAAGAGAAAAATTTGGGAGTTAGCAAACGTTGTGAGGAAAAAATATATGGCTGTGAAATTGGGTAAAGCTGAAAATGATACAATTCTAGATAATGTGTTCAAGAATGTATCTAAACCTCTGGAGGAAATTGCGAAAAATGCTGAAATAATCAAACAAAATTCGTTGATTAAGCCTAAAAGTATTGTTTCTACAGCAACACAAATGGAGAACATACCAATCCCAAATATTGTAACTGAAGGGGAAGAATTCGTATATAACCCCCCAGATACTGAAGAGGATGTGTTTACCCCCGAACCTACTATCGATCAGATTCGTGAAGAATTCAGAAAACTTAAGAAAGATAATGCAGCGGCTACAGAGGAGTTTCTGCAACAATACCCCACATTAGCACGTTATTACTTGGAAGGATTTCTATTGGATGATGATGTCAAGAGATACGATGATAAAATGGGTTTGCAATATAATTCGACTTTAGATAAATGGTTCATGGGTAATCAACCTATTGAAATTGATAGTAAGAGTAATATAATTATCAAGGGTACTCCGTTCAAGGGTACCACAGGACTGTATAATTTGATATTCTACAGAGATGTTCTACCTGACACCTACACCGTGGAAGATGGAAAAAATTACAGTCAAATGATGGAAATGACTAGTGCCCATAGACGTAATAACGATCCCGCTGTTCGAATAAGAAACACTGTAAAATACAAACATGTACTGAAACCTTTGATTAATTGCATTAAAAGACCAAGGTCCAAAACATACACTGGAAATGCATATATCAAAAATGATATGCTTGAATATAACGAGAAACCAATCGAATATGTTTATTGGGATGACGTTAACGAAATTGTAGATAGACTGAGACTTCTTGTTGCATCCTCGCTCGCGGGTAACAATAACCATCACAACGAGATAGTCTCTATAATAGAAGAATTGATAGAGGCAGGGGAAATTGAACAAAAACCGAGTGTAAGACAAATTCATCACAGTTATAAAGATGGTTTCAATGGATAAGTTTGGCAGAGCCTCCTCTTCCATGTGGATATATGATACAAATGTATTTAATAATAATTTCAAACAAGTTATTCCTAACGAGCGATGGAAGTTATGATATGGAAAATCGTAGATTGTGCAACGTAAAATCACCGAATGATGATGGAGATGTTGCAAATAAAGTATATGTTGATAAATTAACACACAAACTGAATCTGAAAACGGAAACCAGTCTTAAAGATACCTTCAATGTTAGGGTTGATAATTTGATCAAAGATATCAACAAGGATCTGGATGAACATAAATTAACGAATGAGAAGGTTATTCTCAACATTGATAAACATCTGATGGACATTCAGAATAAATATAATGGAATGGGGATCTATATAAAAACAGAGTATAAAACAATCAGTGATAGTGTGAGGGAAAACAGAAATGAATTGAAAGAGATCAATAACACATTTAACAGTGTGAACATGCGTCTAAATGACATTACTAGTGAAGTGGAGGCGTTAGAACGACGGATGACATCTGTGGAACCTTCTAAGAAGAGACCCTCATCATCCACAACAACAAAAAAGCAGGGCTCTGTGAAACGTATAACTCCAAATCCTGTGAATATACCCAAAAAATTAATTCTAAACTAGATTTCCGCATTGATAAGATGAGTAGAGAACAAGTTGTGCATGAGCTTCATAAGCCTAGTAGGAAGAATTTCAAACGGCGCAGAACGATCATAAAAGGTTTGGATGATTTGTGGCAAATTCATCTGGCTGAAATGGGTAATTACGCTCGTGAAAATAGAGGATTCAAATACATTTTGGCTATGATCGATTGTTTCACGAAATTTCTATGGACACGCCCGCTGAAAACGAAATCAGCCGAAGAGGTTCGGAAAGCGGTCAGTTCTATATTGCTAGAAGGACATCGTAAGCCTAGGAATCTGCAAAGCGATCAAGGAAAAGAATTCTTCAATAAACACTTTAACGATCTAATGAAGAAACATAATATCAATCATTATAATACGTATAGTGTGAAAAAAGCAGCCATTGCTGAACGTGTCATTCGGACAATAAAGGAATCGCTCTACAAACATTTCAGTCTTAGCGGGAAATACAAATGGCTTGATATACTTGAAGAAACCACAGAAAAATATAATAAACGTAAACATAGTACTATAAATATGGCTCCAATAAAAGTGACGAATCAGATTGAGAGCGAGATATTGAAGCGATCCTACTCACACATCAAGTTAGCTCTGCCTCACAAATACAACGTTGGAGATGTGGTACGAATAAGTAAGGCTAAACATATTTTTGAGAAGGGATTTACGCCCAATTGGAGTACTGAATTAATTAAAATCATCAAAGTAAAAATTACCAGCCACATATCTACTAGAAGATATGACCAACGCACCAATCAGCGGCTGTTTCTATGAGGAAGAATTACAGAAAACAAAACAACCCGATGTGTATTTAGTCGAAAAAATATTACGAAAGAGGAGGGGTCAACAGTATGTGAAATGGTTGGGTCTAGATAATAATCACAACAGTTGGATCAATAATTCGGATCTCGTTCAACGAACTCATCATTAAACATTTGGAGATTATTAGGAACAAACAAATAGCTGGAATATTATTGACTCGAGGGTATGGATATTATAATAGAAAAAAATTCCGTGAATATGAGGGTGAATCAAGAGTGAAGATTATAATATTTGAAACATATATTGTTAAGATTATACTTAAGTCTTTTGTATTGAGGAAATTTTGAAATTAATAAAAAATATTACTTTGAGATCTTTAGTTTTTCTCCCTCCCCTCGTTAAATAACGGTGCAATCTTGAATTCTCATCAGTCTGTATGGAAGCTTACGTAGGAGAAGGTGTTCTCAATACGCTTATAAACAAGCTCCCGTTTGAACTTCATATTCCTGGTTATCAATTCTGTGGTCCCGGTACAAAATTAGAAGAACGGTTGAGAAGAGGAGATTCAGGTATCAATCCACTAGAGTAGATTAAGTCCGCTACTTCTCCACCAGGAAATGACGTCATCGACCGGATGTTGCGCGCGCAACTTCGGATGTAACGTTACTAACCCGCGAAATTCAAACGTGTCCATAGAGCTTACAATGATCACCGAACTTCCGACCATAGAGGTCTGGGTGTGAGGTTAGTTGGACGTAACGTTACTAACCCGCGAAATTCAAACGTGTCCATACAGCTTACGATGATTATAGAACTTTCGACCATAGAGGTCTGGATGTGAGGTTAGTTGGATGTGACGTCATCGACCCGCCAAATTCAAACGTAGAGGTGTTTTGGTGATGTTTATCATGGCCGACGTTGGAAGCGAATGTCAGAAGAATAAACGTCAAAACCACAATATGACTGATGTTGTAGCTACATCGCCGCCATCTTCTGATGAACCGATGAACTATCATACTTAAATGTCAATGTCGGACCAGTTAACTTCAAACGACTACATCTATGAATGAACCGATCAACCGTCATGCATACCTGTCAACGTCAGAAATGTTAACGTCAAGGGACGACATCTATGAGGTCACAATTCAAAATATGACTGATGTTATAGCTACATCACCGCCATCTCTTAATGAACTATCATACTTCAATGTCAATGTCAGAACAGTTAACTTCAAATGACTACATCTATGAATGAACCGATCAACCGTCATGCGTACCTGTCAACGTCAAAGGACGACATCTATGAGGTTAATGTTTTTGCGCGAGAAATTTATGAATTGATGAACTATCATAGCTGGATGTCAATGTCAGAACAGTTAACGTCAAAGGACGACATCTATGAGACTCCAATTCAAAATGTTACCGATGTTGTAACCTATATCGCCATCTATCACTAAACCGATGAACTATCATAGCTGAATGTCAATGTCAGAACAGTTAACGTCAAAGGACGACATCTATGAGGTATTTTGTTAATGTTTTCGCGCGGGAAGTTCCATCTCAATTAAAAAAAAAAACGATATATTAATGAACTATCATAGCTTGATGTCCATGTCAGAACGGCTAACGTCAAAGGACGACATCCATGAGGTGGTTTGCCGATGTTTGCGCGAGGAATTTAAAAAATTTGACTCATGTTGTAGCTATCCTGTCATTTATTATTAAACCACACCGTAATTCCAAAAATAATGAACTTCTATGAGGTATCTTGCTAATGTTTTTGAGCGGGAAATGTATGAACCGATGAACTATCATGGCTGGATGTCAATGTCAGAACAGTTAACGTTAAAGGACGACATCTATGAGACTCCAATTCAAAATGTTACCGATGTTGTAGCCTATATCGCCATCTAATAATAAACCGATGAACTATCATAGATGAATGTCAATGTCAGAACAGTTAACGTCAAAGGACGACATCTATGAGGTATTTTGTTAATGTTTTTGCGCGGGAAGTTTCATCTCAATTCAAAAAACGATATATTAATGAACTATCATAGCTTGATGTCCATGTCAGAACAGGTAACGTCAAAGGACGACATCTATGAGGTGTTTCGCTGATGTTTGCCCGAGGAATTTCAAAAATTTGACTCATGTTGTAGCTATACTGTCATTTATTATTGAACGACACCGTAATTCCAAAAATAATGAACTTTTAAAATAACCTACAAATTTCCTCAACGTTAAATGATTACTCACGTATATGAAATTATTACACCAGAAACCACATTGAGTATATGAGAACACGTGGAAGCAATTAATTTTGTATACACCTGCGTCATCACATTCAGTTTATACGAGAATAAAAGAGCGTATAAATGAGTACAATGGGACTCACTCATTAGGTTAACTATGAAATTCGGTGTCATGGCGGCTATCGCGGGAATTTCAAACGAGGTGTCTGTTACGTAGATCTTCAAGGAGGTGTCATGGCGTCTGTCACACTGATGTTGTAGCTATATCGCCATCTTTCAATAAACCGATGAACTATCACACCTGAATGTCAATGTTAGAACAGTTAACGTCAAAGGATGACATCTATGAGATATTTTGTTAATGTTTTTGCGCGGGAAGTCCCATCTCAATTCAAAATATGATCTATTAGTGAACCGGTGAACTATCATGACTGGATGTCAATCTCAGAACAGTTAACGTCAAAGGACAACATCTATGAGACCCCAACTCAAAATATTACTATATCTCCATCTATTAATAAACCGATGAACTATCACACCTGAATGTCAATGTTAGAACAGTTAACGTCAAAGGACGACATCTATGAGATATTTTGTTAATGTGTTTGCGCGGTAAGTCCCATTTCAATTCAAAATATGATCTATTAGTGAACCGGTGAACTATCATCACTGGATGTCAATCTCAGAACAGTTAACGTCAAAGGACAACATCTATGAGACCCCAATTCAAAATATTACTATATCGCCATCTATTGATAAACCGATGAACTATCACAACTGAATGTCAATGTCAGAACAGTTAACGTCAAAGGACGATATCTATGAGGTATTTTGTTAAAGTTTTTGCGCGGGAAGTTGCATCTCGATTCAAAATATGATCTATTAATGAACCGATGAACTGTCATAGCTGAATGTCAATGTCAGAACAGTAAACGTAAGAGGACGACATCTATGAGACCCCAATTCAAAATATTACTGATTCTGTAGATATATCACCATCTATTATTAAACCGATGAACTATCATAGTTAAATATCAATTTCGGAACAGCTAACGACAAGGACGACATCTATGAGGTGTTTTGGTAACGTTTTGTCTGGGAATCACTCTCAAAATTAAAAATTGTCACTTATATTGTAGCTATATTGTCGTTCATTAGTACCACACCCTAATCTCAAGATAATGAACCAGCAAAATAACCTAGAAATGTCTACTTACATATATGAAGTGTTTACACCAAAAGCACATTAAGTATTAAGTATTCATTTCTACATGCACCTGCGTCATCACATTCACTTTATACTGATTATGAGAACGACAACAGTCGTACAATGAGAGGAATTCATTAAGTAAACAAATAACAATGAGTGAATCATTTTTTTACTACACACAATTTCGTTTAGGATTGAATGCGAAAATATTAAATTTGATTGTACATATCGATAGTTTGATTAAAATTCTAATAATGCATCCCAAACGTTATTTCGTTTATATTGGTTCACACAACATTTGAACGCGTATATTGTTCAAGTGCTTGGAATTGAAAATTCGAATTTTTGGAGCTTATATAATAAGAAATCTAAGGTATGGTGTTTATACTAGCGTGTGTATTGAAATCAAACTTTTGAGAATATCAATGAAATCATACAATTCCAGCAGCCCGAAGGTTCGTTTGCAATTTTACAAATGATGATGAACGATAAAAATGAATATTTTAACTTTTCTTTATAACTTAGGTATTGACGTAACGTATAAAACTCAGAATAATTCGGAACGATTGATTTTCATCGTTATCCACGATTATCAACCTATATCTAAATCAGTTCGAGATGCAGACTTTTCAATTTATCGATATTTCGAAAGCCCACTTATACTGAACTAAGAATTTACAATACTTCAAACTATCCATTTCGCTTAAAATATACATAGCAGTATATTATAGAAACTTTGTTAAAGATCACATGATATATAAAACTCGAATGATTCGAGATGTACTCATGAGCTCTAGAAGCCTTAGGATCAGTTGCAAGAGGTGCAAGTGCTATCGAAAATACGGTGGTTAACCAGCTAAAAACAACGGAACGCATTGGGTAGCGTTCAGAAAAAAATCGATAACGACGTGGAATATTTTGATTGTTTTGGAAATTTGAAGCCACCAAAGGAACTCGTTCGATATTTGGGTGGGAACGTTAGGATTTTCTACAATAACTACACCTATCAGAACTATAATCAAGTGATATGTGAACAGTTGTGCGTGAACTTTCTCACCGAAATTGTCGAAAGTATCAATTAAACCTTAGTCAGTCTATATCGAAACGTCAAGCGAATCGCATTCACATCGTATTATCATGAGAATCGCATTAGTTGACATTCAGGGGTTCTTCATTGACGATGCCTTCCATCCAAAAGAAATGTGTATACAAATTGGATTCAAACGTCATTATTCCTTATTCAAACGGCACACATCTTATTTATCGCTAAATGCAAAGAAGCGAAAGTCCGTATGGTATTTACAAAAGTCTTATCATGGACTCGATTATGCATCTGGAAATGTGGATTAATAAATAATATTCTTAAATCGATTCAACTATGTGCAGTCGACTATATTTATGTTCGTGGTCAGCAAAAAGCAGAGTTTTTGAGAAGGAAGTGTATAGAATTGAATATTTTCCCACACATCGTAGATGTTCACAGTTTCGATGGTACTAACTGTGAAACGGGGGAATTCGAGCAAACAAACAACTTGACCTGTCTGAATCATCGTAATGACGGTGGTAAATACATGTGTGCAGTTCAACATGTGGATAAATCACAGCAGTGGTTTCTGAATGTAATACTACCTAAATTATATGTATTTTCTGAAATAAATATTATTATTACACCTATCTCCTTTATATAATTATTTACTCAGATGGTAAATAGCTTTGTTTACATTTTTAACAAACCTTTTCAATATTAATACTGATAAAGAAGATAAAATAGCATACAAAATTGCTAAAATTTTATGAATATCTCCTTCTAGTGTGGATGCTGCTGATATTGTCTCTTGTATAAGATGTGGTAAACATGATGATTGCCATTCAGCGATATGCTCCATCACTTCGATCATGGAATAAGAGTTTGAGTTTATAATGTATGATTGTCTTGTGGAATGTTAAACGTGTAAACCTCCAATTGATTATCGTTGATTCATTGTAAAATTCATTGGGTAAGGTAACACTCCCCCACAAAATTTGTTTTCAACACCCTCACTCTCATCATCCTCACTATTTACACTTAATTTGTTCAGCAGTCTTATAACTTTAATTTTATCTGCGTAATAATTCAAGTCTCTTCTTAGTTTATGAACTTTTTCCGCGAATTCGCAAAGTCTGCGTAAGTATTCTTCAAACGATATATTTGTAGACTTACTAGATATCTACATTATTATTTTAAGAGTCACAGTCCTTCTTAAGAAATTCGAATAACTTCCAACTATTCGCACTAGAACACATAGGATTCACACTATTGGGGTGATGTAGACAGATAAATTCACAATTTCCTCGCTCTAATTTTGGACATTTACCTTTCAAATTCACCACTTCTACTCGATCTAACCCCAGTTTTTGGAACGCCCCCCGTAGAAACTTAGCTTTTATCTTCCCACATACATAAACAGTAGCATCCGGATCGATATTTTCCTTCAAAATTTCATACAATTCATCATATTCCTGATAGCCTGAGTTCCATGGAATCCCGTGATATTTTTCACAATGGAATATTTTCTTCATTTGCCTCGCGGATAGTTGATCCATCGATTTTGGTGGTTTGAATAGAAAATATTTCTCCAACCTTTTCTCACAGTCCAACAAAGAGAGTTCCTTGATATTATATACGTTTGAAGAAATCGGGAAACTTTGAATATCAACCACTATAGATGACATTTCAAACTAGAATGATAAACTATTCAAATATCTAGTTGCATATGGGTGGATCATTGACATATTTCTTTGATGTTATCGAAATTTCGAAAGAGTACGTCGAAGCACAAAATTTGTAGTGATGTTGGACTTATTCTATAGTTGACGTCATCGACCTCCCCTCCTGTCTCAGAAAACATTTGAAACATCTTAAAGGTGTAAGAATTTGAAGTATCTCTTCGAATGCTGCGCATGTCCATTATCTCACATCGGTATGGTAGTAGTGCGATTCGATAAAAATCGACACCCATATCATGTAGCACTCTAAAACAATCAAGTATATACGATCCTGGTTTCGGAACGATACCCGAAATTTGATGCAATATGATTTTTCTCATTCTTCTATGTTTATATTTGAACTGACCTTCTATATTCATATCGATTATCTTCCAATCTTCTGGAGGGGGAGGATCGAAATCTCCTCCGAAATAGAAAATAACAGCATACGCCCAATCGGTCGAGGCCCCCACAAGGAAAGTTACGAATTCTCCAGCGATTATCCAATTTTTGGATGGTAATTGTAATTCTTCGAGGATTTTCATCAAATTCGGCGGACATACGCTTATTACGAATTTCTTCGCATCGTACACGGTGGTAAGCACACTATGAATAAAACTGTTGTATAATCGAGGAGACATTATTACGAACTGAGTTCGATTTAGTTGGAGCAGTCACACACACAACACACTCCCTCATACTCTGCGCTATTGACTTTTTCAACCCAAAATATACAATCAAAACTAAATCGATCGAACTGGTAAGTATACATCTAAAATCGTGAAATCATGAACATTTTCAGACGTGGGTTCGGATCCCTCTGCATCTTTCTCACCAAAGAATACCATTTCTAATCGAACGCGCTAATTCATTTGACGATATGATGGATTGAAGACCTGCGTGACAGACACCTCGGCAGGTGTTAGCCGTCATGACACCTCGTCATATTTTTATGATATTCGATGTGGTTAGAGTCCTGCGCGAACCTTCACACCAACAATCTCTCTGAATCATTCTTCGCAAAATTGCGTCGAACAAACATAACAAAATCGCAATCATGCGAACCTTCACACCAATAATCTCTCTGAAAATCATCGATATTCTGAAGATGAAATTTGGTGAATTCTTCACAAGTTGATTTCGATCCTACACCCGTAGCAATTGACTTAAATAATGATTGACAATAGTGGAAAACGATGAAAATCGATCGTTTCGAATTATTCTGAGCTTTTATTCAAATACCTGAATAAAACAAATGCATTACTTGAGTAATTATAGTAGTATAGAGTATTATGCTACTCAGAAATTATGAAGCTTGAATGGAATTTGGATTGTTCAAGTTTGTTAACTGAGCTCAGTGGTATAGGTGAGTCGATCAAATGTAATTTAGAATGAATGACCTCATAGAACAGTACTACGTGTAAGGATCTAAACCACTCCACTAGGTCTCAGGATCATTTTCTTAATGGTTCGAAAGTTGACGAGTATAGATCTTTTCTAAATGAGTAAAATACCATTCACTTTATTTTCTAAAACGTTCTTCTTTATTTTCTGGTGAAAACGTATTTTAGGTATTCATTTTGAGAGCTCTAAAAATATTTCTTGCAGTTTTCTCTCCTGTGGTATTAGAATAATCAGTCATATCACCCAAAACATGATTGAATTGAATCAATATAATATTTTTATATACATAAAATAGTAACATATTATCTATACTTAAAATGTCTTTCTCTTTTCAGATTAACTCCGTAGGTGTAGTTGTATTTATGTAGAAGTATCTAGTGTACATATAAAATAATTAAAAATAAATTTTATATTTTATATACTTGAATCTTATAGTTAACTATAATTCATATTACCAAATAAAATTCTTTCTCTAAAACATAAATTCATTCTGATACACCCCTGTTTAACAAATGTACAACGACCTGATGTGAGAAATGTGCCTGTCAACAATTATTATAGATACATCAATGTTCCATCATGTGCGGGAGATAAATATAAATAATTTACACACTATGCTGACTCATAATTTCTGAGTAGCATAATACTCTATACTACTATAATTACTCAAGTAATGCATTTGTTTTATTCATAGATTGATTTAAATAATTATTAACAATCGTGGATTACGATAAAAATCAATCGTTTCGATACTTCATTTCATATTTAAAAACATATATTGAGCAAAATGGACAGTTTGAAATATTGTAGATTTTGAGATCAGTATGCTTTCGAAATATCGACAAATTCACATCGAACTATAATAAAAAACGACCTGCGCGAGGTTAAATGAATATTTTGTAGGTGAAGCTCCAACTAAATCGAGAAAAATCAATCAGTTGCAATGAAATGTTCTCCAAAGATAGTGTTAGATCTGATTTTAGAAGAGTTAGAAATGTCTGCAATGCATGAAAAATCTCCATCAATTTGGGAGGGTCTTTGAAAAACAGGGTAACACCATATCAGATTGTCATTAGCTAATCATCAAATATCATGCACGTTTGCGGGCAAAGTAAAAGGGAATTTTCGAGAGCAATACAAACGTTTTTTTTGGGAGGGTCCAAACGTTCTTTGGGAGGATCCAATCGTTATTGGGAGGGTCTTTGAAAAACAGGGTAACACCATATCAGATTGTCATTAGTTAATCATCAAATATCATGCACGTTTGCGGGCAAAGTAAAAGGGAATTTTCGAGAGCAATACAAACGTTTTTCTTGGGAGGGTCCAAACGTTCTTTGGGAGGATCCAATCGTTATTGGGAGGGTCTTTGAAAACAGGGTAACACTATATCACAATGTCATTAGTTGATCATCAACCACCATGCACGTTTGCGGGCAATGTCAAAGGGAATTTTCGAGAGCAAATGCTCTGAGGCGGCACGAGAAAAAACATTTCAAAACACACAGTCTCTCATGCAAGCATTGTGAAGTTACATTTCTCGCCGAGACAATTTGAATCGTCATATTATGATATTCCACAGTCGAGATAAAAGTATAATTTACTGGTCCAACCCAGATGTTCTACTGGACCGGTTAGAAGAAATCATACCTCTACAAGGATATATCGAAGAGAAACGTGAAATAATTAATGAATTAAGAAGATTTTGTAAAAAATGGTATTTGAATAAAAACTCAGAATAATTCGAAACGATTCATTTTTATCGTTTTCCACTATTGTCAGCGCGTTCGATTAAAAATGGTATTCTTTGGTGAGAAAGATGCAGAGGGATCCGAACCCACGTCTGAAAATGTTCATGATTTCACGATTTTAGATGTATACTTACCAGTTCGATCGACCTCTTATCTCTCACCCGCAAGAATACCATTTAGTTTTAATTGTATATTTTGGGTTGAAAAAGTCAATAGCGCAGAGTATGAGGGAGTGTGTTGTTGTGTGTGACTGCTCCAACTAAATCGAACTCAGTTCGTAATAATGTCTCCTCGATTATACAACAGTTTTATTCATAGTGTGCTTACCACCGTGTACGATGCGAAGAAATTCGTAATAAGCGTATGTCCGCCGAATTTGATGAAAATCCTCGAAGAATTACAATTACCATCCAAAAATTGGATAATCGCTGGAGAATTCGTAACTTTCCTTGTGGGGGCCTCGACCGATTGGGCGTATGCTGTTATTTTCTATTTCGGAGGAGATTTCGATCCTCCCCCTCCAGAAGATTGGAAGATAATCGATATGAATATAGAAGGTCAGTTCAAATATAAACATAGAAGAATGAGAAAAATCATATTGCATCAAATTTCGGGTATCGTTCCGAAACCAGGATCGTATATACTTGATTGTTTTAGAGTGCTACATGATATGGGTGTCGATTTTTATCGAATCGCACTACTACCATACCGATGTGAGATAATGGACATGCGCAGCATTCGAAGAGATACTTCAAATTCTTACACCTTTAAGATGTTTCAAATGTTTTCTGAGACAGGAGGGGAGGTCGATGACGTCAACTATAGAATAAGTCCAACATCACTACAAATTTTGTGCTTCGACGTACTCTTTCGAAATTTCGATAACATCAAAGAAATATGTCAATGATCCACCCATATGCAACTAGATATTTGAATAGTTTATCATTCTAGTTTGAAATGTCATCTATAGTGGTTGATATTCAAAGTTTCCCGATTTCTTCAAACGTATATAATATCAAGGAACTCTCTTTGTTGGACTGTGAGAAAAGGTTGGAGAAATATTTTCTATTCAAACCACCAAAATCGATGGATCAACTATCCGCGAGGCAAATGAAGAAAATATTCCATTGTGAAAAATATCACGGGATTCCATGGAACTCAGGCTATCAGGAATATGATGAATTGTATGAAATTTTGAAGGAAAATATCGATCCGGATGCTACTGTTTATGTATGTGGGAAGATAAAAGCTAAGTTTCTACGGGGGGCGTTCCAAAAACTGGGGTTAGATCGAGTAGAAGTGGTGAATTTGAAAGGTAAATGTCCAAAATTAGAGCGAGGAAATTGTGAATTTATCTGTCTACATCACCCCAATAGTGTGAATCCTATGTGTTCTAGTGCGAATAGTTGGAAGTTATTCGAATTTCTTAAGAAGGACTGTGACTCTTAAAATAATAATGTAGATATCTAGTAAGTCTACAAATATATCGTTTGAAGAATACTTACGCAGACTTTGCGAATTCGCGGAAAAAGTTCATAAACTAAGAAGAGACTTGAATTATTACGCAGATAAAATTAAAGTTATAAGACTGCTGAACAAATTAAGTGTAAATAGTGAGGATGATGAGAGTGAGGGTGTTAAAAACAAATTTTGTGGGGGAGTGTTACCTTACCCAATGAATTTTACAATGAATCAACGATAATCAATTGGAGGTTTACACGTTTAACATTCCACAAGACAATCATACATTATAAACTCAAACTCTTATTCCATGATCGAAGTGATGGAGCATATCGCTGAATGGCAATCATCATGTTTACCACATCTTATACAAGAGACAATATCAGCAGCATCCACACTAGAAGGAGATATTCATAAAATTTTAGCAGTTTTGTATGCTATTTTATCTTCTTTATCAGTATTAATATTGAAAAGGTTTGTTAAAAATGTAAACAAAGCTATTTACCATCTGAGTAAATAATTATATAAAGGAGATAGGTGTAATAATAATATTTATTTCAGAAAATACATATAATTTAGGTAGTATTACATTCAGAAACCACTGCTGTGATTTATCCACATGTTGAACTGCACACATGTATTTACCACCGTCATTACGATGATTCAGACAGGTCAAGTTGTTTGTTTGCTCGAATTTCCCCGTTTCACAGTTAGTACCATCGAAACTGTGAACATCTACGATGTGTGGGAAAATATTCAATTCTATACACTTCCTTCTCAAAAACTCTGCTTTTTGCTGACCACGAACATAAATATAGTCGACTGCACATAGTTGAATCGATTTAAGAATATTATTTATTAATCCACATTTCCAGATGCATAATCGAGTCCATGATAAGACTTTTGTAAATACCATACGGACTTTCGCTTCTTTGCATTTAGCGATAAATAAGATGTGTGCCGTTTGAATAAGGAATAATGACGTTTGAATCCAATTTGTATACACATTTCTTTTGGATGGAAGGCATCGTCAATGAAGAACCCCTGAATGTCAACTAATGCGATTCTCATGATAATACGATGTGAATGCGATTCGCTTGACGTTTCGATATAGACTGACTAAGGTTTAATTGATACTTTCGACAATTTCGGTGAGAAAGTTCACGCACAACTGTTCACATATCACTTGATTATAGTTCTGATAGGTGTAGTTATTGTAGAAAATCCTAACGTTCCCACCCAAATATCGAACGAGTTCCTTTGGTGGCTTCAAATTTCCAAAACAATCAAAATATTCCACGTCGTTATCGATTTTTTTCTGAACGCTACCCAATGCGTTCCGTTGTTTTTAGCTGGTTAACCACCGTATTTTCGATAGCACTTGCACCTCTTGCAACTGATCCTAAGGCTTCTAGAGCTCATGAGTACATCTCGAATCATTCGATTTTTATATATCATGTGATCTTTAACAAAGTTTCTATAATATACTGCTATGTATATTTTAAGCGAAATGGATAGTTTGAAGTATTGTAAATTCTTAGTTCAGTATAAGTGGGCTTTCGAAATATCGATAAATTGAAAAGTCTGCATCTCGAACTGACTTAGATATAGGTTGATAATCGTGGATAACGATGAAAATCAATCGTTCCGGATTATTCTGAGTTTTATACGTTACGTCAATACCTAAGTTATAAAGAAAAGTTAAAATATTCATTTTTATCGTTCATCATCATTTGTAAAATTGCAAACGAACCTTCGGGCTGCTGGAATTGTATGATTTCATTGATATTCTCAAAAGTTTGATTTCAATACACACGCTAGTATAAACACCATACCTTAGATTTCTTATTATATAAGCTCCAAAAATTCGAATTTTCAATTCCAAGCACTTGAACAATATACGCGTTCAAATGTTGTGTGAACCAATATAAACGAAATAACGTTTGGGATGCATTATTAGAATTTTAATCAAACTATCGATATGTACAATCAAATTTAATATTTTCGCATTCAATCCTAAACGAAATTGTGTGTAGTAAAAAAATGATTCACTCATTGTTATTTGTTTACTTAATGAATTCCTCTCATTGTACGACTGTTGTCGTTCTCATAATCAGTATAAAGTGAATGTGATGACGCAGGTGCATGTAGAAATGAATACTTAATACTTAATGTGCTTTTGGTGTAAACACTTCATATATGTAAGTAGACATTTCTAGGTTATTTTGCTGGTTCATTATCTTGAGATTAGGGTGTGGTACTAATGAACGACAATATAGCTACAATATAAGTGACAATTTTTAATTTTGAGAGTGATTCCCAGACAAAACGTTACCAAAACACCTCATAGATGTCGTCCTTGTCGTTAGCTGTTCCGAAATTGATATTTAACTATGATAGTTCATCGGTTTAATAATAGATGGTGATATATCTACAGGATCAGTAATATTTTGAATTGGGGTCTCATAGATGTCGTCCTATTACGTTTACTGTTCTGACATTGACATTCAGCTATGACAGTTCATCGGTTCATTAATAGATCATATTTTGAATCGAGATGCAACTTCCCGCGCAAAAACTTTAACAAAATACCTCATAGATATCGTCCTTTGACGTTAACTGTTCTGACATTGACATTCAGTTGTGATAGTTCATCGGTTTATCAATAGATGGCGATATAGTAATATTTTAAATTGGGGTCTCATAGATGTTGTCCTTTGACGTTAACTGTTCTGAGATTGACATCCAGTGATGATAGTTCACCGGTTCACTAATAGATCATATTTTGAATTGAAATGGGACTTACCGCGCAAAAACATTAACAAAATATCTCATAGATGTCGTCCTTTGACGTTAACTGTTCTAACATTGACATTCAGGTGTGATAGTTCATCGGTTTATTAATAGATGGAGATATAGTAATATTTTGAGTTGGGGTCTCATAGATGTTGTCCTTTGACGTTAACTGTTCTGAGATTGACATCCAGTCATGATAGTTCACCGGTTCACTGATAGATCATATTTTGAATTGAGATGGGACTTCCCGCGCAAAAACATTAACAAAATATCTCATAGATGTCATCCTTTGACGTTAACTGTTCTAACATTGACATTCAGGTGTGATAGTTCATCGGTTTATTAAAAGATGGCGATATAGCTACAACATCAGTAATATTTTGAATTGGAGTCTCATAGATGTCATCCTTTGACGTTAACTGTTCTAACATTGACATCCAGCCATGATAGTCATCGATTCATAAATTTCCCACGCAAACATTACATAAGTACCTCATAGATGTCGTCTTTTGACGTTAACATTTCTGACGTTTACAGGTATGCATGACGGTTGATAGTGCTGCAGCTGTAGCTATTATACCTCTCAATTTGGTATTGTTTTGTGTAATTTAGGTTCTAGAAAAAGTTCTATTCTGTTTAAGACCCACGTGAAATACGCCACGACACCTCGTTGAAGATCCACGAAACAGACACCTTGTTTGAAATTCCCGCGATAGCTGCCATGACAGTTCACGTGACAGACGCCACAACATCTCGTTGAACATCCACGTAACAGACACCTCGTTTTAAATTCCCGCGATAACCGCCATGACAGTTCACGTGACAGACGCCATGACACCTCCTTGAAGATCTACGTAACAGACACGTCGTTTGAAATTCCCGCGATAGCCGCCATGACACCGAATTTCATAGTTAACCTAATGAGTGAGTCCCATTGTACTCATTTATACGCTCTTTTATTCTCGTATAAACTGAATGTGATGACGCAGGTGTATACAAAATTAATTGCTTCCACGTGTTCTCATATACTCAATGTGGTTTCTGGTGTAATAATTTCATATACGTAAGTAATCATTTAACGTTGAGGAAATTTGTAGGTTATTTTAAAAGTTCATTATTTTTGGAATTACGGTGTCGTTCAATAATAAATGACAGTATAGCTACAACATGAGTCAAATTTTTGAAATTCCTCGGGCAAACATCAGCGAAACACCTCATAGATGTCGTCCTTTGACGTTACCTGTTCTGACATGGACATCAAGCTATGATAGTTCATTAATATATCGTTTCTTGAATTGAGATGAAACTTCCCGCGCAAAAACATTAACAAAATACCTCATAGATGTCGTCCTTTGACGTTAACTGTTCTGACATTGACATTCATCTATGATAGTTCATCGGTTTATTATTAGATGGCGATATAGGCTACAACATCGGTAACATTTTGAATTGGAGTCTCATAGATGTCGTCCTTTAACGTTAACTGTTCTGACATTGACATCCAGCCATGATAGTTCATCGGTTCATATATTTCCCGCTCAAAAACATTAGCAAGATACCTCATAGAAGTTCATTATTTTTGGAATTACGGTGTGGTTTAATAATAAATGACAGGATAGCTACAACATGAGTCAAATTTTTTAAATTCCTCGCGCAAACATCGGCAAACCACCTCATGGATGTCGTCCTTTGACGTTAGCCGTTCTGACATGGACATCAAGCTATGATAGTTCATTAATATATCGTTTTTTTTTAAATTGAGATGGAACTTCCCGCGCGAAAACATTAACAAAATACCTCATAGATGTCGTCCTTTGACGTTAACTGTTCTGACATTGACATTCAGCTATGATAGTTCATCGGTTTAGTGATAGATGGCGATATAGGCTACAACATCGGTAACATTTTGAATTGGAGTCTCATAGATGTCGTCCTTTGACGTTAACTGTTCTGACATTGACATCCAGCTATGATAGTTCATCAATTCATAAATTTCTCGCGCAAAAACATTAACCTCATAGATGTCGTCCTTTGACGTTGACAGGTACGCATGACGGTTGATCGGTTCATTCATAGATGTAGTCATTTGAAGTTAACTGTTCTGACATTGACATTGAAGTATGATAGTTCATTAAGAGATGGCGGTGATGTAGCTATAACATCAGTCATATTTTGAATTGTGACCTCATAGATGTCGTCCCTTGACGTTAACATTTCTGACGTTGACAGGTATGCATGACGGTTGATCGGTTCATTCATAGATGTAGTCGTTTGAAGTTAACTGGTCCGACATTGACATTTAAGTATGATAGTTCATCGGTTCATCAGAAGATGGCGGCGATGTAGCTACAACATCAATCATATTGTGGTTTTGACGTTTATTCTTCTGACATTCGCTTCCAACGTCGGCCATGATAAACATCACCAAAACACCTCTACGTTTGAATTTGGCGGGTCGATGACGTCACATCCAACTAACCTCACATCCAGACCTCTATGGTCGAAAGTTCTATAATCATCGTAAGCTCTATGGACACGTTTGAATTTCGCGGGTTAGTAACGTTACGTCCAACTAACCTCACACCCAGACCTCTATGGTCGGAAGTTCGGTGATCATTGTAAGCTCTATGGACACGTTTGAATTTCGCGGGTTAGTAACGTTACATCCGAAGTTGCGCGCGCAACATCCGGTCGATGACGTCATTTCCTGGTGGAGAAGTAGCGGACTTAATCTACTCACTAGATAAAGCTTGCCGCCAACACGATATTTCATATCTGCGAAACGCTAGTTTGGAAGGACGTCACGAGGCGGATAAAATATTAGAGAACGCTGCTTGGCAACGTGTCAAATCTAAAGACACATAATTTGGAGAGAGGATTGCCGCTTTCGGTGTGAATAAAATTATGAAGGCAAAGAGGAAATTGGGGATGGGCATGAGAAAGAAGGTTGGGTTTGGAAGTGCAATTGTCGATGGGGTGAGAAAAGTTATGAAGAAAAAGTTTGACCCCACCAATCTGAAGAGAACATCTCAAACAGCGTTGAAAGTTGCACGAAAACAATTCAAAAAAGCAGGTGGTCGGAAAAATGTTCGATTACCAAGAGTAATTCCTATTCCAAAGACTGGAGGATTTTTACCATTTTTAATACCTCTATTTGCCGGCTTATCAGCTGCTGGAGCATTGGCGGGAGGTGGTGCTGGCATCGCTAAGGCCGTCAACGACAGCAAAGCAGCTCGGAAAACCTTGGAGGAAACGGAAAGACATAATAAAACAATGGAAGCTATAGCTTTGGGGAAACAAGGATCTGGTCTATATTTGAAAAAGTATCGCAAAGCTCTTGGTCTATATTTAAATAAACATCCAAAAAACTGCCAGTAAACCTACCCAGAAGACCTCTGACCGATCTCGATCTACGAAAACTAACAAAAGCTCTGAAAATTCCCCATTTTAGGGGAGTATTTATGCGTGATGAACTGCCATCCAACGGACCATGGAAAAACGAGCGTGGAATAGTTAATTTAGATAGCTCGGACAATGAAGGCACTCACTGGGTTGGGTTTAAGAAAGTCGGTGATACAGTCTTTTATTATGATAGTTTTGGCAATTTACGCCCCCCTCACGAACTGGTGGATTATTTCAAAAAATGTAAGATATTATTCAATCACGACAATTTTCAGCAATATAACACTTATAATTGTGGCCAGTTATGTTTGAAATTCCTCTCTAATTCTTCAGTTGTGGTCGACTAAAATTGTATTTATTAGTATATAAATACATTGTTGATAAAGTTTTCATCAATCATGTCCCAGACGTTCACTATCACGGGTAAGAGCTCCCGCTTGTCTGTAGATTTTCACCCACCAATAGAACTAGATCCTTATTCAAATTATTCTATTGCACTTGTTGGTTTGCATACGTACAATAGCATTCCGAACATTGAAGAAGGTTTTAATAAATTTTATTATAAAAATGTGAAGGGTGAGGAAGAAGTAGTAACTATACCTACAGGGTCCTACGAGTTGACAGACATCGAGGATTTCATACAAAGTGCAGTTTGTGGGATAGGAGTGAAGCAAGAAGAACGTGACCGGAAATTATCAATAAAATCTAACAACAACACTCTACACACAGAAATAAAGAGTGATTTTGAAGTAAATTTTATTCCTAAAGATAGTATAAGCGAACTGCTGGGATTCAGCAAAAAGAAATTGACATCTCGTGAAGTACATGTATCTGACCGACCTATAAACATAATCAAAGTTCAAACTATTAGAGTGGAGTGTAACTTAACCGCAGGAGCATATTATAACAATAAGTTAGCTCATACGATATATGAGTTTTCACCTCTTGTACCACCTGGGTTTTCCATTGATATAGAGCCGAAGAATCTTATTTATCTACCGATAATCAACAAGACGTCCTTCGATAACATCACACTGAATATTTCAGATCAGAATTGGAAACGAGTAAATTTTCGTGGAGAAGAAATCATTATACGGTTGGAGTTGAAAAAGATCGCAAGAGATTATGGCTTCCAACAATAAATAATAATCCAATACTCACCAGCATTCATTATATGAAAAGAATTCATCTGAGAAGGTTGTTACAGTCGACGTCACTAGAGGACATGGGTTTGGATTTCAGCAATAAAAGACATCTTCATATTGACCATCAGTCATTATCTACAACGAGTTCAAGGGAGAAGGTTGCTGCAGCACTATCATTGGAAAATATAAATTTTTTGAAGTCCCTTGGTTACCATGTCCGAAAAACTTCAAATATTCAACGAACCAAACTTTAATGAAGACATCATTCGAGAAGAAATTCACACCTACTATCCACATACAACATCTTTCGGCTACAGCGATGAAATTGAGATATTAATCAATCAACAAGATGTGTTGGTAGATTTAGCCTCGTCTGCTTTATTCATCGAGGCAGAATTCCAGCCAGAAGCAAGTGGTGATGGTGAATGTACCCTAACTAATAATTTTGGAGCGTTTCTCTTTGAATATATCAGTTATGAATTGAATGGGAAAGAGATAGACAAAGTACGCGATCCTGGTATTGTCAGCACCATCAGAGCTTATCTAACATATGCCGAACACGAATCTGTACCTCTAGCTATTTCTGGATGGTCATATAAGGATGCAATGAGTTCAGTCTACAATAATAAAATCAATTTATGGATACCGCTGAATTTTCTACTAGGCCTATTCATTGACTATAACAAAGTTTTGAGTGGAAAACATAAGCTGCGCTTGATAAGGTCTCGAACCGATAACGATTGCTATACTAATAGCACAGGCACGAAAACGGCTAAAATAAATGTGAAGACGATAGCATTAAAAGTGCGACATGTGTTTCCAAATGACCAAGTTAAATTCCAAATGTTGGGAAATTTGAGTGCTGAGAAACCTATTTTGATTCCATTTCGCAGCTGGGATCTGCATGAAAATCCGTTGATGAAGGAGAGCACTCGCGACATTTGGGCTGTTAAAACATCAATGAATTTGGAACGCCCCAGATATGTGATTCTAGCTTTCCAAACTGATCGAAAAAATGATCCTGTTAAGCAAAGTACATATTTCGATAATATAAACTTGCTAAATGTAAAATTATTCTTGAATTCAGAATGTTATCCATATGAAGCAATGAAAATGAATTTCAACAATCAACAATACGTGGAAGCGTACCAGATGTACTATGATTTACAGAAATCATTTTCGAATAAAATTATGAGCGAACCGATGCTAGATTATGTAGCATTCAAGAACAAAGCAATTTTCGTGATTGATTGCTCGAAACAGAACGATGCTATAAAGTCATCAACAGTTGACGTTAAACTAGAGATGGAAAGTATCCTGAATTTTCCTAAAAACACCCGCGCTTATTGTATCATCATAAACGATCGTATCATGGAGTATTCCCCGATTAACGGATTAGTTCGGAGTTTAGTGTGAAGAACCAAGTGATGAAGTTTTTTATATTGATTGTTTATATGGTTTTATGTATTTTACAAATGATATTTTGAGGATTAATATTTTTGTATTGAATCTTTTTCCCTCTTATAATAATAATAATAACAATAAATAATTTCTCAAGAAGTCTATATTTTTGATTTTCCCAATGAATATGCTTTCGATAAAGGAAGATATAGAAAGTGTTTTGATAATTTCATACATCTATAAACTATTTTATAAAACCTAACATTGAATGATAAAATATCACTTGAAAATACAGGGGGGATATATCCTCTAAATGCTTACTTACGTAAAAATTGTTAAATAGAGGGGTTTGTTTATAAAAACTCTCGAACGATATGTAACGGTGGATCATAAGGAAATTATACTGAATCTAATAAATGTTCTCTGTTGATATGGATACAAGAAACGTAAATAGATAAAAAATAAATTGGATGTGTTAAAACATGGGTGAAATTCTCGAGGGAAAAATATTTTCAGCGATAACTGAACTAAACTTGATGAAATATTGCTAGAAGGAATTATAAATATCAATAAATGAGAAATTAGGAGGGGAATATATCCTCTAAATACTTACTTACGTAAAAATTGTTATATAGAGGGGCTTGTTTTTACTCTTGTCAAAATGTATTACAGTAGTATATCCTCGAAATACTTACTTACGTAAAAATTGTTATATAGAGGGGCTTGTTTTTACTCTTGTCAAAATGTATTACTCACCTCAAAAATAACTTCTCTTTTTTCGTTATACATGCTCGCACACATAAAAGGCCTCGTTAACACGATTTCTATCCGGAATCGCAAGCATCCACTTTTTTCGTAGACAAACATATCGAAGACCACGAGAAGGTGAATAGCAGCACAAACACACACACACACAGATTAAACAAATATGGATATGAGATGTTAGAATTATTTTCTATTAATAATTTGAATTTATCATAATCATATCGCTTCTTGACCTTTACTGAACTCTATACAAAGAGAGATTATTCTGAATCGTAAATAAAATATGTGTGATATCATAACTATTTTTTTATTTTATAGAATTAGATTATTAATTTTATACGATGTGTATTCAATTCGACCCATTAATGCAATTACTGATATTTTGAATGACACACTTTTTGAATATTGAAGCACGTGTTCAGAATTACTATTTTCAACTTTCAAACTAATTGTGTGACACACAAATCACATTCTTTCGATTTAAACTTATTATGGATGAGGTTAGGCTCACCTTTACCTATAATCAAGATGAAACAGGTGACATTAGGCTAGACCCACGTGACAAACCTAGGGTGCACCGGAGCTATATCTACTACATTAAAGACGATTGTCCTCCATAGCTCAGCGGTTAAGGAGCCGATTTTGGAATTTGTTTCCCGGGTTCGAATCTGGTGTAGGACAATATTCATTTTTCAGTAGAGTTGACTCAGATTATATATACTACATTAAAATCACTCATTCTCAAGTCCTCCATAGCTGAGCGGTTAAGCCGTTGACTTTAGAATTTATTTCTCGGGTTCGAATCTGGTGAAGTACAAAATTCATTCCAGTAGAAGTGACTCAGGTTATATACTACATTTAAATTGATTAATTCAAGTCCTCCATAGCTGGGGGGTTAAGCCACCTAACTTTGGAATTAATTTCTCGGGTTCGAATCCGGTGTAGGATAACAAAATATTCATTTCAGTAGAATGCGAGTACACAGATGACTAGTTCACAGACTGCAGATTGGATAAAACATAGATTTACCAGACCATAGTTGGAGGAATCATAGATCACCAAACCATAGCCTACCTGTCCATCGATTGATGAACCATAGAGCATAGTCGGGTACACCATAGATTAGCAAACCATAGACCATCGATTGGTGAACCATATACTTCTATGACTGCGCATGCGCAAAAAAGGATGATTTTGCTCCAGACCGCGCATGCGCGAATGTCCCAAGCCGTCTGCTCAGATCGGAAGTGGCCGGAGGCTAAGCCTCTGGAAAGTCTGCCCCAAGTGAGGGTATACCTACTATTATGAAATATTCATTCTGACTTTACGAACAATTTCTCCTGTTCCTTATTTGATAATCTACAATATTTTTGAGCTTCGTTACAGTTCCTTGCAATAAGACAACTTTTTCAACTATTGACTTTATTAAAAAAAACACAATGATAACACTGGTGAATGAATATTATGTAATCATTTATCTTTCGGAGGGAATGCAAGGAAACTCTGTACGTTCTTTACGGCAAGCGGTTATAGCAAACTAATAAGTTATTTACAGATATTTTATCAAGCAAGCAACTAATATAAATCCGTGCGGTGTTTTCTATTAGGTACTAATCAAAGCGGTTAAAAAGCAGTGCAGGTGAAACGGGTGCAAACGGTTTCCGTCCGGCTATCAATACTCGCCTCCGCATCCGCAGATCATCCGTAGTTATTTATGGTTCAAATAATTACAAAATATGATTATGCACTTCAATTGATTCTGCTCTAATCTGAGTTAGTACACGGAATCCCTTTACACGGTAATTGCAAAGTAGTGTCAGCTCTTTCAACTTCATTCATACAAAGGATGTGTATAGCTCTAACTTCCGGAGATCACAGTGTGCAAAAACTATAGATATCTCAATCAACAGTACTCCGTTATTTCAGGAGATCACAGTGTACAACTGAGTACTGTGATCCACAAATACACTTTGACCTGCAGTTCCTACTTCCGGAGATCACAGTGTGCAGCAACTGCCGGTAGCTCATCTACACCCTTCCGTTATTTCCGGAGATCACAGTGTACAACTGAAGGGTGTGATCCTGTTTCACCTATTTCACACTCTGACACCATACAATTACTTACAGTTCAATCAATATAATTATTATCGGTAAACGAGGTATAGATAGAGTCAGAATAAATCTACTTCGGATAATTTAAACAATTTATCTGATTATTTCTACAGACAATGCCACGGCGCAGTCCCAAGTAATGAATCCAGAACAGTTTCCGCTAAAATAAGCAAGCGGTGATATACAGGTATTATGCGGCTCTAAATCTCACCTTAATTGAATCTTGAATAATAATCACTTTCGGTAGTACCTCGATTACTTACTTATTGAAGTTCAAATTACCAGTTAGAAGTCGGAGTCGAAGGTAGAAATCGAAGTCAAAGGTAGAAGTGTCATTCTTAGGCTGCGATCTGGTTTAAATACCTTATTTCCTCCGGGTATCATGGAAAGGGATTATGTGGAGGGATATTCCCTCTACCGCGACTCACATACATCACTATAATTAACATATTCGGCGCATCTTCCGAACATGCTAGAAGAGGGTACAGGATTTTGACCCTAATTAACTAACTAATCTAACGAATCGATTAATTCGAGCGTTAAATGAATCAATCCTGGATTATTCGAAATATGAACTAGATAATTCCGGTGCTAAATAACATAAGTACTTTACAATAATATGATTATTCGGAATCATTAAATAATATTTCATTTTGCAAGTTTTGAAATGATATTATGAAATATTCATTCTGACTTTACGAACAATTTCTCCTGTTCCTTATTTGATAATCTACAATATTTTTGAGCTTCGTTACATTCACCCCTTAGTTCGGTAAAAAATGAAAGGATGCAATCCTTTCATTTTCAATTCCCTTCGGGAATTCGCAAAAATTAACAAAATTAAAACCTATTATTAAACTAACTAAAAATAAATTTAAACAATTCAAAAAAAAAACTTCATTCGCCTCTCCCTGGTATCTCCATCGATGTGACGACTCCACCTCATCAATGAAAGGACCTTAACTAAATATAATAACTTCTTGAAACGAAACAAAAAAAAATACTCTTACGACGTCGACGGATAAATGATCATCATAAAAAAATATTTCTCACCCGGACACTTCCGTCAGTGAATGGCCGGTACATAAAAAAAACTATATAAGAGGGATCGGTGCTTAACGGTTTTCGGATTGGAAACTATTTTAGAAGAATCCTCGGAGGCATTTACATGTTCTGCAACGGGTACATCTCGGTTTCGGAGGTACGACAATTGCGGGTGTGTAGCCGGTCACTAGCTTACCGATAACAATATCATGGGGGGCCGGTACTTGAGAAGTTTGTCTTTTCCTGGGGTAGGGACATTCACAATCCCTGGACATAACACCAATTTGTCCGCATCTCGAACAAAATAGCCTCGCGGTTTTGGTACACCCTTCCCGTCTGTGTCCAGGATAACCACAGCGCCAACACAGCTCCCATAGGTTCACGGGCAAATAGATTGGCGGCATCTGTTCCTGTTGCTGAGACGAAGATGGGTGGCTCGGGGTTGTCGGTTCAGTCTTCATCAGAGGTATATCCTTCATCCACATTCTTTGAATCGGTGTCAATTATATTGACTTCTTCATCCATGAAATCTTCGGCTATTAGTTCTATTGAATCCGTGAGGGAGTAAGACATGATATGGCCTGTAAAAATTTAGTCAAAATGAGAAACTTTACTAACATTCCGCGGTTCGTCAGCTAGGTTACACGTTATTTAAGCGAATATATTTTCTCATGTCTCCCCAGAGAATCTAACCACACCTAGGTGTTCAAGAATGGAACTGTCGGTTACACTGTTCTTGACATTGAAAACGGTCTTTTTCCTTTTTAAATTTGAATTTCAACCAAACGCACATTTAGGCTGGAGTTCATTTGTTCGGCGGAATTTGCAGCCACAGGGTCTTTCCACCAGGCAACCAGACGGATCTACGGAAACGTCGCTGTCCTTCGCGTCGATGTTGATTCATCTGGCCTATTATTCTGGCCGACCATTTTTCGGGGTCTTCCTCTTGTACCACCCATCGAAAATCACTCTCTTTTGACGGTGTCCCCTCATCGTTCGACTTTAGCCAGGGATGTTCGATAGCGTCTTCCACCCTTATCCTATGGGTGGGATCCCGGCTAAAGAAGAGGGCGAGCTACTCTGTCAGCTGTAGAGTGATTCGGCAGTTGAATCCTCCAAGATTGACAGCCCCTTCTTTAATGGCTGCTATTATTCCGGATACTTCGCTCTCGGGGAACGGTAAGTGTCCTTGTATCAATTGATACATGACGACCCCGCAGGATCACATGTCTACTTGTGTCCCGTATGGTTTTCTTGTCAATATCTCCGGTGCTAAATAGTCCGTTGTGCCAGCGATTCCTTCCCAAGTCGGGGGATTCTTAAGTTTCACCGCCAGCCCAAAATCGGAGAGTTCGTATTGGGGGTTGCCATCGGTTCCAAATACCAATACATTCTCCGGTTTCACATCTCGTTGGGCAATTGATTTTGAATTGCAATACTCCAACGCTGTCAAAACGTCTATCATAAGACCTCTCACGGTCGAGGGTGTCAAATAAATTTGTTTCCTCAGCATGTCAAACACGCTTCCAAGGGGTGCCAACTCCATCACTAAGTAGTGATTTTCACGTCCTATATGTTGTTCCAGCAGCATAACAATGTTACGATGCTGCAGCTGGGTTTGAATTGCAAATTCTATAGCTGCGCTCGGGTGCGGCTCTTTTATTAGCATCTTCCCGTTGAAAATCTTCACCGCGAAATTCTCATTTTGGCGGTTAGAACACAGGTGAACCACCGCTTGTCCGCCACATCCTAGGCGAGGGCTCACACTATAGATCTGGTCGAATCGAGGCATTCTCAGAGTCGGTATCGGTGCTACAAACTTTTCCCGTAACTGGGTTACCTGGACCCGTTTCATGCGCTCTTTTTCCTCATGAGCGGTGCGATCATCTATGATGCGTCTAAGCGGCGGCGGCAGGGCTCCACGTGGAGGTTCTCCATTACACCGTTTCATATTTCCTGTATTGAATGAAATTATTTAGGCGGGTGAATTAAACGGCTTTGAATCCTTTATGTGTACCCGCTTTACCTGCTTTCCATTTTCATCTCTTAAGTCGTATATGACAGGAGAAATTACTTTGATAATGGTAAACGGACCGGTATATTTTGGAGCCAATTTAGCGGCAAAATGACGGACACTCGAAGATAAATGGTGTTCAAGTTTCATGACTTTATCCCCCAAATGACAACGCCAATCTCGATGACGGAGATTGTAATGACGGCTTTGTTGAGTGAAAGCTCGGGATAATTGGATACGCACCAATTGGAAGGTTTCGCATAACTTGTCTAATCTCGACCGGTGAGTTGTAAGCTGCTCGGGGTTAGGGTCTTTCGGGATATTCTCGACGGAGTCCACATTATCAAACAAGGGAACGGGCTATCGAATTCGGTATTCCAGGTTCTCGGCCAAAATTAAGAAAAGCAGGTGAAAAACCGGTGGACTGATGTTGCGCGGTATTAAAAGCAAATATGAAATCGGGTAGAAATCGGTCCCATTTACGGTGATCCGCATTGCAGAACTGGGCAATCATAGTTTCCAGAGTACGGTTTGTCCTTTCAACAGGGTTACATTGTGGGGTATAGGTCGGAGTGAAACGGTGTTTGATTCCGAATTCTTTCAAGAGAGCCTTGAAGATTTTACTGTCGTACTGGCTGCCATTGTCGCTGACTACTGTTTCCGGACAACCAAAACGGGTAATAATCTCTTCGTAGAATGCATGTGTTACGGCTTGCGCGGTAGCTTTTCGTAACGGTTTACATTGAATCCATTTTGTAAATTTGTCTTGCATTACAAGTAGAAAATCATTTCCCTTGGAAGATCTTGGTAGTGGTCCTGCCAAATCGGTGCTAACTATCTTCCACGGAAACTGATTTAGCGTCGGTTGCATTAATCCAGGCTTTTCTTGTTGTGACACCTTGAAAGCCTGACATTGTGTACATCCACGTACGTATTTTGCTATTTCGCGGAACATCCCCGGCCAATAATATTTGTGGGATATTCTCGCAATTGTTTTAGCAATTCCCAAGTGTCCTGCGGTCGGATTGTCATGATTTTCCTTCAGAATATTAAGTCGTAGCGGTTTGGGAACACATAGTTTCCACGGATCTTTCATTTCCGGTTCCGACAAATCGTTGGAATCCCCAAAGTGGCGATACAACCGGTTGTTTCGGATACAATAATCAGGGTAAGCGGCGGGATTTTTCTCTATTTCTGTTTTCTTGGAATCATACTAAATACACTCGATGGGATCATTCAGTACATACAATTCTTGATTTTTCATGGATTCGTCTCCATACGGCAAAGGATCTCGAGACAAAGCGTCGGCAACTCGATTTAATACTCCTTTTCGGTACTTAATTTCAAAGTCGTATTGTTGCAGGAAAATGCTCCATCGGGCTAATCTTCCACTAGGACTTTTAATAGAATGCAGCCATTTTAGTGATTGATGGTCGCTCAAAACGGTAAATCGATAACCTTCCAGGTACGGTCTCATTTTATCAATGCCCCACACAATGGCCAAACATTCCTTTTCGGTTACAGAATAATTCTTTTCGGCGGCTGTTAATGTTCGGCTAGCGTAGGCAATGATTCGGTCGGCTCCTTCTATATTCTGGGTCAATGCCGCAGCAATTCCCACATCTGAAGCATCGGTTTGTAAAATAAATGGCCGGTTGAAATCGGGACAAGCTAACACGGGGGCACTGGTCAACATATCTTTCAATTTGTTGAACGCGACTTGTTGCTCCTCTCCCCAACTCCAACGTCGATGCTGCTTCAATAAGGCGGTCAACGGACTGATAATTTTAGAAAATGACGGTATAAAACGGCGGTACCACGAAGCTATTCCTAAGAAACGACGGAGTGGCCTTACTGTAGACGGGCTTGGAATCTGCTTGATAGCTTCGATCTTTTCAGGGTCGGTATGAATACCCTCGGCGGTGACTACATGACCTAAATATTTTATGGAGGTACGGCAGAATTGACATTTGTCTGGATTGATTTTCAAGTTAGCCTCCCTCAGACGGCGGAAGACCTCTCTCAAATTGGTGAGGTGCTCCTCAAAAGTTTCTCCCAAAACGATAATATCGTCTAGATATGGAAAAGCGTGAGGATCCATATCCGGTCCGATGATGTTATCCATCAATCGCTGAAACGTGGCAGGCGCGGAATGTAATCCAAATGCCATGACTTTAAACTGAAATAAACCACGGCCTGGTACGGTAAATGCCGTAATGGGTTTACTTTCCGGTGTCAGAGGTATTTGCCAATACCCTTGTTTCAAATCAATGCTCGTTATGTATCGAGCCCGGCGGAGTTTATCCAGAATGGCACTTATGTACGGAAGAGGATATGCATCTTTCACGGAAACTTTATTAATCATCCGGAAATCAATGCAAAACCTTGGTTTACCATCCTTCTTCTTAACCACTACAACGGGGGAACTCCACGGACTGCTTGACGGCTCAATTACATTATCTGCTAGCATTCGGTATATTTCTTCATTTATGATCGCTTGCATCCTAGGGTTTTGTGGACGATAGCGCTGTTTAATCGGATCTTTCTGAGTCAGCTTAATTTCATGTTGGACTAGCGGTCTTGTTTCTTGCATATGCTCAAAACATGCTAATTCGGTTTCCAGGAATCGATCTAATTTATTTTGTTCGGCTACGGAAAATGCCGCTAGGTGTGTGTCTACTTCATCCCAGAAGCGCACACGTTTGGCCGGTTTCGTTTTGGATTCAACTTCCTTGATATTATGCGATATAAAATTATCATTGAAGTATACACAAGCGGACGGTCAATGTAGGGAAAATAATCCTGAGCTAAGAATGTCCATTCCTATTACAATCTCAGGTAATAATGACGGTAGATGTACAAATTCTGCTTCAATCTCACCACACCCCAAGTTTAATGAGATTCGGTGGGCGGTAGTGCTAGACACCAACTTGCCATTGGCCATTCTAGTACCTACTGCCTTGGTAGGAATAAGCTGCACATCGTAATCATGACATAAACTAACCACAATGTCATTAATAAATGAACGGGTGGCTCCGGTATCCACGAGAGCCGAGAACTCTCTTTCCAATACACGTACTTTTATGAACGGACGGTTTTCAGCCAAAGTCATATCAGCGGTATTTTTAAAAATAATTTTGTCAAACTTTACGCTCGAGGCAGAAACATTTTCTTCCCCTATATCATGTACTTCGGTTTCAGTAAGAATTTTTACTTTATTTTGACTAAATACCGATGGGATAATTTGCGAAACAGCAAAATCATCTGCATCCAAACTTCTAAGAGTATTCGGTGGTTTCGGTTTATCCATGAGATCAGAGGTATTACTTTTGACTAAGGTCTCTTTAACGGCGGTGAACGGACAATTAATTGGTTCGTCGGATAGTGCTTTCAGGCTTACGGCGGTGATTTTACGTTTTCCATTTTTATTTAGGAAGTCCTTATTCATTGGTCGGTTCGCGATGGTGGTGAGGTGAGCGGTTTTCACCTCCTTCATTGAGGCCTGCTCCACGGGAATCTGCTTAGGCCTCGTTACCTCGCAGTCCCGCGAGCGTTTCCCTGACCATGACACGAACAATCTCTTGACAACTCCGAGGCGGCCACATCTTGAACAAAACAACTTTGGCGGATTCCGACAGTTGGTTCTGCTGTGTCCTGTTTCCCCGCATCTCCAACAGGATATAGGCTGCGTGGCGGTCGGTTTCGGACGGGTTGGGCACTGCGTCTTGTAATGGCCCCGGAGGCCACAATCCCAGCAAGTCGGCTCAGGGATATTCGGTATCCCGGACTCGACTGGCGATTTCGGTTCTGACCCAGACTGCCTACCCTGTGAATCCACATTCATCATAATCGGATTTGGCATTTGTACCCTTACTGGCACCGGCAATACCCTTTTTTGCATGAGCCTCTGCTCAGCCTGCAGGTTCTCAAACTCCTTGGCCTGTAACATTAACGAAGGCATGTCGTTAAAAGTCCCTTGTCGGATGAATTGCCTATACTCCGGCAATAAGTTTCGGTGCAACCAGAACAATTCGCGTTCTGCGGTCATTGCTCCATGTCTCCTGATCAGCGTCTGCATATCGACAACATATGCAGCTGCGGTTTCATTCAGGCGTTGATGCCTGCGGCTGATCTGTACCTCCAGATCAATGTGGTAATTTGCATCCATGAAAAATATTACGAAGTCCCTCTGGAAATCTCCAAATGTTGTCCAACGGTGTCGGTTATTGCGATGCCACAATAACGCTGTTCCCTCCAACACTTCCGGTAAAGACAGCAACAATGCGTAGGAACGTAGCGGGGTCTGACGTCCCATCAAATTTTATTCGGTATTGATAAAATCTCGGAGCACTGTTCGGATTTTGAAATTTAAATCCCGGTATTTGCTGAATAGAGGGAATCGGTATGTTATACATGAGAAATTGCGGAACGGTAGGTACTTGCGGAATCATAGGTGTTTGAGGAACGGTCGGTATTGGCGGAATGGTCGGTAATTTCGGAACGGTTGGCAATTGCGGAATGGTCGGTGCTTGCATCCATGGCGGTGTCACATTTGACGACGGGGTCCTATCGTTCATAGGATTCGGCGGGGAAGAATAATTCGAAGTTGGCATTGACGGTGACGTCATTACTACGGTACTTGTAAATGTCACTGTGTTTGTAGTGGCTGTGGTTGCCCAATACGATGGCTGTACTATCGGTGTGCTCCTTATTGCTGGTCTTGCTGGAACAATAGAAGGACTAAACGTCGGTGTTGTGTTTAGTGCCACTTCGGTTGTCAATGCCCTGGTTAGTGATGCCATGGTACTGGCAATCTTTTCCAACATTCCACGCGGAGGGCGTATTATTCCTTTACGGACACCCTTCACGCACCTCCGGCGTAAGTCCTCGGCGGTTCCATTATGGTCAATATCATGATTGGCCAGCACTTCCTGAAGTTGTGCTTTCTTCAATAAGTAAATCCAGTTGACTTTCGAATCAACTTCGGATGTTTCAGTCTGGCTATCCTCGCTATTAGAGCAGAATTGCGCCATTTCGTCAAATTGAGCTATCATTTCTTCAATATTGGTAGGCGCAGGCTGCGGCGCCTTGTGTATAGCACCAGTGCACGCTGGGAACTCCATTTTATCCAATCAATCTCAAAATCAAAGTTTTCAACCCCAAAATAAACAATTTTTGCTCAGGGGTATGTAACGGAAGACGGTGCGGTAACCAAAACCAGTCCACACCTCCCTTCTAATAAGGCAGAAGATATCAAATCACTTGCCCCAATTTGGGCAACGAAGCTTCGATTTGGGGAGGTGACTCCAAAACGGTTGGGCCAATCCGCCCAAAAATCTTACAACCGGCTTCCTCGGTATCGATTTACTCGGAAAAGAAACTATGACTTGCCCAATCTGGGTTACGGTTGACTGGGAAAATCAAAGGGCAAAATATGGACAAAAATCAAAATTTGGGCAAAACGTTGAGGTGTAGTTAAAAATTCTACACCTCCCGGAACAATCAATTTTTAATTAAGATTCACGGTTAAAAACTTGATATTTCCCCTGAAACGGGGGACGGATCGAAAAACAAATTTCATTCCAATCGGATAACCGGTTCGATTACAATAAGAAATTCAACTCTACAATTTTCGGAATAAAAAAACAAAATTCCCCCTCGGTCTAATTTCAAAAGTCCCTGCTCGCGGGCGCCATTTTGTGACGTGCTTTGTCACTTTGGCGTTGAATACTTACTTCGGAATGATCTTTATCTCTCGGGCGCCAGATTTTTGCTAAAGGTTAACTCCTCATTGAGGACTTCTGCTAGGGCCCTCTTAACAAAGCCGTCACAGTGCTGTCAAAAGACTGCCTTGTCCCAGGATAGCGTCAGTGAAGAAATATAACCAGGGGCCGTATTTGACAGGGCAACATGATTCGCATTGAATTACAGGCTTTAATTGTAACTAAATGCCAGAATGGTTATACTGTCTTTTATAAGTTGATCTTAGCAGAGGTTTCATTCAGTTCCTTGCAATAAGACAACTTTTTTAACTATTGACTTTATTTTAAAAAACACAATGATAACACTGGTGAATGAATATTATGTAATCATTAATCTTTCGGAGGGAATGCAAGGAAACTCTGTACGTTCTTTACGGCAAGCGGTTATAGCAAACTAATAAGTTATTTACAGATATTTTATCAAGCAAGCAACTAATATAAATTCGTGCGGTATTTTCTATTAGGTACTAATCAAAGCGGTTAAAAAGCAGTGCAAGTGCAACGGGTGCAAACGGTTTCCGTCCGGCTATCAATACTCGCCCCCGCATCCGCAGATCATCTGTAGTTATTTATGGTTCAAATAATTACAAAATATGATTATGCACTTCAATTGATTCTGCTCTAATCTGAGTTAGTACACGGAATCCCTTTACACGGTAATTGCAAAGTAGTGTCAGCTCTTTCAACTTCATTCATACAAAGGATGTCTATAGCTCTTACTTCCGGAGATCACAGTGTGCAAAAACTATAGATATCTCAATCAACAGTACTCCGTTATTTCAGGAGATCACAGTGTACAACTGAGTACTGTGATCCAAAAACACACTTTGACCTGCAGTTCCTTCTTCCGGAGATCACAGTGTGCAGCAACTGCCGGTAGCTCATCTACACCCTTCCGTTATTTCCGGAGATCACAGTGTACAACTGAAGGGTGTGATCCTGTTTCACCTTTTTCACACTCTGACACCATACAATTACTTACAGTTCAATCAATATAATTATTATCGGTAAACGAGGTATAGATAGAGCCAGAATAAATCTACTTCGGATAATTTAAACAATTTATCTGTTCATTTCTACAGACAATGCCACGGCGCAGTCACAAGTAATGAATCCAGAACAGTTTCCGCTAAAATAAGCAAGCGGTGATATACAGGTATTATGCGGCTCTAAATCTCACCTTAATTGAATCTTGAATAATAATCACTTTCGGTAGTACCTCGGTTACTTACTTCTTGAAGTTCAAATTACCAGTTTGAAGTCGGAGTCGGAGGTAGAAATCGAAGTCAAAGGTAGAAGTGTCATTCTTAGGCTGCGATCTGGTTTAAATACCTTATTTCCTACGGGTATCATGGAAAGGGATTATGTGGAGGGATATTCCCTCTACCGCGACTCACATACATCACTATAATTAACATATTCGGCGCATCTTCCGAATCATGCTAGAAGAGGGTACAGGATTTTGACCCTAATTAACTAACTAATCTAACGAATCGATTAATTCGAGCGTTGAATGAATCAATCCTGGATTATTCGAAATATGAACTAGATAATTTCGGTGCTAAATAACATAAGTACTTTACAATAATATGATTATTCGGAATCATTCAATAATATTTCATTTTGCTAGTTTTGAAATGATATTATGAAATATTCATTCTGACTTTACGAACAATTTCTCCTGTTCCTTATTTGATAATCTACAATATTTTTGAGCTTCGTTACAAATGGCATCCATGAAAAATATGGTAAAGTCTCTTTGGAAATCGGCAAATGCAGCCCAGCGGCTACGATTATTCCGAAACCATAATAGTGCGGTTCCATCTAAAACTTCCGGTAACGATAACAATAAGGGATCTTCCGGTGTATTCAGCTGCGTAGCCATTCCATCTAGGGGTTCCAGGAACGTAGCGGGATCTGACGTTCCATTAAATTGAATTCGGTATTGATGCAAACGAGCACTACCCGGAGCTGCATAACTGTATCCAGGCACATGCAGAACATGAGTGAACGGAATATTCTACCCTTGGTGATCAAAAGTAACCGGAACATTGTGGGCAGTTAGTTGCGGAATGGAAGGTACTTGCAGAATCATAGGTGTTTGCGGAACGATCGGTATTTGCGGAATAGTTGGTAACTGCGGAACGGTCGGTATTTGCGGAATATTCGATAATTGCGGAATGGTCGGTGCTTGCATCCACGGCGGTGTTACATTTGATGACGGGGTCCTATAACTTGGATAGTTCATAGGATTCGGCGGAGGAGTATAAATCGGCGTTTGCATCGGTGGTGTCTTCATTATTACAGTGTTCGTGTATGTCACTGTGTTCGTAGTGGACGGCTGTATCATCGGTGTGCTCCTTATTGACGGTCTTGATTGAACAGCAGAAGGACTAAACGTCAGTGTTGTGTTCAGTGCAGCTTCGGTTGTCAACGCCATGGTACTGGCAACCTTTTCTAACATTCCCCGCGGAGGGCGTATTATTCCTTTACGAACACCCTTTACGCACCTCCGGCGTAAATCTTCGGCGGATCCACTATGGTCAATATCATAATTGGCCAGCACATCCTGGAGTTGCGCCTTCTTCAATGAATAAATCCAGTTGACTTTCAAATCAACTTCGGTCACTTCCGTTTGGCTTTCCTCGCCATTAGACCAGAATTGTGCCAATTCGTCAAATTGAGCTAGCCGCTCCTCAATATGAGTAGGCAGAAGCAAAGAAATCACTTCCTCAATTTGGGCAACGTAATTTGGGAAGGTAACTCCAAAACGGTTGAGCCAATCCGCCCAAAAAAGTTACCTATGGCTTCCTCGGTGTAGATTTATTTGTGAAGGAGCTATGATTTGCCCAATACGGGTTACGGTTGACTGGGAAAAAGGCAAAGGGCAAAATAGAGGTGAGAATCAAAATTTGAGCAAAACACTGAGGTGTAGTTAACAATTCTACACCTCACGGAACAATCAATTTTTCAGTCAGATTCACAGTTGAGAATTTGATATTTTCTCTGAAACGGGGGGGCGAATTGAAAAACAAATTTCACCAACAGGCCGTGGTGAACACGGGGAACAAGTTCCCGTCAAAACTTAGTAGATGCAGTGGACTACCTCAGCGCCAGGAAGTGACGACACATCCGGTGTTTGTAATTAGTGTTATCTGGGTAGATAGCGTGATCGGCTAGATAGCGGTATCAGTGATTGCGAGTTACCCGGTTTGTGCTGGCGATTGGCATCCGATGTTTGTAATTAGTGTTATCGGGTAGATAGCGTTATCAGTGATTGCGAGTTTGGTTGTTTGAATGTATATACAAGGTGTTTGTAAAGAGTGTGTTATGTTGTATATACAGGTAGTTTTTAAGAGATGTCCTAGACACGAGGTTTTGAAAGAGGTGTCATGGCGGCTATCACGTGATCCTTCGGTGGTCAACGAGGTGTCATGGTATCTGTCACGTGGTCCTTGAACGAGGCGGTCAACGAGGTGTCATGGCGTATGTCACGTGTGTTACATCGACGAGGTGGCTATCACTTGCTCCTTCAAAAAGGTGTCTGTCACGCAGGTCTTAAACGAGGTGTCATGACGTCTGTCACGTGTTACATCGACGAGGTGGCTATCATGTGTTCCTTCAACGAGGTGTCTGTCACGCAGGTCTTAAACGAGATGTCATGGCGTCTGTCACGTGAATCTTCAACGAGGCGGTTGTCACGTAGTCCTTCAACAAGGCGTTTATCACGTGTTGATCTCATTGTATGACGTATATCACATATGTCAAAACGTTTATTACACAGATGTCACAGATGTCTAGATATCTGGACGCCATCTATGAATTAATGAACTGTCATATCAGTTTACGTACATAGCTTTAAAAATGTCGCAACTTGTAGATTTTGTGGTAGATAATTACCAGTAAATTTTAAACGGAAACAGATAATACTTTGTTTTGCAACCAACTGATTGTATGCGATTGATATTTTATCTACGTATAATAATTAGAAATAATTAGTTTGAAATATTAATCTTATCAATGAGGTTTCCTGTCAACAACAAAATGAAAACGTAGACTGTTTCCTGTGCTGATATTGATAAGAGTGAAGCAAATTAGCCTGGGAATGTGATTACGCGATCTAGGTCACGTAGGCAACTGTAGGAATCGCTCGCAGCGTTGATAAGAAGGTGGAAATGTTTCAAACATAATTTGATCATTACACATTTGATTCTTGAACGAGTAGCTCGTGTTTTTGTGTGGTGTTTTCAATCAAAAAGTTAGTCTATATTATTATTTGATTATCAAATTGATCCAATGGAAATTAACTTTATATGAATATGATTCAAAATTGAAATTTATTATTTGATTAAGAAAACTCTCATTTCAAATTTAAATTGGAAGTGTTTAATTCTTTATAATAAATAATAATATTATGCTGTATTCCGAAATTTTTTATTTTCATTTTAACGACATTTCATTAGGTTTCACTTGTTTCACCTCTCTATTTGTTGTGCCTGACATCCAAGAGTATTTTTCCTTGTTTTAGAATGGATTTATCTGCTTTAAACGCTTCATCTCTGTTCCAGAGATCACCGCTGAAGAGGATAATCGAGCTGGAACAAATAAATTTAACATTATCAAGAAAGCTAAAATCCACGATACCAGATTCGGTGAATCAGTTTTGGTAGAGATCGAAGAATTCTCTGTATTTCTACCGCAACTCTTGACACAACTCCTAACACCATTTTTAGAAAAAATTAACACGAAACCATGTATGGGCTTCTTCTATAGGGGACAAGAGAATTTTGGAAAGAAGAACGCAGCTTATAAAATAGAATTTGAAGAAATTTCAATTGAAGGCCCTGGGACCGGCAGAATGAGGTAGGGTCTTTCTTTTGTCTTTTATCATGGATACTATCTGGAAAATAAGCTGTGATATCGTGAAGATTATCGATCAGGCTCAAAGCGATCTGTTAAAATCAAATTTTTCCCCTCAGGAGATGAATAAATGGATTGATTTCTGTAGTAAATACATACGCACTTTTTCAAGACATTTATCTAAGGATGTATTAAATTTGGCTAATAAGAATCAATTAATAACAAATATAGGACATATAAAACGTTTCAAAATTGTACTTCAAATTAAAAATAAACCTGCTGTAACAAATCAAAATCGTAGTGCTTGAATCAGATGGGAAGATGGAAAGTCTGCTTCCAAGTGCAGAATTAGAACAGGATATATTATCAATATTTAACATTTAGATCCTAGTAATTTTCTATACGATTCTTTCCATCTATTCAATTCAAGAATCTCTAGAATCCTTCATACAAATAATTTCCTAAAAGTTAATGCTACATTTTGTTGTGAATTCATAAAGAGAAATGTGAATGAGGAAAATATTGAAACCGACTTCAAATATTTCCATACGCAATCAAGAGCGATAGATAATACAACGAATATATTTGATTGGTTTAAAGATAATATCATCGAGAAAATTTTAAATGAATTAGAAAATTTTCAAGAAAGAGAGTCCAATTGGTCGCTCAAAACTATCATTAATTTACAAATTAACATTAACAAACATGAACTTATAAATTCAGGATCTTCATATATTCAACTCCCGCGGGAAATCGTAAACAAGCATGCTGTTATTAATATTAAGAACCATGATGAATATTGTTTTGCTTGTGCAGTAACAGCTGGACTTCACCCTGCTACTAACACACATCCAGATCGAGTATCTTCATATCCTCATTTTAGTACTGTTTTAAATTTACGAAATTTAACTTTCCCGCTGTCTATAACACAAATTCTCCTATTCGAGAAGCTGAATAATATAAGCATACACGTTTTCGTTTTAGAATTATGTAATGAAAAAATGATGATAATGACTGTAAGGAAAAATTCAAGGTTCTCCCTGCATATCTAACAAAAAACAAACTAGAAACACACTTTAATTTGTTGTTGATTCAAGATAAATATTATCGAGATGTAGAATCTTCAGATACACCAAATTTAGTTGATCCAATAGTTAAATTCCATTATTGCTTAATTAAAAATTTAGGTCGACCTATTAATGCGCAAATAACCAATAAGAATAAAACGTACTTATCTGAACGTTGTTTGAACAATGTCAAAAGTGAGAGCAAATATAAGACTCATATCGAGGATTGCGAGAGAATTAATACGTGCAAAATTAAATTCCCTAAGGAGTATCATTTAGAATTCAAAAATTTTGCAAATAAAATATCCATGCCATTCGTGATCTATTTCGAGTTTGAAGCACTTTTGCTACCAATTCAGAACTGTTCTCCATCGAATTCCGATTTATACTTAAATGAAACGCAGCTACATGAATTAAGTATTTTCACTAACGAATAACGTTTTTAAAACATACAATTTATTAAATAATGGTAGTTGTAGGTACAAATACAATATCAAGTCTGGCTAGATTCTGTAATTTACATATATAAATAATGTTCGGTATTAATGAACTCTAGGTGAAATCTGATATATGAAGAGTCATGTTTATTAACTCTGCTGATTATATAACTCCTCCATCCTTAAGAGGAAGTTTTGGCAGGTATGAACAAAACTGATGATGGGTCCTGGGTTGTTGGCTGACTTTTCTTCCGTGATAGGGTCTCAATGGTGACAGGTAAAGTTTCTGATTGTGGTCGATTAGCTCTGGATTTTCTGAAGAAATGTGTGATGTACCATATTATTCCTAGTAGAACTAGTACATACAAAGGAATTGTTCAGGGGTGGTGATTGGAGTTGAACGATAATGGTTCGCTGATATGCACAGTTTGAAAGCGGTTTCCTTCTAGTTGTATGCGATGTAATTCGTCGAGGGAAACTTCATTGATTTGTAAGTTACTTGTGTTCTCCATATGCTGATTTATCTTGATTTTTGGCAGGAGTAAAGGCTTTTCATAGGATTCACCTTTGTCGTTTACATAGATATATTTGTCAGTTCCGATACTGCAATCATATGGGACTTCAATGAGATAGGTTCCTTGAAGCATAACAAAGTCTGTTTGTTCACAATGCGTTTCGATCTTCTCTTGTTTTGGGAATATAGCGATGTAGTGCCCTTCATCAACTTCTTCTATGAGAGAGTTTTCGGTACTTATTTTAACCATATTGCAATCTGGTATGTTGTCCTGGACTTGGAGTATTGAGAATATACAGTCTTTATCTTGAATGCCATTAATGAGTTCGTTATTTGGGCATAAAAAGTCCGGATTCAAATATTTACATCGTTCTGATTCGTATTGAAATAGTTCGTTGCTCATTGTAAGGTAGGTATTTTTGGGGATGATGGTTGTAGAGTTTTGTGTTGGTATGGAGTATAAATAAATGGTAATGGATAAAGGTATTCGTGCGAACAAGAGGTATGTTCAGTGCAAAAACTAATCTCTCTTTTGAATAATATGCTTCTACTGAAATTATATCATATAGTTTGTGAATATCGTCGTAATCAGTATAAACTAATTGATCTATTGAATGATCATTTAAGAGTAAGTCTAATATTGCTTTCATATCATTTATAGATATTATGCTGTAATGCAACGTTCCAAGTTTAGCGAACGATATTGAATTTTCAATATTGGTAAGTATCGAATCCAGTGTATCCAAGTTAAATTTTATTTGCGTAAGTGCATCTCTAAGAGAGAAATAAAATGTTATGTTATTTTGTATTTCTTGGATTCTTTGAGTTATAATGCCTTGATTATGTAACATCAGTGATAGCGTTCTATTATTATTTTCTAGAATGTCGTGAGTTAAAGAGATTTGTTGATTAAGAGAATTTACAATATTACCTTGATTTTCCTGTAACTTTTCGATTGCTTCGTCATAGCGTTTAGCATCGTTCGCGTCTAGGTTTCCGGAAATAGCTTTAATTATATCGCCCAAGCCATTAATTAATCCTCGTTTCTTTCTATTGTTGAAAGGATATACTGACTGATACTTATCGGTTACACATTTGATTTGATATTCTATGTGCTGTTCTATTGTTAACAGTGAAAAGTCATAGTTTGATTTAAAGCCTTGTTCAACTAGCGATGTTTTGATTTGCCTATACTCATAGCTCAGTACATTGATTTCTTCGATTATTGGTCTCAAGTTTATATAATGCAAGAATGTGTGGGTACCTAATTTTACTTTAGCGTTGCCTAATCTAAATGGTAATATACCAGGATTTTGTTTCAAGTTGGTGATTTTAATGTTTTTAGTCAACGTCGGGGTCGTTGTCATCAATAGAAGAAGCCTGTAACAAATTAGTTTTCGTTACTAAAGCTTTCGGTTTTTTGAACATATTTTTATGATATGTATTACGTTGTGTTTTAAGTTTGATACCTTCGTCGTGTTCCACTATTTCTTTAGTGAATGGCGGTTTTAATTTATTACCTCGCGTTTTAACATTTTTTCTATACGTTTCCTGATTTTCCACATACTCAGCTGGTTTCTCACGGCTTTGATTTGCCTTTTCGATAATTTTTTCTTTCTGAGAGTGACTAATTTCATGTATTCGGTCGTAAATGATTTGGGTTCTTTCTTTATGATCTTGTACATAATTGTTCATGATTTCTTGGTTAATGTCAATATCAAAAAGATCTTTATTATTTAAATGTCCGTGAATAATGTCGATTGGCTTTTCTTTTGTTAATGAATGAATTGAATGATTGTACCCAAAGATAGCATAAGGCATTAAGCTAACAACATCAACATTAGGTTTCTCGAGTTTCAACGCTCGTAAGTGTTCAAGTAACGTAGAATGAAATCTTTCGACAGGGGCGTTACTGTTAGAGTTTTTGGAAGTAGTGAAGTGAAGGTTAATCTTATGAAGTTTGGTAAAATCAACTAAAGTAGAATTTTTGAATTCTGGACCGCTGTCCACTACTATTTGGAGCGGTATAACATGAAAAGACATGTACGTTATTAACGTCTGAACCACGGAAATAGCATTTGCCCCAGTGAGAGGGAACGCTTGTCCATATTTAGAGAATTTGTCAATGATAGTTAAGAATTTCTGGTTGTTTGCTTGAAAGACGTCCATGTGTACAATTTCAAATGGTCTTTTGGGTGTTGCGGTAATTTCAAACTCAATTTTAGGTGGATTTCGATCGTATTTAGTTTGTTGACATATTTCGCAGCTGTTTACGTAAAGTCTAACATCATTGGCGATGTTCGGCCAGTAATATTTACGCTTAATCTGTTGAATAGTTTCTAATATGCCGCGGTGATTTGTTTTGGTTTCGTGGTTGTATGTCAACAGTTCTTTCTGTCTGTCCGTATTGGTGATGTTTTCAAGTTTAATTTTGCACTTTATAAGATTGAAAGCCGAATTTTTAAACGTCTGTATCATCAAGTTACTTAGCATTTTATACAATTCGTCTTTGTCGTCGTTTTCAAAATAAAAAGCGTATGTTTTTTTTGGTAGGCCGTGTTCTTTAAAAAATGTTAATACGGGTTTTAAGTCATTGTTTACAATATAGATGTTCCACAAGGTCTTTTTATTATTTTCCCTTAAGCATTTTCTTGTGAATTTTCGAGGTCTAGTGGATTTAATAAGGTATATTTGATTTTGAAAGGTGTTTATGGATGACTCGCTTGGATTTATTCCTTGAACTGGATCTTCTGAATTGGTATGGATTGTTCCATCGGTTTCTTCAACATCAGTTATATCTGGCGTTTCCGTTATATTATTTGCGATTGATACTAAGTCAATATTTTCATCTCCTGAAACGGTTTCGTTAAATCGTTCCATGTATTCTAAGAACGGGGTTCTAGCGGTATTTTGAACTTTTGATTGTACTGATGTACCGGGTGTTTCAATTTCGGAGGGGTGCATTTCTATGCGTGACAACGCATCGGCGTTGGTGTTTTTCTTGCCCTTTTTATAGAGGATTTGATAATCAAATTCTTCTAATTTCAAGCGCCATCTGACAAGTTTGGAATTTGGGTCTTTTAGAGACATAAGCCATTGCAATGGTTTATGATCGCTGATGATAAGGAATCGTTTCCCATACAAGTACGGTCGAAAATATTTGGTTGCCCAGACAATTGCCAGAAGTTCCTTTTCAATTGTACTGTAGTTTTGTTCGGATTCACTGAGTGTTCGTGATGCATAAGCGATCGGTTTATCACTGCCAATAGGGCCTTGAGATAAAATTGAACCTATTGCAAAATTACTAGCGTCAGTGGTAAGGTTGAATGGTTTGTCGAAGTCTGGATATTGTAAGATCGGGTCATTCGTCAATATATGTTTACAGTAGTTAAAAGCCTTCAAAAATTTTTCGTCGTGTATTATTTCGGATCCTTTCTTTAAACATAATGTAAATGGTTTTGTAATTTTCGCAAAGTCTTTAATGAACTTCCGATAGTAACCCAAAAGCCCAAGAAATCCTTTGATTTCACGTGTGGTTTTCGGAATAGGATATTCCATTATTGCTTTTACTTTTTCGGGGTTAGGTTTCACACCATCAGATGTTATTAAGTGCCCTAGAAAGGTAACTTCTTTCTTGAGAAATTCCGACTTATCTAGTTGGATCTTAAAGTTGCTCTCACGAAGTCTTTGAAAAACTTTCTTCAAATTTACCATGTGTTCCTGAAGGGATGTGGAAAATATAATGATATCGTCCATATATACGAGACATATTATATTTTGTAGGCCTTTCAGGATGTTGTCCATTACACGTTGGAAGGTGGCTGGTGATCATATAATATCGCTTCTTACAATCCAACTTTTCTCCTTTATTCCCAACAATTTGACGTACATTTTATCATCTTTGTTTCATTTGTTTTTGTCACCTTGAATGGAGCCATATTTATAGTTCTATGTTTACGTTTATTATATTTTTCTGTGATTTCTTGGAGTATATCAATTCATCTATATTTTCCTTTCAAACTAAATTGTTTGTAGAGCGCTTCTTTCAAGGTTCGAATAACACGTTCAGCAATGGCGGCTTTCTTCACACGATACGTATCATAATGGTTGATTTTGTGTTTTTTCATCAACTCGTCAAAATGCTTATTAAAGAATTCTTTACGTTGGTCGCTTTGCAGATTCCTAGGTTTACGTCCTCCTCCTCCTCCTCCTCCCTCAGTCAATATAGAATTAACTGCTTCGGCTGATTTCGTTTTCAATGGACGAGTCCTCATGAATTTCGAGAAGCAATCGATCATCACCAAAATATACCTGAATCCTCGATTTTCACGAGCATAATCACCCATTTCGGCTAGATCCATCTGCCACAAGTCATCCAGTCCCTTCAAAATTGTACGACGACGTTTGAAATTTTTTTGGGCTGGCTTATGAATCTCATCGACAACTTGTTGCATCGTTTTTCGATTATTGTCAGAGGTAAACATCAGTTTTGTCGGTTTATTTATAGAATTTGGAGTTACACATTTTGGGTTGGTTGATGGGGTGGAAGTGGTAACATCATTTGATCTTTTCTTCGAAGATGTCGTCATACGTTGTTCCAACGCCAGCAGCCTACTCATAATATCCTCCTGATGTACATCCATTATGTTATAATCTATAGTGATCTTGTTCAATTTATCATTATGATCACGCAAAATAACGCGTTGACTCTTATGATATGTTTCGAAATTATCAGAGAATTTCTTGAAGATATCGAGTATATAAGCGGTATTCGCCCCAACGGTTTTGAGATCCTTAGCATTTTTCTCCTTGTATTCATCCAATTCTTTATATAAACTCGTGAAGCTAGCATCATTTTAATTTTTGTGCGATTGCATGTTGATGAAGAAACTACTCATTTCTCCAATTAATTTCTGAATCTTATGTGAAAAGTCATCGTTGAAGATGCGCTCCAAGTTCTTCCCAATTTCCGCACTCGCATCATCGACATAAATCTTGTTTGCAACATCGTTCTTGAATGTGGGCGTTTTCACATTACAAATTTTCACGTTCTCGATATCTACATCATCATCTGGTGTACGGGCTAGAATGTGTGAAAACATCGATTGTCGGAGAGCGTTGATGCTGGTTGAACCACCAAGCACATATCTTCGTCCAAACTTATCAAGACTCATCGTGTAATTGATATGAAACAGTAATGAACACACACTAATATATGATATCGGCTTCTCGAAGATCATTTAATGTAGCGACTATCTCATTGTCGTGCGATGTTTTCCCAGCTTGTTGAGCCATCAAAAGACTCAATCGTTCCACAAGCTCGTTCGGATCGTCCCAGTACACGTACTCCACTGATTCGTTGTTATATGTCAGTAGGTGTAATGGACGAGTTCTGGGACGGAAGTGCATCCGGTCTGAGTATAGGGAATTGCGTGAGTGTGAGAGAGAGGTGTATATGTTTGATGTGATTCTGTGTTCTGAGGGTAATGGACCATAGAGTTGGATGTTGCGTATAGAATAGAATAGAAGTGTGTTGTAGACCATAGAGTTGGATGTTGTTGAAAGGATGTAGGTGATAAGGATTTTATTTTATTTATAAAGAGTATACAGGGTGTGTTTAAAAAGTGTGTCACATGTACAGAGTCACGTGACTAACACATGACAGCATGGCGACCATAAGGACCCAGCTGTCATGGCGACCATAAGGACCCCCAGCTGTCATGGCGACCATAAGGACCAGCCCCCAGCTGTCATGGTGACCATAAGGTCCAGCTGTCATGGCGGCCATAAGGACCAGCTGTCATGGCGACCATAAAGTCCAGCTGTCATGGCGACCATAAGGACCAGCTGTCATGGCAACCATAAGGTCCAGCTGTCATGGCGACCATAAGGACCAGCTGTCATGGCGACCATAAGGACCAGCTGTCATGGCGGCCATAAGAACCAGCTGTCATGGCGACCATAAGGACCAGCTGTCATGGCGACCATAAGGACCAGCTGCCATGGCAGACCTAAGGTACAGATTGCTTCGTAGAGATGTCGCCATCAAGTGACAGCTGTCATGGCGGACCTAAGGTACAGATTGCTTTGTAGAGATGTCGCCATCAAGTGACAGCTGTCATGGCGGACCTAAGGTACAGATTGCTTTGTAGAGATGTCGTCACCAAGTGACAGCTGTCATGGCGGACCTAAGGTACAGACTGCTTTGTGAAGATGTCGCCATCAAGTGACAGCTGTCATGGCGGACCTAAGGTACAGATTGCTTTGTAGAGATGTCGTCACCAAGGACACTGGAGGGGGCTCCGCCACCTCTAGGAAGCAATCTGTACCTTTGGTCCAAAGGTACAGGCTGCTTCATGGAGATGTCACCACCACGTGACAGCTGTCATCGAAGGTACAGAATGCTTCGTGGAGATGGCGCCACCAAGTGACAGCTGTCATGGCGGACCTAAGGTACAGATTGATTCGTGAAGATGTCACCACCACGTGACAGCTGTCATGGTGAGCTAAAGGTACAGGCTGCTTCATGGAGATGTCGCCACCACATGACAGCTGTCATGGCGAACCAAAGGTACAGGTTGCTTCGTGTAGGTGTCACCACCACGTGACAGCTGTCATGGTGAGCTAAAGGTACAGGCTGCTTCGTGTAGGTGTCACGTGACAGATATCATGGCGGACCAGAGGTACAGGCTGCTTCGTGGAGGTGTTGCCACCAATTCGACTCGTCCGACTCATGCGACTCGTACGGTTTTGAAATCACAGGATCTGTCACGAGGTGAGATATGGTGTCTGTCACTTCGACGGAGAGTGTCTGTCACAAGGTGTCATGGTGGCTATCACGTACCATAGAGCTGAAGGTTACAGAGCTAACCCAACTCAAAACCATAGAGCATCATGGTGGTGGAAAGAGTTGTCATGATGTATGTCACGTGAGGTCTTCATCGAGGTGTCATGTCGCGTCTTGGAGGGTGTGACGTGGTGGATCCATGAAGCATCTGTCAAGACGGATCTATGAATGTCAACCATAGCTTTATAGGTATCAAATGAAAAGTCTTGATATGCAGAATGTTAATTTTATTGAATTGAAGATCCTACGATCACAGTTTACCAACGGTGATGACGTCACGGGAGGCATTCACTGTTTCAATCCGGCGACCATAGTTTACGAACGATGATGACGTCACTGCTTCGAACCGATGACATTAACTGATTCAACCCGGCGACCATAGTTCGTGAACGATGATGACGTCACTGCTTCAAGCCAATGACAGTAACTGATTCAACCCGGCGACCATAGTTTACGAACGATGATGACGTCATCATCGTTCACGAACTATGATGGTCAGATGAGGAATAAATGCGAGTAATAATAATGATACTCTATGTGTAAATGTGAATAGTTGGAGGTTATGATAAAGATATCCAGTAAGTTTGTAAATGTGTCATTATGCATATATCTTTTGAAGAATACACACGTATACTTTGAAAATTTGTGGAGAAAGTTCATGAACTAAGAAGAGACTTGAATTTTTACGAAGATAAAATAAAAGTTATAAGACTGTTGAATACATTCACAAGTGCAAAAAGTGAAGATAATGATGGGAGTGGGGATGTTAAAAACAAATTTCGTGATTCTAACCACAATTCTGAATGGTATTCTATACGCGAACGTTCCCCAACACGTTGAGCGCATTTATATTTGTCTGAAGGATGTTGCAACCGATGGTGGTGGGGGGTGTAACCGTACCGAATGGATTCCGATGAATTTTAGAAAAATCAACGATAATCAATTAGAGGTATTCGCATTCAACATTCCTCAAGATAATCGTACCACCATACATTATAAACTTAAACTTTTATTCTTTGATCGGAGTGAGGGAGATATGGCTGAATGGCAATTGCTCCAACAATCATCATGTTTACCACATGTCATACAAAAGACAATATCAACACCATCCACACGTACATCATCCTCACTAGACGAAGAAATTTCTAAAATTTTCGCAATTTTGTATGCAAGTTTATCTTCTTTATCAGTACTAATGTTGAAAATGTTTGTTAAATATGTAAAGAAGGCTATTTACCATGTAAATAAATGATTGTATGAAGATATAAGTGTTTTAATAAAACAAAAGGAATGATAATTATAATAATATATTGACATTATCATTTGCTAGTTCATAAGCTTTATTTTTGTGATTGATAACACATTCTATCAATGACTCGATGTTGATATCACTAATCAATTGTTCACCCCCCTCTTCTTCTGCGGCATGAATAATATTTCCTCTTGCATACCATTTCAAATCGCGGCGAAATTCTGTTTCACTTCGTTACCAATATCGATAGCATGAGATATGTTAGACCATTTACGTATTAATCGCATTCCTCGATTTTGTAATTTTCTGTCGGCATCACGCCAACCATCCTCCTGTCGACGCATCAGGTACCATTCTGGTCTCATATCATTCGATGTTCGATATAATCCTGAATAATATATATTATATAAATTTTATCATAAAAAACAAAAGTAATTACCTAAATTTCGTCTCTTTCCGACATTTATAGGAGGTGGAACAATATTTGGTGCAATGTTATTCCGTAAAGTGATAACATTTATTTGAATTTGTTGAGATAAGCGTTGAGATCGTTCTTTCGCAAGACATTCACGTTCCTCAGCTCTTTGACGTTCTTGTTGTTCATAGAATTTCTCGTACTCACAATATTTCATCATAATAAATTTCATTAACGAAAACAGTTCACGTAACTCGATGACTTTAGGAGTTCGCATTTGCATCAATAATGATTCGAAATCAATAGCATCTAGAACATAATATTTCTTTGGTGCATCAGTCTTATCACAAATTTCTAAATGGTGTATATGCGGGTTTTTCCTCAACAATCTTGTTATAACACCCTTTTTAGCATGATATTTTTTGCCGCGATAACCTAACCAATCCAATAGATCTTCATTCATCAGAAAGCGTTGGTTTAGTTGAATATTCCAAAATAAATAGTTTCTTTTATCGTTTCTTATATCGATCCCAAATTTTAGACACACTTCTTTAACTGTTAACTTAATAAGATTGTTGGTGGACCATGTAGCCACATTTGAATCACGAACGCACGCTGCTAAGTTCATTTTTATAACTGAACATTTTCTGAAATGATTCTCTCTTACATACGTGAGAACGTGAACGTGAATAGTGAGGGTGGGGGGTAACTCTCCGTTTCGATGTCATTGCAAACGTTGATAACTGACTGATAACGTCACTAGTTGTTTCAATTTGTTTCATTTCCAGCAACCGACTACCATAGTTTACAAACTATGATCGTCGGATGTTTACATCACCACCTACCGTTTGAGAAATAAAATATCAAATATAATAATAATAATAACATTTATTGGGAAAGATACATTCTGATAGTACATCATTTAGAACTAAAATTATAACATTATGATTCATCACCTGGTTCTTCACACCAAATTCCGAACTGATCCTGTAATCGGAGAATACTCCATTATACGATCGTTAATGATGATGCAATAAGCCCTGGTGTTTTTGGGAAAATTCAGGAAACTTTCCATCTCTAGTTTGACGTCAACTGTTGATGACTTTATAGCATCGTTTTGTTTTGAACAGTCAATCACAAAAATTGCTCTATTCTTGAATGCTATATAATCTAACATGGGTTCGCTTATTATTTTATTTGAAAATGATTTCTGGAAATCATAGTACATCTGGTATGCTTCCACGTATTGCTGGTCGGTGAAATTCAATTTCATTGCTTCATATGGATAACACTCTGAATTCAAGTATAATTTTACATTTAGCAAGTTTATATTATCGAAATATGCACTGTGCTTAACAGGATTATTTTTTTGATCAGTTTGGAAAGCTAGAATCACATATCTAGGACGTTCCAAATTCATTGATGTTTTAACAGCCCAAATGTCACGAGTGCTCTCCTTCTTCAACGGATTTTCATGCAGATCCCAACTACGGAATGGAATCAAAATAGGCTTCTCAGCACTCAAATTCCCCAACATTTGAAATTTAACTTGATCACTTGGAAACACATGTCGCACTTTTAATGCTATCGTCTTCACATTTATTTTAGCCGTTTTCGTGCCTGTGCTATTAGTATAGCAATCGTTATCGGTTCGAGACCTTATCAAGCGCAGCTTATGTTTTCCACTCAAAACTTTGTTATAGTCAATGAATAGGCCCAGTAGAAAATTCAACGGTATCCATAAATTGATTTTATTATTGTAGACTGAACTCAATACATCCTTAAATGACCATCCAGAAATAGCTAGAGGTATAGATTCATGTTTGGCATATGTTAGATAAGCTCTGATGGTGCTGACAATACCAGGATCACGTACTTTGTCTATCTCTTTTCCATTCAATTCATAACTGATATATTCCACTATGGGTATGTCTTTTATTGCTGAAATCCAAACCCATGTTCTCAAGTGATGGCTACTGCAACAACAACCTTCTCAGATGAATTCTTTCCATATAATGAGTGGTGGTGAGTACTGGATTATTATTAATTGTTGGAAGCCATAATCCCTAGCGGTCTTTTTCAACTCCAACCGTATAATAATTTCTTCTCCACGAAAATTTACCCGTTCCCAATTCTGATCTAAAATATTCAGTGTGATGTTATCGAAGGACGTCTTGCTGATGACCGGTAGATAAATAAGATTCTTCGGCTCTATATCAATGGAAAACTCAGGTGGTACAAGAGGTGAGAACTCATATATCGTATGAGCTATCTCATTGTTATAATATGCTCCTGCGGTTAAGTTACACTCTACTCGTATTGTTTGAACTTTGATTATGTTTATAGGTCGATCAGATACGTGTAGTTCGCGAGATGTCAATTTCTTTTTGCTGAATCCCAACAGTTCGCTTATACTATCTTTAGGAATAAAATTCACTTCGAAATCACTCTTCAGCTCTGTGTGTAGAGTGTTGTTGTTAGATTTTATTGATAATTTCCGGTCACGTTCTTCTTGCTTCACTCCTATCCCAAAAACTGCACTTTGTATGAAATCCTCGATGTCTGTCAACTCGTAGGACCCCGTAGGTATAGTTACTACTTCTTCCTCACCCTTCACATTTTTATAATAAAATTTATTAGAACCTTCTTCAATGTTCGGAATGCCATTGTACGTATGCAAGCCAACAAGTGCGATAGAATAATATGAATGAGGATCTAGTTCTATAGGTGGGTGGAAATCTACAGATAAGCGGGAGCTCTTACCCGTGATAGTGAACGTCTGAGACATGATTGATGAAAACTTTACCAACAATCTGTTTATATACTAATAAATGCAGGGTTAGTCGAGCACAACTGAAGAGTTAGAGAGGAAATCTAAACATAACTGACCACAATTATAAGTGTTATATTGTTGAAAATTATCGTGATTGAATAATATCTTACACTTTTTGAAATAATCCACTAGTTCGCGAGGGGGGCGTAAATTGCCAAAACTATCATAATATAAAACTGTATCACCGACTTTATTAAACCCAACCCAGTGAGTGCCTCCATTGTCCGAGCTATCTAAATTAACTATTCCACGCTCGTTTTTCCATGGTCCGTTGGATGGCAGTTCATCACGCATAAATACTCCTCTAAAATGGGGAATTTTCAGAGCTTTTGCTAGTTTTCGTAGATCGAGATCGGTCAGAGGTCTTCTGGGTAGGTTTACTGACAGTTTTTTGGATGTTTATTTAAATATAGACCAAGACCGTTGCGATACTTTTTCAAATATAGACCAGATCCTTGTTTTCCCAAAGCTATAGCTTCCATTGTTTTATTATGTCTTTCCGTTTCCTCCAAGGTTTTCCGAGCTGCTTTGCTGTCGTTGACGGCCTTAGCGATGCCTGCACCACCTCCCGCCAATGCTCCAGTAGCTGATAAGCCGGCAAACAGAGGAATTAAAAATGGTAGAAATCCTCCAGTCTTTGGAATAGGAATTACTCTTGGTAACCGAACATTTTTCCGACCACCTGCTTTTTTGAATTGTTTTCGTGCAACTTTCAACGCTGTTTGGGATGTTTTCTTCAGATTGGATGAGTCAAACTTATTCTTCATAACTTTTCTCACCCCATCGACAATTGCACTTCCGAACCCAACCTTCTTTCTCATACCCATCCCCAATTTCCTCTTTGCCTTCATAATTTTATTTACACCGAAAGCGGCAATCCTTTCTCCAAATTTTGTGTCTTTAGATTTGACACGTTGCCAAGCAGCTTTCTCTAATATTTTATCCGCCTCGTGACGTCCTTCCAAACTAGCGTTTCGCAGATATGAAATATCGTGTTGGCGGCAAGCTTTATCGAGTGGATTGATACCTGAATCTCCTCTTCTCAACCGTTCTTCTAATTTTGTACCGGGACCACAGAATTGATAACCAGGAATATGAAGTTCAAACGGGAGCTTGTTTATAAGCGTATTGAGAACACCTTCTCCTACGTACGCTTCCATACAGACTGGTTTGAATTCAAGATTGCACCGTTATTTAACGAGGGGAGGGAGAAAGACCAAAGATCTCAAAATAATATTTTTTATTAATTTCAGAATTTTCTCAATACTAAAGACTTAAGTATAATCTTAACAATATATGTTTCAAATATTATAATCTTCACTCTTGATTCACCCTCATATTCACGGAATTTTGTTCCATTATAATAACCATACCCTCGAGTCAATAATATTCCAGCTATTTGTTTGTTCCTAATAATCTCCAAATGGTTAATGATGGGTTCATTGAACGAGATCTGAATTATTGATCCAACTGTTGTGATTATTATCTAGACCCAACCATTTCACATACTGTTGACCCCTCCTCTTTCGTAATATTTTTTCGACTAAATACACATCTGGTGGTTTTGTTTTCTGTAATTCTTCCTCATAGAAACAGCCGCTGATTGGTGCGTTGGTCATATCTTCTAGTAGATATGTGACCGGGTTGGTAATTTTTACTTTGATGATTTTAAATAATTCCGTACTCCAATTGGGCGTAAATCCCTTCTCAAAAATATGTTTAGCCTTACTTATTCGTACCACATCTCCAACGTTGTATTTGTGAGGCAGAGCTAACTTGATGTGTGAGTAGGATCGCTTCAATATTTCGCTCTCAATCTGTTTCGTCACTTTTATTGGAGCCATATTTATAGTACTATGTTTACGTTTATTATATTTTTCTGTGGTTTCTTCAAGTATATCAAGCCATTTGTATTTCCCGCTAAGACTGAAATGTTTGTAGAGCGATTCCTTTAACGTTCGAATGACACGTTCAGCAATGGCTGCTTTTTTCACACTATACGTATTATAATGATTGATATTATGTTTCTTCATTAGATCGTTAAAGTGTTTATTGAAGAATTCTTTTCCCTGATCGCTTTGCAGATTCCTAGGCTTACGATGTCCTTCTAGCAATATAGAACTGACCGCTTTCCGAACCTCTTCGGCTGATTTCGTTTTCAGCGGGCGTGTCCATAGAAATTTCGAGAAACAATCGATCATAATCAAAATGTATTTGAATCCTCTATTTTCACGAGCGTAATTACCCATTTCAGCCAGATCCATTTGCCACAAATCATCCAAACCTCTTATGATTGTGCGTCGTTTGAAATTCTTCCTACTCGGCTTATGAAGCTCATGCACAACTTGTTCTCTACTCATCTTATCAATGTGGAAATCTAGTGTAGAATTAATTTTTTGGGTATATTCACAGGATTTGGAGATATACGTTTCACAGAGCCCTGCTTTGTTGTTGTGGATGATGAGGGTCTCTTCTTAGAAGGTTCCACAGATGTCATTCGTCGTTCTAACGCCTCCACTTTACTAGTAATGTCATTTAGACGCATGTTCACACTGTTAAATGTGTTATTGATCTCTTTCAATTCATTTCTGTTTTCCCTCACACTATCACTGATTGTTTTATACTCTGATTTTATATAGATCCCCATTCCATTATATTTATTCTGAATGTCCATCAGATGTTTATCAATGTTGAGAATAACCTTCTCATTCGTTAAGTTATGTTCATCCTTGTTGATATCTTTGATCAAATTATCAACCCTAACATTGAAGGTATCTTTTAGACTGGTTTCCGTTTCCAGATTCAGTTTGTGTGTTAATTTATCAACATATACTTTATTTGCAACATCTCCATCATCATTCGGTGATTTTACGTTGCAAAATCTACGATTTTCCATATCATAACTTCTCATCGGAATAATCCTTGTCCGTGAACTTGTTTGAAATTATTATTAAATACATTTGTATCATATATCCACATGGAAGAGGAGGCTCTGCCAAACTTATCCATTGAAACCATCTTTATAACTGTGATGAATTTGTCTTACACCTGGTTTTTGTTCAATTACCCCTGCCGCTATCAATTCTTCTATTATAGAGATTATCTCGTTGTGATGATTATGGTTACCTGCATGCAAGGATGCAACAAGAAGTCTCAGTCTATCCACAATTTCGTTAACGTCATCCCAATAAACATATTCGATAGGTATCTCGTTATATTCAAGCATATCATTTTTGATATATGCACTTCCAGTGTATGTTTTGGCTCTGGGTCTTTTCATGGAATTAATCAAAGGTTTCAGTACATTTTTGTATTTTACAATGTTTCTTATTCGATCAGCTGGATCGTTATTACGTCTATGGGCACTAGTCATTTCCATCATTTGACTGTAATTTTTCCCATCTTCCACAGTGTAAGTATTAGGTAGAACATCTCTGTAAAATATCAAATTATACAGTCCTGTGGTACCCTTGAATGGAGTACCCTTGATAATTATATTACTCTCACTTGCAATTTCTATAGGTTGATTACCCATGAACCATTTGTCTAAAGTTGAATTATATTGCAATCCCATTCTATCATCGTATTTCTTGACATCATCATCCAATAGGAATCCTTCCAAGTAATAACGTGCTAATGTGGGGTATTGTTGCAGAAACTCCTCTGTAGCCTCTGCATTATCTTTCTTATGTTTTCTGAATTCTTCACGAATCTGATCGATAGTAGGTTCGAGGGTAAACACATCCTCCTCAGTATTTTGGGGGTTATATACGAACTCGTCCCCTTCAGTTACAATATTTGGGATTGGTATGTTCTCCATTTGTGTTGCTGTAGAAACAATACTTTTAGGTTTAACCAACGAATTTTGTTTGATTATTTCAGCATTTCTCGCAATTTCCTCCAGAGGTTTAGGTACATTCCTGAACATATCATCTAAAATCTCATCATTTTCAGCTTTACCCAATTTCACAGTCATATATTTTTTCCTCACAACGTTTGCTAACTCCCAAATTTTTTTCTGCAATTGTTGTTTTTCCTTTAGCATGTTACTCACACCCACGTCCATGCTGAGCGGGTTGTCTATTTCAAATGAAAGTATATATACATGTTAGATGTATATATAACTATCAAAACCTTTGCGATAACGTCCTTTGTTCATATCACAGTCTTTGTTTATCATAAGGAATCCATATTTATCTTTCCAACATACGCTACATATCTCTTTGAATTTTTCGAGTGATATGTCGGTACTTACATGATCGGTGAATATATGTTTCAAATTGAGCTCATCCTGTTTGAAAATAATCAAGCAATTGGTATTGTCGCGCAATCCATGTTTTGGACATTTAGCAAAAGACTGACAAAGATAGAAACTATCAATTGAGTTGTGTCTCCCTCTTGAAAAATAAGCACGAATTTTCTCCTGTTTCTCAAACATCACGTCATCAAATATTATTATCGAATTAGGCCTCGCTTCTGTGGGGTCTATGACCTCATCACTTTCGGTACAAGGGAAATATTCAAGCCCCTCAATTTTCTTCAATGTCTCCTATAGTAACTGGTATTTTGGTTGATGCAAAGACTTTGAATATATGTACACGTTTTCAAATTTCAGACCGTTTGCATCTAACAATAGAGATAAAATCACATTTGTTTTCCCACAATTACTTGGACCACAGATTATTGTTCGTAGAGTATTAGGCAGCAAAGAGCTGTGACGTTGTGATTGTTCAACATTCTCATTGCTTGACCCTAAGTTCATAATACTCAACGAGTCTTTTTGCTTAACAATCTTCATCATGCCTGAAGGCAAATCGAAATCATACTGGAACATATGTTAATAAGCATTTGTTTATATACTAGATGATGATGTTATATTGTATATGTCTGATCATGCGGTTAGGTGCTTCTACGCTTCTGTCAAAATCAGGTTTCAAATACATGTTAAATAGGTATGAATGTTGAAACACGTGTCGGAATGCTGAAACACGTGTCTGAATGCTGAAACACGTGTCTGGATGCTGAAACACGTGTCTGAATGCTGAAACACGTGTCTGAATGTTGAAACACGTGTCTGAAACACGTGTCTGAATGTTGAAACACGTGTTGAATCATGCGAAAAACATGTGCATGAATGTATTACAATCATTATGATTATTCACATTTTATTCCTCATTAGCCCATCATAGTTCGTGAACGATGATGACGTCATCATCGTTCGTAAACTATGGTCGCCGGGTTGAATCAGTTACTGTCATTGGCTTGAAGCAGTGACGTCATCATCGTTCACGAACTATGGTCGCCGGGTTGAATCAGTTACTGTCATCGGTTCGAAGCAGTGACGTCATCATCGTTCGTAAACTATGGTCGCCGGATTGAAACAATGAATGCCTCCCGTGACGTCATCACCGTTGGTAAACTATGATCGTAGGATCTTCAATTCAATAAAATTAACATTCTGCATATCAAGACTTTTCATTTGATACCTATAAAGCTATGGTTGACATTCATAGATCCGTCTTGACAGTTCGCGTGACAGATGCTTCATGGATCCACCACGTCACACCCTCCAAGACGCGACATGACACCTCGATGAAGATCTCACGTGACAGACATCATGACAACTCTTTCCACCACCATGATGCTCTATGGTTTTGAGTTGGGTTAGCTCTGTAACCTTCAGCTCTATGGTACGTGATAGCCATCATGACACCTTGTGACAGACACTCTCCGTCGAAGTGACAGACACCATATCTCACCTCGTGACAGATCCTGTGATTTCAAAACCGTACGAGTCGCATGAGTCGGACGAGTCGAATTGGTGGCGACACCTCCACGAAGCAGCCTGTACCTTCGTTCCGCCATGACATCTGTCACGTGAAACCTACACGAAGCAGCCTGTACCTCTAGCTCACCATGACAGCTGTCACGTGGTGGTGACACCTACACGAAGCAACCTGTACCTTTGGTTCGCCATGACAGCTGTCATGTGGTGGCGACATCTCCATGAAGCAGCCTGTACCTTTAGCTCACCATGACAGCTGTCACGTGGTGGTGACATCTTCACGAATCAATCTGTACCTTAGGTCCGCCATGATAGCTGTCACTTGGTGGCGCCATCTCCACGAAGCATTCTGTACCTTCGATGACAGCTGTCACGTGGTGGTGACATCTCCATGAAGCAGCCTGTACCTTAGGTCCGCCATGACAGCTGTCACTTGGTGACGACATCTCTACAAAGCAATCTGTACCTTAGGTCCGCCATGACAGCTGTCACTTGATGGCGACATCTTCACAAAGCAGTCTGTACCTTAGGTCCGCCATGACAGCTGTCACTTGGTGACGACATCTCTACAAAGCAATCTGTACCTTAGGTCCGCCATGACAGCTGTCACTTGATGGTGACATCTCTACAAAGCAATCTGTACCTTAGGTCCGCCATGACAGCTGTCACTTGATGGCGACATCTCTACGAAGCAATCTGTACCTTAGGTCTGCCATGACAGCTGGTCCTTATGGTCGCCATGACAGCTGGTCCTTATGGTCGCCATGACAGCTGGTTCTTATGGCTGCCATGACAGCTGGTCCTTATGGTCGCCATGACAGCTGGTCCTCACGGTCGCCATGACAGCTGGACCTTATGGTTGCCATGACAGCTGGTTCTTATGGTCGCCATGACAGCTGGTCCTTATGGTCGCCATGACAGCTGGACCTTATGGTCGCCATGACAGCTGGTCCTTATGGCCGCCATGACAGCTGGACCTTATGGTCACCATGACAGCTGGGGGCTGGTCCTTATGGTCGCCATGACAGCTGGGGGTCCTTATGGTCGCCATGACAGCTGGGTTCTTATGGTCGCCATGCTGTCATGTGTTAGTCACGTGACTCTGTACATGTGACACACTTTTTAAACACACCCTGTATACTCTTTATAAATAAAATAAAATCCTTATCACCTACATCCTTTCAACAACATCCAACTCTATGGTCTACAACACACTTCTATTCTATTCTATACGCAACATCCAACTCTATGGTCCATTACCCTCAGAACACAGAATCACATCAAACATATACACTTCTCTCTCACACTCACGCAATTCATTATACTCAGACCGGATGCACTTCCGTCCCAGAACTCGTCCATTACACCTACTTATGTCAATTGCCCGCTACCGATAGCGACCTCATGAATTAGAGGTCGAGATATTTTAATGTACTTGTATTTTCGAGTACCTTTCAAGTTTCCAGCACTATTTCTATGGAGATTTGTCAAGTTCAGAATCATCCTGTAATTCATCTTATCTGTCTTGGTGAAATTTCTAGGTTTGTCATAGAATATAAGTTCACACAGACCGACGGTGCTTTTGAATTTTCTTCCTTGTGTCACGATCAACGAATAGTATCTCTATTTTTGAAATCGATTAATTTACCTCCTAGTAACCATGACAACGAACTAACATCGTAAACTGGGCCATAAACTCAATCGATGTTTCTACTCCCTGACCAATAATCACTGATATATTTCTGAAATAACTCTGGGTAAGATTCTAATACGTCATAGTCATCATCGTTGTCAGACTCTTCAATAACAGTTTTCATACTTGCATCGCTTACATCCAATACCGTTCCTCTTTCATCTTCCTCCTCTCCCTCATCCTCCTCCTCTTCCTCCACATCATCCTGTTCTTGCTTAATTTCACGTTTAGTTAATGGTGTATTATTGGATTTGATTATTTCCCGAAGTGGTTCCGATATGGGTTTAAATAACTGATTGATCGACTCGTCCTCTTCCGTTTCACACAATTTCAATGTGAGATATTTCTTGCGTATATATAGTGCCAATTGAGCGATTTTTCGTTCACGTGCTAACCGTTCAGCGTCCATTGTGTATTTGCTATAGATTTCACATCCACACTTTAATATATACATCGAAACCTTTGCGGTATCTTCCATTGATCAAATCGAAATCTTCAACAATTATCAATGTCCCGAATTTCTCCATCCAACACATAGAACACAACTTTTTGAATCGATCGAAAGTAACGTCTGGGGATACGTGCTCATCAAACACGTGCTTTAGATTTATTTCATCCTGTTTAAATAACACGATCAGGTTAGAATTATCGCGAATCAGTTGTTTAGGAATTTGAGAGTATGTCTGACATAGATATGATGCGTCAATGTTTCTATGTCTACACATCGGATAATATTCTCGAATTTTCTGTTGTGTTGTAACGAAGCTTTAATTCTGAAATATCATTTATTTTAGATCAGGCAGTAAATACGGATATTACATGCAAACTTAATTTGAACAGTTCCTTATTTCAATAGATATGCGTGAGTTCCGAATGTATATTCCGTGATTGTCACTTTTCTAAATCTCCGTAATTTCGAATAAATGTAATTATTCAAATAGATGAATCGAAATCATGCCCGTTTAAAAATTGCATTCATTCCGATAAAGTATGTTGCTAAAACAGGGGCCTGGCAAGTTAAGACACCAAAGTTTGAACAGCATCATGTATAAAAAAGGCGAACAACCAAAAAAAACTCCGATAACACTTGCTTACTGCGCCGAGCGAAACTACTGGAGCATCATGAACGCGAATTTTAGATCTTAAAAGTAGCGTCACTTTCAAGCATTGCTCGGGACATAAGTAAAAAACCCTCCGCACAAAATAAGGAATAGGTGGAGCAGACTTGACCAGAACCTCGAACAACGTATAAAAGCCGTGACAGATAACAGATCGCTCTCTTTTGTGATTTCAATTTTCAAGCAGTACAATTGCTCGTTTGTGATTTTGATTTTCCAACAGTACCGATAAAGTGTGATTATAATCGAAGTGAATTAATTATCCGAGTTTGAGTCAGATTTAAACTGTGAAGTAACAATAGTGTTCCGTTTAAGTGAATTGTTTCATAAGGTAATTGATAGCAAATAGTTTATATTCTTGGGCATCACGATATATTGATTTCCTTAATTTTGTGATTGATAACCGTATGTACGATATCTGAGTTCTGTAGCATTCAGTAATTCGAATTGTCATATTTGAGTTTATCCCGCCATAGGTCGGACCGCGCACTATTTGAATTCGCACGTGAATTGAAATATTCAAGTAATTGTATAGTGTGTACAGAGTGTGTATGTTTGAACGTCAGGGGCGTCTTTGGGTATATTTGTGCACGCTGTGATCTACCGGAAGTATAATTATATCCTAGACGACCAAACCGCCAACGACTTGTGCACGCTGTGATCTACCAGAAGTATAAGTTGTGGTGGTTGTGTTATTGAGAATCGTTATTAACCCCTTAATCGTATGAGAAGTCCTCGGCCGTGGATGTAGGGGTTATTGCAGATACGATAGTTAGGACTTGTGCACGCTGTGATCTACCGGAAGTATAAGCCCTAATTGTTTAGATTCTGAATCTGTAAAGTGTATGAAATCTAACACTGTCATACAATTACCGGGAACTCTGTTGATAATTAATACAAGGGTGGGTGACGTGACAGAATTGGAGTAATTAACCGAAAAATCGTAAAATCTGATATCGTACAATCGGAAAACTGGTGCAAGGTATCAAAATTGTAATTAAAGCCTACAATTTTGGTACTGTTTTCTGCCCAATGGACTCTGGTTATACTTCACTGTAGCTACTCTAGAGACAAGGCTATCTATAGATAGCATAGTGACCAGCCTTGTAGTGGAGACCCTAGCAGAAGTCTTCAAAAAGGAGTAAACCTTTAGAAAATCTGGCGCCCGAGGATTTGAAATCAGCACTATACCGAACAGCGACAAGGTGCACGTCATAGTGTCTCACAGGATATACTCGTATCACCAAAAATGAAGATAAAATTTGGTTTTGCATCGTTCGGACTCATAATTTTTTCATTGTCTTTATATGGGAAATAACCAACTCCTTTTACTTGTTCCAAAATCCCCTGCAACAGTATGTTCTTATCTTGATATAATGACTTCGAATATACGTAAACGTTTTCAAACTTGACACCATTTGGATAGAACAACAACGATAACATAACTTTTGTTTTTCCGCATCCGCTCGGACCAAATCAAAGCACAAAAAGAGTTTGTTAACAGTTTACCATGTTTACCAACGCGATTAGTTCTAACTTTTAAATCCAAATTCTCGATTAGAAGTGTCTGTTCTTGTTGAACGGTCTTCATCGTGTGAAACATTTCAACTTGATGATAACGTTATAACGTGTACCTTGTCGCGTTCGGTGAATTGCTTACTGCGGTAAGCTTTGAAACCTCGGGCGCCAGATTTTTCAAAGGTTTGCTCCTTTAGAGAACTTCTCCTAGGGTCCACTCCACAAGGCTTGTCACTACGCTATCTAAAGATAGCCTTGTCCCTAGGTTAGCTACAGTGAAGTATAACCAGAGTCCATTGGGCAGAAAACAGTATCAAAATTGTAGGCTTTAGTTACAATTGATACCTGGTTAAAACTTAGCTCGTTTGAAGATGGAGCAGAAATAATTTAATAAAACGGGGAATTCCAAATATTAAAATATATAATAATTATCACAAGTACACTTTCAGAATAATCAATATAAATGTAATTGAACGGTATTATTTCACAAAATCACACCCAAGCGGAAAATGTTATGAAGCTCAAACGGTATATGAAAACTGTTTAAACATATGTACTTCACGATATGTTCGGTATTTAATTTCAATTGAACGGTACAGAATCGGTTGACAAATGACACATTTGTCAATTTACGAAAATACAAATCAAATAGCATAATGAGTGGTATTCGGTACATACTTTCAGATAGCAATAATAAGTGAAGTGTTCACATCACACTACGATATATTAAACGGTTAAAATTTCGGTCGGATCGGGAGATATTTTTTTGCACTAGTTTTCCGATTGTACGATATCAGATATTTTCGGTTAATTACTCTGATTGAGTTCATTCTATCATAACACTCACCCTGGTATTAGCTATCAACGGAATTCCCGGTAATTGTATGACAATGTAGATCTCATATACTTTACAGATTCAGAATCTGAACAATAAGGGCTTATACTTCCGGTAGATCACAGCGTGCACAAACCCTAACTATCACATCTGCAATATCCCCTACATCCACGACCGGGCTTCTCATACGATTAAGGGGAAATTACGATTCTCAATCACACAACCACTTCAACTTCTACATCCGGTAGATCACAGCGTGCACAAGTCGTTGGCGGTTTGGTCGTCTAGGTTCTAGGATATACTTATACTTCCGGTAGATCACAGCGTGCACAAATATACCCAAAGACGCCCCTATCGTTCAAACATACAAACTCTGTTCACACCATACAATCACTTGAATACTTCAATTCGAGTGCGAATTCAAATCGTGCGCGGTCCGACCTATGACGGGATAAACTCAAATATAACAATTCAAATTACTGAATGCTACGGAACTCAGATATCGTACAAACGTTTACCAATCACAATAATAATCATAAACTACGGAAATCAATATATCGTAATGCCCAAAAATATAAACTTATTTGCTATCATTCACCTTCTGAAACAATTCACTCAAACGGAACACTATTGTTTCTTCACAGTTTAAATCTGACTCAAACTCGGATAATCAATTCACTTCGATTCTTGTCTTAATCTCACTCCAACGGTACTATTGGAAAATCAAAATCACAAAAGAGCAATTGTACTGCTTCAAAATTGAAATCACAAAAGAGCAACTGTACTGATTGAAAATCGAAATCACAAAAGAGAGCGATCTGTTATCTGTCACGGCTTTTATACATTTTCCGAGGTTCTGGTCAAGTCTGCTCCACCAATTCCTTATTTTGTGTCAAGGGTTTTTTTACTTATGTCTCGAACAATGCTTAAAAGTGACGCTACTTTTTAGATCTAAAATTCGCGTGCATGATGCTCCGCTAGTTCCTCCCGGCACACGACACAAGTGTTATCAGAGTTTTTTGGTTGTTCGCCTCTTTTATACATAAGGTTGCACAAAGTTTGATGTATTAACTGGCCAGACCCCTGTTTTTGCAGCATATTTTATCGGAATGAATGCAATTTTCGAACGGGCATGATTTCGATTCATCTATTTGAATAATTATACTTATTCGAAATTACGGAGATTTACAAAAGTGACAATCACGGAGTATACAATTGGAGCTCACGCATATCTATTGAAATACTGAACTGTTCAAACTGAGATTACATGTAATATCCGTATTTATTGCCTGATCTAAATTAAATGATATTTCAAAATTTTAAGCTTCGTTACATCCCCCCCTAAGTTCGGTTAAAAATGAAAGAATATGAATTTTCCATTTTTCAATTCTCATCTGAGAATTCATACTGAAAAAAAAATCTATTACAAAGGTAAGATACCCTAACCTGACGTTAAAACTTAAATTTCCTTCGTCGGGGACTTCGCGGAATAGCAATATCTTACTCGGAACATAAAATTCTTCTGCGGAACGGAGAACTGCACTCCTTCTTCGGAATGGGAAAACTCAAAACATCTTTTTCGGAACGGAAACACAAAAACTTCCTCTTCAAACTGAAAAACTTGACTTCTTCCGCTGATCGGGAAACTGACAACTTCTTCTTCTTCGAGACGGAGAACTTCTTTTTCAGAACGGACACTTGAAACTTCATCGGACTGGAAAACTCAACTAGGGAACGGAAAACTTGACATCTTCTTCAGAATGGAAACTTGAAACTTCTTCCTCTTCGGAATGGAAAAGCTCAAAACATCTTTTTCGGAACAGAAACACAAAAACTTCTTCTTCAAACGGAAAAACTTGACTTCTTCCGCGGATCGGGAAACTGACAACTTCTTCTTCTTCGGAACGGAAACACAAACTTGTGAACAAAAAACTTGACATCTTCTTCGGAACGGAACAACTTGAAGATTTCTTTGGAATGGCAAACTTCTTCTTCGGAATAGAATACTTAAAACCTCTTCGGACCGGAAAAATTCTCCTTCAGAATGGAAGACTGACTTCTTCTTCGGGTCGGAAAACTTGTAATCTTCTTCGGAACGGAAAACTTAACTTGAGAACGGAAAACTTCACATCCTCTTCAGAATGGAAACTTGAAGATTTCTTTGGAATGGCAAACTAAAACTCCTTCTTGGAAACGGAAAACAAAACTTCTTCTTAGGAACGGAAACATTGAACATCTTCTTCGAAATGAAAAAAACAAAAACTTCTTCAAATTGGAAACACTTGACTTCTTCCGCGAATCGGGAAACTGAAACTGTTTCTGCTTCGGAAAACAAAACTTCTTCTTTACAACGGAAACACTAAAACTTCTTTTTCAAAACGGAAAAACTTAAAACTTTTGCTTCTTCAGAACGGAAAACTTAAAACTTCTTCGAACTGGAACACTTGACTGCTTCTTCGGATCGGAAAACGGACAACTTTTTACCAGTGATTTCGCTGACATGGGCACGTTCGGCAGCGTATGCACCGTGATTTCGGTGGTCTCGGTGGTACTACAAAGGATGGACGCGCTGTTCGGCTGCACCTTTCTCTCCGGTGTCCTGGATATACACATCGCTCACATAAATCCCATAGCTGGACGGACAGGTAGATCGGTCCCAGGTGCGTCGGGGTTGTCGGAGTAGCTGGGGTTTCCATAGCTTGGACTTGTTCGGACTGTACCTCTTCCGGTTTCGACGGATCCACTATATTCTGCAGTGCTTCGTCTAGCACTATCTCAATGGAGTCGGACGGTTCATATGACATATTGTTACCCTGTGAACATTGGATCATGATAATGAGTAATTATACTACTGATACTTTGTCCATCGGTATCTATATTTTCGAAACCTCGATTCATTTCAACTTTCCAGAATGCCAGGAACATTATACGGCTTTAGATCCTTGATGTGGACTCGTTTTACTTGTTTGCCATCTTCGCCTTTCTGGTCGTGAATGACCGGAGAAATTACTTTGATTACGGTAAACGGACCGGTATATTTCGGAGCCAATTTAGCGGCAAAATGTCGGACACTAGAAGACAGATGATGCTCTACCTTCATTACTTTATCACCCACTTGACAACGCCAATCTCGGCGACGGAGATTGTAATAACGGCTTTGATGGGTAAAAGCACGGGATAACTGGATACGCACCAGTTGGAAAGTTTCGCGTAATTTCTCTGATCTAGTTCGGTGTTCTGAAATCTGTTCACGATTCAGATCGGTCGGAATATTTTCCTCAGTTTCCACCGAAGCGGGAAAGGAACGGACTATTGAATTCGGAACTTCAAGTTCTCGGCCAAAATCAAAAAAGGCAGGTGAAAATCAGGTGGATTCATGTGGGGCGGAATTTAAGGCAAATAGAAAGTCGGGTAAAAATTTATCCCATTTACGGTGGTCTTCATTGCAAAATTGTGCAATCATGGTTTTTAAAGTCCGGTTTGTTCTCTCCACGGGATTGCATTGTGGAGTATAGGTTGGAGTGAGTCGGTGCTTAATTCCAAACTCCTTCAGGAATGTCTTGAAAATTTCACTCTCATACTGCGTCCCATTGTCGCTGATAACGGTTTCCGGACAACCAAAACGAGTTATGATTTCCTCGTAGAAGGCTTGAGTTACAGCCTGTGCGGTAGCTTTTCTCAACGGCTTACACTTTACCCACTTCGTAAAACGGTCCTGCATAACAAGAATAAAATTGTTTCCCTTGGCGGATCTTGGTAACGGTCCCACCAAATCGGTGCTCACACATTTCGAAGGAAACTGATTTACGGTCGGCTGCATAAATCCAGGCTTCTGCTGTTGAGACACTTTGAAAGCTTGGCACTACGTACATCTACGCACGTACTTTGCTATATCGCGGAACATCCCCGGACAGTAATACTTGTGGAATATTTGTCTTGGCAATACCTAGATGTCCTGCAGTCGGACTGTCATGGTTTTCTTTCAGAACGTTCAACCGGACCGGTTTCGAAACACATATCTTCCACGGATCTCTCATTCAGTACGAATGACTCTTGACTGTCATCCATCCCTTCCTTGTTCGGCAATGGATCACGTGACAGGGCATCAACACTCCTTTACGATATTTTATCTCAAAACCGTACTGCTGTAGGAAAATGCTCCAACGAACCAATCTCCCACTCGGACTCTTTATTGAGTGCAGCCATTTCAATGCCTGGTGGTCGCTCAATACAGTAAATCTATATCCCTCCAAATGTGATCTCATTTCATCAATGCCCCACATAATAGCCATACACTCCTTCTCGGTAACAGAGTAATTCTTCTCGGCGGCTGTAGTTAATGTTCGGCTAGCGTAGGCAATGATTCGGTAAGCTCCCTCTATATTCTGGGTCAATGCCGCAGCAATTCCCACATCCGAAGCATTGGTTTGTAAAATAAACAGCCGTTCGAAGTCTGGACAAGCCAACACAGGGGCACTGGTCAACATATCTTTCAATTTGTTAAACGCGGCTTGCTGCTCCTCTCCCCAACTCCAACGTCGATGCTTTTTCAATAAGACGGTATGAATTGGCCTGATAATTTTTGAAAATGACGGTATGAATTGGCGGTTCCACGAAGCTATTCCTAAGAAACGACGGAGTGCCCTCACTGTAGACGGGCTTGGAATCTGCTGGATAGCTTCGATTTTCTCAGGGTCGGTATGAATACCCTCGGCGGTGACTACATAGCCTTAATATTATATTGACGTGCGGCAGAACTGGCATTTTTCCGGGTTTATCTTCAGATTAGCTTTCCTTAATCGCCGGAAAACCTCTCTCAAATTCGTGAGATTTTCCTCGAACGTCTCTCCCAGAACAATAATGTCGTCCAAGTAAGGAAAGGCGTGTGGATCCATATTCGGTGCGATAATGGTATCCATCAGCCTCTGAAACGTTGCCGGTGCGGAATGAAACCAAAGGCCATTACCTTAAACTGGAATAAGCCACGGCCTAGTACAGTAACTGCTGTGATGGGTTTACTTTCCGGTGTCAGCGGTATTCGCCAATACCCTTGCTTCAGGTCAATGCTAGTAATATATCTAGCTCGCAGGAGTTTGTCCAAGATGGCACTTATGTAAGGCAATGGATATGCATCTTTCACAGAGACTTTATTTATCATCCGGAAATCAATGCAAAATCTCGGTTTTCCAGCTTTCTTCTTCACCACCACAACGGGTGAACTCCACGGACTACTTGACGGCTCGATGACTTCCTCTGCCAGCATTCGATCAACTTCCTCGTTGATGATTGCTTGCATCTTCGGATTCTGCGGTCGGTAACGCTGCTTCATCGGATCGGTCTTTGTTAATTTAATTTCGTGTTGAACCAGCCTTGAATTCCTTCAAAATATTTCTTTTCTGTTTCCAGAAATCGGTTCAATTTATCCTGTTCAGTTTCCGACAATGCTGCTAGGTGTGTCTCCGCTTCATCACAGAAGCGCACACGTTTGACTGCATTCGGTCCGGAACTAGCTTCATTGGTAACTTTTTCACAATTTGTCCCAATCAAATTGTTCTTATAATACACCCCAGCGGATGATAGATGTATTGTAAACAAACTGGAGCTCGAAAACTCCATTCTTATTATCATTTCCGATAATAACGACGGTAAATGCACAAATTCTGCTTCAATCTCATCACATCCAAAATGCAATGAGATTCGGTACGCGGTAATACTAGGAACCAAACTACCATTGGCCATCCTAGTGCCTACAACCTCAAGGGGAACTGGCTGTAACCCAGAATCCGGACATAACCTAACAACTTCGTCATTGATGGAAGAACGGGTGGCTCCAGTGTCCACGAGAGCCGAAAAAGTTTTACCTAATACCCGGACTTTTATAAACGGTCGGTTTCCACCTAGATTTTGAGCAGCGGTATTTTTAAAAATTATTCTTCCATCACTCGGCGCTAGAAAACTCCCATTTTTCACTTTACTGTTTCTCGTCTCTACAGCGGTGCCTACTTTAACTCTACTTTTACAGTTATTCGGTAATTGCGGTTTATTATCGGTATTATCGGTATTACGATTAACGGTATTTTCAACGGCACCGACGGACTCCTTATCCGCTATGCGGTTCACAACAGTGGTGAGGTGAGCGGTTTTCACCTTCTTCGTCGAGGCCTGTTCAACAGGGATCTGTTTCGGCCTCGCTACCTCGCAGTCTCGTGGACGTTTCCCCGTCCCGAACACGGACAATCACGCGATATTATCCCAGGGCGTTGGCATCTCGAGCAAAATGATTTCGGCGGATTCCGACAATTATTTTTGTCATGCCCCGTTTCCCCACATCTCCAACATGAGATGGGCTGTGTTTCGGTATTCGGTTTCAGCCTGGTAGGGCACTGCTTTCTGAAGTGGCCGCGGAGACAACAATCCCAACAGGTCTGCTTGACTTGACTAGCGATGACGGTTTCAGATGCAGGCTTCCTACCCGGCGCCGGCGGCTCCATAGTCCTTACTGCTGGACTCGGAATTTGTGCCCTCACTGACACTGGGAAAATTCTCTTCTGAATGAGCTTCTGCTCAGCTTGCAGATTCTCAAACTCCTTTGCCTGCAACATTAACGATGGCACGTCAATAAAAGTCCCTTGTCGGATAAATTGCCTAAACTTCGGCAACAAATCTCGGTGCAACCAGAACAATTCACGTTCTGCGGTCATTGCACCATGTCTTCTGATCAATGTCTGCATATCCACAATATACGCAGCAGCCGTCTCATTCATGCGTTGATGCCTGCGGCTGATCTGTACCTCAAGACCAATGTGGTAGTTGGCATTCATGAAAAATAGGGTAAAGTCTCGTTGGAAATCGGCAAACGTAGCCCAGCGGCTACGATTATTCCGATACCATGATAGTGCGGTTCCATCGGGAACTTCCGGCAGCGGTAACAATAAGGAATATTTCGGTGTATTCAGTTGCATAGCTATCTCATAAAGGCGTTCCAGGAACGTAGCGGGATCTGACGTTCCATTGAATTGAATTCTATATTGATTCAAACAAGGAGCACTACTCGGAGCTGGACAACTATATCCAGGCACATGCTGAACATAACTGAACGGAATATCGTACCCTTGCTGAACAATAGTAACCGGAACATAGGGGGCGGGTGCTTGCGGAACATTTGGTACATACGGAACCTTAGGAGCTTGCGGAACAATCCGTAATTGCGGAACGGTCGGTGCTTGCGGAATAATCGGTATTTGCGGCACGGTTGGTCCTTGCATCCACGCCGATGTCACATTCGACGACGTGGTCCTATTACTCGGATAGTTCATAGGATTCGGCGGGAATGAACAATCGGCATTCGCATCGGTGGTGTCGTCATTACCACCGTGTTCGTGTACGTCACTGTATTCGAAGTGGATGTAGTTGTCCAATACGACGGCTGTACCATCGGTGTGCTCCTTATTGCCGGTCTTGACTGAACACCCGAAGGACTAAACGTCGGTGCTGTGTTCAGTGCCACTTCGGTTGTCAATGCCTTGGTTAGTGATACCATGGTACTGGCAATCTTTTCTATCATTCCACGCGGAGGGCGTATTATTCCTTTACGGACACATTTTACGCACCTACGGCGTAAATCTTCGGCGGATCCATCATGGTCAATATCATGATTTGCCAGCACTTCCAGAAGTTGTGCCTTCTTCAAGAAATAAATCTAGTTGACTTTCAAATCAACTTCGGTAGCTTCAGTCTGGCTATCCTCGCTATTAGAGCAGAATTGCGTTATTTCGTCAAATTGAGCTACCATTTCTCCCATACTAGTAGGCGCAGGCTGCGGCGCCTTAGGTATAGCACCAGTGCACGTTGGGAACTCCATTTTATCCAATCAATTCAAAAATCAAAATTATCAACCTCAAAAATGAATTATTTTGATCAGGGGTAGGTGACGGAAGAGGGTGCGGTAACCAAAACCAGTACACACCTTCCTTCCAATAAGACAGAAGCAGTGAAATGACTTGACCCAATTTGGGCAACGTAACTTCGATTTGGGGAGGTAACTTCAAAACGGTTGGGCCAATCCGCCCAAAAATGTTACCAACGGCTTCCTCGGTATCGATTTACTTGGAAAGGAGCTATGACTTGCCCAATCCCGGTTAGGGTTGACTGAGAAAATCAAAGGGCAAAATATGGGCAAAAATCAAAATTTGAGCAAAACACTGAGATGTCGTTAACAATTCTACACCTCACGAAACAATCAATTTTTCAGTCAGATTTACTGTTAAAAACTTGATATTTCCCCTGAAACGGGAGGCGGATCCAAAAACAAATTTACCAAACAACCTTGGTGAACACGGGGATCAAGTTTCCGTTGAAACTTTTCAAAATTTCCAAAATTCAAAAACAAACTCATGGGGATGATTCGAAAACGTATTCGAAACGTCGGGGTCTTGAAGCTTGTTTTTCTGTCACACTATATCTGAAATTTCATTCAAAACGGACTACCGGTTCAATTACAATAAATTATTCAACATTTCACTGTTCGGAATAAAAAAAAACAAAATTCCCCCTCGGTCTATTTTCAAAAGTCTCCGCTCGCGGGCGCCATTTCATTACGTGTACCTTGTCGCGTTCAGTGAATTGCTTACTGCGGTAAGCTTCGAATCCTCGAGCGCCAGATTTTTCGAAGGTTTACTCCTTTTGAGGACTTCTGCTAGGGTCCTCTCCACCAGGCTTGTCACTATGCTATCTGAAGATAGCCTTGTCCCTAGGGTAGTGAAGTATAACCAGAGTCCATTGGCCAGAAAATAGTATCAAGATTGTAGGCTTTAGTTACAATTGATACCTGGTTAAAACTTAGCTCGTTTGAAAATGGAGCAGAAATAATTTAATAAAACGGGGAATTCCAAATATTAAAATATATAGTAATTATGACAAGTACACTTTCAGAATAATCAATATAATTGAACGGTATTATTTCTCAAAATTACACCCAAGCGGAAAATGTAATGAAGCTCAAACGGTATATGAAAACTCTTTCAACATATCTACTTTACGATATGTTCGGTATTTAATTTCAATTGAACGGTACGGAATCGGTTGACAAATGATTCACATTTGTCAATTTGCGGAAAATACAAATCAAACAGGTCCTAGCATAATGAGCGGTATTCGGTACATACTTTCAGATAGCAATGATAAGTGAAGTGTTCGAATCACACTACGATATATTAAACGGTTAAAATTTCGGTCGGATCGGAAGATATTGTTTTGCACTAGTTTTCCGATTGTACGATATCAGATTTTACGATATTTTCGGTTAATTACTCTGATTGAGTCTATTCTACCATGAAACCCACCCTGGTATTAGCTATCAGCGGAATTCCCGGTAATTGTATGACAGTGTAGATTTCATATACTTCAAAGATTCAGAATCTAGACAATTAGGGCTTATACTTCCGGTAGATCACAGCGTGCACTAACCCTAACTGTCATATCTGCAATATCCCCTACATCCACGGCCGGGCTTCTCATACGATTAAGGGGAAATTACGATTCTCAATCACACAACCACCTCAACTTCTACTTCCGGTAGATCACAGCGTGCACAAGTCGTTGGCGGTTTGGTCGTCTAGGATATACATATACTTCCAGTAGATCACAGCGTGCACAAATATACCCAAAGACGCCCCTATCGTTCAAACATACACACTCTGCACACACCATACAGTCACTTGAATACTTCAATTCAAGTGCGAATTCAAATCGTGCGCGGTCCGACCGATGACAGAATAAACTCACATATAACAATTCAAATTACTGAATGCTACGGAACTCAGATATCGTACAAACGTTTACCAATCACAATAATAATCATAAACTACGGAAATCGATATATCGTAATGCCCAAAAATATAAACTTATTTGCTATCATTTACCTTCTGAAACAATTCACTCAAACGGAACACTATTGTTACTTCACAGTTTAAATCTGACTCAAACTCGGATAATTAATTCACTTCGATTCTTGTCTTCATCTCACTTCAACGGTACTATTGGAAAATCAAAATCACAAAAGAGCAATTGTACTGCTTGAAAATTGAAATCACAAAAGAGCAACTGTACTGATTGAAAATCGAAATCACAAAAGAGAGCGATCTGTTATCTGTCACGGCTTTTATACGTTTTTCGAAGTTCTGGTCAAGTCTGCTCCACCAATTCCTAATTTGGTGCCAAAGGTTTTTTACTTATGTCTCGAACAATGCTTAAAAGTGACGCTACTTTTTAGATCTAAAATTCGCGTGCATGATGCTCCACTAGATCCTCCCGGCACACTACAAAAGTGTTATCGGAGTTGTTTGGTTGTTCGCCTCTGTTATACATAATGTTGCACAAAGTTTGATGCATTAACTGGTCAGACCCCTGTTTTTGCAACATATTTTATCGGAATGAATGCAATTTTTAATCGGGCATGATTTCGATTCTTTAATTTGAATAATTATACTTATTCGAAATTACGGAGATTTAGAAAAGTGACAATCACGGAATATACATTCGGAGCTCACGCATATCTATTGAAATACTGAACTGTTCAAACTGAGATTACATGTAATATCCGTATTTACTGCCTGATCTAAATTAAATGACATTTCAAAATTTTAAGCTTCGTTACAACGTATAAAAAGAAAAATCACCAGATCATATGCTGATTAACAATGTTGATTCATCAAGGTGAAGTTTTATTGAATATACTCATAAACAAGCTCCCGTTTGAATTACACATTCCTTCATATCAATTCTGTGGTCCTGGAACTAAATTGGAAAAACGTCTTGCACGCGGTGATAAAGGTATCAATCCTTTAGATTCCGCTTGTCGCGAACACGATATAGCTTATTCACGCAACAAATTTCTGGAGGAACGTCATAAGGCCGATAAAAAATTAGAGGGCGCTGCTTGGAAACAAGTTAAATCAAGAGAAGCTAGTGCAGTTGAAAGACTCTCTAGTTTATATATCTATGGTTTCGGCGTTTACGTAGTGTAAATTCATAATACTTCAGAAGTTGGAGAATAAAACTCAAATTTTACACAAAACTTTTAACATTTAATTTAAAAATGCTGACAAAATGTTTCACCACACTGTGGCATTATCAAAGCGAGGAGTTATCAACTAAAGCTAAATCTAAAAGTATGTCCTTAAATATCAGGGATCAGAATGTGGTGCAAATTGAGGGATGGGGTGGATAATGGTGGGAGTGTGTTTACAAAATTGTTAACAAGCGGTGAATTATATGTGTCGATTTGATCATTTAATATTACATTATTATTGTTTTTTGCGTGTTTCAAAATTTCTATGGATTCTAATATATTAAGTTTATGTCCTTTTTCCTGAATATGTAGAATATCAGGATTAAGGGTGAAATTGTGGTTATGTTCTAACAGGTGATTTGCGTAATTAGAGTCTTCTTTTTTGAGCCTGTAACTTCTCAAATGTTCATTGAACCTTACGCTGAAACTGCGTCCAGTTTGTCCTATGTACAAAGCACTACAGTCATCACATCTCAGTCTGTAAACTCCAGATTTCTTTAAGTTATCTTTTTTAGATTTCGAGTTATTAATATACGAGCATAGGTTATTTGTTGTTTTAAAGGCGACGTTTTTATTCTGTTTTTTTAAGGAATTGAGATATTTTTAGTGAATGTTTACCTAAATATGTTAGACATGTGAAATTTGATTTTGTATTATTATTAATTTGCGGATAAATTATGCTTAAGGCTTTTTTATTGAGTTTATTTTGGAGTATTTTATTAATTATCTTGACATTATAACCGTTATTTTTGGCAATATCTACGATTCTGTTTAATTCTAAATGGAAATTATCTTTACTTAATGGGACATTAATTAATCTATGTATCATACAATTATATGCTGCTAGCTTATGTGATTGTGGATGTAAAGAAGTGTTGTGTATTGTGGTATCTGTGTGGGTGGGCTTGTGATAAATAGCGAAAGGAAAGTAATTATTTGTGTGTGAAATTGTCAGATCTAAAAAGTTTAAGGACTTGTTGTTTTCCATCTCTAATGTGAATTCTATATTTGGGTGTAAGTTGTTGATATAGGTGAGAAAAGAATTTATTTGACGGTTACTGCCTGTATAGCAAGCGACTACGTCGTCAACATAGCGATACCAATATACAAACATGTGCTGAAAATTGGAATTTAAAATCTTAGTTTCCAAGTAATTCATAAATATTTCTGCTAGCAACGGAGATAATGGCGAACCCATGGGGAGTCCGGTGTTCTGTTTGTAATATTTATCGTTAATTGTGAAATAATTTTGGTCTATGCAAAGTGAGATTAAACTTAATATTTCCTGTGTTATTGCCGGTAAAGTATTATTGCGGATTAAAAGATCTTCAATTAGAGTGATGGTCAGTTGTGTGGGAATACTTGGAAAAAGGTTCTTGACATCAAAAGATACAAGTTTGATATTTGTCTTTAGTTCTACATCTTTTATTTTTTCTATTAACTGGAAAGAGTTTTTTATACTGTATTTAGGTTTAAAGTTTGTATATGTTGATATTATGTTGACTAACTTTTTCGCTATTTTTTGACAGGGTGCATTGATATATGAACAGACGGGTCTTATGGGAGTATCGTCTTTGTGAATTTTTAATAAACCATAAAGAGAAGGTGGTTGAGGATTCATGTTCATTAAACGAGGCTTCTCATATTCAGTCAAAATATATTGGATATTTTTGAGAGAATTTTTAATATTTGCCTGGAATTTCATTGTAGGGTCTGATTTTAGTTCTATAAATTTTGTTGGATCTAAAAATTGATCAATTTTTTCTAAATATGTAGGTTTATCTATTGCAATTATTGTATTACCTTTGTCGGCTTTAGTGAACACGATATTATTTTTAATTGTCTTTTCATTAAGTATTTTAGCAATTTTAATTTCTGGATTTACGAATTTGCTAGAAGTTAATTTAGTAGAGTTTATCAATATATTGCTTGCATTATATTTAATTTTTGTTTCTGACTGTTTGAGTGCAACTTCTGTTTCAACAGTAAGGTTTTCAAAGTGTTTATTATTGGCTTTAAATGGGATATTATATTTAAAGCCTTTGTTAAGTAAATTGATTTCTGACACACTGAAAGTTACTTCTGATAAGTTTACAAATCTACTGTGATAATTGAATTTTTGCTCATCTGCTAGAGAAGCGTTCGGTTTTTTATTATTATTTGTGAAATTAGCTTCTTTGTTAGTTTTGTTTTGGATTAAACTGTTTAACTTTTTCTTCTGTTTCAAGAATTTATTATGTACTATTGATGAGATTTTTTCGCGAATATTATTATCAAGTATATCAAATTCTATATTATGGAGCTTAAAGGTGAGTTGTGAATGTAGTACCTTTACATAGTGGTGGAGAACATTTCTTTTCCGGTAGAAGTCCTTGAGTTGTTCGTTTAACCAAATCGATTCAGCTTTCTCGAGTGCTATTCTTGCAGGGCGGCTAGTGTTTCTTGATTTGAGATGTATATAGTTGGGAGTGAGATTTCTCTTCTTGCACACACTGTTGGAACAAATATTCTGTGAAATAATCTTCAGACGTAGCTGTAGCTTATAATACCATTTTGCCTGGGTACCGGTGTCGGATTTGATAAATATATCTATGGTTTCGGCGTTTACGTAGTGTAAATTCATAATACTTCAGAAGTTGGAGAATAAAACTCAAATTTTACACAAAACTTTTAACATTTAATTTAAAAATGCTGACAAAATGTTTCACCACACTGTGGCATTATCAAAGCGAGGAGTTATCAACTAAAGCTAAATCTAAAACTTTTACCGACACCGGTACCCAGGCAAAATGGTATTATAAGCTACAGCTACGTCTGAAGATTATTTCACAGAATATTTGTTCCAACAGTGTGTGCAAGAAGAGAAATCTCACTCCCAACTATATACATCTCAAATCAAGAAACACTAGCCGCCCTGCAAGAATAGCACTCGAGAAAGCTGAATCGATTTGGTTAAACGAACAACTCAAGGACTTCTACCGGAAAAGAAATGTTCTCCACCACTATGTAAAGGTACTACATTCACAACTCACCTTTAAGCTCCATAATATAGAATTTGATATACTTGATAATAATATTCGCGAAAAAATCTCATCAATAGTACATAATAAATTCTTGAAACAGAAGAAAAAGTTAAACAGTTTAATCCAAAACAAAACTAACAAAGAAGCTAATTTCACAAATAATAATAAAAAACCGAACGCTTCTCTAGCAGATGAGCAAAAATTCAATTATCACAGTAGATTTGTAAACTTATCAGAAGTAACTTTCAGTGTGTCAGAAATCAATTTACTTAACAAAGGCTTTAAATATAATATCCCATTTAAAGCCAATAATAAACACTTTGAAAACCTTACTGTTGAAACAGAAGTTGCACTCAAACAGTCAGAAACAAAAATTAAATATAATGCAAGCAATATATTGATAAATTCTACTAAATTAACTTCTAGCAAATTCGTAAATCCAGAAATTAAAATTGCTAAAATACTTAATGAAAAGACAATTAAAAATAATATCGTGTTCACTAAAGCCGACAAAGGTAATACAATAATTGCAATAGATAAACCTACATATTTAGAAAAAATTGATCAATTTTTAGATCCAACAAAATTTATAGAACTAAAATCAGACCCTACAATGAAATTCCAGGCAAATATTAAAAATTCTCTCAAAAATATCCAATATATTTTGACTGAATATGAGAAGCCTCGTTTAATGAACATGAATCCTCAACCACCTTCTCTTTATGGTTTATTAAAAATTCACAAAGACGATACTCCCATAAGACCCGTCTGTTCATATATCAATGCACCCTGTCAAAAAATAGCGAAAAAGTTAGTCAACATAATATCAACATATACAAACTTTAAACCTAAATACAGTATAAAAAACTCTTTCCAGTTAATAGAAAAAATAAAAGATGTAGAACTAAAGACAAATATCAAACTTGTATCTTTTGATGTCAAGAACCTTTTTCCAAGTATTCCCACACAACTGACCATCACTCTAATTGAAGATCTTTTAATCCGCAATAATACTTTACCGGCAATAACACAGGAAATATTAAGTTTAATCTCACTTTGCATAGACCAAAATTATTTCACAATTAACGATAAATATTACAAACAGAACACCGGACTCCCCATGGGTTCGCCATTATCTCCGTTGCTAGCAGAAATATTTATGAATTACTTGGAAACTAAGATTTTAAATTCCAATTTTCAGCACATGTTTGTATATTGGTATCGCTATGTTGACGACGTAGTCGCTTGCTATACAGGCAGTAACCGTCAAATAAATTCTTTTCTCACCTATATCAACAACTTACACCCAAATATAGAATTCACATTAGAGATGGAAAACAACAAGTCCTTAAACTTTTTAGATCTGACAATTTCACACACAAATAATTACTTTTCTTTCGCTATTTATCACAAGCCCACCCACACAGATACCACAATACACAACACTTCTTTACATCCACAATCACATAAGCTAGCAGCATATAATTGTATGATACATAGATTAATTAATGTCCCATTAAGTAAAGATAATTTCCATTTAGAATTAAACAGAATCGTAGATATTGCCAAAAATAACGGTTATAATGTCAAGATAATTAATAAAATACTCCAAAATAAACTCAATAAAAAAGCCTTAAGCATAATTTATCCGCAAATTAATAATAATACAAAATCAAATTTCACATGTCTAACATATTTAGGTAAACATTCACTAAAAATATCTCAATTCCTTAAAAAACAGAATAAAAACGTCGCCTTTAAAACAACAAATAACCTATGCTCGTATATTAATAACTCGAAATCTAAAAAAGATAACTTAAAGAAATCTGGAGTTTACAGACTGAGATGTGATGACTGTAGTGCTTTGTACATAGGACAAACTGGACGCAGTTTCAGCGTAAGGTTCAATGAACATTTGAGAAGTTACAGGCTCAAAAAAGAAGACTCTAATTACGCAAATCACCTGTTAGAACATAACCACAATTTCACCCTTAATCCTGATATTCTACATATTCAGGAAAAAGGACATAAACTTAATATATTAGAATCCATAGAAATTTTGAAACACGCAAAAAACAATAATAATGTAATATTAAATGATCAAATCGACACATATAATTCACCGCTTGTTAACAATTTTGTAAACACACTCCCACCATTATCCACCCCATCCCTCAATTTGCACCACATTCTGATCCCTGATATTTAAGGACATACTTTTAGATTTAGCTTTAGTTGATAACTCCTCGCTTTGATAATGCCACAGTGTGGTGAAACATTTTGTCAGCATTTTTAAATTAAATGTTAAAAGTTTTGTGTAAAATTTGAGTTTTATTCTCCAACTTCTGAAGACTCTCTAGTTCATTGGTTACCGGTGGGATGAAGGTTAAACGATTACTAGGTATGGGTATCAAAGAACGGGGGCGTTGGAAGCATCGCAAAGTCAATGGAGCCATCTTCTTCATTGAGAAAGTCCGCTATGAACGCGTTGAAAGCCGCACGGATCGCGATTAAACGAGCTGGAGGTAAAAAGCGTATCAGAGTACCAAGAGTAATACCACTACCAAAATCTGGAGGATTCCTCCCACTATTACTACCCATCTTAGGAGCTCTAGGAGCCTTAGGATCGGTTGCAGGAGGTGCAAGTGCTATCGCAAATACGGTGGTTAACGCTAAAAATGCCAAAAAGAAGTTTGAAGAAGATCAACGTCACAACAATGCTATGGAATTGCTGGGAAAAGATTTATACTTGAAACGCAACGCTAAAAGAGGATATGGATTGTTTTTGAAGCAGCAGCAGCAGCAAAAAAACTATTAATTGAGCTACCCGATGATAGACCAATGTACGATCGAGATTTGATACGTTCCGCTAGAATTCTGAAAATCCCAAATTTTCGCGGTGTCTTTATGCGAGATACGCTACCGCACAAACCTAGACGTCGTGAATGTATCATTCTAAATTTGGACTTGACCGAAAATAATGGAACGCATTGGGTAGCGTTCAGAAAAATCGATAACGATGTAGAATATTTTGATTCTTTTGGAAATTTGAAGCCACCAAAGGAACTCGTTCGATATTTGGGTGAGAATGTTAGGATTTTCTACAATAACGACTCCTATCAGAACTATAATCGAGTGATATGTGGACAGTTGTGTTTGAAATTTCTCAGTCACACTCGATTATTCAAAGAGTAACAACCACACACCACCATGGATTTCACTTCTACATTAATACAATACATATGTGAAATTGAGAGTAGTAGTGGGAGTAGTTCGAGGAGAATCATCGATTTTATTTATGGAAATTTGATCTAGGCTATCAATAAACCTACGAGCGAACTTACACGTAAGAATTTAACGTTTCTACCGATGAAATACATCCTAAAACATTTGGATGTGGTGTTTCTCAATCAGAATGAGGTTCCGGAACATATGTCGATTACCTTTACCGTCATATGCAGTGCAAGGAACATGTCGATGAAGATTGCGATGGTCCAGAACCCCCACGCAAACTATGTTCTCTATGTTTATCTGAGCAGATTTCTCACATCATGGAGAACGAGGAAATGACTCATCACGAGGAGCAAGTGTTGATAGAAGAAGTTTGCAAAGACGACCCATACTTATGACATCATATTTATTCCATATATTACTGTTAAAATATAAAAAGAGATGTTTCAATAAATTTTTATTAGTATCATGTCTCAGTTGTTCACGTTAACAAGCATCAACGATATATTCTCGTTTACACCGCAGAATACGATTGTGCTGAGGCCAGACAGAAAATATTATTTAGCATTGTTGGGATTCAATTCATACAATTCCATACCCAATATAGAGAACGAGAAATTCTACTATTACGTAGAAGGAGATAAAACAAAAGCGAAGACTAAGACTCTTGAATCGATAACAATTCCGGCTGGGAACTACGAGATAAGCGATATCGAAGAATTAATCAGGAAAAAATTGAAGGTTAAATAAGATATATTCTCGCTGAAACCGAATAACAATACGTTGAAGTGTGGAATATTCCATACAAATCACGATATTGCGTTTGGAAAAAAAGATAGTCTTACTAAAATATTAGGATTTCCGCGGGGGTTATTGAAGAAGGGTGTGGTGCACGTGTCTGATTTACCTGTAGTAGATGTGCTATGAGAGTTCTGCGCCAAAATCGACCTTTTTTGCATGTAAATCTCCATAAGGAAATCTAAGGTTCAAATTGTCAGAAAACGGTCCATTCCAAGGTCATCCACAATCGCGCATGCGCAGTCATAGAAGTATATGGTTCACTAATCGATGGTCTATGGTTTGGTAATCTATGGTGCACCCGACTATGCTCTATGGTTCAACAATCGATGGACAGGTCGGCTATGGTTTGGTAATCTATGATTCCCCCAACTATGGTCTGGCAAATCTATATTTTTTCCAATCTGCAGTCTGTGAACTAGTCATCTGTGTACTCGCATTCTACTGAAATGAATATTTTGTTATCCTACACCGGATTCGAACCCGAGAAATTAATTCCAAAGTTAGGTGGCTTAACCGCCCAGCTATGGAGGACTTGAATTAATCAATTTAAATGTAGTATATAACCTGAGTCACTTCTACTGGAATGAATTTTGTACTACACCAGATTCGAACCCGAGAAATAAATTCTAAAGTCAACGGCTTAACCGCTCAGCTATGGAGGACTTGAGAATGAGTGATTTTAATGTAGTATATATAATTTGAGTCAACTCTACTGAAAAATTAATTTTGTCCTACACCAGATTCGAACCCGGGGAATAAATTCCAAAATCGACGCCTTAACCGCTGAGCTATGGTGGACATGATAACAATCGTCTTTAATGTAGTAGATATAGCTCCGGTGCAACCTAGGTTTGTACGTGGGTCTAGTCTAATGTCACCTGTTTCATCTTGATTATAGGTAAAGGTGAGCCTAACCTCATCCATAATAAGTTTAAATCAAAAGAATGTGATTTTTGTGTCACACAATTAGTTTGAAAGTTGAAAATAGTAATTACGAACACGTGCTTCAATATTTAAAAAGCATGTCATTCAAAATATCAGTAATTGCATTGATGGGTCGAATTGAATACACATCGTATAAAATTAATAATCTAATTCTATAAAATAAAAAAAATAGTTATGATATCACACATATTTTATTTACGATTCAGAATAATCTCTCTTTCTATAGAGAGTTCAGTAAAGGTCAAGAAGCGATATGAATATGATAAATTCAAATTATTAATAGAAAATAATTCTAACATCTCATATCCATATTTGTTTAATCTGTGTGTGTGTGTGTGTGTGTGTGTGTGTGTGTGTGTGTGTGTGTGTGTGTGTGTGTGTGTGTGTGTGTGTGTGTGTGTGTGTGTGTGTGTGTGTGTGTGTGTGTGTGTGTGTGTGTGTGTGTGTGTGTGTGTGTGTGTGTGTGTGTGTGTGTGTGTGTGTGTGTGTGTGTGTGTGTGTGTGTGTGTGTGTGTGTGTTTGTGTGTGTGTGTGTGTGTGTGTGTGTGTGTGTGTGTGTGCTGCTATTCACCTTCTCGTGGTCTTCGATATGTTTGTCTACGAAAAAAGTGGATGCTCGCGATTCCGGATGGAAATCGTGTTAACGAGGCCTTTTATGTGTGCGAGCATGTATAACGAAAAAAGAGAAGTTATTTTTGAGGTGAGTAATACATTTTGACAAGAGTAAAAACAAGCCCCTCTATATAACAATTTTTACGTAAGTAAGTATTTAGAGGATATATTCCCCTCCTAATTTCTCATTTATTGATATTTATAATTCCTTCTAGCAAATGCGATATATTTCATCAAGTTTAGTTGAGTTATCGCTGAAAATATTTTTCCCTCGAGAATTTCACTCATGTTTTATTAAAACATCCAATTTATTTTTTATCTATTTACGTTTCTTGTATCCATATCAACAGAGAACATTTATTAGATTCAGTATAATTTCCTTACGATCCACCGTTACATATCGTTCGAGAGTTTTTATAAACAAACCCCTTTATTTAACAATTTTTACGTAAGTAAGCATTTAGAGGATATATCCCCCCCTGTATTTTCAAGTGATATTTTATCATCCAATGTTAGGTTTTATAAAATAGTTTATAGATGTATGAAATTATCAAAACACTTTCTATATCTTCCTTTATCGAAAGCATATTCATAGGGAAAATCAAAAATATAGACTTCTTGAGAAATTATTTATTGTTATTATTATTATTATAAGAGGGAAAAAGATTCAATACAAAAATATTAATCCTCAAAATATCATTTGTAAAATACATAAAACCATATAAACAATCAATATAGAAAACTTCATCACTTGGTTCTTCACACTAAACTCCGAACTAATCCGTTAATCGGGGAATACTCCATGATACGATCGTTTATGATGATACAATAAGCGCGGGTGTTTTTAGGAAAATTCAGGATACTTCCCATCTCTAGTTTAACGTCAACTGTTGATGACTTTATAGCATCGTTCTGTTTCGAGCAATCAATCACGAAAATTGCTTTGTTCTTGAATGCTACATAATCTAGCATCGGTTCGCTCATAATTTAATCCGAAAATGATTTCTGGAAATCATGGTACATCTGGTACGCTTCCACGTATTGTTGATCGTTGAAATTCATTTTCATTGCTTCATATGGATAACATTCTGAATTCAAGAATAATTTTACATTTAGCAAGTTTATATTATCGAAATATGTACTTTGCTTAACAGGATTATTTTTTCGATCAGTTTGGAAAGCTAGAATCACATATCTGGGGCGTTCCAAATTCATAGATGTTTTAACAGCCCAAATATCTCGAGTGCTCTCCTTCATCAACGGATTTTCATGCAGATCCCAACTACGGAATGGAATCAAAATAGGCTTCTCAACACTCAAATTCCCCAACATTTGAAATTTAACTTGGTCATTTGGAAACACATGTCGCACTTTTAATTCTATCGTCTTCACATTTATTTTAGCCCTCTTCGTACCTGTGCTATTGGTATAACAATCGTTATCGGTTCGAGACCTTATCAAGCGCGGCTTATGTTTACCACTCAAAACTTTGTTATAGTCAATGAATAGGCCTAGTAGAAAATTCAGAGGTATCCATAAATTGATTTTATCATTGTAGACTGAACTCATTGCATCCTTATATGACCATCCAGAAATAGCTAGAGGTATAGATTCGTGTTCGGCATATGTTAGATGAGCTCTGATGGTGCTGACAATACCAGGATCGCGTACTTTGTCTATCTCTTTCCCATTCAATTCATAACTGATATATTCAAAGAGAAACGCTCCAAAATTATTAGTTAGGGTACATTCACCATCACCACTTGCTTCTGGCTGGAATTCTGCCTCGATGAATAAAGCAGACGAGGCTAAATCTACCAACACATCTTGTTGATTGATTAATATCTCAATTTCATCGCTGTAGCCGAAAGATGTTGTATGTGGATAGTAGGTGTGAATTTCTTCTCGAATGATGTCTTCATTAAAGTTTGGTTCGTTGAATATTTGAAGTTTTTCGGACATGGTAACCAAGGGACTTCAAAAAATTTATATTTTCCAATGATAGTGCTGCAGCAACCTTCTCCCTTGAACTCGTTGTAGATAATGACTGATGGTCAATATGAAGATGTCTTTTATTGCTGAAATCCAAACCCATGTCCTCTAGTGACGTCGACTGTAACAACCTTCTCAGATGAATTCTTTTCATATAATGAATGCTGGTGAGTATTGGATTATTATTTATTGTTGGAAGCCATAATCTCTTGCGATCTTTTTCAACTCCAACCGTATAATGATTTCTTCTCCACGAAAATTTACCCGTTTCCAATTCTGATCTTAAATATTCAGTGTGATGTTATCGAAGGACGTCTTGTTGATTATCGGTAGATAAATAAGATTCTTCGGCTCTATATCAATGGAAAACCCAGGTGGTACAAGAGGTGAAAACTCATATATCGTATGAGCTAACTTATTGTTATAATATGCTCCTGCGGTTAAGTTACACTCCACTCTAATAGTTTGAACTTTGATTATGTTTATAGGTCGGTCAGATACATGTACTTCACGAGATGTCAATTTCTTTTTGCTGAATCCCAGCAGTTCGCTTATACTATCTTTAGGAATAAAATTTACTTCAAAATCACTCTTTAGTTCTGTGTGTAGAGTGTTGTTGTAAGATTTTATTGATAATTTCCGGTCACGTTCTTCTTGCTTCACTCCTATCCCACAAACTGCACTTTGTATGAAATCCTCGATGTCTGTCAACTCGTAGGACCCTGTAGGTATAGTTACTACTTCTTCCTCACCCTTCACATTTTTATAATAAAATTTATTAAAACCTTCTTCAATGTTCGGAATGTTATTGTACGTATGCAAGCCAACAAGTGCGATAGAATAATATGAATGAGGATCTAGTTCTATAGGTGGGTGAAAATCTACAGACAAGCGGGAGCTCTTACCCGTGATAGTGAACGTCTGAGACATGATTGATGAAAACTTTATCAACAATGTATTTATATACTAATAAATACAATTTTAGTCAATCACAACTGAAGAATTAGAGAGGAATTTCAAACATAACTGGCCACAATTATAAGTGTTATATTGTTGAAAATTGTCGTGATTGAATAATATCTTACATTTTTTGAAATAATCCACTAGTTCGCGAGGGGGGCGTAAATTGCCAAAACTATCATAATATAAAACTGTATCACCAACTTTATTAAACCCAACCCAGTGAGTGCCTCCATTGTCCGAGCTATCTAAATTAACAGTTCATCACGCATAAATACTCCTCTAAAATGGGGAATTTTTATAGCTTTTGCTAGTTTTCGTAGATCGAGATCGGTCAGAGGTCTTCTGGGTAGGTTTACTGACAGTTTTTTGGATGTTTATTTAAATATAGACCAAGACCTTTGCGATACTTTTTCAAATATAGACCAGATCCTTGTTTCCCCAAAGCTATAGCTTCCATTGTTTTATTATGTCTTTCCGTTTCCTCCAAGGTTTTCCGAGCTGCTTTGCTGTCGTTGACGGCCTTAGCGATGCCTGCACCACCTCCCGCCAATGCTCCAGCAGCTGATAAGCCAGCGAATAGAGGTATTAAAAATGGTAAAAATCCTCCAGTCTTTGGAATAGGAATTACTCTTGGTAACCGAACATTTTTCCGACCACCTGCTTTTTTGAACTGTTTTCGTGCAACTTTCAACGCTGTTTGGGATGTTTTCTCCAGATTGGATGAGTCAAACTTATTCTTCATAACTTTTCTCACCCCATCGACAATTGCACTTCCGAACCCAACCTTCTTTCTCATACCCATCCCCAATTTCCTCTTTGCCTTCATAATTTTATTTACACCGAAAGCGGTAATCCTTTCTCCAAATCTTGTGTCTTTAGATTTGACACGTTGCCAAGCAGCGTTCTCTAATATTTTATCCGCCTCGTGACGTCCTTCCAAACTAGCGTTTCGCAGATATGAAATATCGTGTTGGCGGCAAGCTTTATCGAGTGGATTGATACCTGAATCTCCTCTTCTCCAACGTTCTTCTAATTTTGTACCGGGACCACAGAATTGATAACCAGGAATATGAAGTCCAAACGGGAGCTTGTTTATAAGCGTATTGAGAACACCTTCTCCTACGTACGCTTCCATACAGACTGATGAGAATTCAAGATTGCACCGTTATTTAACGAGGGGAGGGAGAAAAACTAAAGATCTCAAAGTAATATTTTTTATTAATTTCAAAATTTTCTCAATACAAAAGACTTAAGTTTAATCTTAACAATATATGTTTCAAATATTATAATCTTCACTCTTGATTCACCCTCATATTCACGGAATTTCGTTCTATTATAATATCCATACCCTCGAGTCAATAATATTCCAGCTATTTGTTTGTTCCTAATAATCTCCAAATGTTTAATGATGGGTTCATTGAACGAGATCCGAATTATTGATCCAACTGTTGTGATTATTATCTAGACCCAACCATTTCACATACTGTTGACCCCTCCTCTTTCGTAATATTTGTTCGACTAAATACACATCGGGTTGTTTTGTTTTCTGTAAAAACAAAGTCGCTGATTGGTGCGTTGGTCATATCTTCTAGTAGATATGTGACCGGGCTGGTAATTTTTACTTTGATGATTTTAAATAATTCCGTACTCCAATTGGGCGTAAATCCCTTCTCAAAAACATGTTTAGCCTTACTTATTCGTACCACATCTCCAACGTTGTATTTGTGAGGCAGAGCTAACTTGATGTGTGAGTAGGATCGCTTCAATATCTCGCTCTCAATCTGTTTCGTCACTTTTATTGGAGCCATATTTATAGTACTATGTTTACGTTTATTATATTTTTCTGTGGTTTCTTCAAGTATATCAAGCCATTTGTATTTCCCGCTAAGACTGAAATGTTTGTAGAGCGATTCCTTTAATGTTCGAATGACACGTTCAGCAATGGCTGCTTTTTTCACACTATACGTATTATAATGATTGATATTATGTTCCTTCATTAGATCGTTAAAGTGTTTATTGAAGAATTCTTTTCCCTGATCGCTTCGCAGATTCCTAGGCTTACGATGTCCTTCTAGCAATATAGAACTGACCGCTTTCCGAACCTCTTCGGCTGATTTCGTTTTCAGCGGGCGTGTCCATAGAAATTTCGAGAAACAATCGATCATAACCAAAATGTATTTGAATCCTCTATTTTCACGAGCGTAATTACCCATTTCAGCCAGATCCATTTGCCACAAATCATCCAAACCTTTTATGATCGTTCTGCGCCGTTTGAAATTCTTCCTACTAGGCTTATGAAGCTCATGCACAACTTGTTCTCTACTCATCTTATCAATGCGGAAATCTAGTTAAGAATTAATTTTTTGGGTATATTCACAGGATTTGGAGTTATACGTTTCACAGAGCCCTGCTTTGTTGTTGTTGTGGATGATGAGGGTCTCTTTTTAGAAGGTTCCACAGATTTCATCCGTCGTTCTAACGCCTCCACTTTACTAGTAATGTCATTTAGACGCATGTTCACACTGTTAAATGTGTTATTGATCTCTTTCAATTCATTTCTGTTTTCCCTCACACTATCACTGATTGTTTTATACTCTGATTTTATAAAGATCCCCATTCCATTATATTTATTCTGAATGTCCATCAGATGTTCATCAATGTTGAGAATAACCTTCTCATTCGTTAATTTATGTTCATCCAGATCCTTGTTGACATCTTTGATCAAATTATCAACCCTAACATTGAAGGTATCTTTAAGACTGGTTTCCGTTTTCAGATTCAGTTTGTGTGTTAATTTATCAACATATACTTTATTTGCAACATCTCCATCATCATTCGGTGATTTTACGTTGCACAATCTACGATTTTCCATATCATAACTTCCATCACTCGTTAGGAATAATCCTTTTCCGTGAACTTGTTTGAAATTATTATTAAATACATTTGTATCATATATCCACATGGAAGAGGAGGCTCTGCCAAACTTATCCATTGAAACCATCTTTATAACTGTGATGAATTTGTCTTACACTCGGTTTTTGTTCGATTACACCAGCCTCTATCAATTCTTCTATTATAGAGACTATCTCGTTGTGATGGTTATTGTTACTAGCGTGCGAGGATGCAACAAGAGGTCTCAGTCTATCCACAATTTCGTTAACGTCATCCCAATAAACATATTCGATTGGTTTCTCGTTATATTCAAGCATATCATTTTTGATATATGCATTTCCAGTGTATGTTTTGGCTCTGGGTCTTTTCATGGAATTAATCAAAGGTTTCAGTACATGTTTGTATTTTACAGTGTTTCTTATTCGGTCAGCGGGATCGTTATTACGTCTATGGGCACTAGTCATTTCCATAATTTGACTGTAATTTTTTCCATCTTCCACGGTGTAGGTGTCAGGTAGAACATCTCTGTAGAATATCAAATCATACAGTCCTGTGGTACCCTTGAACGGAGTGTCCTTAATAATTATATTACTCTCACTATCAATTTCAATAGGTTGATTACCCATGAACCATTTATCTAAAGTCGAATTATATTGCAAACCCATTTTATCATCGTATCTCTTGACATCATCCAATAGAAATCCTTCCAAGTAATAACGTGCTAATGTGGGGTATTGTTGCAGAAACTCCTCTGTAGCCGCTGCATTATCTTTCTTAAGTTTTCTGAATTCTTCACGAATCTGATCGATAGTAGGTTAGGGGGTAAACACATCCTCTTCAGTATCTGGGGGGTTATATACGAATTCTTCCCCTTCAGTCACAATATTTGGGATTGGTATGTTCTCCATTTGTGTTGCTGTAGAAACAATACTTTTAGGCTTAATCAACGAATTTTGTTTGATTATTTCAGCATTTTTCGCAATTTCCTCCAGAGGCTTAGATACATTCTTGAACATATTATCTAGAATTGTATCATTTTCAGCTTTACCCTATTTCACAGCCATATATTGTTTCCTCACAACGTTTGCTAACTCCCAAATTTTTCTCTTCAATTCTTTTGCGATAACGTCCTTTGTTCATATCACAGTCTTTGTTTATCATAAGGAATCCATATTTATCTTTCCAACATGCGCTACATATCTCTTTGAATTTCTCGAGTGACATGTCGGTACTTACATGATCGGTAAATATATGTTTCAAATTGTGTTCATCCTGTTTGAAAATAATCAAGCAATTGGCATTGTCGCGCAATCCATGTTATGGACATTTAGCAAAAGACTGACAAAGATAGAAACTATCAATTGAGTTGTGTCTCCCTCTTGAAAAATAAGAACGAATTTTCTCCTGTTTCTCATCCATTACATCATCGAATATTATTACCGAATTAGGTTTCGCTTCTGTGGGGTCTATGGAAAATATCCAAGCCCAGCAATTTTCTCCAATGTTTCCTCCAGTAACTGGTATTTTGGTTGGTGTAAAGACTTTGAATAGATGTACACGTTTTCAAATTTCAAGCCGTTTGCATCTAACAATAGAGATAACATTACATTTGTTTTTCCACAATTACTTGGACCACATATTATTGTTCGTAGAGTATTTGGCAGCAAAGAGCTGTGACGTTGTGGTTGTTCAACATTCTCAATGCTTGACCCTAAGTTCATAATATTCAACGAGTCTTTTTGCTTAACAATCTTCATCATGCCTGAAGGCGATTCGAAATCATACTGAAACATATGTTAATAAGCATTTGTTTATATACTAGTTGATGATGTTATATTGTGTATGTCCGAGCACTTCTACCATGTAACTGTCAAAAGCAAGTATCAAAGACGTGTTAAATTTGTCCGAATGTTGAAACACGTGTATAAATGTTGAAGCACACGTCTGAATGTTGAAGCACGTGTCTGAATATTAAAGCATGTAATAAACGCGTGTCTGAATTTTGGAGCACTTGTCACTCAATAGAACTAGATGCTCATTCATATTATTCTATTGCACAAGACGATCTAAATTTAAAGCATATATATAATGATCACGCGGGGACTGATATGGCTTTTGGAGAATTCAAAAATATATGTTCATACTGTTTGGAAGGAACGATATGAATTTTTATGTATTGTTAAAGATGATGCTATTGATAAAGGAAGATATAGAAAGTGTTTTGATAATTTCATACATCTATAAACTATTTTATAAAAGAAAAAACTAATGAGAAACTATTCAATAGTTGTTTGAAGCTGTTCAATACCTGTTAGAAGCTGTTTAATAGCTGTTTTAGGCTGTTCAAAAGCTGTTCTTAAGCTGTTCAATAACTGTTTGAAACTGTTTAATTCTTGGTTAATTCGATATATATGAACCTACTTTATTCAATCTTGTAAATATACTGGAAAATTATATATTTTGAAAATTAACGAATCAGTCTATTCTGATAATTCGATAATAAAACCCAAAAATTAATTAGATCTCATAATCATAATATTTACACTATTGAGCAAAATGAAATTGTTTTAAGCGCTTGTGATAATAAACGCTATATTATTGAAAATTATAAAACGTTACCTTAGGGATATCATTCTATTCCAGAGGAGGAGGAGGAAGAAAACGATTAGTTTTATATTAAATATTGTATATTACTTATAAATATGCCTTATCTATATTTTGATTATAATAATTATTTTATATAACAAATAATATTTGGTTTTCTGAGTTACTTATTTTCAGATAATTAGACGTATGAGTTATATGATTGTAATATATGTATAATTGGGTATGTTTTCAAGAAAATTCAAATTATTTATATGATCATCCAATTTCTTCTTGAATATCATTCTTCATGATGCGGGTTGAATTAATTTTGCTTCCAACATGCAATTTGATAATTTAGTTTTTGTTCAATGCAGCTCTTGGTAACAGCTCATATAATTCCACTCTAAATTTTTTATTGAAATATTTAACGGTTCAGATAGGACAGGTTCAGGTAGAACATCACTTCTATCTTTGTCAACTATATTCAAACTGGATGATTTCGTTTTATTACATTCATAATATTTAGATGCCCAAGTATCTGATTCAAATTTCAATCCGAGATTGTTTGCAACACATGTAGATAAATCTGATCTACACTCTTGCAGAAGATTATTAGCGGGGGCATCTATGTTTGTAGAAATGGTAGTGGCGGTAGGAGAACTTTCACAATATTTCTCGATATATATACGTTCTAATATATATTTACTATTCACATCCAATAATTCCAAGGTTAAATTTTTCAATCTACTTTTACAAGTTGTGAAATGAACATTTATAAAAGATATACGATGTTCATAATCATTTCTCACTTCTTCTTCTCTGGATAGAGGTTCAGGGTGGGTAGAAACTCTATGATGTGGAGAATGATTTTTCCTCGATGCGAAAATAGTAAAGGTAGGTCTTTGTTGATTCAAATTTTCATATTCTAAATGAATGGAATCACTTCGATTTAAATTATGATTGAATGATGCACTTCCATTATCAGAATTAAATGTAGACTTATATAATATTATATTCGATGAGAAAGTTCCAAGAAGTAAGGTTAGAGTTAACACAAACTGTACAAGCAACATACTATATGAATACATTTTTCATAATGATATATTTCTAACATTACATCTATTTAATTATCCTGGAGAAGAGTAGGGATGGAACACAATACCACGATAGTTATCTATAGATATTTTCGATATTATTTTTCTCTTATCAGCACACTCAAAGCAGTATATAATCTTCAAATTGAATATACACTCTGAACAATACAATTTATGTTTACATAGGATAAAACTTGTATTAATCTCTTTTTTATTACAAATTCCACAAAGCTTCATCATTTTGTTTCTCATATGGGTTCAGGATATAGACTGAGGGAAATAAAAAATCAATCTATTATTTATATCATTTATTATCATCGGTTTACAATGGTAGTAAATTTATAAGATAATTATGAATATGTAAGCTATTATTCACAGCACAGTAACAATTATTTGAAGTATGATTGTTCAAACAAAGAGGTTCACCCATTATCAGTTCTGGACAGTTGACATCATTTTCTAAATCTATAACAACTATCGATCCTCCATTAATTTCTTCCAAAAGTTGACTTATAGCTTTCGATTTTTCTTTTCCTCTAACATATATACGATCGATATTCATCTCAACTGTATGTTTTTTCAAAATATTCTTCAGTTCCCTATTCTTGATAAACCCACTAACATATGAAATACAATGATGATTCCTCTCGAGATATCGAATTTGTCTCTTACAGTTTTCATCTAACTCGCTATATGGTTTGGGATAATTGAATAGGTAGTGACTTGATTATTTTCCATTCGTAATACACATTTCTTTTATTCTAAATTCAGGCACTTTGAAGCCTTGTACATCTATCACAATGAACCTCATATTGGTGAATGTCGGATATCGAAGAGAGAGAATAAACTTATCAAATCAATCTAAACAATGGCGGACCACTTCCGCGGGGGAAGTGGTCCCCTACTATTAAGGTTAGTGTAAGCACGTGTCCGAGCATCATAGTTCGTGAACTATGATGATGACGTCACCGTCACAGGGGTTCCGTTCAAAATTGAGGTTAGGGTGAGCACGTGTCTGAATGTTGGAGCACGTGTCTGAATATTGAAGCACGTGTCTGAATATTGAAGCACGTGTCTGAATGTTGAAGCACGTGTCTGAACACGTGTCTGAATATTGAAGCACGTGTCTGAACACGTGTCTGAATATTGAAGCACGTGTTGGAATGATGAATCACGCGTTAAAACATGAGCAATTCACTATTTTCAACTTTCAAACTAATTGTGTGACACAAAAATCACATTCTTTCGATTTAAACTTATTATGGATGAGGTTAGGCTCACCTTCACCTATAATCAAGATGAAACAGGGGACATTAGGCTAGACCCACGTGACAAACCTAGGGTGCACCGGAGCTATATCTACTACATTAAAGACGATTGTTATCATGTCCACCATAGCTCAGCGGTTAAGGCGTCGATTTTGGAATTTATTTCCCGGGTTCGAATCTGGTGTAGGACAAAATTCATTTCTCAGTAGAGTTGACTCAGATTATATATACTACATTAAAATCACTCAAACTCAAGTCCTCCATAGCTGAGCGGTTAAGCCGTTGACTTTAGAATTTATTTCTCGGGTTCGAATCTGGTGTAGTACAAAATTCATTCCAGTAGAAGTGACTCAGGTTATATACTACATTTAAATTGATTAATTCAAGTCCTCCATAGCTGAGCGGTTAAGCCACCTAACTTTGGAATTAATTTCTCGGGTTCGAATCCGGTGTAGGATAACAAAATATTCATTTCAGTAGAATGCGAGTACACAGATGACTAGTTCACAGACTGCAGATTGGAAAAAATATAGATTTGCCAGACCATAGTTGGGGGAATCATAGATTACCAAACCATAACCTACCTGTCCATCGATTGTTGAACCATAGAGCATAGTCGGGTGAACCATAGATTATTAAACCATAGACCATCGATTGGTGAACCATGTACTTCTATGACTGCGCATGCGCGATTGTGGATGACCTTGGAATGGACCGTTTTCTGACAATTTGAACCTTAGATTTCCTTATGGAGATTTACATGCAAAAAATGTCGATTTTGGCGCAGAATTCTCATAGCACATCTACTACCTGTCAACATAATAAGAGTCACCAACATACGTTTCGAGTCGAACATTACAGTGGATGCCTTCTATCGAAATAGACCTGCGCTGACGATCTACGATTTTCCTATCACCATCGACCCCGGCTATAGGATTTTGGAGCGTCAGAAAAATCCCCTCTATCTACCAATATCCGATATCGGAGAGATTACCAACATAACCGTACTAGCTTTAGATCAGCATTTGAAGCCAATGAACTTTCGTGATGAAGAAAGTATTCTACATCTACATTTACAAGAAGTATAGAAAATATGGGGTTGTTTGTGGACAACCACAACAAAAATGAAAACAGTTCCCCCACTACATCATCATCAGTCTTCAACAAAACACCTAAAGTGCGTGACCTACTCACCAGAGCCAACATCGTAATTTTGAAATCATTGGGGTTTCGTCTTAAACAAGAATGTCATTATCGAAAATGGTGTATGCACTTAACAGTAGCGATGCCAGAGATGTCCATCATACAGCGATCATCTCACCTATTTTCGATATATACCAGGAACCGAAATTTGATGAATCGATTCGAATAGCCGAGTACAGATCGATTACACCATTCGTTAAGGCGTTCAATAACAGCGATATCATAGAGTTTGGGATAAATCAAGTAGACGTTTTCTTTGCTATGAAAGATACTCTGTTGACGATCAAAGGGTAAATCGAAGTTAATGGAGTGAGGAATGTAATATTGGTACCTAATTATGGGCCTTTTCTTTTCGACTCGTGTTCCTACAGCGAGAGCGGTAGAGACATCGAAACTGTACGTGACCCTGGAATAGTTAGCGCTGTGCGAGGATTCACATGTTATTCTCCCACAGATTCGACGCATATGTCTATAGCCAGCTGGACTTATCCGGAAGAAAGTGTTATATTGAACGAAACAAAGTCGTTCAGTTTACTCATCCCACTCAAACATAATTTCAACATTTTCAACGATTACACCCGAATCACGTTCGGAATACAAACGATTCGATTGAAACGTGCTCGAAACGATAACGATTGCGTTATAACTCAGCTACCACAGTCAAATTTCTGATTGATAGTATAAAATTGGAGGTGAAATATATCTATCCCAACGATCTAATCAGAGAGAAGCTATTGCGATCCATCAAGAGCGATTCTCCTGTTCTATTCGCTTTCCGGAAGTGGGAGATACACGAGTTGCCATAACGGCCGATGCGAAGAGAGAAATATGGGCTATGAAAACTAGCGCGTCTGTCGAAAAATCACGGTATGTTATTGTATTTTTCCAAACCGATAAACGTAACAATGTGAAAGCTAATCCTACAATATTCGATCATGTGGATATATCAAGCGTCCGCTTATCGCTGAACGGAGAGTATTGGCCTAACGAACGGATGAACTTGAACTTTACCAAGGAAGATTTCGTTCTAGCCCACCACAACCATACCGATTTCTATCCTAGCTAAACAAATTCCACAACAAAACATCCCATATTGGGTTATGATAAATTCAAAAAACCGGCGCTTTACATCATCGTTTGTTCTAGACAAGAGGAGGCGGTAAAATCATCAACGGTCGACATACGATTGGAGATTGAAGCGGATAAAGGATTTCCGGCCAATATCAAAGCATATTGCATCATCATTCACGATTGCTTGATGGAATACTACCCCCTCACCGAAATTGTCAAGAGTCTCAATTAAACATCAGTCAGTCTATATCGAAACTTCAAGCAAATCGCATCATCATCATGAGAATCACATTAGTTGACATTCAGGGGTTCTTCATTGACGATGCCTTCCATCCGAAAGAAATATGTCTACAAATTGGATTCAAACGTCATTATTCCTTATTCAAACCGCACACATCTTATTCATCGCTAAATGCAAAGGAGCGAAAATCCGTATGGTATTTACAAAACTCTCATCATGGACTCGATTATGTATCTGGGAATGTGAATTATGAAGAAATAAATAATACTCTTAAATCGATTCTCCTGTGTGCAGTCGACTATATTTATGTCCGTGGACAGCAAAAAGCCGAATTTTTGAGAAGGAAGTGTATAGAATTGGATATTTACCCACACATCGTAGATGTTCATAGTTTCGATGGTACTCAATGTGAAACGGGGAAATTCTAGCGAACAAACAAGTTGACCTGTCTGAATCATCGTAATGACGGTGGAAAATACATGTGTGCAGTTCACCATGTGGATAAATTACAGCAGTGGTTTTTGAATGTAATACTACCTAAATGATATGTATTTTATTCTGAAATAAATATTATTATTATTATCAATTTTTTGTTTGTTTTAATAAAACACCTCCTTTATATAATAATTATTATTTATTCAAATGGTAAATAGTTTTCTCCACATTTTTAACAAACATTTTCAATAATAACACTGATGAAGAAGATAAAATAGCATACAAAATTGCGAAAATTTTAGGGATTTCTTCTTCTATTGCAGATGATGTGAGTGTAGATGATGTTGTCTCTTGTACGAGATGTGGTAAACATGATGATTGTCGGATCATCATATCCCCCTCATTTCGATCGAAGAATAAGAGTTTAAGTTTATTATGTATGGTTGTACGATTGTCTTGTGGGATGTTAAATGTGAATACCTCCAATTGGTTATCGTTAAATTTTTGAAAATTCATCGGAATCCATTCGGTACGGTTACACTCCCCATCACCACCACCGCCGACATCCTTCAGACAAATATAGATGCGTTCAACGTGTTGGGGAACGTTCGCTTATAGAATATCATTCAGAATTGTGGTTAAAATCACAAAATTTTTCTTAACACCCCCACTCCCATCATCCTCACTCTTTACACTTAATTTGTTCAGCAGTCTTATAACGAATTCGCAAAGTCTGCGTGTGTATTCTTCAAAAGATATATGCATAATGATATATTTGTGGACTTACTAGATATCTATATTATTATTTTAAGTGCCACAGAACATCTTCCTTCGTAAGAAATTCGAATAAATTCCAGCTATTCGCACTAGAACACATAGGATTCTCACTATTGGGGTGATGTAGACAAATAAATTCACAATTCCCTCGATCTAATTTTGGACATTCATTTTTCAAATTCACCACTTCTACTCGATCTAACCCCAATTTTTGGAACGCCCTCCGTAGAAACTTAGCTTTTATTTTCCCACATACATAAACAGTAGCATCCGGATCGATATTTTCCTTCAAAATTTCATACAATTCATCATATTCCTGATACCCCGAGTTCCATGGAATCCCGTGATATTTTTCACAATGAAATATCTTCTTCATTTGCCTCTCGGATAGTTGATTCATCGATTTTGATGGTTTGAATAGAAAATATTTCTCCAACCTTTTCTCACAGTCCAACAAAGAGAGTTCCTTGATTTTATATACGTTTGAAGAAATCGGGGAACTTTGAACATCAACCACTATAGACGACATTCAAAACTAGAATGATAAACTATCCAAAATATCTAGTTGCACATGCGTAGATCATTGACATATTTCTTTGATGTTATCGAAATTTCGAAAGAGTACGTCCAAGCACAGAATTTGTAGTGATGGTGGACTTATTCTATAGTTGACATCATCGACCTCTCCTCCCATCTCAGAAAACATTTGAAACATCTTAAAGGTGTAAGAATTGAAAGTATATCTTCGGATGCTGCGCATGTCCATTATCTCACATCGGTACGGTAGAAGTGCGATCCGATAAAAATCAACATCAATATCATGTAGCACTCTAAAAGAATCAAGTATATACGATCCTGGTTTCGGAACGATACCCGAAATTTGATGCAATATGATTTTTCTGATTCTTCTATGTTTATATTTGAACTGACCTTCTATATTCATATCGATTATCTTCCAATCTTCTGGAGGTGGATCGAAATCTCCTCCGAAATAGAAAATATCAGCATATGCCCAATCGATCGAAGCCCCCACAAGGAAAGTTATGAATTCCGCAGCGATTATCCAATTTTGGATGGTAATTGTAATTCTTCGAGGATTTCCATCAAATTCGGAGGACATACGCTTATTACGAATTTCTTTGCATCGCTCACGGTGGTAAGCACACTATGAATAAAACTGTTGTATAATCTAGGAGACATTATCACGAACTGATTCGAGTTCGATTTAGTGGGAGCAGTCACACACAACAACACACTCCCTCATACTCTGCGCATGTCAAGCTATTGACTTTTCCAACCTTAAATACACAATCAAAACTAAATGGTATTCATGCGGGTGAGAGATAAGAGGTCGATCGAACTGGTGAGTATACATGTAAAATAATAAAATCATGAACATTTTCAGATGAAAATGACGCGGGTTCGGATCCCTCTCAATCTTTCTCACCAAAGAATACCATTTTTGTCTATTGATTCATTTGATGTACACGTCGTAGACGTTATGATCGATTCACACGTGACAACTGCCATGATACCTCGTGACAGACGCGATGACACCACGTTGAAGACGTGCGTGACAGACACCTTGTTGGAGGAGCAAGTGATAGACACCTCGTCGATGCAACACACGTGACATACGTAATGACACTTCGTTGACCGCCTCGTTCAAGGACCACGTGACAGACGCCACGACACATTGTTGAAGGATCACGTGATAGCCGCCATGACACCTCGTTCGAAACCACGTGTCGAGAACCTCTCTTACAAACGATCTGTATATACGACATAACACACTCTTTACAAACACCCTGTATATACATCCAAACAACCAAACGCTATCTACCCGATAACGCTATCGACCCGATAACACTGATTACAAACACCGTATGCCAATCGCCAGCACATACCGGGCAACTCGCAATCACTGATAACGCTATCTACCCGATAACACTAATTACAAACACCGGATGTTACGTCACTTCCTGGCGCAAAGGTAGTCCACTGTATCTACTAAACTTTTTCAAATTTCCAAAATTTGAAAACAAACTCCTGTGGATGATTCGAAAACGTGTTCGAAACTTCGGGGTCTTGGAGCACATTTTTCTGTCTCAATATATCTGGGATATCATCAAAAACGGACCACCAGTTCAATTGCAATAAATAATTCAACTTTTCACTTTTCGGAATAAAAAAAAAAACAAAATTCCCCTCGGTCTATTTTCAAGAGTCCCTGCTTACGGGCGCCATTTTATGACGTACCTTGTCCCTTTTGCGGTAAGCTGCTTACTAGTGTAAACTTCAACTCCTCGGGCGCCAGATTTTTCCTAAAGGTTTACTCCTTTTTGAGGACTTCTGCTAGGGTCCTCACCACAAGGCTTGTCACCTACTATCTATAGATAGCCTTGTCCCTAGGCTAGCTACAGTGAAGAATAATCAGGGCCCATTGGGCAGAAAAACAGTATCAAAATTGTAGGCTTTAATTACAATTGATACTTGGTTATAACTTAACTCGTTAAAAGATGGAGCAGAAATAATAATAAAACGGAGAATTCCAAATATTAAATATACTTCCAGAATAATCAATGAATGCAATTGAACGGTATACGACACAAAAAATCCACCCAGGTAGAGAATGTAAAGAAGCTCAAGCGGTATAAGAAAACTGTTACAACATAAATATTTTTCACAATATGTTCGGTCTTTAATTTTTATTCAACGGTACGTACGGAATCAGTTGATCAATGATTCACATTTATCAATTTACGGAAAACACAAATCGAGTTGGTCCTAGAGTTATAACGGTGATCATTCAGATAGCAGTATCACTTGTAATGTTGTTAACACACTACGATATATCAATTTATATTCGGTCGGATAGGAAAATTTTGACCTGTACTTGGTTTGCGAGTGTACGATATCAGATTATTTCGGTAAATTCGGATAATTAGTTTGACTGAGTTTATTCTGTCATGGCACCCACCCTTATACTAGCTATCAACGGAGTGCCCGGTAATTGTTTGACAGTGTTAGATTTCATACACCTTGTAGATTCAGATTATAGATAATGAGGGCTTATACTTCCGGGATGGATACAGCGTGCACAAACTCCAATTATCGTATCTGCAATAACCCCTACACCCACGGTCGAGGTTCCACATTCGGATAAAGGGTTATCACGATTATCAATCACACAATCATCCCAGCTTATACTTCCGGGATTGACACAGCGTGCACAAGCAGTTGGCGGTTTGGTCGTCTAGGAACGTGCATAAATATACCAAAGACGCCCCTGTCGTTCAAACATATACACTCTGTACATACCATCATCATCATCATCATCATCATCATCATCATCATAAGAGGGAAGGAGGCCTAGTCCCCTGATGCACTTAGTTGAGCTCATTGTGTGCCCCGTGGTCAGAAGCCTATTCTATTCTAGCAGGTTAGTGGCCCGCCAGAAACCAACAATATTGCCAGTGCTGGCTTCCATAAGTTTTTCTGAGAACAGTTTCAATTCTACGAAGTTTCGGTGCCTGAAGGATGCTAATGCTGGGCATTCCAACAGGACGTGAGAGGCACTTTCTTCCACCTCTCTGCATTTCCTACATATTTAGTCATCTGTTACGCCCATAGTGTGGAGATGTTTGTTAAGACGACAGTGACCGGTTTGGATTCAAGTTATCTCTCTGATGTCCCTTCTATTCAGAGGAAGGACTTTCTTTGAGAGCCTAGGCAGAGGCTCTTTAATGAAGAGCTTGGCCTGCCTCATGCGTGGTGATTCTCGCCACAATTCTCCACTCTTTATTCAGTTGGCCCAGAAGGGCGAGACTCTCTACGCAGTTTGACAATGCTCCGGCCCGATAGGGGCGCTAGAGGACCCTCGCCCGGCCAGACAGTCGGCAATTTCGTTCCCTACAACACTGCTGTGTCCAGGGACCCAAATGAGTTGAACTTTATTCCTCCTGGCTAGTTCAGCCAGTGTATGCCTGCATTCTTTGACAAGCTTTGGTGTGACTATGGGTGATTTGAGAGCTCCCAGAGCCGACCGGCTGTCTGTGCAAATATATATGTGCCTATTTACATAGTTTCTTCGCGAGTTTTCAATGGCACAAGTCAGTATTGCGTAGACCTCCGCCTGAAAAATCGTCCAGTAAGCGCCTAGAGTCACTGAGATAGTGATCCTTGGCCGTTTTAGATACACTCCCGCCCCAGAAGCTTGACCTACCTTGGACTCATCTGCAAACCATACGACCCCGTCTGGTGGCAGTGGGGTGAGGGTATCGCTGTTCCAATCTCCTCCATCCGGGATGAGGATTTTGGGAGACAAATAGCAGGATTCATGCCATCTTGCTCCATTCCTTCATTTGATGTATAACTGTAGAGGTGGTAATCTAGCCGACTTCATGCCGCTCAGTATGTCGACGCATGCAAGCCCCTGCAGAAAGTCATGGGAGCGCTGGGACATACCAGTCCTCGTCCCTGACCACCACACTACCGCCGCATAGGTAACCATAGGCCTAATCACAGCAGTACAGATCCAATGAAGAATCTGTCACGCAAAAAAATAAATATATATATATATGTGTGAAAATTAAAAATTGTTTGAATGTAAGTCATTCCTAAATGCTCCTCCTTGCACCAGTCCAGTCCATACACGTGACAATTGCCCTAGCTCAAGCGGCCAGAGATATGGGTTCGAATTTATATAGGGCGCCACTAGTCCTTTTATGCTCTCGGACTAGGTAACGTCCAGATGTTCCAGAGACTAGACCTGGATACACGGAGGTGAGAAAAAGTGAAATATTTCCTATGGATTCACAAGAAAATTTGGTGCTGAAGGCTGAATGACTAACCCTAACCTCAAGCGTTCAATACCGACTTGGAATTCCTTATGATTTGATTGAGAATGAGGTACGTAAACTTCAAGTATATTTAATCGTTGAAACACAACATTTGGTTTACAACCGTAGTACTAGGTACTATGCAACTCAACCTCCTCCAGTTCCTCCAAGAGTTCATCGACTACGAGGCACCACAGAAGCGGAGATAGGACACCTCCCTGTGGACAGCCTTTTGTAGCGGTGGTTTGTACAACGCATGCGTTATGGTACGCCTTCACCGTACGCGTAGATAGCATGGCTTCAATCCACCGGGTCAATATTGGACTGACTCCATGCTTCTTAGCGGCTGAGCAGATAGACCCGACGAACGTGTTATCAAATGCCCCTTCGATGTCCATAACTAATCTCAGAGCGCATTCCTCACGGGCCATGCTCCGTCTATTCTTGTGACTAGATGATGTAAGGCCGTTCAAGTCAAGAGGCCAGCCTGGTAGACGTGTTGACGACAGTGTAAGGGATGAGCCTTCAGTGGGCCATCTCTCAAGTATCTGTCAATCAGTCTCTCCATTGCCTTTAATAGAGATGAGATTAGACTGATAGGAACGGAATGCCTGAGCTTGGGTATAATCAGTTTTACCCGCCTTTGGAATAAACACGACCTTCGCTACCCGCCATAGCTTCGGAATAAAACCAGTGGCAATGCAAAATCGGATGATTTCCACCAATAGCTTGATGATAATTTCCTCACCCTCTTGTAGAAGAGTCGAGAAGATTTCATCTTCGCCTGGTGATTTGTACGGTCCGAACCCGGATATGGCCCACTTCACCTTGTCATAATTGACTATGTCGAAGGACAGACGACCGTTATAACGGTCACTCTGTCCATCGTCTCTTTCGGTAGTCAGATATCTGTCTCCAGAGTCAGGAAAATGAATCGACACTAGGTGTCTCAGTGTCACCTCCGGAGTCGTAGTGTACTCATCACTCGGGAGAATCACTGATCCAATTCAGGCTCTGTAGTCTTTTGAGAGAACTTTGCAGTCTCGCTGCAGAGGGTAGCTTGTTTCCCCCCAGAAAGTCCGCCCAGTATCTCGTTTCAACGTTCTCAACGCTTTTCTATAGACTCTTTGGGCCGCTTTATAGCTTTATAGTTTTCCCAATCCACGAGTGCTTGAGATCTCTTAGCTTTATCAAAAAATTTCCTTACCGTTTTCGGTGTTCCTCCACTTTTGTCGTCCACCATGGCGTTGTTCCTACTGCGTTCCTCTGTCTAAGGTCACAGCAGTCTCGCTGCAGAGGGTAGTTTGTACGGTGCGACCCGGGTATGGCCCACTTCACCTTATCATAATTGACCATGTCGGAGGACAGACGAAAGTCACCGTTATGACGGTCACTCTATCCATCGTCTCTTTAAATAGTCAGATCTCTGTCTCCAGAATCAGGAAAATAAACCGACACTAGGTGTCTTAGTTTCACCTCCGGTGTCGTGGTGTACTCACCACTCGGAAGAATCACTGATCCAATTCTGGCTCTGTTGTCTTTTGAGAGAACTTTGCAGAGTCTTGCTGCAGAGGGTAGCTTGTTTCCCCCCAGAAAGTCCGCCCAGTATCTCGTTTCAACGTTCTCAACGCTTTTCTATAGACTCTTTGGGCCGCTTTATAGCTTTATAGTTTTCCCAATCCACGAGTGCTTGAGATCTCTTAGCTTTATCAAAGAATTTCCTTACCGTTTCCGGTGTTCCTCCACTTTTGTCGTCCACCATGGCGTTGTTCCTCCAGCGTTCCTCTGTCTAAGGTCACAGCTGGTTCCATACGCAAGATGATGGCGGAGCTGAGTCCCGAAACTGCAGCCTCTGTCTCCGCCCTCCTTCCTCTGTGATAGGTCGGAAGCATAAGGGTCCTTCCACCTACCTCCTCCTCATAGAGGCCCCAGTTGCGGGGTAGAGCCGGAGGAGCGGGTGCGTTTTAATGCCCCCGCCTCTCTGGATCCACTCGGCTGGACCATGTCTGGTGCAGAGGTATCAGGGACCCCTTGGGGGAGCCCGAGAACCCCTGTCCCTGAGGCGGTTCAGGAAGACCCTTCTTTGGCAATGAAGCCACGGAAACCATAGCCGCCGCAGCCTCCTGCTTTCGACGCGCTCTCCTGCGCTGCTTTTTTGACGACCCACACTTGTTAGGCCGATTAACTTTCACCCTATTCATTAGGGTGGTCAGTTTCTCAGTCCCGGGACTTGATTCAGATGGCCCCTGTAGGGATACATCCGAGGTTAGATTAGAAGGTGAGGAAGGTCCCTGTAAGGGGCCCTCCTGTGAGGAGGGGAGAACTGGGGACTCTTGTAAGGAGCCCTCAGGTAAAGTGAGGGGATGTGAGGACTTCTGTAAGGAGCCCTCTGGTTGGGATAAGGGAGAAGAGGGGTAAGAGGGCCCCTGGGAGGAGCTCTCTTGGGTTTTTGGTTTGAAAATTGTTGATTCCGTAGGATTCCCACAGATATTGGAGATAGTCAGTCGCCATCCGCAGAGCCCCATACGGAGGAAAAGCCTAATACACCCGAGATTCAGCCAAAGGCACGGTATCTCGACACCGCAGCTTGGGGGATGTTTATCGACTTCCCGGTCTGGATCCGCTGTTTTCAGTAAATAGCAGGGCCACCTCTGGCAAGGTGCGATTCTTCATAGCGCACAGACGGTCTTGGCTCGCCTTCCTCGAAAGCTATCGCACTGAGACTCCGATACCGTCATTGTCTCTTGACCTCCTGTACACACCATACAATTACTTGAATATTTCAATTCACGTGCGGATTCAAACCGTGCGCGGTCAGACATATGACGGGATAAACTCAAATATAACAATCTAATTTACATAAGGCAACGGATCTCAGATATACGAACGTTACCAATCACAAACCACGAAAATCAATATATCGTAATGCCAGAAAATATTATATTAAGCTATCATTTACCTTATGTAAATTCACTAACACTGTAACGGGTTGCGTTACGAGATATTATAGAACTTGGTAATAAACAGATTAGATTTCTTCTCGGCTAGGAAACTTGTCATATGATATTTAAAGATATCTGCCGGTCAATAAAACCTAGATTATTGAGACTACCATTCCTGATGTGAGATGTCACTAAATATCGCGGAGTGTGAATGTAGGATAGCGGAAATCGGAAATTATTTATTGTGGTGTTAACGTTTAATAGGGTAAGTCGAGATTTATATTTCATATTCTTTACATACATTTTTGCTTCCGAAATACGATGCACATCAGGCTACATATAATTTGATTTAGACTTGTTATTAAACGTCTGGATGTACAGTATCTGAATGTGATTATATTTCGGAGGAAGTTTACTCGACTTATCCTAAGACACACACAATCAGATTTGCATTTAGCATGATCCCAGGTATATCATTTCCATCCTTACCGGGATTGTTGTAGTCATTGTATGAAATTACTCTAACGAGACGTGAGCAGTTGATGCAGACAATATTTAATTTCCACCTTTTTACTTGACCCTGTAATTTGTGCACATGGTAGTTGCGCGATTCTGTAGATAGCCATTTTGTTATCCTAGTACAATATACATAGGGTGGTCTTATTAGACAAACGTGCAGTAAAGGTTGATAAGGGTGAATACGAAACAAATAACCTAATTACTGCTTATTAGGTATACATATATTTATGACACTGTCACGACGTTTGGGAGTTGATACAGTTCACATTATCAACCCACGTGTACAATTCATTTCGAACAAACCAGAATTTCATGCTAACTAGCAAATTTCAACCTTTCAAATAATATTCTTTCAGATATAATTTTAATTATTATTCTTTCAGTCACATGTTAACTTTTTGCTAATTTAAAAAATCAATTGTAATCGTTTATTTCTTTCAGATTGAATTAAATTTTTGCCTTAATTGATATCTCGTCAAGATATTCATTTTGTATTAGTGTTTTTGCAATTTGGGAAAGATAACATTATCGGTTGTGAAATCACCTGGTTATTCCAACCGACGGTGTTGCTTGTCCTTTTGATCTCAAGTCAGGTACTGTTTGTTCTTTGAAATTACAGGGTTTGAACATCTGAGGTTCCTCACCCCTTCACTCCAAGGCGGTTTTGTGACTTTCCTGACAGGACCGACTTCCAGTTCCTACGAGTTCCAAGGAGGGTAACATTTTCTTGTTTGAATGATCATAATTTCATTCTCTGATTTTGTTGTTTATCCGAAGTTGTATTCCACTAATTTTTATAGAATCATTCGAGGTCTACTGTAAGTCCTCTTATTGGATATTTCGTTATTTTCAATTTAATAATTGATTTAATTTTATAATTGTTTTCTTAAAATTCAATCTATGTTACAATTCGATTTAATTTAATAATTGTTTTTCTACGAATTCGATATTATTTATATTTCCAATTGGTATTCTGAAAATTGTAATTTAAATTTCTTTATAATTCAAATTCTGTTGGAATATACGAATTGTTAAGTTAAACTTGTATTGTTTTTCTGAATTTCCATCGACTGTTAAACCATCTCGTAGTGCTTGTATTCTTGACTGTGAATTCATTTAGTTTTATTTTTTTTTTCAAGCAGTTGGCGCTCAAGCAATTCGCCAGTCTTGAATCACAAGGCACGTTTCACTACGAGCCCTGAGATTAATTAATTTAAATTGAGCTAGTTGGGTCAATTGAAACCGACCCAAAGCGGGTCCGTTTCATTGGCGCCCAGCATAGATGGGCTGCCGTTTCACATCCGTTTCAACACGGAACACTATTATCAACTCTTTAAGAGTGACGCAATTCAAATTCTTAATATCAATCAACTAACTTCTGAACAATTCTGACTCTGATTCTGATTAATAATATCCCGATCTTTTGTCTGCCACTATCTCTTATATGTTTTCGAGGTTCTGGTTAAATCCGTACCACCAATTCCTTATTTTGTGCCGGGGCCCTTCTTATTCATGTCCCGAACCATGCTTGAAAGTGACGCTACTCTTTAGATTCAAAATTCGCGCTCATGGTCTTCCGGTAGTTTCTCCCCGGCGCTGTAAACAAATGTTATCGAAGTTTTTTGGTTGTAAGCAGATTTTAAACATAAGGTTGTTCAAACTTTGATGCGTTAATTTACCAGTTCCCCGTTTTTGCAACATAAGTTGATCGGAATGAATGTAAATTTTTAAAGCGGACATTAATGCACCATGTGTGATTCATTTATTGAAATAATTATACCTATTCAAAATTATGAAGATTTAGAAAACTGACAATCACGGAATGTACATTCGGAGTTCACGCATATCTGTTGAAATAATGAACTGTTTAACCGGAGATTGCGTGTAATTTTTGTATTTACTGCCGATCTAAAGTTAATGAATATTTCAGAATTTAAGCTTCGTTACAACATGTTCAGAGAGAACTGAAACGAATGGAGGATTTCGGAAATTCAAAGCTCAATCTTCGGCAACATGCTCAAAGTGGGACAATCCAAATGAATTAAAAAATATGAGGACCAAAAAACTGTAAAGTAGAAATACGTTACGAGTTCTGTAATTGCACCCAGAACGGAAGCTGCGCGTGCGACTTTCGTTCTAGGTGCAGTCATTCCAATGGTTTGGACCATAGAGTGTGATGTTGTAGAATGACATCACCCGTAGAGCTTATGGCTTCTGGCTATCAACCCAACGAACTGTCAGCTATCTGCCATAGCTGTCACGTGGAACGTCGAAATTGTCATGGAATCGGAGAGTACAAAGATATCTGTCACAGAACGTCAAAAGTGTCACGAAATCGATAGAAAGAATAACTAGTAAACTGAAGAAGGGAAACTCTGACTCAAACGCAATCTGAATAACTGACCAAGCTTGTAATCTAAAAGGGTACCGACGAAGCCTTTGAACATTCATTATTTCATCGGTACAAATGACCTCAGCAACATTATCAGCCGCCAGCTAATATAAAATAATACTCTTTTCCTCTCAAATATTCATAATAATCCTCGGTTCTTTGATAATTTTTTAATGATGAAACTCTATCGAAGTGAGTTTGAGCTGATAGGGTACTATTATCGAAATATTTTTCTTAAGATGTGATAAAAACTAGCAATAATAACTTTTATTCAGCATGAAAAATTTACAATTGCAGTTGTACACATTTTTAATTCTATAAGTCTACCTGTTTATTCGTAATTTTGAGATTACCTAAATGATAGAAAACAATACATAACGTATGATTCACAAACAATTGAAAACATGTTCATTTCGAATTTTTTTTTCAATAAAACGTTTTTCTATTTTATAATTAGAAAACCATAAGATACCCCACTTCAAGAATTCAAGATGGAAAGAAACAAGGTTGCGATGGTTCAGTTCCAAAGGGAAGCTGACATATCATGAAAATTTCAAATTGATAGATACCTGTTTTCTGTTTTGAAAAATAGTTTGTTATTTATTTCATTATTTATATTTTCAATTTTTGATCAATTTTCTTGAAATTCAATAGTCTTTATTATAGAAAATCAAATTATGGAATTTTTCAATTACGGAAGGATGATGAGTGGAACATTCGAATTTTATTGAACTATTTGAATGTGAAGGCTCTAATTTGTGTAATTGGTTGTTTCAATTTTCTTTTTTGTTTCGAAATAAAATTAGTGATCAAAGATTTGTCCAACCTTATTTGCTGAAGTTTCTCAACTTCGTTGTTATAATTTTGTTTGCTCAAACGGACTTTAAATAATCTATAAACAAGACTCTTCAATGGAGCTATTTTATAATTAATTGGTGTAACTGAATCCGCAGGAGTATTCATTCCTATTTGTTTGAGTGGGCCTTATGTCTTCTGCATATGTTGAATTCAAAGATTACCATCTTTCATAATGTTGATATCAAGAAATGGAAGATGCCTATCTGTCAGTGAATTTTAGTGAATCAAAGTAGCTATTAAGCGTGTTCAAAAAGCCATGTAAATCACAATCATTGCTTATACTCGTGAAAATACCATAGAAATCTATGGCAAACTTTTGGAAACTGATATAGTTTTTATTTTAAGGAGGTTTCAAGTTCGCTCAGAAGAGCATTGGACAGAAAAGAAAGAGTCGGTTGCCCGTTGCATATCCGCTTGTTTGATCATAGTCTATAAAATGAGTCTGCTCCATACATGAACATGTAAAGATTATTTAATCTGTACAGTTTGTAATGGGGATATTGATATTTGAAAGCCATTTCTTTATAATGTTCATCGACTCAGGGAGCAGGGTATTTGTAAATCGTGAAACAACGCCAAATGAAACGAGAGATCACCAAGTTCAAGTTTGGGGTCAGTCAATTTTTCAATTATTCCCAAAAAAAATTTACAAACAAAGGTAATGCGGCTTGGAAGCTACTGAACTCCTTAACTAACCATATTACCATGAAACCATCATCAACGTTTTCTTAAATACGGCTCTGTTTTTTCAATAAAACATTTTGAGGCATTTTCCATTCTACACTAATACATGTATGTCTCATGACTTTGAAAAAATGTTCAAATACGAGCCCACAATAGAGAAAAGTTTGCGGCAGGAGAATCGAAAGTTGGAGTTGATATTTTTCTAATAATTGTTGAAATAAAAATAAACAATTAACGAACGATAAATTATCTTCAATAGTAGACATCCGTGGGGAGCTAATCTTGAAAATCTGAAACTGATTCTTCTTGTATCTGTAGTATATATTGTGTGGAAATTTCACGTTACATCGTTCAGTGCTTTCATTTTTATTTCGGTGGTTGACCTTGCTCTGGTACTTGACTCCGCTGTCGTGTGATCATGTGCCAAGTGAAATTTTCAAGAATAGGTTCCAAAACTGAAACACGGTTCGGATTATTTGGTACCAGACCAACAATGTAGGCAGAGCCAAAAAACGAAGACGAAGAGAACATCAGCTGCTTGGACGGCGGAGCAAAATCGAATGCGTAAGTGATGTCCACATCCCACATTTGAACTTGGAATAGGTATTTTGGGCATTTTGGGGAGTATGATAAGAAAGAATAAGTAATGGCGTTATATAGTTGTGTTATTTATCTTAAGTAGTAAGAGGGCACCTTGGCCAGACAGCCACTTCCGGTCCTTATCAGATGTCGGTAAGTATTGTCACTGTATTACCGGCCCGGCCAAGAGGTTGGTTCGAAACTTTGCTCAATATCCTCTGGATGACGGGTTGTTAGGCGAGGTGTTGCTTCTACCAGCTAGGGGTGAGGGTGTGGTATCGCTTCGTGGACCGAGGTACCGCTTCTACCCGCTAAGGGGTCTGTTGTCGCTTCTGCCCGCAAGGGGTTAGGGTTTGGTGTTGGTAGTCTATGGTTCTCCCAACTATGTTCTGATAATCTATGATTCTCCTAACTATGGTCTGGTTAATCTACATTTTCCAATCTGTAGTCTGTGAACTAGTCATCTGTATACTTACATCCTTTCACCTCTACTGAAATGAATACTTTTTTCTACATACCGAGGAAAAATAAATTACGTAGTTAAGTGGCTTAACCGCTCAGCTATGGAGAACTTGAGAACAAATGATTTTAATATAGTATATATAACCTGAGTAGTAGTAAGGGCGTCACTTAGGGCGGACAGTCCCAGACAGCGAGCCTTATCAGATGTCGGTAAGTATTCTCGCTGTATTACCGGCCGGGACAGGTGGCTAGGGTTGGTGTCGCTTCTACCCGCTAGGTGTCTAGGATTTGGTGTTGCTTCTACCCGCTAGGTGGCTAGGGTTTGGGGTCGCTTCTGCCCGCTAGGTGGCTACATTTGGTGTCGTTTCTGCCCGTTAGGTGGCTAGGGTTTGGTGTCACTTCTGCCTGTTAGGTGACTAAATTTTGGTGTCGCTTCTGCCCACTAGGGTATGGTGTCGCTTCTGCCGGCTATGGTTCGATGTTGCTTCTGCCTGCAAGGTGGCTGGGTCGTTTCTACCCACTATGGTTTGGTGTCGGTAGTCTATGGTTCTTTCAACTATGGTCCGGTGATCTCTCCCAAATATGGTCTGAAAGCCATCTATGTCTCCTCCAAATATGGTCTGAAGGCAATCTATTGTTTTGATATACAGGCTGTTTATGCAGTCACAGGTCTTCAACAGGCCGTCTGTCACGAGATGTCTATCACGTGGGTCTTCAGCGAGGTGTCACATGTGTTTCAGAGTCGTGACGGCGCATGCCACATGCGTTTTTCATCTACTTAAGCATCATCAGAGTGAAGGGGGTCTACACCGGAAGTCGTTATTTTATTGCATATTTTGAATCTACATGATGAGCTTAACAAGATTTTTATCGACTCAATCATCATCATCAGGGTCAAACCGGAAGTGGGTTATATAGTCGACACATTGTCACACCGGAAGTGAATCCGGAAATGGTTATTTTATTGCATTATCTGAATCTACGTGATGTGCTGAATAGGAATATACTATTTATATATCGATCAGTTTGACCGATCTCCCACGATAAGGATTTGAAATTTTTTTTTACTATCACATGCTCCTTCAGCGAGGTGTCTGCCATGTAGGTCTTCAACGTGATGTCATGACAACTATCACATATCGTAGTCATAGAACCCATAGAGCTATAGGCTACAGAGCTAATCTTAGTTACAATCATAGAGCAATAGGTTATAGAGCTAACCTAAGTCGCAACCATAGAGCATCACGGTGGCTGAAAGAGGTGTCATGGCGTCTATCATGTGGGTCTTCAACGAAGTGTCATGGTGTCTACCGTTTGAACTGTCATGGCGGATCTATCATAGCGTGTGTGTGTGTCATGGCGTACGTGAACTGTCATGGCGGTTCTATCATTTGCAGCTGTCACGTGCAGAATGTTAATTTCCATATTTTTGATGTGGAGAAAATCAATATGATGCATACAAATTGGGGTGGGGACAACATCAAACCGTAGCTTCATGTTAATCAAAATACATAATGATTTTAACGTGTAAGTGGTGTTTTATTGAATTGAAGATCCGGTGATCATAGTTTACGAACGATGATGACGTCACTGCTCCAAACCGATGACAGTAACTGATTCAATCCGGCGACCATAGCTTATGAACGATGATGACGTCACCAGCGACCTATCATTTGCAGCTGTCACGTGCAGAATGTTAATTTCCATATTTTGATCTGGGGAAAATCAATATGATGCATACAAATTGAGGTGGGGAGAACATAAAACTATATCTTTATGTGTATCAAAATACATGATGATTTTGACGAGTAAGTGGTGTTTCATTGAATTGAAGATCCGGCGATCATAGTTTACAAACGATGATGACGTCACTGCTTCAAACCGATGACAGTGACTGATTCAACCAGCGACCATAGCTTACGAACGATGATGACGTCATCAGCGGTGGTCATTGTTTCAATCCGGCAACCATTGTTCACAAATTATGATGGTCAGATGAGGAATAAAATGCCTGTAATAACGATAATGATATCTTTTCATTATTCATCACACTGATTTGAATTTTTACTGAGATAAAATTGGAGTTATAAGACTGTTGAATACATTAAGTGTAAAAAGTGAATAGGTAGTACATTCATGCACATGTTTTATCGCGTGATTCAACACGTGCTTCAACATTCAGACACGTGTTCAGTCACGTGCTCAAACACGTGCTTCAATACTCAGACACGTGCTCCAATATTCAGACACGTGTTAAACACGTGCTCCAACATTCAGACACGTGCTTCATTACTAAGACACGTGCTTCAATATTCAGACACGTGTTCTGACACGTGCTACATTATTCAGACACGTGGTCAGTCACGTGCTTCAATACTCAGACACGTGCTTCAATAATCATACACGTGTTAAACACGTGCTTCAACTCTTAGACACGTGATCAGTTACGTGCTTCAATACTCCTGCACGTGCTTCAATGATCAGACACGTGTTTAGTCTCGTGCTTAGACACGTGATTTAATACTAAGACACGTGCTTCAATATTCAGACACGTGTTCTGACACGTGCTACATTATTCAGACACGTGGTCAGTCACGTGCTTCAATACTCAGACACGTGCTTCAATAATCATACACGTGTTAAACACGTGCTTCAACTCTCAGACACGTGATCAGTTACGTGCTTCAATACTCCTGCACGTGCTTCAATGATCAGACACGTGTTTAGTCTCGTGCTTAGACACGTGATTCAATACTCAGACACGTGCTTCAATAATCAGACACGTGTAAAGCACGTGCTTCAACACTCAGACCTATTTAACACGTATTTGATACTTGCTTTTGACAGGAGCGTAGAAGTGCTTGACCGCGTGATCGGACATACGCAACATAACATCATCAGCTAGTATATAAACTAATGCTCATTAACATATGTTTCAGTATGATTTCGATGCTCCTCTAGGAATCATGAAGATTGTTAAGCAAAAAGACTCGTTGAATATTATGAACCTAAGGTCAACCATTGAGAATGTTGAACAACCACAACGTCACAGCTCTTTGCTGCCAAATACTCTACAAACAATACTCTGTGGTCCAAGTGATTGTGGGAAAACAAATGTGATGTTATCTCTATTGTGAGATGCAAACAGCCTGAAATTTGGAAACGTGTACATCTATTCAAAGCCTTTACACCAACCAAAATACCTGTTACTGGGGGAATACATTGAAGAACATTGTTGGACTTGGATATTTTCCGTACACCGAGAGTGATGACGTCATAGACCCCACAGAAGCAAGGCCTAATTCAATAATAATATTCGATGATGTAATGGATGAGGAACAGGAGAAAATTCGTGCTTATTTTTCAAGAGGGAGACACAACTCAATTGATAGTTTCAATCTTCGTCGGTCTTTTGCTAAATGTCCGCAACACGGATTGCGCGACAATGCCAATTGCTTGATTATTTTCAAACAGGATGAACTCAATTTAAAACATATATTCAGCGATCATGTAAGTACCGACATGTCACTTGAGAAATTCAAAGAGATATGTAGCGTATGTTGGAAAGATAAATAAGGATTCCTCATGATAAACAAAGATTGTGATATGAACAAACGACGTTATCGCAAAAGTTTTGATAGTTATATATACATCTTACATGTATATATACTTTCATCCGAAATAGACAAACCGCTCAGCATGGACGTGGATGTCAGTAACATGTCAAAAGAAAAACAACAATTGAAGGGAAAAATTTGGGAGTTAGCGAACGTTGTGAGGGAAAAATATATGGCTACGGAATTGGGTAAAGCTGAAAAAAAGATGAGATTCTAGATAATATGTTCAAGGATGTATCTGAACAGTATTGTTCCTACAGCAACACAAAAGGACAGCATTCCAATCCCAAACATTGTAACTGAAGGAGAAGAATTCGTGTATAATCCCCCAGATGCTGAAGAGGATATGTTTACCCCTGAACCTACTATCGATCAGATTCTTGAAGCATTCAGGAAACATAAGGAAGATAATTCAGTGGCTACAGAAGAGTTTCTGCAACAAAACCCCACATTAGCACGTTATTACTTGTAAGGATTCCTATTGGATGATGATGTCAAAAGATACGATGATAGAATGGGCTTGCAATATAATCCAACCTTAGACAAATGGTTCATGGGTAATCAACCTATAGAAATTACTAGTGAGAGTAATATAATTATCAAGGGTAGCCCGTTCAAGGGCACCACAGGATTGTATAATTTGATATGTTACAGAGATGTTCTACCTGATACTTACACTGTAGAAGATGGAAGAAATTACAGTCAAATGATGGAAATGACTAGTGTTCATAGACGTGATAACGATCCAGCTGATCGAATAAGATACACAGTAAAATACAAACATGTACCGAAACCTTTGATTAAATCCATGAAAAGACCCAGATCGAAAACGTACACTGAAAATGCATATATCAAAAATGATATGCTTGAATATAACGAGAAACCTTTCGAATATGTTTATGGGATGACGTAAATGGAATCGTAGATATACTTAGACTACTTGTTGCATCCTCGCATGCTGGTAACAATTATCATCACAACGAGATAGTCTCTTTAATAGAAGAATTGATAGAGGCTGGTGTAATTGAACAAGAACCGAGTGTAAGACAAATTCATCACAGTTATTAAGATGGTTTCAATGGATAAGTTTGGTAGAGCCTCCTCTTCCATGTGGATATATGATACAAATATATTTAATAATAATTTCAAACAAGTTCACGAACAAGGATTATTCCAAACGAACGATGGAAGTTACGATATGGAGAATCGTAGATTGTGCAACGTAAAATCACCGAATGATAATGAAGCCGCTACAAATAAAGTATATGTTGAAAAATTGATAGACAAATTGAACCTTGAAACGGAAACCAGCCTAAACGTTAGGGTTGATAACTTGATCAAAGATATCAACAAGGATCTGGATGAACATAAATTAACCAATGAGAAAGTCATTCTCAACATTGATAAGCATCTGACGGACATTCAGAAAAAATATGATAGAATGGAGGCCTATATGAAATCAGAGTATAAAACAGTGATAGTGTGAAGGAAACCAGAAATGAATTAAAAGAGATCAATAAGACGATTAACGGTCTGGATAGGCGTCTGAATGATATTAGTAGTAGAATTGAGGCTTTGGAACGCCGGATAATAGCTGTGGAACCTTCTAAGAAGAGGCCCTCATTATCCGCAACATCAACAATGCAAGTTTCTGTGAAACGTATAACTCGAAATCCTGTGTATATACCCAAAAAATTAATTCTACACTAGAATTCCGCATTGATAAGATGAATAGAGAACAGGCTGTGCATGAGCTTCATAAGCAGAGAAGAAAGAACTTTTACCAGCGTCGAACATACTTGAAAGGACTTCAACATAGGTGAAAGGACGTGAACCTAGGAATATGCAATACGACTAGGACGTCGAATCAAGAGTCAAGATTGTGATATTTTAAAAATATTTTCAAGGTGATACTAACATTTTTTGTATTGAGAAAATTGAAAAAAAATATTATTTTGAGATCTTTGGTCTTTCTCCCCCCCCCCCTCTTCTAATAACAGTGCAATCTTGAATCCTCATCAGTCTGTATGGACGCGTACGTAGGAGAAGGTGTTCTCAATACGCTTCTAAACAAGCTCCCGTTTGAACTTCATATTCCTGGTTATCAATACTGTGGCTCAGGTGCAAAATTAGAAGAACGGTTGAGAAGAGGAGATCCAAGGTATCAATTCACTCGATGAAGCTTGCCGTCAACACGATATTTCATGCAATATAACACTTATAATTGTGGCCAGTTATGTTTGGAATTCCTCTCTAACTATTCAATTGTGGTCGACTAACCCTGCATTTATTAGTTTATAAATAGATTGTTGATAAAGTTTTCATCAATCATGTCTCAGACGTTCACTATCGCGAGTAAGAGCTCCCGCTTATCTGTAGATTTTCACCCACCTATAGAACTAGATCCTCATTCATATTATTCTATCGCACTTGTTTGTTTGCATACGTACAATAGCATTCCGAACATTGTGAAGAAGGTCTCAATAAATTTTATTATGAAAATGTGAAGGGTGAGGAAAAAGAAGTCACTATACCTACGGGGTCCTACGAGTTGACAGACTTCGAGGCTTCCATACAAAGTGCAGTTTGTGGGATAGGAGTGAAGCAAGAAGAGCGTGACCGGAAATTATAAATAAAATCTAACAACAACACTCTACACACAGAGCTGAAGAGTAATTTTGAAGTGGATTTCATTCCTCAAGATAGTATAAGCCAACTGTTGGGGTTCAGCAAAAAGAAATTGACATCTCGTGAACTACACATATCAGATCGACCTATAAACATAATCAAAGTTCAAACTATTAGAGTGGAGTGTAACTTAACCGCAGGAGCATATTATAACAATAAGTTGGCTCATACGATACATGAGTTTCCACCTCTTGTACCACCTGGTTTTTCATTGATATGGAGCCGAAGAATCTTATTTATCTACCGATCATCAACAAGACGTCCTTCGATAACATCACACTGAATATTTTAGATCAGAACTGGAAACGGGTAAATTTTCATTGAAAATAGATTATTATACGGTTGGAATTGAAAGAGACCGCTAGGGATTATGGCTTCCAACAATAAATATTTATCCAATACCCACCAGCATTCATTATATGAAAAGAATTCATCTGAGAAGGTGGTTGTTGCAGTTGAAGTCACTTTAGAACATGGGTTTGGATTTCAGCAATAAAAGACATTCCCATATTGGCCATCAGTCATTATCTACAACGAACTCGAAGGAGAAGGTTGCTGCTGCAGCATTATCATTAGAGAATATAAATTTTCTGAAGTTCCTTTGTTACAATGTCCGAAAAACTTTAAATATTCAACGAGTAAAACTTCATTGAAGACATCATCCGAGAAGAAACTCATACCTACTATCCACACACAACATCTTTCGGCAACAGCGATGAAATTGAGATAATAATCAATCAACAAGATGTGTTGGTAGAAATAGAATAACATGTCGCGTCCTCGCTCAGGATATTCTGTCTTCACTTCCGGTCTAGCTGTCGATGTGCATCCGGTGTGAGGTTGTCCTTATCAGGTTTGAAAGGACGCAGGTGATAGGAGGTTTTTCGAAGGATGTAGGTGATAAGTTGTGTGAGATAAGGAGAGGTTGCTCGTAAAGAGTATACAGGGTGCTTGTAAAGATGGTGTCACATGTACAGGGTGTACCTCATGCGACTATCACGTGACAGCTGTCATGGAAAACGATGTACAGACTGCTTCGTGGAGGTGTCGCCACCACCGCGTGACAGCTGTCATGGCGGCCGAGGGCCAGACTGTCTCGTGGAGGTGCCGCCACCACAGCTGTCATGGCGGTCGTGGTACAGACTGTTTCGTGAAGGTGTCTCCACCACCGCGTGACAACTGTCATGGCAGACGTGTGACGTCACAGCATGAAGGTACAGACTGCTTCGTGGAGGTGTCGCCACCAGTTCGACTCGTCCGACTCATGAGACTCATGCGACTCGTGCGACTCGTGCGACTCGTTAATAATATACAGGTTGCTTCTAAGGGAGTGGTCATGTGGGGTTTTGAATTCACATGATCTGTAACGCGGTGAGATTTCATGACGTCTGTCACTTCGACGAGGTGTCTGTCAAGTGGGGCTTCAACGAGGTGTCCTGTCACGAGGTGTCATGTCGGCTATCACGTACCACAGAGCTGAAAGTTATAGAGCAAACCCAAGTCAAAACCATAGAGCAATCTGGGAGCTTTTCTTAGAATGCAAACTGCAAAATATACAGAAGCATGGAGTAATTGGGTACCTTTCTGGTGTTTTAGCTATAACACAAGAGTGCATACGGAAACAAAATACACCCCCTTTGAGTTAGTATTTGGTAGAGTAGCATCACTACCTTCAAATTTGGGAAAAATTGATCCATTGCATTCATTCGATGATTATCCTAAAGAACTCAAATTTAGGTTGCAACAAGCTAGCGCTGAAGCGGAACAAAATCTGCTGAAATCAAAATTGAAAAGGAAAAACTTGTTTGATCAATCGAAACAAAATTGTAATAGAAATGTAAGTTTTAAAATAGGAGAGTTAGTTTTAGTTAAAAATGAAAGCACCAATAAAATGGACGAGATATTTAAAGGACCTTATCAAGTGCTAAGAGATGAATCTCCAAATTTAGTTATAAGAAATAAAAATAAAGAATTAATAGTGCATAAAAACAGAGTGAAAAAATATCTGACAAAAACCAGTGGAAGTGATAGCAATTAAGCAATTAACCATAGTTTTAGAAGTACAAAAAAAAAATATTTTTTTTTTCCTTGCACCCCCGGAGGTGTAATGAGGCTGTTATTAGTTAGGAACTCTTATTTAAGTCATAGATGGTATTTAGACAATTGTTGTGCCAACAGGTCCTATGAACTATATGAACTAAATAAAGGTTACAATTAAGCAACTATCATTGACTAAGCATATGCATCGATCGTCGACCTGATGGTCAACGGACATTGACCAGCTGACGCTGCACCGATCGAACATTAGGTAAATGTATGAATATATGTAAAGAGTAGTTGAATTGGAACGAGGATACTAAGAACATCTAAATAAATGCCTTAGACCAAGTACACCGATCTTTTATTATTATATTATAGCATATAATAATAAAAGATCGGTGTACTTGGTCTAAGGCATTTATTAAGATGTTCTTAGTATCATCGTTCCAATTCAACTACTCTTTACATATATTCATACATTTACCTAATGTTCGATCGGTGCAGCGTCAGCTGGTCAATGTTCGTTGACCATCAGGTCGACGATCGATGCATATGCTTAGTCAATGATAGTTGCTTAATTGTAACCTTTATTTAGTTCATATAGTTCATAGGACCTGTTGGCACAACAAGTGTCTAAATACCATCTATGACTTAAATAAGAGTTCCTAACTAATAACAGCCTCATTACACCTCCGGGGGTGCAAGGAAAAAAAAAATATTTTTTTTTTGTACTTCTAAAACTATGGTTAATTGCTTAATTGCTATCACTTCCACTGGTTTTTGTCAGATATTTCTTCACTCTGTTTTTATGCACTATTAATTCTTTATTTTTATTTCTTATAACTAAATTTGGAGATTCATCTCTTAGCACTTGATAAGGTCCTTTAAATATCTCGTCCATTTTATTGGTGCTTTCATTTTTAACTAAAACTAACTCTCCTATTTTAAAACTTACATTTCTATTACAATTTTGTTTCGATTGATCAAACAAGTTTTTCCTTTTCAATTTTGATTTCAACAGATTTTGTTCCGCTTCAGCGCTAGCTTGTTGCAACCTAAATTTGAGTTCTTTAGGATAATCATCGAATGAATGCAATGGATCAATTTTTCCCAAATTTGAAGGTAGTGATGCTACTCTACCAAATACTAACTCAAAGGGGGTGTATTTTGTTTCCGTATGCACTCTTGTGTTATAGCTAAAACACCAGAAAGGTACACAATTACTCCATGCTTCTGTATATTTTGCAGTTTGCATTCTAAGAAAAGCTGCCAGATTCTTGTGTGAATTTTCTATGGCTCCTAATGTTTCATGGTGGTAAGCAGTTGAATGTAATTGCTTGATGCCAAGAAGTTTACACGATTCCGTGAAAACTGCTGACATGAATTCTTTACCTTGGTCGTGCAGGACCGTATTGGGAATTCCATATCGCAAGATGAAGTTATTGACCAGCGCTCTGGCTACGGTTTCGGCCTCTTTATTCTCCAGCGAGTAGGCTTCAACGTATTTTGACAGATCGCATTGTATTGTTAAGATGTATTTCTTATTTTCAATATCGGCTGATATCGGACCCATTAAATCTAAACTAATTTTTTCAAATGCTACTGATGCTGTTGTTGTTATGGAAAGGGGTTGAATATTCGGTACAGAATTTTTATAGCGTTGACATTCGTCACATTCACTGACAAACTTTTTTACATCTTTATAAAGACCTTTCCAAAAATAATGTTGCTTGATTGTATTATACATTCTAGATATTCCCGAATGACCGCCTGTTGCCAAAATGTGGTAATCATTTAATAATAATTTTTGTAATTCAGGATTGTATATTGTTCTTCTGCCTCGTAGTATTGTAATATTGATATCGCCTAATATATCGGAATGTTTCTTTATTTCCTTGCAAGGTTCATAATATTTTCTTCATTTTTTATGAGAACTAATTCATTTATTTTTTCTTTTGTGCACAATTTTTGGAGGGCCTTTAACGATGACCGAAGCTCACACGCTAAAGATGCATCACTCCATCTCATAAATATTTTTTCTACACTAGTGTTTATCAAGATATTCCTCTCTAACATTTTCATTCCTTCTTTATTTTTAAATTCTTCAAATAACTTATTGTTAACAATTTTTAATTCTGTGGCGTTCTTTGGTTTTTTAAGTAATTCAACAATTCCTGGATGGCCAATCCTATCCTTATTGCTTACTATTTTTGATTTTGATTTTTCTTTTTCCTGATCTAATCGTTTTCTACGGGCTCTTGTTATTACATTTAATACTGCGGTTGTATGATTTTGTGCTTTTTTGAGTTCATCAGATGTAATTGTAATTCTTGACAAAGCATCAGCGGTTACATTTGTTTTCCCTTTAATACATTCTATCTTAAAATCATATTCTTCTAATATCAATCTAAATTTTGTTAATCGGCTAGATGGATCAGTCATGTTAAACAAAGATACCAAGGGACGATGATCTGTTTGAATTATAAATTTCTTTCCATACAAATAAGGTCGAAAATGTTTTACTGCCCAAACTCTACCCAATAATTCTTTTTCTATTGTACAATACCGTGATTCAGCTGGATTTAATGCCCGACTTGCATACGCTACCGGTTTATCGTTTTTATTAAAAAGGCCGCCCCTAAAGCTGTACCCGACGCGTCAGTTTTCAAAATGAAAGTGTTTGATTCTGATAAATCTGGATAATCTAAAACTGGGGGGTTAATTAATTTTTGCTTCAATGTCTCAAATGCTTTTTGACATTCTTCTGTCCAGACGGAAGGCGTGTTTTTTCTTGATAATTTATTCAACGGATTTGTGATTTGAGCAAAATTTTGAATAAATGATCTATAATAATTCGCAAAAGCTACAAATCGTTTGGTCGAGTTTGCATCAGATGGAACAGGGTATTGTTTAATTGTTTTGACTTTTTCTGGGTCAGGAGAAATACCTCCCGCTGAAATTAAATGACCTAGATATAGAATTTCTTTTTTCAAAAATTCACATTTTCTTGGGTTTAGTTTGAGATTCACTTTTCTTAGTCTTGACATTACTTTTATTAAATTTATGTTATGTTTTTCAAGACAATTTCCAAAAACTATTAAATCGTCTAAATAAATAAAACAACTTTCATAATTGAGACCAGACATTGCAATTGTCATGGCTCTCGAAAAAACACTCGGGGCTATTTTGATTCCCATTGGCAACCTTGTCATTTGATATTGCCCTTTATTAGTTGTAAATGCTGTATATTGACGACTATTTTTATCTAATTCGATTTGATAATAACCTTGAGAAAGATCTAAATGCGAGAAATACATCGCTCCCGATAAGGAATCTAATATTTCGTTGATATTTGGAAGTGGAAATTTATCTTCCTTAATCTTTTTATTTAGTAATCTAAAATCAATGACCACACGCCATAGCTTTTCTTCGTTTCCATTAGCTTTTTTCGGTACTATTAATAAAGGTGCTGACCAAGCTGACCTTGTAGGTTCAATTATTCCATCGTCTAGCATCTTATTTATTTCTTTATCTATTTGTGATTTTTGAGCATATGGTAATCTATAGGGTTTACAATAAGTGGGTGTCACTTTATCTTCAAGTTGTAATTTATGTTTATAAATGTTTGTCGTAGTTAAAGGATCATTCTCTAACTGAAAGACATCAGCATATTTTGCACAAATTCGTTGAATAGCATATTTTTCTTCCTTTTTCAAATGAGATAAATCAACTTTACTCAATATGTTGTCTATTCGTTCTACTGTTTTGATATCATTTTTTGAAAACGAAATGATTTCGTAATTTTCAGCATCTAATAATTTCGGGACATAGTTTTTTATTTCTATGTCTTTATCAGTTGTATTCAAAAATTGAATGGGGATTTCTCCGTCACTAGATCTGCGCGCGATTGATCCGGCTACGAATATTCCTTCTCCAATTTCTTCATTACAAACTATTGAACTATTGACCTTGTTTGTTTTGAATTGTTTTATAATTTCGCAACGTGCTGGAATTATAATTGAATTTTTATGCTTTGAATGCATTTGCAAATTTATTTTATAATTGTTTTGATTTAAACTGTACAATGATAATTTAGAACTTTCATAATTTATTGATGCTTTATAATGTTGAAAGAAATCTGATCCTAAAATTCCATCAATGTTTTTATCAAATGATTTCATTATTATGAACTTTTGGTTTATTGAACCTTGATTTGAGTGTAACGTGATAAATGCTGATCCCTCAGATTCGACAATTCCTGAAATACCTGAGATTTTAATTTTGTCATTATTATTAATATTTTGTAAGCCTTCAACTAAACTTTCCTTAAAAAATATACTAATGGATGCTCCTGTATCAACTAATAGGTCAACATCTGTATTGCCGTACCTTAACCTAACAAAATTTAGGCCATTAACACTTAAAATAATTTCCCTAATTTCGCTGGTCACGAAAAAATTCGTCACCGTTTTCCGCGTATTGTTGTTCACCCGCAACATACACTCTGCGGCTTCCGTTTCCCGTTCCACGACTGAGTCTGTTTCCCCTGTTATTATTTTGATAAGTATTGTTAGTTATGAAATTTCTATTTCTATTAAAATTTGTTTGAGGTTTTCCCCTATGTATGTTATTTTGGTGACCCCTATTTGAATTAAATCTACCTCTAGAATTATTATTGAAATATCTACTCTTAACATTACTTTGCGCTCTGTCAGCATACATGACTACATGATTCGATCTCTGATTAGACAGAATCAGGGCGTTTTCTTCATTAGCCGAACTAATCGCATCAGTTATCGTTTGTAAATTCTTGCTTTTCATGGTCACCCTCAACTCTGGGTCACGAATTCCGTTTGCAAAAACATTTATTGCTGTCTTTTCGTTTGCTTCCATGAATATTTCCAATTTGGCTGCGTCACCTTCTGCTTGAGCAATTGTTAACTCAGACATTAATGTACAAATTTTTTCGCCAAAGTCGTTCAAAGAGAGATTGCCTTGCTTCATCGCGAAAAGTTTTGTAGAGATAACATTCGCACTTTGTTTTGTTAAAAATTTACTTTCCAAATCACTGATCAGTTCTGCCAATGTGTTATAATTTCTTTTCATTCGGGCGCTGTCCCTGGTTGACAAACAACTGTTCAAAACATAATTAACTATATGTCTCTTACCGGCTTGGTTAAGACTGGGCTCGTATAAATTTATACCCCTAATTAAACTTTTAACTGATTCCTGATTCGTGGTTTTTGGAAGCACAGTAGCTGCTATTTTGAAGTCAAAATCTGCCATATTATCTAATTTTTGTGATTTATCTATGCTTTCGATACTATTACTTGTTTGATCGCTCTTTACATAAGATATTCCGATAGTTTCTTTCCTAATTCTTAATATTTCTTTACACTCACTTATTATTGAATTTATATCATGAAATATATTGATTATCAACCTTTCTGTATCTTTTTTGATACCATGAACTATTACATCTTTTTCATATTGAGTGTAGAACTCGTTACATTTATTTTCAATTGAATTAACATCTATAAACTTACGTTCTACTACTCCAATGTCATTCCTTTTCTCTTGATTGTCTTTTAGTAGGTTTGTTTTTATGTTTTTGATTTTTATGCACGCGACACTCAACTCATCACTCAACTTTTTGAACATCACTTAAATCACTGCATTGTTTTGGTGATTGTTGAACGCTGCTGTGGCTGACGAGGTGGATCCGTCGCTGATGGGTTTAGGCTATGTCGTCATCTCGTTATTTTATTTTTGATCATTGTCCAGTAACGATCTCGACTTCCGCAACTCCTGCATCTCGATTTCTCGATTAACCGATGCACGCCACTTTTGTTGCCATTTGTTATAGATGTAGAACACGATTACCAACAAAATTATAGCCAAAATTGACACCGTCATCCATTCGTTTCTTGAAAATGAAGATGTGTTTTCCTGATTGGCGTTGTTTGATCCAGTTCCTGCTGCAAGAATCTCGTTGTTCTCTCGATTATTATACCTCGAACCGCACATTATGATTCCAATTTTGGAGTTTCCGATTTTTGACAATTTCACTATTTTCCGTTCGCAGTTAGCATTTTTAAAAGTGCCTCTGGTAGGATCGCCATATAATAATAAATATATATTATTATAATAATAAAAGATCGGTGTACTTGGTCTAAGGCATTTATTTAGATGTTCTTAGTATCATCGTTCCAATTCAACTACTCTTTACATATATTCATACATTTACCTAATGTTTGATCGGTGCAGCGTCAGCTGGTCAATGTCCGTTGACCATCAGGTCGACGATCGATGCATATGCTTAGTCAATGATAGTTGCTTAATTGTAACCTTTATTTAGTTCATATAGTTCATAGGACCTGTTGGCACAACAAGTGTCTAAATACCATCTATGACTTAAATAAGAGTTCCTAACTAATAACAGCCTCATTACACCTCCGGGGGTGCAAGGAAAAAAAAATGTTTTTTTTTTGTACTTCTAAAACTATGGTTAATTGCTTAATTGCTATCACTTCCACTGGTTTTTGTCAGATATTTCTTCACTCTGTTTTTATGCACTATTAATTCTTTATTTTTATTTCTTATAACTAAATTTGGAGATTCATCTCTTAGCACTTGATAAGGTCCTTTAAATATCTCGTCCATTTTATTGGTGCTTTCATTTTTAACTAAAACTAACTCTCCTATTTTAAAACTTAAATTTCTATTACAATTTTGTTTCGATTGATCAAACAAGTTTTTCCTTTTCAATTTTGATTTCAGCAGATTTTGTTCCGCTTCAGCGCTAGCTTGTTGCAACCTAAATTTGAGTTCTTTAGGATAATCATCGAATGAATGCAATGGATCAATTTTTCCCAAATTTGAAGGTAGTGATGCTACTCTACCAAATACTAACTCAAAGGGGGTGTACTTTGTTTCCGTATGCACGCTTGTGTTATAGCTAAAACACCAGAAAGGTACCCAATTACTCCATGCTTCTGTATATTTTGCAGTTTGCATTCTAAGAAAAGCTCCCAGATTCTTGTGTGAATTTTCTATGGCTCCTAATGTTTCATGGTGGTAAGCAGTTGAATGTAATTGCTTGATGCCAAGAATTTTACACGATTCCGTGAAAACTGCTGACATGAATTCTTTACCTTGGTCGTGCAGGACCGTATTGGGAATTCCATATCGCAAGATGAAGTTATTGACCAGCGCTCTGGCTACGGTTTCGGCCTCTTTATTCTCCAGCGAGTAGGCTTCAACGTATTTTGACAGATCGCATTGTATTGTTAAGATGTATTTCTTATCTTCAATATCGGCTGATATCGGACCCATTAAATCTAAACTAATTTTTTCAAATGCTACTGATGCTGTTGTTGTTATGGAAAGGGGTTGAATATTTGGTACAGAATTTTTATAGCGTTGACATTCGTCACATTCACTGACAAACTTTTTTACATCTTTATAAAGACCTTTCCAAAAATAATGTTGCTTGATTGTATTATACATTCTAGATATTCCCGAATGACCGCCTGTTGCCAAAATGTGGTAATCATTTAATAATAATTTTTGTAATTCAGGATTGTATATTGTTCTTCTGCCTCGTAGTATTGTAATATTGATATCGCCTAATATATCGGAATGTTTCTTTATTTCCCTTGCAAGGTTTATAATATTTTCTTCATTTTTTATGAGAACTAATTCATTTATTTTTTCTTTTGTGCACAATTTTTGGAGGGCCTTTAACGATGACCGAAGCTCACACGCTAAAGATGCATCACTCCATCTCATAAATATTTTTTCTACACTAGTGTTTATCAAGATATTCCTCTCTAACATTTTCATTCCTTCTTTATTTTTAAATTATTCAAATAACTTATTGTTAACAATTTTTAATTCTGTGGCGTTCTTTGGTTTTTTAAGTAATTCAACAATTCCTGGATGGCCAATCCTATCCTTATTGCTTACTATTTTTGATTTTGATTTTTCTTTTTCCTGATCTAATTGTTTTCTACGGGCTCTTGTTATTACATTTAATACTGCGGTTGTATGATTTTGTGCTTTTTTGAGTTCATCAGATGTAATTGTAATTCTTGACAAAGCATCAGCGGTTACATTTGTTTTCCCTTTAATACATTCTATCTTAAAATCATATTCTTCTAATATCAATCTAAATTTTGTTAATCGGCTAGATGGATCAGTCATGTTAAACAAAGATACTAAGGGACGATGATCTGTTTGAATTATAAATTTCTTTCCATACAAATAAGGTCGAAAATGTTTTACTGCCCAAACTATACCCAATGATTCTTTTTCTATTGTACAATACCGTGATTCAGCTGGATTTAATGCCCGACTTGCATACGCTACCGGTTTATCGTTTTTATTAAAAAGGGCCGCCCCTAAAGCTGTACCCGACGCGTCAGTTTTCAAAATGAAAGTGTTTGATTCTGATAAATCTGGATAATCTAAAACTGGGGGGTTAATTAATTTTTGCTTCAATGTCTCAAATGCTTTTTGACATTCTTCTGTCCAGACGAAAGGCGTGTTCTTTCTTGATAATCTATTTAACGGATTTGTGATTTGAGCAAAATTTTGAATAAATGATCTATAATAATTCGCAAAAGCTACAAATCGTTTGGTCGAGTTTGCATCAGATGGAACGGGGTATTGTTTAATTGTTTTGACTTTTTCTGGGTCAGGAGAAATACCTCCCGCTGAAATTAAATGACCTAGATATAGAATTTCTTTTTTCAAAAATTCACATTTTCTTGGGTTTAGTTTGAGATTCACTTTTCTTAGTCTTGACATTACTTTTATCAAATTTATGTTATGTTTTTCAAGACAATTTCCAAAAACTATTAAATCGTCTAAATAAATAAAACAACTTTCATAATTGAGACCAGACATTGCAATTGTCATGGCTCTCGAAAAAACACTCGGGGCTATTTTGATTCCCATTGGCAACCTTGTCATTTGATATTGCCCTTTATTAGTTGTAAATGCTGTATATTGACGACTATTTTTATCTAATTCGATTTGATAATAACCTTGAGAAAGATCTAAATGCGAGAAATACATCGCTCCCGATAAGGAATCTAATATTTCGTTGATATTTGGAAGTGGAAATTTATCATCCTTAATCTTTTTATTTAGTAATCTAAAATCAATGACCACACGCCATAGCTTTTCTTCGTTTCCATTAGCTTTTCTCGGTACTATTAATAAAGGTGCTGACCAAGCTGACCTTGTAGGTTCAATTATTCCATCGTCTAGCATCTTATTCATTTCTTTATCTATTTGTGATTTTTGAGCATATGGTAATCTATAGGGTTTACAATAAGTGGGTGTCACTTTATCTTCAAGTTGTAATTTATGTTTATAAATGTTTGTCGTAGTTAAAGGATCATTCTCTAACTGAAAGACATCAGCATATTTTGCACAAATTCGTTGAATAGCATATTTTTCTTCCTTTTTCAAATGAGATAAATCAACTTTACTCAATATGTTGTCTATTCGTTCTACTGTTTTGATATCATTTTTTGAAAACGAAATGATTTCGTAATTTTCAGCATCTAATAATTTCGGGACATAGTTTTTTATTTCTATGTCTTTATCAGTTGTATTCAAAAATTGAATGGGGATTTCTCCGTCACTAGATCTGCGCGCGATTGATCCGGCTACGAATATTCCTTCTCCAATTTCTTCATTACAAACTATTGAACTATTGACCTTGTTTGTTTTGAATTGTTTTATAATTTCGCAACGTGCTGGAATTATAATTGAATTTTTATGCTTTGAATGCATTTGCAAATTTATTTTATAATTGTTTTGATTTAAACTGTACAATGATAATTTAGAACTTTCATAATTTATTGATGCTTTATAATGTTGAAAGAAATCTGATCCTAAAATTCCATCAATGTTTTTATCAAATGATTTCATTATTATGAACTTTTGGTTTATTGAACCTTGATTTGAGTGTAACGTGATAAATGCTGATCCCTCAGATTCGACAATTCCTGAAATACCTGAGATTTTAATTTTGTCATTATTATTAATATTTTGTAAGCCTTCAACTAAACTTTCCTTAAAAAATATACTAATGGATGCTCCTGTATCAACTAATAGGTCAACATCTGTATTGCCGTACCTTAACCTAACAAAATTTAGGCCATTAACACTTAAAATAATTTCCCTAATTTCGTTGGTCACGAAAAAATTCGTCACCGTTTTCCGCGTATTGTTGTTCACCCGCAACATACACTCTTCGGCTTCCGTTTCCCGTTCCACGACTGAGTCTGTTTCCCCTGTTATTATTTTGATAGGTATTGTTAGTTATGAAATTTCTATTTCTATTAAAATTTGTTTGAGGTTTTCCCCTATGTATGTTATTTTGGTGACCCCTATTTGAATTAAATCTACCTCTAGAATTATTATTGAAATATCTACTCTTAACATTACTTTGCGCTCTATCAGCATACATGACTACATGATTCGATCTCTGATTAGACAGAATCAGGGCGTTTTCTTCATTAGCCGAACTAATCGCATCAGTTATCGTTTGTAAATTCTTGCTTTTCATGGTCACCCTCAACTCTGGGTCACGAATTCCGTTTGCAAAAACATTTATTGCTGTCTTTTCGTTTGCTTCCATGAATATTTCCAATTTGGCTGCGTCACCTTCTGCTTGGGCAATTGTTAACTCAGACATTAATGTACAAATTTTTTCGCCAAAGTCGTTCAAAGAGAGATTGCCTTGCTTCATCGCGAAAAGTTTTGTAGAGATAACATTCGCACTTTGTTTTGTTAAAAATTTACTTTCCAAATCACTGATCAGTTCTGCCAATGTGTTATAATTTATTTTCATTCGGGCGCTGTCCCTGGTTGACAAACAACTGTTCAAAACATAATTAACTATATGTCTCTTACCGGCTTGGTTAAGACTGGGCTCGTATAAATTTATACCCCTAATTAAACTTTTAACTGATTCCTGATTCGTGGTTTTTGGAAGCACAGTAGCTGCTATTTTGAAGTCAAAATCTGCCATATTATCTAATTTTTGTGATTTATCTATGCTTTCGATACTATTACTTGTTTGATCGCTCTTTACATAAGATATTCCGATAGTTTCTTTCCTAATTCTTAATATTTCTTTACACTCACTTATTATTGAATTTATATCATGAAATATATTGATTATCAACCTTTCTGTATCTTTTTTGATACCATGAACTATTACATCTTTTTCATATTGAGTGTACAACTCGCTACATTTATTTTCAATTGAATTAACATCTATAAACTTACGTTCTACTACTTCAATGTCATTCCTTTTCTCTTGATTGTCTTTTAGTAGGTTTGTTTTTATGTTTTTGATTTTTATGCACGCGACACTCAACTCATCACTCAACTTTTTGAACATCACTTAAATCACTGCATTATTTTGGTGGTTGTTGAACGCTGCTGTGGCTGATGAGGTGGATCCGTCGCTGATGGGTTTAGGCTATGTCGTCATCTCGTTATTTCATTTTTGATCATTGTCCAGTAACGATCTCGACTTCCGCAATTCCTGCATCTCCATTCGTTTCTTGAAAATGAAGATGTGTTTTCCTGATTGGCGTTGTTTGATCCAGTTCCTGCTGCAAGAATCTCGTTGTTCTCTCGATTATTATACCTCGAACCGCACATTATGATTCCAATTTTGGAGTTTCCGATTTTTGACAATTTCACTATTTTCCGTTCGCAGTTGGCATTTTTAAAAGTGCCTCTGGTAGGATCGCCATATAATAATAAAAGATCGGTGTACTTGGTCTAAGGCATTTATTTAGATGTTCTTAGTATCATCGTTCCAATTCAACTACTCTTTACATATATTCATACATTTACCTAATGTTTGATCGGTGCAGCGTCAGCTGGTCAATGTCCGTTGACCATCAGGTCGACGATCGATGCATATGCTTAGTCAATGATAGTTGCTTAATTGTAACCTTTATTTAGTTCATATAGTTCATAGGACCTGTTGGCACAACAAGTGTCTAAATACCATCTATGACTTAAATAAGAGTTCCTAACTAATAACAGCCTCATTACAATGGGGGCGGGAAGAGTTGTCATGGCGGCTGTCACGTGGGTTTTCAATGAGGTGTCATGGCGTCTGTCACGTGAGGTCTTCATAGAGGTGTCATGTCTTGTCTTGGCGGATGTGACGTGGTATATTTATGAAGCATCTGTCACGTGAACTGTGATGGCGGATCTATGAATGTCAACCATAGCTTCATAAGTATCAAATGAAATGTCTTGACATGCAGAATGTTAATTTCCATATTTTTGATGAGGTAAAATCGATGTGATGCATGCAAGTTGGTGGAAAACATCTAACTATAGCTTTATGTGTATCAAAATACATAATGATTTTGACGAGTAAGTGATGTTTTATTGAATTGAAGATCCGGCGATCATAGTTTACGAATGATGATGATGTCACTGCTCCAAACCGGTGCTCACGAACTATGATGTGGTCAGATGAGGAATAAAATGCGAATTATAATGATAATGAAATCTACTCATTATTCGTCACATTGATATTGAGAACTGTATGTGTAAAGGTGAATAGTTGGATGTTATGATATAGATATCCAGTAAGTTTGTGAATGTGTCATTATGCATATATCTTTCGAAGAATACACACGTAGACTTTTCAAATTTGTGGAAAAAGTTCATGAACTAAGAAGAGACTTGACTTTTTACGAAGATAAAATAAAAGTTATAAAACTGTTGAATACATTAAGTGTAAAAAGTGAAGATACTGATGGAAGTGGAGGTGTTAAAAACAAATTTCGTGATTCTAACCACAATTCTGAATGGTATTCTATACGCGAACGTTCTCCAACACGTTGAGCGCATTTATATTTGTCTGAAGGATTTTGCAACCGATGGTGAGAAGTATAACCGTACCGAATGGATTCCGATTAATTTTCGAAAAATCAACGATAATCAATTGGAGGTATTCGCATTCAACATTCCACAAGACAATCTTACCACCATACATTATTAACTTAAACTTTTATTCTTTGATCGGAGTGAGGGAGATATGGCTGAATGGCAAATCATCCAACAATTATCATGTTTACCACATCATATACAAAAGACAATATCAACACCATCCACACGTACATCATCCTCACTAGACGAAGAAATTTCCAAAAAAGTTATAAATGTTTTAATAAAACATAAAGAATAATTAAGATATATGGTGATGGCTTCACTGCTTCAAACCGGTGATGGTTACTAATTCAATCCAGTGACCATAGTTTACGAACGATGATGAACACTTGAATAATGAAACATACATATAAACATTAACGCAAGCGCATTTCATAGTTACCTCGGTTTTATTTTTGAAATAATAGAAGAACTTAATATTTTTACAACAGAATATTGACATTTTCATTTGCTAGTTCATAAGCTTTATTTTTGTGATTGATAACGCGTTCTATCAATGACTCTATGTTGATATCACTAATCAATTGTTCACCCTCCTCTTCTTCTGCTGCACGAATAGGATTTCCTCTTGCATACCATTTCAAATCGCTACGGAAATTCTGTTCCATTTCGTTACCAATATCGATAGCATGAGATATGTTAGACAATTTACGTAATAATCGCATCCCTCGATTTTGTAATTTTCTGTCGGCATCACGCCAATCATCTTCCTGTCGACGCATCAGGTACCATTCAGGTCTCATATCATTCGATGTTCGATATAGTCCTAAAATTGAAGGAGAAAGAACATATATTATATAAATTTCATTATAAAAACAAAGTAATCACCTAGATTTCGTCTCTTTCCGAAATTTATAGGAGGTGGAACAATATTTGGCGCAATGTTATTCCGTAAGGTGATAACATTCATTTGAATTTGTTGAGATAGGCGTTGAGATCTTTCTCTCGCCCATCATTCACGTTCCTCAGCAAGCTTACGTTCGGTTTCGGCTTTTAGACTTTCATTTTCTGCTCGACGTTCACGTTCCTCAGCTCTTTGACGCTCTTCCCCGCCTTGTTCTTTCACGGCCAATACTAAAGATCCCAACTCTTCTACTGATTGTATTAATTGATTATTTTTTGTTTTCAACAGTTTCACACAATGTTGTTCATAGAATTTCTCGTACTCACAATATTTCGTCATAATAAATTTCATTAACGGAAACATTTCACGTAACTTGATGACTTTAGGAGTTCGCATTTGCATCAATAATGATCCGAAATCAATAGCATCTAGAACATAATATTTCTTCAGTGCATCAGTCTGATCACAAATTTCTAACACCCTTTTTACCGACCGCAGAATCCGAAGATGCAAGCAATCATCAACGAGGAAGTTGATCGAATGCTTCCAGAGGGAGTCATCGAGCCGTCAAGTAGTCCGTGGAGTTCACCCGTTGTGGTGGTGAAGAAGAAAGATGGGAAACCGAGATTTTGCATTGACTCCCGGATGATAAACAAAGTTTCCGTGAAAGATGCATATCCACTGCCTTATATAAGTGCCATCTTGGACAAACTCCGGCGTGCTGGATATATTACTAGTATTGACCTGAAGCAAGGGTATTAGCAAATACCGCTGACACCAGAAAGTAAACCCATCACAGCATTTACTGTACCAGGCCGTGGCTTATTCCAGTTTAAGGTAATGGCATTTAGTTTACATTCCGCACCGGCAACGTTTCAGAGGCTGATGAATACGATCATCGGACCAGATATGGATCCACACGCCTTTCCTTAATTGGACGACATTATTGTTCTGGGAGAGACGTTCGAGGAACATCTCACGGATTTCAGAGAGGTTTTCCGGCGATTGAGGGAATTTAATCTGAAGATAAACCCGGAAAATGCCAGTTCTGCCGCACGTCGATGAAGTATTCAGGCCATGTAGTCACCGCCGAGGGTATTCATACCGACCCTGAGAAAATCGAAGCTATCCAGCCGATTCCAATGCCGTCTACAGTGAGGGCACTCCGGCGTTTCTTAGGAATAGTTTCGTAGTACCGCCGTTCCATACCGTCCTTTTCAAAAATTATCAGTCCATTAGCCGTCTTACGGTTATCGTTTCTTATATCGACCCCAAATTTTAGACACACTTCATTAACTGTTAACTTGATAAAACTGTTGGTAGACCATGTAGCCACATTTGAATCACGGCCGCGTGCTGCTAAGTTCATTTTCCTAACTGAACATTTTCTGAAATGATTCTCACTTACATACGTGAGAACGAGAACGTGAATAGTGGGGGTTGGAGTAGCTTCCGGTTTCGATCTCATTGCACACGTTGATAACGGACTAATAACGTCACTAGTTGTTTCAATTTGTTTCATTTCCCGCAACCGGCTACCATAGTTTACAAACTATGATCGCCGGATGTTTACATCACCACCTACCGTTTGAGAAATAAAATATCAAATATAATAATTACATTTATTTGAACAAATACATTTTGATAGAACATCATTTAGAACTAAAATAGTAACATTATTATTCATCACCTGATTCTTCACACCAAATTCCGAACTGATCCTGTAATCGGAGAATACTCCATTATACGGTCGTTAATGATGATGCAATAAGCCCGGGTGTTTTTGGGGTAATTCAGGATACTTTATATCTCTGGTTTGACGTCAACTGTTGATGACTTTATAGCATCGTTTTGTTTTGAACAATCAATCAAAAAAATGGCTTCATTCTTGAATGCTATATAATCTAACATGGGCTCGCTTATTATTTTATTAGAAAATAATCTATGGAGATCATAGTACATCTGGTACGTATGTTTGATCGTTGAAATTCAATTTCGTTGCTTCATATGGATAACACTCTGAATTTAAGTATAATTTTTCATTTAGCAAGTTTATATTATCGATATATGTACTTTGCTTAACAGGATTATTTTTTCGATCAGTTTGGAGAGCTAGAATCACATATCTGGGACGTTCCAAATCCATTGATGTTTTGACAGCCCAAATGTCGCGAGTGCTCTCCTTCATCAACGGATTTTCATGCAAATCCCAACTACGGAATGGAATCAAAATAGGCTTCTCAGCACTCAAATTCCCCAAAATTTGAAATTTAACTTGATCATTTGGAAACACATGTCGCACTTTCAATGCTATTGTTTTCACATTTATTTTAGCCCTTTTCGTACCTGTGCTATCAGTACAGCAATCGTTATCGGTTCGAGACCTCATCGGGCGCAGCTTATTTTTACCACTTAAAACTCTGTTATAGTCAATGAAAAGGCCCAGTAGAAAATGCAACGGTATCCATAAATTGATTTTATCATTGTAGACTGAACTCATTGCATCCTTATATGCCCATCCAGAATTAGCTAGAGGTATAGATTCATGTCCGGCATATGCTAGATAAGCTCTGATTGCGCTGACAATACCAGGATCACGTAATTTGTCCATCTCTTTTCCATTCAATTCATAACTGATATATTCGAAGAGAAACACTCCGAAATTATTGGTTAGGGTACATTCACCATCACCACTTGCTTCTGGCTGGAATTCTGCCTCAATGAATAAAGCAGACGAGGTCAAATCTACCAATACATCTTGTTGTTTGATTAATATCTCAATTTCATCGCTGTTGCCAAAAGATGTTGTGTGTGGATGGTAGGTATGAGTTTCTTCTCTGATTATGTCTTCATTGAAGTTTGGCTCGTTGAATATTTGAAGTTTTTCCGACATTGTAACCAAGGAACTTCAAAAAATTTATATTTACCAATGATGGTGATGCAGGAGCAACCTTTTCCCTTGAACTCGTTGTAGATAATGACGGATGGCCAATATGAGGATGTTTTTTACTGCTGAAATCCAAACCCATGTTCTCAAGTGACGTCGACTGCAACAACCTTCTCAGATGGATTCTTTTCATATAATGAATGCTGGTGAGTATTGGATCATTATTTAGTGTTGTAAGCCATAATTTCTTGTGCTCTTTCTCAACTTTAACCGTATAATAATTCCTTCCACACGAATATTTACTCGTTTCCAATTCTGATCTAAAATATTCAGTGTGATGTTATCGAAGGACATCTTGTTGATGATCGGTAGATAAATAAGATTCTTCGGCTCTATATCAATGGAAAACCCAGGTGGTACAAGAGATGAAAACTCATATATCGTATGAGCTAACTTATTGTTATAATATGCTCCTGCAGTTGAGTTACACTCCACTCTAATAGTTTAAACTTCGACTATGTTTATAGGTTGACAAGATACATGTAGTTTACGAGATGTCAATTTCTTTTTGCTGAGAAGTTCGCTTATACTATCTTCAGGAATAAAATTCACTTCAAAATCAATCTCCAGCACTGTGTGTAAGTAGATATACACCGCTAGTTCTACGATCAAGAACCAAGATGGCGGCCATAGGGGTGTCGGTCCGGTGATAAGGATCGGTTGTTTGTAAAGAGTATACAGGGTGCGTGCAAAAAGTGTGTCACAGGGTCACGTGACTAACACATGACAGCATGGCGGCCCTAAGGTACAGCTGTCATGGCGACCATAAGGTACAGCTGTCATGGCGACCATAAGATCCAACTGTCATGGCGACCATAAGGTACAGCTGTCATGGCGACCATAAGATCCAACTGTCATGGCGACCATAAGGTACAGCTGTCATGGCGACCATAAGATCCAACTGTCATGGCGACCATAAGGTACAGCTGTCATGGTGGACCCCTAAGTACAGATTGCGTTGTAGAGGTGTCGCCACCACATGACAGCTGTCATGACGGACCTATGGTACAGATTGCTTCGTAGAGGTGTCGCCACCACATGACAGCTGTCATGGTGGACCTAAGGTACAGATTGCGTTGTAGAGGTGTCGCCACCACATGACAGCTGTCATGGTGGACCTAAGGTACAGATTGTTTTGTAGAGGTGTCGCCACCATATGACAGCAGTCTCATGGCCGACCAAAGGTACAGACTGCTCCGTGGAGGTGTCACCACCACGTGACAGCTGTCATGGTGGGTCCCAGGTACAGACTGTCACCAGTTCGACTCATGCGACTCGAAAGCGACTCGGAAGCGACTCGCAAGCGACTCAAAAGCGACTCGAAAGCGACTCGCAAGCGACTCGAAAGCGACTCGAAAGCGACTCGCAAGCGACTCGAAAGCGACTCGGAAGCGACTCGCAAGCGACTCAAACGACTTGGGGTCGTTTATGATGTGTGTGTGTGTGTGGGAAGAGGTGTATGAGAAATGGAAAATCAAATATTAATAATATTTTTTATTTTGGAGAAAGTACATTCTTATTTTGGAAGTATGATGGTGAGGAACCAATGTTGTAGATTATCGACATGGTGGACTGTACACATATATTTCCCTCCATCATTGCGATGATTTAGACAGCTCAGTCTGTTTGTCGGATCGAATTTCCCCGTTTGGCATAGGGTGTTGTCGAAACTGCACACATCTACGATTCGTGGAAAGATATCTAGCTCCACACACTTTTTCGAGAGAAATTCGGCTTTTTGATGTCCTCGAACATATATAATGTCGGCTGCACACAGTAGAGTCAATCTTAGAATATTATCAATTTCTTCATATTCCACATCGCCCGATGTATATTCCAAACCATGACAAAAATGTTCCAAATACCAAACAGACTTTCGATCCTTCTCACTTAACATCGTAAGCGGTACGGCTGGCTTAAACAACGAATAATGTCGTTTGAACCCAATTTGTATAGACATTTCTTTGGGATGAAAGACATCATCGATGATGAACCCCTGAATATCAACCAATGCTATTCTCATGATGACTCGTACTAAACTGATCGGGCGACGTAGTCGTTAGGCCGTATGTTTTAGATTAGACTCTTCACTATTTCCGAGAGGGGGTAGTACTCCATCAAACAATCGTGAATGATGATGCAATATGCTTTCGTATTGGCTGGAAATCCCTTATCTGCCTCGATTTCCAATCGCACATCAACAGTTGCAGATTTCACTGCTTCCTCCTGTTTCGAACAATCGATTATGTAGAGGGCGCGTTTTTTGAAACTGGTGTAATCTAACATCGGTTGTTTCACAGCCGACGAGGAATTTGTATAGCTAGAGTAGAACTCTGTATAGTTATGGTGGGCGAGCGTGAAATCATCCTTGGCAAAGTCCAAGTTCATTCGCTCGTTGGGGTAATATTCGCCGTTTAGAGATAAGCGAATACTTGTTATATCCAGATGGTCAAATATTGTGGGGTTAGCCTTCACATTGTTCCTTTTGTCCGTTTGAAAGAATACTATGACATAGCGAGGTTTTTCAACTGCTGCACTAGTCTTGACCGCCCAAATTTCTCGTCGGGCCTCGCTTGTTATGGCAGGAAGCTCATGGCATTCCCACTTCCGGAATGGAATTAGGATGGGTGAATCACTCTTGATTGCTCGCAATAGCTTTTCTCTAATTATATCGTTGGGATAGATATACTTCACTTTCAATTCCATGCTATCAATCAGGAATTTAACGCTGGTCGTAGCGGTTTCAATGTTAACGCAATCGTTATCGTTTCGAGCACGTACCAGTCGAATAGTCTGCCTATCGAATGTAATCATCGGGTAATCGTTGAAAATGTTGAATATATGCTTCAGAGGAATCAATAGACTGAATGATTTAGTTTCGTGCAGGACTACGCTCTCAAGGGGATACAACCAACTAGCGGTAGCCATATGCGTAGAAGCTGTAGGAGCGTAGCAGGTAAATGCTCGAACAGCGCTGACTATACCAGGATCTCGAACTGTTTCGATGTCTCTGCCACTCTCAATGTACGAGCAAGAGTCGAAAAGGAAGGCTCCATAATTCGGCAACAATATAACATTACCTCCACCCTTCACTTCGATTTTCCCCTTGATCGCCAATAGAGTATCCTTCATGGAAAAAAACGCGTCCACTTGATTTATTCCAAACTCCACGATGTCGCTGTTATTGAAGGCTTTAACGAACGGTGTAATCGATCTATACTCGGCTTTCCGAATCGACTCGTCGAATTTCGGCTGCTGGTATAAATCGAAAATTGAAGAGATAACATTGTTATCTCCATTATCATCTACACCGCCGAACTTTCGCTTATTAGACATTTTATTTAAGGCGAAACCCTAAAGATTGTAGAACTAATCGGTTGGCTTTGGTTAGTGGTAGTAGCTCTCGCACTTTGAACGTTTTGTTGAAGACTGATGAATATGAAGCGTGCGAGGTTCTTTTATTGCCAGCAGCAGCAACAACTAGGCCCATATTCCGTTCTCAGACTTCTTGTAAATGTAGATGTAGAACACTTTCTTCACCACGAAAATTTATCGGATTCGAATGCTGATCTAGAGCGAGTACGGTGATGTTGGTAATTTCAGCGATATCTGACACTGGTAAATATAGAGGATTCCTCGGACGTTCCACAATTCTATAGCCGGGATCGTCGGTGATGGGAAAGTCGTAGATCGTATGCGCAGGTCTATCTCGGTAGAAGGCTCCTACGGTAATGTTTGATTCGAACCGGATGTTGCTTACTTTTATAATGTTGACAGGCAAATCGGACATGTGCACCACGCCCTTTTCCAAGACTTTACGCGAAAACCCCAATATTTTACCCAAGCTATCTTCCTCAACAAACGAAATGTCATGGTTCTGATGAAATATCTCGCACTTTAATGTATTGTTATTGGGCTTCAGCGAGAAGACATCTTCTTTTACGTTCAATCTTTTCCGAATCAATTCTTCAATGTCGGATATTTCGTAGTTGCCCGAAGGTATTTCGATTGTTTTCAAAGTCTTTCCATCGCCCCCCAAATAGTAAAATTTTTCGTTCTCGATATTCGGTATAGAGTTATAAGAAGTAAATCCCAACAAAGCCAAATAGTATCGCTTATCAGGCTTCAACTCGATCGAATTCTGCGGTGTGAACGAGAATATATGGTTGGTGCTTGTTAGCGTGAATAACTGCGACATGATACTGATAAGAATTTATTGTGACATTTCTATTTATATTTTAACATTAATAGATGGAATAAGTATGATTTTATAAAGTATGGATCGTCTCGGCACACTTCATCAATCAACACCTGCTTCTCATGCTGCGTTATTCCCTCGGTCTCCATAACCTTGGAAATCTATTCAGATAAACATTGGGAACATAGTTTGCGTGGAGGTGGTAGACAATCACAATCTTCATCGATATGTTCCGTACACCGCATATGACGGTAAAGGGATTTGAACATATATTTCGGAACCTCATTTTGATTGAGAGACACCAAATCCAAATGTTTTAGAATGTATTCCATCGGTGGAAATAATAAGTCTCTTTGGGCCAGCTCGCTTGTAGGTTTTTCCATTGCCTTTATTAGATTATCATATACATATCTGATGATTGTTGTAATTCCACCCCTTGAAACTTCAACAGAAAGTTGTTGTATAATCTTACGGATAAATATATCGTAGGGCTCCGACATGACTCCTCACACGTCAGATGTTTACGTAGAACTGAGAAATTTCAAACATAAATGTCCACAAATCACCTGATCATACTTTTGATAGGTGTCGTTATTATAGAAAATTCTAACCCCACCACCACCCAGATATCGAACAAGTTCCTTTGGGGGTTTTAAATTTCCAAAAGAGTCAAAGTATTCCACTTGATTATTTATTTTTCTGAAGGCCACCCAATGAGTACCGTTGTTTTTGATCGAATCCAAATTCATAATGGCGCAGTCTTGTCTCCAGGGGCGTCTCTTAGGTAAATTGTCTCGCATAAAGACACCTCGAAAATGTGGTATTTTCATTTTCTTCGCGAAACGCGCCAAATCCACGTCGTACAACGGCCTATTGGGTAGCTCTATTGGAAGTTTTTTTGTTGTTTCTTCAAAAACAGTCCAAATCCTCCTTTCGCATTCTTTCGCAAGTATAATCCTTTACCTAATGACTCCATTGCTGCATGGTGACGCTTATCCTCTTCAAGTTTCTTTTTGGCGTTTTTAGCATTAACTACTGTATTGGCTATGGCACTTGCACCACCCGCCACAGACCCTAAGGCCCCCAGTGCACCCAAAATAGGTAGTAATAATGGTAGGAATCCTCCAGATTTTGGTAGTGGTATTATGCGTGGTACTTTAACCTGCTTTTTACCACCGACTCGCTTAATAGCTATGCGTGCAGCTTTCAATGCATTCATAGCAGACTTTCGCAACGATGCAGACGGTTCCATAGACTTGGAAATATGTCCCAATATATCTTTCCGAAAGCAACATCCTCCACGACGGCGACCACCAGCAGCACGTTTCCTAAGACCCATTCCTAGTTTACGTTTAACTTTCATTCCCCCGGTAACCAATAGACTAGCTAGTCTTTCACCAGCCTTAGCGTCCTTAGATTTAACACGTTGCCAAGCTGCGTCCTCTAATATTTTATCGGCCTTATGACGATCTTCTAGAGATTTGTGCTGGGAATAAGCTATGTCGTGCTCGCGACAGGCCGAATCCAACTGATTAACACCTTTATCACCACGCGCAAGTCGCTTCTGTAGCTTAGTACCTGGGCCGCAGAATTGATATGATGGAATATGTACTTCGAACGGGAGACTGTTTATGAGCGAATTCAGCAGACCTTCACCCTGATAGATCAACATTGATACTGCGCTCACGATCTCCGAACGTTTCTATTTATAAAAGCAATCATCAGATTGAAACTACCTCACAATATGAAGACCGTTCAACAAGAGCAGACACTGCCCATAGAAAATTTAGATCTAGGGTCGACGAATACTAATCGCGTAGGTAAACATGGTAAATTGTTACCAGACTCTTTTCGTGCGATAATTTGTGGCCCTAGTGGGTGTGGTAAAACGAACGTGATGTTATCGCTATTATTCAATCCTAATGGGGCAAAGTTCAAAAACGTCTACGTATACTCAAAGTCGTTGTATCAGCCCAAGTATCAGCTGTTGCAGGAAGTTTTAGATCGTGTTAAAGGTGTCGGTTATTTTCCCTATAAAGACAACGAGGAAATAATAAGTCCGAACGAGGCTAGAGCTAATTCCATTTTTCTTTTTGATGACATCGCTTGCGAGGGTCAGCAAAAAATTCGGGAATATTATTCCATGTGTAGACATAAGAATATCGATGCGGCATATCTGTGTCAAACGTACTCGAAAATACCGAAACAATTGATCCGTGACAATTGTAATTTGATCGTTCTTTTTAAGCAGGACGAGATCAATTTAAAGCATGTATTTGATGAGCACGTATCACCAGACGTCGATTTCAATCAGTTCAAGAAGATGTGCGCCATGTGTTGGACGGATAATTTTGGAACTTTGGTCATTGCTAAGGATTTCGACTTGAACGATGGCAGATACCGCAAAGGTTTCGATGTATATATAAAAACGTGAATCGTTAATTTTAGTCCAAATACAAGATGGATGTTGAACAGTTAGCACGTAAGCGAAAAATCTTCGAATTGAGTAAGTCTATAAGAAAGAAATATCTAGCCTTGAAACTAGGTAAATCTGAAGAAGACGAATCAATAGAACAACTGTTCAAACCTATCGCCACACCATTGAAAGCGATCGTTACAACAATTAAACATCCTGCTGCGCAGTCGATGAAAAAAGAAATAAAATTAGAACCTAAAGATGATGTCGATGATGAGGAAGAGGAGGGGGAGGAGGATGATGACGCGTTCGATGATGCTATGACTGAGATTGAACCTTCACTTACAAATTATCCACCACAAGTGCGTAAATACGTTCAAGAACATTGGGAAAACAACAAGAAAATCGATAAAGTATATGGCCCTGTTTATGATGCGAGCTCTACCGGGTGGATTCTCGGTTTTAAAAAGATAATATTCGGTGAGAATATCGAAACCGTAGGATATAGCGCACAGGGAACACCTGGATTGTACGAGCTCATATTCTACAAAACACCCAGAAAATTTACTAATAAAGATCGAGCAGCATACAAAGAAATTTTGAGGTTAACAAATGCACATAAAAATATTAACGGTCGTTTGAAGGGTACCAATGCGCCAAAGTACATGTCCATAATTAAACCTATGTTTCAATCAACCTCGTTGTCAGAGACGACTTCGACAGTAGCAAGCGGTAGCGGTTTACATTTGACATACAACAAGAAGCCTATGGAATATATTTTTTGGGATGATCCAAACGAGCTGGTGGACCGACTAAAACTACTGATGGCATCGCAACAAGCTGGAAATACTTCGCACGATAATGAAATTGTCGCTATAATAAATGAACTAAGAGAGGCGGACATCATATATTAGTATTGATTACTTCCACCTCACAGCATTTATATAATGAGTCTTGATAAGTTCGGTAGGCGATCTGCGTTGTCGGGCGATAGCATCATCGATGTTTTCAAACGCAAATCGATGTTTATGAACATTTTAAGGCACACGCCCGACGGTGATGTAGATATGGAAAATTTGAAAATTTGTAATGTGAAAATACCTATCTCCGCTAATGATGTTACGAACAAAGTATATGTAGATAACGCCATCACTAAAGTGGATACGAATATAAACGAAGAATTGAAGATTCTCCGTACCGAAATACAGTCATACAAAAATCAAAGTTATGTTCACTCTGCAGCCATAAAACAGAGTATACAGGATGAGAATAAAAAAATCACCGACCCACTGATTGATTCTACAACCCAAAATAGAATTAAAATTGAAAAACTTGTAGATGGTATGGTAGCATCATCCAAAGCTATTGAAGCGAATGAGCTGAATCTTGAAAAATTATTGAATAAAATACGTGAAGACTATAAAACACTCATCAGTAACGATCAAGAAAACACTTCAAAATATGCCAACCTATTCGAAAGTATACAGGCCATCAATAGTAAACTGATAACTATAGAATTAGACTATAAAACGCGCAGTACTAATGATCAGGCCTTGATCGCACGTATACAGAACATCGAAAGCAATCTATCACAAATAGAACAAGCGATTATTATCACCAGTTTGGAGACGGCTGCGGAGTCTATAACAAAAAAAGCAAAAGGTGAAGCACCGCCACATCATCATCATCCCTATAAAAGAGCTCCTACCACCTCCCCACCAACACAAAAGTTATTAGCTCCGTCAACGCAGATCGATCCAAGAAAATGATGAAGGGTAAAGCGCAGGTGGTTGATGAGCTTCATAAGCCTGTTAGAAAGAATTTTAAACGTCGCAGAACAATCATAAAAGGGTTGGATGACTTGTGGCAAATGGATCTTGCTGAAATGGGTAATTATGCGCGCGAAAATCGAGGGTTTAAATACATTTTGGTTGTGATCGATTGCTTCTCGAAATTCCTATGGACACGCCCGCTGAAAACGAAATCGGCCGAAGAGGTTCGGAAAGCAGTCAATTCTATATTACTAGAAGGACATCGTACGCCTAGGAACCTACAAAGCGATCAAGGTAAAGAATTCTTCAACAGGCACTTTGACGAACTAATGAAAAAACATAAAATCAACCATTATAATACGTATTCTGTGAAGAAAGCCGCCATTGCTGAACGTGTCATTCGAACGTTGAAAGAAGCGATCTACAAGCGATTCAGTCTGAGCGGGAAATACAAATGGGTGGATACACTTCAAGAAGTCACCGAAAAATATAATCAACGTAAACATAGAACTATAAAAATGGCTCCGTTCAAGGTTACGAAACAGAATGAAAGTCGCATATTGAAGCAATCTTACTCACACATCAAGTTGGCCCTACCTCACAAATACCACGTGGGGGATATTGTGCGGATAAGTAAAGCTAAACATATTTTTGAGAAGGGATTTACGCCCAATTGGAGTGCGGAATTATTTAAAATCATCAAAGTTAAAATTACCAACCCGGTCACATATCTACTAGAAGATATGACCAACGCACCAATCAGCGGTTGTTTCTACGAGGAAGAATTGCAGAAAACCAAACAGCCAGACGTTTATTTGATTGAGAAGGTGCTCCGAAAAAAGGGTAACAAAATGTATGTAAAATGGTATAGTATGAAAGAGAAAAGTTGGATCGAAAATTCTGAAGTTGTATAATGTGCTACCGCGCATGTCTTCCATTTGACTGGTGGTGAAAGTCAAATAATCGAATCAGTCTGCGTGAAAATGTCTTCGCAACTATACAACAGTTTTGCTCATAATATAGTTACCACCGTGTACGATGCAAAACAATTTAAAAGTCCGCCAAATTTGATGGAAAACATCGAAGAATTACAATTACCCTCGAAAAATTGGATAATCGCAGGAGAATTTGTAACGTTCATTATTGGAGCTGTGAAAGAATGCGCGTATGTGGATATTTTCTATTTCGGAGGAGATTTCAACCCATCCGAAAACGATTGGGAGATAATTGATATGAATGTTGAAGGCTACTTTATATACGAAAATAGATGACAGAATTTCATATTACACCAAGTCCCCGGTATAATCCACAAACCAGGATCGTATATACTTGATTGTTACAGAGTGCTACAGAGTGAAATTGGTGTTGATTTTTATCGGATCGCGCTTCTCCCTTACCGAAATGAAATAATGGATCTACGAGGGATTCGTAGAGGACTTCCTAATAAAACTTTCTTCTTCGACTCGTGTGGGGAACGCAACCAACACCACAAATTTTCTCCTCCCCCAACACTACAAGTTTTATGCTTCGATGTTCTGATCCAAACTTCCGATCACATCAAAGAAATATGCTGCTAATGAGCTGCGCATGTGCGAGGTGTGAATATTTGGCTTGAGGGTCATGAATCGAACAATTCAGAACAGTTTTAACAAGATGTTGTCCCAGGATAGTGTTGGTGAAGATAGTAGCAGCAGCAGCAGTTCTTTCGAGTTGGATCGGCTTTTAGAAGAGTTTGAGATGAAGGCAAAAGACGAGCCATTCCTTTTGATGAATACAACGTACCCGTTGGTGGGGGCAAGTTATGAAATCAAATGTGGATTGAGTCCTGTGCGAACCCTCTCACCTACAATCTCACTCATTCAACTTACCCGAAATTGTAAAGTCAGCTTTAGCCTGCTGGAATGGATCGATTTCATCGATATTCTACGAGTGAAAATCACCGAATTCTTCACAAGTCTACAATCAGATTTCGATGGGGCCCCCATATTATCCGATGAATACTGTCAAATAGTTCAACTTGTGTACTTCAATAATGTTAAATTACTTCAAGTTACAAAGCACAATATCCATGTGTGGTTGTGTGAGGAAGATGTTCGAGAAATAATTCGAATCAACGATGAAGTGCTATCACATCGAATGTCTTTTCTGGAACATTTTGGATTTTCCACATACTATCATAATGTTATTGATATGATTAAAAGTACGAGAGACCAGCATCAGCAGCCCGATGAAATGGCCCTCTTGTATTGTTTTATCGGTATTTCGCCCGACTGTTTATCAACCAATACACTTAGAGAAATGTTATTTTTCTATAAAAATAAAGTTATGTATGATTTTGAACAATAAAAAAATTGATGCTATTATTTTTGGTTTATTAAAACACCCAACTTCCTCATAAAATATTTAACAGGATGAAGAAAAATACATACAGCCAATCATCTGAATCAATCAAAAATGTGTATAATTATACTTACTTACAAAATATCTTAACCCCACTAATTTAAAAACAAAAATACATATATAATTTACACAACTACTACTACTACCCAAATTTAAAAACATCAAAAATCTTAATTCTAACCTAAAGAATAGTGTCCATAAGGTAGGGTGCTTGTTTTATCCCCCAATATAACCCGTTTATTATCAAAGGGGCTCAAAGCGATTTTATTCTGCTCAATTGTGTATAACTTAAGGTCAAAAGAGCGGATAGATCTCTGGACGCGATACATCTCTATGTTCTCTTCCAGACATCTAACGTAGTCCTCAAATGTTATTGTATTTCGTAAGACATACTCGCGCACCCCTTTGGCTTTCTTTGTGACATCATCATCGCGATTTTGATTTTGGACAGTGAAGCTGTACATTTTTGCCCGCAAACCAACGAACTTATCCATCAAAAGCCCTTTGTTCTCGTCTTTCATTAAGCCTACTACTTTTTTGTTGACCTGCGGAATATTAAAGAGGTTGTCTGGAGCATAATCACTCGTATCAAATTTCCCGATATTTCTATTTATAATTGACTCATAAATGTCATCGTTTGTAATAATATGGTAAATCAAACTGTCAGTATCAGTGTAACATAATCGCATCAATCCAGGGTCTTTGTATAATTTCAACATAAAGCCATAATGGAAATCGTAAACGCAGGTTTTGGAGATGTCCAAAACAGACATCCCCACATAGATGGGTTTGTTGAATAAAACTTCTAATTTATTCTGTTCTATGGCCACCAAATTCTCCTCAAATATCTTGCTGCTATTGAAATTAGGTTGAGAAATATAATAGCGAGCCCCATAGGGCCCATACCATTTATTAACTAATCTAACTAGTCTATGCTTCCGTACATTCTCCATAGACTTACCGAAAATTGCGTTGATCAGCAGCTTGAAGAGGGCTATTTCAAACGCATTTTTAGAAGCTGCCCTCAATCTAGTGTTGAGATCTATGTATGCTTTAAGCCACGGAGCTTGCTTAAATTCCAAAATTCTATGGACTTTTTTCAGCACCATCCCCAGCGCCAAACATTGTTTTAAATTTCGATAGTGAATGATATATTTCGATTTATTGTGGAGAGTTGTTAGTAATTTAGGTAATTTGCTGTTGGGTGGTGCTGTGTGAGTGGGACAAAGAGGGAGATCTTTATGCAGATCATGAAGTTCAGCTGGGTAATCTAAATCGACTTCCAATATGTAGCCAATTGGACTTTCGTCTGAGACGTTTCTCACGTCTACATCATCGAGATTTTCAACCCACTTGAACCCATCATAGGGCAAATATTGAATCATAGCCCATCCGTACAAATTACAAACGTCAAAATACATGAGGTAACTTGTCTCTTTTTCGGGGTCGTGATTATTCATGTATTTATTATTGGCCTTTGCAAATCGATTACTGCATTGGCTCACACCTCCACGAATTCCCTTCTCCACAAATAAGACCATATCGATGTCTTTCAAATATTGTAAAGATACATTCGTATATTTCAACATACAGTCCCACGTGAAGGAGGGAACCGTGAAATAGTGGGCCGGATCTAAAGCAAAGAGATCCATACATTTGCTGCGAAAATTCTCAAACACATCGGCCAATAATAAAACATCTGTCTTCAAATATAAATCTGAATAATCACCTAAATTTCCACAATTAAAACTAGTCCAAATTGTTTGAGCATGCCTATAATCATCCTCACTTATCGATTCGTCGCGTAATTTATTAAAAAATTTCTCTATTGGAGGAAGATTTTCCTCGTTCAATTTACCCCATTCATCTAAGTGTTCATAGGGAAATACTCCCTTACGAGTTAGTAATTTAAATTTATCATCGGATAAGTGCGCAAACTCGCTTTTCAAAATATTCAAATCCTCCACCTTCAAATATGACACTAATTTGTCCAAGCTTGAATCTAAAAACCTACATGAATCGATGAAACGAAATTTAACCACGGAGTTTTTCGTACTTCTAGTGAAACTTATATACTTCTCTTTATTGATTGGGAGTACTTGAATATTTTGTTTGGACGATTTGGCTATATCTCGAATCAGCAAAAACATATCGTACCCACTGAGGTTATGAGCCACAACAGGCACTACGAATCGATATTTATAATTAAGATTACAATCTTGATGGGCTAATCCTCGATATTTGCCCGTGAAATGGCAATGATCTCTAACACGAACATCCCCCTCTTCGAACTGTCTCTCGCAAATATGACATTTCGTTTCCTTCATTATATCAAGGAAACTAATACCATTCAAGTCCATAGGTACAATAGATTTAAGTTTTAGATCGATAAATTCCCCAATTTTATCTAGTTCATCTGTCAACCATTTGGCCGGGTCTAATCCCCTATAACTATCAAATCGTGATAGGGAATTGTTAAATTGGCATTTTAAATAATACCCAACACTATACGCCTCGTGTAGCTGGGTTTTGTTCGTATATGAACTTACATTAGATTGAGAGCAGTTCTGAATAGGTAATAGGAGAGCTTCAAAGTCAAAATAAATAATAAATGGTATGGGTAGTTTGTTTGAGTGATTCTTAAATTTTAAATAATCATCCTGGGGGAAAGTAATTTTACATATGTTCATTTTACCACAATCCTCAATGTGATTTTTATACTTATTCTCACTATAGAAATTATTTAAACATCGCTCACACAAGTAAGTTTTGTGGTTCAAGCTAATTTGAGAATTTACAAGTCTTGATAAATTTTTAATTAGACAATAGTGAAATTTAACGGTGGGATCAATGAAATTTGAGGATTTCGCAGGTTCTACATCCCGATAATATTTATCTTGAATTAATAGTAAATTAAAATGCCTCTCTAATTTATTTTTAGTTAAATATGCAGGGAGAACCTTCAATTTCTCCACATGTTCGCTCTGCTGCTGCTCATTACCCCCACATAATTCCAAAACGAATACATGAATTGAAATATTGTTATTTTTCTCGAAAGTTGGAATTTGTGATATAGGAAGGGGAAATGTTAGATTTTGTAAATTTAAAACATTACTAAAATGTGGATATGAAGAAACACGAGCTGTATTTGCTGCTGCTGGATGTAGCCCCGCTGTTACTGCCCACGCAAAACAGTATTCATCATAATTTTTAATATTAATAACAGCACGCTTCAGGAGTATTTCTTTCGGGAGAACGATATACGAAGAGCCTGAATTGATGGTTTCATGCTTATTTATATTCACCCCCAAACTGATAACCTCCCTAATGCTCCAGCCCGAGTCACGTTCGGAAAAATCATCCAGCTTAACTTGGAGTTTGTCAATTACATTCTCCTTGAACCACTCCAATAAATTTGTAAAAGCATCTATTGGAGCGGACTTGGTGTGGAAATATTTATACTCTGTTTGGATAAGCTCGTCGATCGCATTGAGCCGCATATATTCCCCACAAAATGTAGTGTTTACCTTAATGAAATTGTATGTATGTAAAATTTTGGTGATTCTAGGGCTGAAAAGATGAAAAGCATCATATAAAAAATTTGTCGGGTCTAAATGTGAAATGTTCGTTATAAAGCCAGTTCGAATTCGTTGGGAAAATGCGCATTTACCTTCCTCCCAACGGATTCGCTCACTACGGTTCTTATTAGTTGTGGGCGGTTTATTTCGAACCCCTAATAAAATTTTGAATCTTTTTAAATGCCCAATATTACATTGAAGTTGGTTCTTACAGGGTAAATTCAAGGTGTCTTTGGTTAAATGTCTGGAAAAAGTCCTAATGTACTTTGTACAGAAACCTATCCACTTTGTTATTTCCTGAGGGGATAATTTCGATTTTAATAAATCCCGTTGAGCCTCATTGATAATTTTCACAATCTCCCCACTGATTTTAGCGATTGAAACCATTTTTTTAAACAATAAACAAGCAGCCTACCTTAGACGTTCGATTTGTTGTTATTCTGCTATATTCTGTTGCTGCTGCTGCTGGTCCACTTCACAAAATTCTAATTTTGAGCAGGTTTTCCCGTTTTTTAGGAGCTCCTCCCCTCTATATATTAACCCGAAACAAGGATGAGTATTGATTTGATCTAGAATAGCTGCTATCGGACTCGTCAATCGTTTCGGTAGAAACACCGAACAATCTTCCAGTTCGAGTTATACGGCCTCCCCGTATCTTGTATTCACGATTTTCCCTTTTTGGATTATATACGTTCCACCCAATACTAGCTCGGACACTTTTCGAGTTAGTTTTCTCTCTAAAAGAGAAATACTATTTATTTCTTTCAGACTACTTGCTGCCATTTTAACTATAACAAGAGAAACGCTTTTATGGAATAAACGATTTCATTTTTTTTTTTTTTATATTGAAGTAATAGTATCCATTGAAATATTAAGAAAGAGGATTATACGTGAGAAATAATAAATTTGTCCATCAAATTGTATAAAATAATCCTCTTTTATACAATTCAAATACTTTCAAAAAGTTAAAGTTCTACTAGTATATTTTTAAGAAAAGAAAAATAAATATTCCCTACATATAAATTAACCCTACATAGGAAAATAATGTTCAAGTTAATTAATAAAATAAACTCACCTTGATTTCAGCACTCACAAAAACACGTCTGGTTGTTTCTAACTCAGATTTAATAATGAATATAATAATGAGATGCGCATATCGCGTTTTTATAGGAACTTCTTATCAGTTGACGGCGCCATCGAGTCGGTCAATAACAACTTTATCGATTTCTTTTTAGTAACTTCTTATCAATTGAGGCCATGTATATCGTTCATGCGTGGCGAATAACAACTTTATCATTTTCTTTTTATAGGAACTTCTTATCAATTGACGTCATGTATAGCGTTCATGCTTGGTCAATAACAACTTTATCAATTTCTGCGAATTAGTTTAATTTTAGTTTATCGCATGATTAAATGTCGTGTATAAAACCTATGGCACTTCATATGAGGAAAATAGTATTATTCTCAAAGTGTTGTGTGTGTGATACATAAAGAAAAATGGGCGCATTCACCGATCATATTGAGGAATTTACCAACCGGTTCGATATATTGAACAAAGATCAGATGCGACGTTGGATGGAGGACAAGTGAGTTGTTTTTTTATTTCATTTCGATCTTACTATATATCTTGATTGCATATTTTTTTAGTCGTTATTCTGCTGAGGAGATAAGGATTGAGATGAAATATCTCACCCTATTGGAGGCGATGGATGATGATGATTTATTCCTAGAATTAGGGAATCATCAAGACTTAATTGACTTAACGTATGTTTTCTTTTAACTTTTTGATATATTATTTCCATTATTGAATTACCTTTATTTCCAACAGATCCGACGAGATTTTATTGGTCGAGGATATTATGTATGTGATTTTTCTACTTGTGAAATATTTGCTTACTAATTTCAATAATTACAGATTGAACGAATTACCGGTCTGCGGTGAATTAAGGGCGTCTCCAGAGGGCTCCCCAGACATTTTGTATGTATTCATATTAACTCTCGAATTATTTCTGATTCTACTTTCTCAATAGATCTTTACCTCGTCCTTACCAGTCACCTACACCTTCAGCGACACCTCCCCCACCACCTACACCTTCGCCGACACCTCCCCCGCAGCAGCAGCAACAGCATTATGAGAAAATGGGGATTCTCGGTCTCCGCTACGAATTGGCGGAGCTAATGTTTGAAGTATGTTTACCTTATGCATATGTTTTTATTATTTAATGAGAACCCTTGTTTTATTTACAATTACAGATGTCACAACTGCGGGTTTTGGAGGGGTGTCGTTATATAATTGAACCTATAGATGGAGAGTACTACCTGGTGGCGGGGTCAGCTTGCGATATGAATCGCTTAAGAGAAAAAGTGAGTGAATCACACACACACACACACACACACACACACACACACACACACACACACACACACACACACACACACACACACACACACACACACACACACACACACACACACACACACACACACACACACACACACACACACACACACACACACACACACACACACACACACACACACACACACACACACACACACACACACACACACACACACACACACACACACACACACACACACACACACACACACACATACATACACATTATTATTATTATTGTATTCATTATTTATCAACTAAAGTTATTTTCTTTCTTTTCTTAGATCGTTGAATTGAGCCGGAGTCGTGGCATCGTATTTTTAGTACAATTAATTTAATATAATATGTTTTTAGATTTTTAAGTGTTTATATATTTATATTTTAAGTTTTATATTTTCAAAAATAGAGTTAAAAGTTAAATGTATGTGTCTAACTGATTTCCCAATCTCCTATTCAAAATCAAACAACAGCAATACTTTCCTTATTTATTATTATTATTAATACGTTTCTTTACATTTTTAATGAGGATTTTCAGTAATAAAACTGATAATGCACTAAGATTGAAACATTGCATAGCATAGATCTCATTTTCTTTCTGTGGTGGTTGAGCTTCAGATACATTGCTTAGGCAATTGATTGCTGCCGCAGGTGTTGAGGCTTCAGTTTGCTGCCAATTCACCACGTCTCCCTCACTTCCATCATGGAATAATAACTTGAGTTTATAGTTGAATGTTGGTAACATCGTTTTAGGAATAACGTATGAGAATACCTCCAATTGATTTTCATTAACTAGTTGGTGGTCCAGGGGTTGCCATTCAGTTCTATTACATTCCTTCTCAACGAAGGCATCCTTGTTGGGACATATATAAATCCGATTCACTCGAGGTGGTACGTTTGTATATAGGACCCCATTCAATATTGCGGTTAGGATTATGAAATTTGATTTCAACACAACCATCTCCTCCACTTATACTCAAATTACCTAGTTGGCTTATAGTTAACTTTTTATCTTCATAAAATTTTATGTCTTTATTCAGTGCTACTAATTTCACATGGAATTCAAACAGTTTACGTGTGTATTCTTCCAAAGACATATCAATACTAGTCAGTTTGGGGGAGAGTGCCCCCCACCCCCATTTTTTGAAACCCTCGTAATAAATCTAGATGGGCATCTTCCTTCGTAACATATTCAAACAATTTCCAGCTGTTTACGCTGCAGCACATAGAATTATTGTGGGTGGAGTGATGAAGGCAGATATATCTACAGTTTCCTCGAACAAATTCTGGACAGCTACCTTTCAAATTCAAGACTTTCACCTGGCGATCTAACCCCAATTTTTTTAGGATGTTCACTATGAATTTGGCTTTACCCTTTCCACTAACGTATATGATGCTATTTGGATCAATATTTTCCTTGAAAATTTCCTCAATCCTAGTATAGTCCTGGTATCCAGAGTTGTATGGAATTCCGTGGTACTTTTCACAAAACATTACTTGCTTCATTTGATTTTCTGCGAGTTCACTTAGCGGTGTGAGTGACTTGAATAGAAAATATCTTTCTAACTTTTTCTCACAATCCACCAAAGCAAGTTCCTTAACTATCATTCCATGGTATGAGATTTGGAAGCTCTGAATGTCGACCACCACACACTTCATCTTGAACTATACTGTCCTCATCGATATTATGCGAAGTCGCACGAAACGTTGTAGCCGATGATCTCCGACCTTTCATTTGTCGTTTGCGAGCCGCATGAGTCGGACGAGTCGAACTGGTGGCGCCATCTCCACGTATCGGTCTATACCTTCTGGACCAAAGGTGCAGAATGCTTCGTAGAGGTGCTTCGCACCTCCACGAAGCAATCTGTACCTTTGGTTCGCCATGACAGCTGTCATGTGGTGGCGACACCTCTACGAAGCAATCTGTACCATAGGTCCGTCTTGACAGCTGTCACGTGGTGGTGACACCTCCACGGAGCAGTCTGTACCTTAGGTCCACCATGACAGCTGTCACGTGGTGGTGACATCTCCACGAAGCAATCTGTACCTCAGGTCCGCCATGACAGCTGTCACGTGGTGGTGACATCTCCACGAAGCAATCTGTACCTTAGGTCCGCCATGACAGCTGTCACGTGGTGGTGACACCTCCACGGAGCAGTCTGTACCTTAGGTCCACCATGACAGCTGTCACGTGGTGGGGACATCTCCACGAAGCAATCTGTACCTTAGGTCCGCCATGACAGCTGTCATGTGATAGTCACATGACCCCTGTACATGTGACACACTTTTTGTACACACCCTGTATACTCGATGGCAGCTGCCTCGTGATAGTCACGTGACCATGTACATGTGACACACTTTTTGTACGCACCCTGTATACTCTTTACAAACAACATATCCTTATCTCACACCTTATCACACACATCCATTCCTTATCACCGACCCCTCTATGGCCGCCATCTTGGTTCTTGATCGTAGAACTAGCGGTGTATATCTACTTGTGTAGAGTGTTGTTGTTAGATTTCATTGATAATTTCCGGTCATGTTTTCTTGCTTCACTCCTATTCCACAAATTGCACTTTGTATGAAATCTTCGATGTCTGTCAACTCGTAGGATCCCGTAGGTATAGTCACTACTTCTTCCTCACCCTTCACATTTTTATAATGAAATTCATTAAAACCTTCTTCAATGTTCGGGATGCTATTGTACGTATGCAAACCAACAAGTGCGATAGTATAATATGAATGAGGATCTGGTTCTATAGGTAGGTGAAAATCTACAGATTAGCGGGAGCTCTTACCCGCGATAGTGAACGTCTGAGACATGATTGAAAACTTTATCAACAATCTATTAATTAACTAATAAATGCAGAGTTAGTCGACCACAACTGAAGAGTTAGAGAGGAATTCCAAACATAACTGACAATTATAAGTGTTGTATTGCTGAAAATTGTCGTGATCGAATAATATCTTACACTTTTTGAAGTAATCCATCAGTTTGTGAGGGGGGCGTAAATTGCCAAAACTATCATAATATAAAACTGTATCACCGACTCTATTATACTCAACCCACTGAGTGCCTTCATTATCCAATCCATCTAAATTAACTATTCCACGCTCGTTTTTCTATGGTCCGTTGGATGGCAGTTCATCACGCATAAATACTCCTCTAAAATGAGGAATTTCCAGAGCTTTTGCTAGTTTTCGTAGTTCGAGATCGGTTAGAGGTCTTCTGGGTAGGTTTACTGACAGTTTTTTTGGATGTTCATCCAAATATAGACCAAGACTTTTGCGATACTTCTTCAAATATAGACCAGATCTTTGTTTCCCCAAAGCTATAGCTTCCATTGTTCTATTATGTCTTTCCGTTTCCTCCAATGTTTTCCGAGCTGCTTTGCTGTCGTTGACAGCCTTAGCAATGCCTGCAGCACCTCCCGCCATTACTCCAGCAGCTGATAAGCCGGCGAACAGAGGTATTAAGAATGGTAGAAATCCTCCAGTCTTTGGAATAGGAATTACTCTCGGTAATCCAACATTTTTCCGACCGCCTGCTTTTTTGAATTGTTTTCGTGCAAATTTCAACGCTGTTCGAGATGTTCTCTTCAGATTGGATGGGTCCAACTTATCCTTCATAACTTTTCTCACCTCATCGACTATTGCATTTCCGAACCCAACCTTCTTTCTCATACCCATTCCCAATTTCCTCTTTTCCTTCATAATTGTATCCACACCAAAAGCAGCAATCCTTTCTACCAATTTTGTGTCCTTAGATTTGACACGTTGCCAAGCAGCGTTCTCTGATATTTTATCCGCCTCGTGACGTCCTTACAAACTAGCGTTTCGCAGATATGAAATATCGTGTTGGCGGCAAGCTTTATCAAGTGAATTGATACCCGGATCTCCTCTTTTCAACCGTCCTCCTAATTTTGTACCTGGCCCACAGCATTGATAGCCAGGAAGATGGAGTTCAAACTGGAGCTTGTTTATGAGCGTATTGAGAACACCTTCTCCTACGTGCGCTTCCATACAGACTGATGAGAATTCAAGATTGCACTGTTATTTAAAGAGGGGAGGGAGAAAGACCAAAGATCTCAAAATAATATTTTTTTTTATTACTTTTAAAATTTTCTCTATACAAAAGACTTAAGTATAATCTTGACAATATACGTTTTCAAATATTATAATCTTCACTCTTGATTCACCTTCATAGTCACAGAATTTTGTTCTATTATAATATTCATACCCTCGAGTCAACAATATTCCAGCTTTTTGTTTGTTTCTAATAATCTCTAAATGGTCAATGATGGGTTCATTGAACAAGATCCAAATTATCGATTCAACTGTTGTGATTATTATCTAGACCCAACCATTCCACATACTGTTGACCCCTCCTCCTTCGTAATGTTTTTTCGAATAAATACACATCGTGTTGTTTTGTTTCCTGTAATTCCTCCTCGTAGAATCCTCCACTTATCGTTTCCCCAACATATCTTGCAAAATATTTGTAACAGGAGCTGTTATGCCTTATAATTTTAAACAATTCCGTCGACCAATTGGGCGTATATCCTTTTTCAAATATATGTTTAGCCTAACTTATTCGCACCACATCTCGAACGTTGTATTTGTGAGGCAGAGCTAACTTAATGTGTGAGTAGGATCGCTTCAACATCTCGCTCTCAATATGTTTCGTCACTTTTATTGGAACCATATTTATAGTACTATATTTACGATTATTATATTTTTCAGTGATTTCTTCAAGTGTATCAAGCCATTAGTATTTTCCGCTAAGACTGAATTGTTTGTGGAGCGTTTGCTTCAACGTTGGAATGACACGTTCAGCAATGGCTGCTTTTTTCACACTATACGTATTATAATGATTGATATTATGTTTCTTCATTAGATCGTTGGAGTGTTTATTGAAGAATTCTTTTCCCTGTTCGCTTTGCAGATTCCTAGGCTTACGATATCCTTCTAACAATATAGAACTGACAGCTTTCCGAACCTCTTCGGCAGATTTCGTTTTCAACGGACGAGTCCACAGAAATTTCGAGAAAGAATCGATCATAACCAAAATGTATTTGAATCCCCTATTTTCACGAGCGTAATTACCCATTCCAGCCAGATCCATTTGCCACAAATCATCCAAACTTTTTATGATTGTTATGCGTCGTTTGAAATTCTTCCTACTCGGCTTATGAAGCTCATGCACATTTTGTTCTCTACTCATCTTATCAATGCGGAAATCTAGTGTAGAATTAATTTTTTGGGTATATTCACAGAATTTGGAGTTATACGTTCCACAGAGACCTGCTTTGTTGTTGTGGATGATGAGGGTCTCTTCTTAGAAGGTTCTACAGATGTCATCCGTCGTTCTAACGCCTCCACTTCACTAATAATGTCATTCAGACGCATGTTCACACCGTTAAATGTGTTATTGATCTATTTTGATTGATTTCTATTTTTCCCCACACTATCACTGATTGTTTCATACTCTGATTTTATATAGGCCTCCATTCCATTATATTTATTCTGAATGTTCGTCAGATGTTCATCGTTGTTGAGAATAACATTCTCATTCGTTAATTTATGTTCATCCAGATCCTTGTTGATATCTCCGATCAAATTATCAACCCTAACATTGAAGGTATCCTCAAGACTGGTTTCCGTTTCAAGGTTCAATTTGTGTATCAATTTATCAACATATACTCTTTTAGTAGCGTCTCCATACTCATTCGGTGATTTTACGTTGCACAATCTACGATTCGCCATATCGTAACTTTCATCGCTCGTTTGGAATAATCCTTGTCCGTGAAGTTGTATGAAATTATTATTAAATATATTTGTATCATATATCCACATAGAAGAGGAGGCTCTGCCAAACTTATCCATTGAAACCATCTTTATAACTGTGATGGATTTGTCTTACACACGGTTTTTGTTCAATTACACCAGCCTCTATCAATTCTTCTGTTATAGAGACTATCTCGTTGTGATGATTATTGTTACCAGCATGCGAGGATGCAACAAGTAGTCTTAGTCTATCTACAATTCCGTTCTCCAAAAGATATATGCATAATGACACATTTACAAACTTACTGGATATCTATATCATAACCTCCAACTATTCACATCCACACATAGGGTTCTCAATATCAGTGTAATGAATAATGAGTAGATATCATTATCATTATCATTCGCATCCCTCATCTGACCATCATAGTTCGTGAACGATGGTCACCTGATTGAAACAACGAATGCCGTCGCTGACAATATCATCGTTCGTAAACTATGGTCGCCGGATCAAATCATCCGCTGGTGACATCATCATCATTCGTATTCTATGGTCGCCAGAATGAATCAGTTACTGTCACCGGTTTGGAGCAGTGACATCATCATCATTCGTAAACTATGATCGCCGGATCTTCAATTCAATAAAACATCACTTACTCGTCAAAATCATGATAAATTTTGATACACATAGAGCTATAGTTAGATGTTTTCCACCAATTTGCATGCATCGTATTGATTTTAACTCATCAAAAATATGGAAATTATTATTCTGCATGTCAAGACTTTTCATTTGATACCTATAAAGCTATGGTGGACATTCATAGATCCGTCATGATAGTCCACGTGACAGATGCTCCATAGATCCACCAGGTCACGTACGCCAAGACACGACATGACACTTCGATGAAGACCTCACGTGACAGACGCCATAACACCTCGTTGGAGACCCACGTGACAGCCGCCATGACAACTTTTTCCGCTACCATGATGCTCTATTGGTTTGACTTGGGTTAGCTCTATAACATTCGGCTCTATGGTACATGATAGCCGCCATGACACCTCGTGACAAGACACCCCGTTGAAGCCCCTTGTGACAGACACCTCGTCGAAGTGACAAACGTCATGATATCTCACCGCGTGACAGATCATGTGATTTCAAAACCACACGTGACCACTCTCTTACAAACAACCTGCATATCATTAACGAGTCGCACGACACCATGACACCTTGTGTCAGACACTCCGTCGAAGTGACAGACACCATATCTCACCGCGTGACAGATCATGTGATTTCAAAACCGTACGAGTCGCACGAGTCGGACGAGTCAAACTGAAGGTGACACCTTCACGAAGCAGTCTGTACCTTCATGCTGTGACGTCACACGTCTGCCATGACAGTTGTCACGAGGTGGTGGCGACACCTCCACGAAGCGGTCTGTACCTCGGCCGCCATGTCAGCTATGGTGGCGGCACCTCCACGGAGCAGTCTGGTCCTCGGCCGCCATGACAGCTGTCACCAGTGGTGGCGACACCCCAACGAAGCAGTCTGTACATCGTCTTCCATGACAGCTGTCACGTGATAGTCGCGTGACGTACATCCTGTACATGTGACACACTCTTTACAAGCACCCTGTATACTCTTTACAAACGACCTGTCCTCATCTCACATACCTTATCACCTACATCCTTCGAAAAACCTCTTATCACCTGCAACCTTTCAAAACTGATAAGGACAACCTCACACCGGATGCACATCGACAGCTAGACCGGAAGTGAAGACCGAATATCCTGAGCGAGGACGCGACATGTTAATCTACTAATAGATCTGGCCTTGCCTGCTTCATTCATCGAGGCAGAATTCCAGCCAGAAGCAAGTGGTAATGGTGAATGTACCCTAACCAATAATTTTGGAGCGTTATGTATTGAATGGAAAAGAGATAGATAAAGTACGTGATCCTGGTATTGTCAGCACCATCAATGCTTATTTAACATATGCCGAACATGAATCAATACCTCTAGCTATTTCTGGATGGTCATATAAGGATGCAATAAGTTCAGTCTACAATAATAAAATCAGTTTATGGATACCGTTGAATTTTCTACTAGGCCTATTCATTGACTATAACGTAGTTTTGAGTGGTAAACATAAGCTGCGCTTGATATGGTCTCGAACCGATAACGATTGCTATACTAATAGCACAGCTACAAAATGGAATAAAATAAATGTAAAAACAATAGCATTAAGAGTGCGACATGTGTTTCCAAATGATCAAGTTAAATTTCAAATGTTGGAGAATTTGAGTGCTGAGAAGCCTATTTTGATTCCATTCTGTAGTTGGGATCTGCATCAAAATACGTCGATGAAGGAGAGCACTCGCGACATTTGGGCTGTTAAAACATCAATGAATTTGGAACGGCCCAGATATGTGATTCTAGCTTTCCCAACTGATCGAAAAAATAATCCTGTTAAGCACAGTACATATTTCGATAATATAAACTTGCTAAATGTAAAATTATACTTGAATTCAGAGTGTTATCCATATGAAGCAATGAAATTGAATTTCACCGACCAGCAATACGTGGAAGCATACCAGTTGTACTATGATTTCCATAGATCATTTTCAAATTAAATATTAAGCGAGCCGATGTTAGATTATATTGAATTCAGGAATAAAGCTATTTTTGTGATTGATTGTTCAAAACAAAACGATGCTACGAAGTCATCAACAGTTGACGTCAAACTAAAGATAGAAAATGTCCTGAATTTCACTAAAAACGCCCGGGCTTATCGCATCATCATTAACGACGGAGTATTCCCCGATTACAGGATCAGTCCGGAGTTTAGTGTGAAGAACCAGGTGATGAATCATAATGTTATTGTTATAGTTCTAAATGATGTACTATCAAAATGTGTTTTTCCGAGTAAATGTTATTATTATTATTTTTGGCATTTTATTCCTCAAACAGGGTGGTGGTAATGTAATCATTCAGCGTTCATAGTTGTTTGCTGACTGTTAGCAGGTATCAAATATGTCACGTGCTTAACACATGGCTGAGTATTGAAACACGTGTCTGAATGTTGAAACACGTGTCTGAGTATTGGAGCATGTGTCAGTAGATGTGCTAGGCCGGTTCGGGACCAAAATCACATTTTCTTGCATGTAAATCTCCATAAGGAAATCTAAGGTTCATTTTAGCGAAAACGGTCCCTTTCAAGGTCATCCACAATCACGCATGCGCAGTCATGTCGATGGGAGGGGTAGGTAGTCTATGGTTCTATGAACTAGTCATCTGTCTATGGTTCCCTCTAACTATGGTTCTGGAAGTCTGTCATCTGTCTATGGTTCTTCCCTAACTATGGTCTGATGGAGTCGGTGAACTAGTTCATCTGTGTATGGTTCTACCCTAACTATGGCCTGGCGGAGTCTGTGAACTAATCATCTGTGTATGGTTCTTCCCTAACAATTGTCGGGTGAAGTCAGTGAACTACTCGTCTGTGTACTCACATTCTACTGAAATGATTTTTCTACACACGGGAATCGAACCCGGGAAATAAACTCTAAAGTTAGGCGGCTTAACCGCGGAGGATTTGAAACAATTTAATCTAGTATACAAACACTTCTACTGAAAATGAAATATTTTTCTACACACGGGAATCGAACCCGAGAAACGAAATCCAAAGCCAGCTCCTTAACCGCTCAGCTATGGAGGAATTGAGAACAAGCGATTTTAATGTTGTAGATATAACCGCGGGGTATCTGTTCTGAGTGATAAGTGCGAGTATATTGCAGTCTACATGATGCAGGTAATTGTTTTACATGACATCAGTCATGCAGGTATGTCACGAAGCCTACAGCGAGGTATGGAATGTGAGGCTGCTTCTTCATAGCGTCAGTCCTAGGGTTTTGAAATAGTGTTGTTTGTACATATCGTCAGTCACGTGATTTTTTGAACGAGGTATCATGGGAGGGCTGCTGCTCCTTCATCGGAGTGGGTGTATAGATGGCATGTTATACAGTATGGAAATGATATCTTCTACATTTCTCAAACGCTATGTTTATAAGGAAATTACTTTCAAGACGTTTATTCAAACCGTCTGTACCTTACTTGATTGCTATATTACAAAATGCGATTTCAATCATCTTAAACATATAGATATATGGATATTATTTTTAGTATACAAAATGGAGTTGGGAGACTTCAATGGGGTATGGGATGTGAGGTTATACAGATTGTTTATGTATAACGTTAGTCATGTGAATTTGAATGAAGCTGGCGCGGTCTCCAACGAGACAGGTGTGTATGTGAGGTTATACAGAGTGTGCAGGTATAATGATGTCTATCACGCAGGTCTTCAGCGAGGTATCTACCTTGGAGGAGCCTTCAATGAAATGGGGGGTTGTTTGTACATGCCGTTAGTCGCAGGGGTTTTGTCTGAGTTATAATGATATCGATCGCGGCGCATTGTCTGCCCCCCACAAGTCTTCAATAAGGGGTTATAACATCTAACATGTGATAGTTTACAAAAATGCTGCTTCTCATAATAGCGATATTATGAAGCGTTTGCAGAAATAACTATTAAATCATCTAAGGACTTTTTGCTTGATTAGTACTAGCGAGTACAATATTCGTTATAATATTATAAGTATGTATCATTAGCTCACTTGAGCGATAAGGTTGTGCTAAATCATCTCCAAGAGTAATGTATTCAACTTGAAATTATCGTAATGATGCGTGATCCTTCAATGTTAAAGTAGTTTCATAAATTATCCGAAAGTAATATGATTATATAAAATGTTTTTCCAAAATTAGTTCCGAAGTAAACATAATTCGTCATAATATTCATTCATGTATGTTTCATAAATTATCCGATATAAATCAAATAAGTTAATGCTAAATTTGTGGGCAGGTTGAACAATATTCACTATCATATTTTGCGGTAGAGCTACAGCTGGTATGAATGATAAGGAAGTTACGCCGATCACCTTCAAAAACGCAATGAGAATACTTTATTTTAAATCAAACATGTAGTATGTATATATATTCGAATCATATTGATTGTAAATCGCATAATATGACCCGAAATCTAGCTGCCGGCGATGGAAATATTGTTAATTATTATCAACGTAGTACCCTATAAGCGCTGTAAACGTTATATAATAAGATTTGCGGGCGAATTCGATAATTCGAGGTATACAATATATAGGTGTGGGAGGGTTGGAGTCTAGTACCTATACAGAATCTAGACGAAGCGGTGCCACGCATCACGATGATTATTCGAACTGTCTGTACAGCTCGATTGCTATATAAAAAAATACATTTTTAATCATCTTAAACATATAGATGTGCTAATATAATTCTTTCAGTATGCAAAAATATACTAATAAAACATTTTTCATCAACGCACATTTCTTCATAGGAACAGACAGACAGACAGATAGTTAGCTTTTTATAAAATTCAATCAATTTCAATGGAAACATATATACGGGGGAGTTTTACGGAGATCGAGCTATTTTCCTAACCACCCAAGAGATAGAACTATGATGGTTGAATGATGAATAGATGAGGATAATAATAATAATCATATGAATATCTTCATAAGCGCTAATCTATATGACATTCAAACACATGCTCCATAAAAGTCTGAATATTGAGTAGAGCTATAGTATCTTCATAAGCGATCATTATCAACATTCAGACACTTGTTTAGCACGTGATTCAACAGCCCATGACGTCATCATCGTTCACGAACTATGATGGGCTGATGAGGAATAAAATACTAATAATAATAATATAAATATCTCCATTAGCAATCTATACTATTTTCCTTCACAAGCACGACTTTTACAAACTCCATACGTTAAAGCGTTTATATATATATATATATATATAGGTTTGAAGTTTCTTTGTCTAATTGGTCACTATCGTGTATGTAACTTAAGAGATATAGAATTAAATTTTCTGAATCACGAAGATAACTTGGATAATTTAACATAGGATTATAAAGATGAATAAACGTGAAAGATTCAACCATAGGCGGAATTCGAACCCACATTTCTAGATCTCCAAACCAGGTTGTTTACCAATTACACCACTAGTTAAAAACATGTAGACAAACAGACGCGTAAAAGTTATAATGATGAACAAATTTTTCTATTTTTTCACAGGTTTTTAATCAATTTCAATGGAAACATATAAGAAAGCAAGGAGTTTTTATAGAGATCAAGTCCGTTTCCCAACCACCCAAGAGGTAGAACTTATGGTTCGTTGCTTTTTTTGATAAAGTGGAAAGCGTCCCCAGGAGGCCTACAAACCACTAGCAATCGATAACAAAATAATTATATAAACAAGTTTTATTCCTAATAATCGTTAAGGTTATTGTTTCCTCACCAGTTTTCAGATAAGTATGACTACATGCAAATTAATTAGGGCAGATTATTAATTCATCAAAATTCTTATCGGAGGAGGATGGTTGTACAAGCGATAAGCCCCCAAAATCAATTAGGGTTCGCTAGATTTCAAAATGAATACATAATCATTTCATTATCGAAAATTCATCATTCTTCAACACAACAGTTACATAGTTATTATTCTTATAACTAAATGTTAAATGTGTTTATCCTTGAACTATTCAGGTTATACCCTGTGATATAATATTAGATTCTAATAAATACAATGAAAAGTATATATCGATATTAATATTGCAGCTACATAATCATTATTCTTATAACTAAATGTTAAATGTGCTTATCCTTGAACTATTCAGGTTATACCCTGTGATATGATATTAGATTCTAATAAATACAATGAGAAGTATATATCGATATTAATACTGAAGCTACATAATCATTATTCTTATAACTAAATGTTAAATATGCTTATACTCGAACATTAATTATTTTGAATATAATAATATTGCAACTATATCTAAATGTAAATGAACCGCCAATCAATTACTCTAATCACGCTTACAATATAATATTGCAGCTACATCTGAGTGTTAAATATGTTTATATTCGAAAATTAATTGGGGAAATATAAAATATATTCTAATAAATAGGACGAAAAGTGCATATCGATAATAATAATATTACAGCTACAGCTAAAATGTAAATGAAACAACAATCACTAATCATATAACTAAATGTTAAATGTGCTTATATTCAAACTATTCAGGTTATATCCTATGATATAATATTAGATTCTAATAATGAGAAATGAATATATTGTAACTATATGTGCTTATATTCAAACTATTCAGGTTATATCCTATGATATAATATTAGATTCTAATAATGAGAAATGGATATATTGTAACTGAGTGTAAATAGACTACAAACACTAGCTCGCGGGGGAATTTTCGGAGACTGGAGCACTTCGTGCAACTCGGAAGCGACTCACAAGCGACTCGGAAGCGACTCGGAAGCGACTCGAAAGCGACTCGCAAGCGACTCGCAAGCGACTCGGAAGCGACTCGGAAGCGAATCGAAAGCAACTCGCAAGCGTTTCGGAAGCGACTCGGAAGCGACTCGCAAGCGACTCGGAAGCGACTCGGAAGCGACTCGAAAGCGACTCGCAAGCGACTCGGAAGCGACTCGGAAGCGACTCGGAAGCGACTCGAAAGCGACTCGCAAGCGACTCGCAAGAGACTCGGAAGCGACTCGGAAGCGACTCGCAAGCGACTCGGAAGCGACTCGGAAGCGACTCGGAAGCGACCCAGAAGCGACTCGGAAGCGGCTCTAAAGCAGCTTCGAATCGTTTATGGTTTGTGTGATATTTATGAGAAATGAAATATCGCTATTTATTATATCATTCATTTTGAAGAAAGCACATTTTCATTTTGGGGGTATGATATTGAGAAGTCAATGTTGCAGATCATCAACATGTTGGGCTGCATACATATATTTTCCTCCATCGTATATGGAACGTCAACCAATCACAAATCTGTGTATGTCCTTCATATAAGCTGCTTACAATAGTTGTATAATTATATTAAATGTGCTTCAAAACTAATCAGGATTTATAAATCTCTATGATTGCAACTATATGCTTATATATTCAACTAATAATTACTAATCTGTGTCCATGATTGCATAATGCCCCCAAGGAAGCGTAGCGAAAGTTCCAGGAATCAAGTACCGCTTATCATCGTTGGAAGATAATGCAAATTTTCTCCTGACTGATGGAGAACACTTTCTGTTTTTCCGGTTTGATTAAATGTTGAGTGACCGATACCTCTTTCCACTTTTCAAGACACTCGATGTAGTCATCAAAGTCGATCGCGTTTCTGACGACGAAAAATTTTATCCCCTTCGCTTTTTTTGAGACCCCATAGTTCCTCATTATTTCCGCAATTTCTGGCTCTTCATACTCGGCTGCTTCAAGATTTTGAAGTAGTCTAGTGACATCATCCTCTGAAGTCAATATATTAATTGCGTATAATTTTGACCTCAGGCCTACAAAATCGGTCATGAGGGTTCCGTTGTTCTCATCCTTCATCTTCCCTAATACTTTCTTATTAACAAGTGGAATATCATAGATGTTATCAGGCTGGTAGTCGCTGGTGTCGAAGTATTGATGACAGTCATGTTTCATTACATTATAAGGGTCTTTCCCCAACTCATATATGAGAGAGTCTGTATCTGTATACAACACTGAACAACTATCCCCAAACGCTGGACCCATATACTTATAATGGAAGTCGTAGATAGTTGTCTTAGCCAAATTCAATATAGACATTCCTACATAAATAGGTCTATTTAACCACACTTCCAACTTGTTTAGCTCGACAGCCACCAAATTCTCGTTGAAGATGGTGCAGCTCTTGAACTCAGGCTTAGAGATATATGATTCAGCTCCATACCGCCCACCCCACTCGGTGAGTAGGCGAACATTCACTCTTTTGCGAATATTCTCCATAGTCTTACCGAACACCGCATTATTCATTAATTTGAATAAGTTCTTCTCGAACTCATTCTTCGCAGCCTTTCGAAGTTCTGTGTTGAGATCTATGTAGGCTTTAAGCCATGGAGCTTGCTTGAATTTCAAGGCACGATGAATTTTGGTAAGGATCAATCCGTTTGCTAACGCTTGCTTGAGGCTACGGTAATGGATAACGTACTTCTCCTTGGGGTGGAGCGTCGCCATCAATTTTGGTGGTGCATTTGATGAAGCGGGGGTGTTGCCTGTTTTAGGATCGATATGTAGGGGGCAGAAAGGTGAATCTTTATGTTGATCATGCAGATGTTTAGGGTACTCCAAATCGACTTCTAAAATATATCCTACATCAGAATCATCTGGAACTGTAGTAACATCAATATTTGTATCACACCATTCAAATCCACCATACGGGAGAGCTTGACTCATGGCCCAACCATACTGGTTATTGACGTCATAATACATCAAATAAGAATCAGCTTTCGATGGATTATAATTGAGTATATATTTATTGTTGGCGTGGGCTCTACGCTTAGAACATACTTGACTGAGTCCGCCTCTAATCCCTTTCTCAACGAATAGAAATATATCGAGATCTGTGAAAAGCTCAAGTTCTTGTTTCGTATGTTTCAGCATCGCATCCCAAGTAAAGCCAGGCAGTGTATATAAAGTAGTGCGCAGGATCCAGATTATATGTTTGATGACAGCTACTCCTGAATTGTTCGAATACGTCGGCCAGTAGCATTATGTCTGTCTTCATATACAGATCGACGTATTGGTCCAAGTTTCGACATTCAAATTTTTCCCATATATGCTGAGCTCGCTGGTATAGTCTCCGCGGACATGGTTTCTCCTCCAATTTATTGAAGAAAGCCTCAATTGGCGGTAAAAAAGACTCGGAGAATCTATCAAACGAGTCGACATAATCATACGGCATAACACCTTTCTTGGTTAGAAGCTTATCTCGTTCATCATCAAGTTCTCCAAACTGACATTTCAAATTTGGGTAATCACCCAAGTATGATGCCAACTTATCCAAGGACGAATTCATGAATCTAAACGAGTCGATGAATCTGAGTTGAATGGGGGTATCATCGACATGCTTAGTAAAACTGATATATTTCTCCTTAGTTATTGGGAGTAGGTCGATTTTACCTCCCATTCGCGAAGCCACATCTTCGATAATGAAGTTTGCATCGTAATTGGAAAGATTGTGAAAAACTACAGGAACAACATGTGTGTCTTGATAGTTGATGTTGCACCCTTCATGTGCTGCTCCCCGATAATTTTTCATAGGTAGAAGGTGATTGTGATCTCGCACTTTTTTATCGGCTTCCGAGAATGGCTGTTCGCAAATGTGGCAACAGCTTGCCCTTCTGAATTGTCCTCAGACATATCGATGTCATATGGACACCAGAAAACTGTACCAAAATCTTCTGCGAGAGTCTTCATCTGATCTGCGAACCAACTCATACAATCCACGCCGCGATAGGCTCGATAGAAGGATAGGGAATCTTCATATGAACATTTCATGTAATAGCCGATAGCTGCAGGGATATGTTGTTGAGGCTTCTTCGGATCCGAAGTGGGCGTAAGAACGCTTTCTAGATCAGCATATACCACAAATGGAGCTTTCACTTTATTCTTAAAATTTTTGAATTTTAGGATATTCTTTCCAACTTCCGGCATCTTAACCTTACAGCTATTCAGCTTCTCACAGTCCTCAGTATGTTCGTCTAACTTCTCCTCAGAGTGGAAGTAATGGAGGCAACGTTCGCAAAAGAATTTCTTGTGATCTTGTTCACTAAGCTGCGAAGAAACCAGGCGTGACAGATCTTTGATTCATACGTAATGGAAACGGATTGAGGTCGTATCATCGCTATCTCCTTCTTCCTTCCCAAAGTATCGATCTTGAATAAGTAGAAGGTTAACGTGTCTACCCCTCTTCTCCTTCGTAAGGTAGGTAGGTAATGTAGCGAATGACTTTCCACTTTTATTCAAGATGTATACGTTGATGGAGACTTCATTCTGCTTCTCAAAGTTAGGGATCTGACGCATTGTCATCGGAAATTGAACCCCTTTCAATTTTAACACTTCCTTGTAGTGAGGGTATGGAGAAGCACGATCTGAATGGGTAGCTTTTTTTTCTAGTATTGGAGGAGAGATTCAAAAAACCTTGATTAGTGTAAACACATACGTACACTTAGGATATATTCAGAGGGAGCTTTAGCTCGAAATCATTACATTAAATATGTTCACGTTATTAGCCTCATAACAAGAATTTTTTTCAACATGTCTCTGACAACTCATGTCATCAGTTTCCGTTCAATTAATTCTGATGGTTTCAATTTCTCTCGTTATCAATTTCCTATTCAGAATCGTTATCAACCGCAATATGAGAATTTAAGAATTTTGTTTACGTTATCAGTTTCCGTTCTAATGAATTCTACGGTTGTAATTTCTCTAGTTATAAATTTCCTAAATTGAATATTGCTTATTTTCCCTCTTTCACTATCTTGAACTAAAACAAAAACAAAATTTAACGCCTCCGTTTTGGCTATTTATTGATGAACTTCTAACCCCACCTTGAATTTATGAACAATCTATCGCTATTTCAGACTTGAATTTATAAGCAATCGAATGATTTTACTATTTTTACTTATTCACCATTATTCTATAATTAGCTAATTCAATTTGTCGGATTATGAAATAATGAATGATTCTAGTAAACTTTTTTTTATTTGTACAATTATCATTCATAATTAAATAAACATACATTCAGGATATATTAAGGGTATCTAAACATTACACTGCCATGTTTATCTTCATGATTGATACACCTACATTTTGTAAGCAATTTTTCCGAATCGCTATTTGAGGAGAATGCTGAAAATTGATTCATCTTCTTGGTGTGCATTACCAATTTTGCTGCATATCCTTTTTTACGGTACTCCTTCAGGGTATAAATGAAATTCATCGTCTTTGGATTGGTATGTTTACCCAGAGGATCATAATCCATACTAGACATTAGCACGAAAGAGGCTGGTTTATCATCTATGTATAATACATAACATGACACCCTCTGATCCTGACACCACATCTCGATAATGATGCGTGTAATCATATCCTCTTCTAGATGAAACTGTCGAATTTTCCTAATAGCTTTCTCTCCATATAAAAATGTTATCTTCTCCATGAGCCTCTCAAAACGGAATGTTCATAAGGATATTAAATTTCCTACTTCTGAGGCGGAAGCGCTATTGAGATTATGAGTATATTACACGCTGGTATATTACTTCATCAACGACCGAATATTGAACTTTTTTTTTAATTTGTTTATATCAGCCCATACGCATTGTTTTCACATATATATACTATGTAGTCACTTATTCTACATCTACAGATATAAAACAGTTGCACCCTATCCCATTTTCTTCCGATTCTGATAATGTCATATTTATGCGCTCCCCTCCAATTTTACATATAGATTTTTTTGTGTTGAAATTCATATTGTACACATCAAAACCTTTCATTCAATACCCATGAAGCTATGGTTTCAACAAAATTTACAGTTTTTCCTGTTTATACCCTCGATATTAGATTTTTCTCTATGTAAACCATAAAATTCATACTCTACTTGTTGAGACCTTTCATTCGATACCCATAAAGCCCCACTTTAAAAAATAAAAATTTCAAATCCTTATCGCGAGGGATCGGCCAACTGATTGACATATAAATAGTATATTCTTATTCAGCACATCACATACATTCTGAATATGCAATAAAATCACCACTTCCGGTCTCACTTCTGGTGTGATAACGTGTCAACTATATAATCTACTTCCATCAGATGCACATAAATGATAGATTTTCGAGGAAAAAGTAGAAATCCATATTCTACACATCGAGACCTTTCATTCGATACCTATGAAGCTATGGTTGCAACAAAATTTACAGTTTTTCCTGTTTTTCCCCCGATATTAGATTTTTCTCCATGTAAATCATAAAATTCATACTCTACTGGTTAGGACCTTTCATTCGATACCTATGAAGCTATGGTTGCAACAAAATTTACAGTTTTTCCTGTTTATACCCTCGATATTAGATTTTTCTCCATGTAAATCATAAAATTCATACTCTACTTGTTAATACCTTTCATTCGATACCTATGAAGCTATGGTTGCAACAAAATTTACAGTTTTTCCTGTTTATACCCTCGATATTAGATTTTTCTCCATTTAAATCATAAAATTCATACTCTACTTATTAAGACCTTTCATTCGATACCTATGAAGCTATGGTTGCAACAAAATTTACAGTTTTTCCTGTTTATACCCCCGATATTAGATTTTTCTCCATGTAAATCATAAAATTCATACTCTACTTGTTAATACCTTTCATTCGATACCTATGAAGCTATGGTTGCAACAAAATTTACAGTTTTTTCTGTTTATACCCTCGATATTGGATTTTTCTCCATGTAAATCATAAAATCCATACTCTACTTGTTGAGACCTTTCATTTGATACCCATAAAGCCCCACTTTAAAAAATAAAAATTTCAAATCCTTATCGCGAGAGATCGGCCAAACTGATTGACATATAAATAGTATATTCTTATTCAGCACATCACATACATTCTGAATATGCAATAAAATCACCACTTCCGGTCTCACTTCCGGTGTGATAATGTGTCAACTATATAATCTACTTCCATCAGATGCACATAAATGATAGATTTTCGAGGAAAAAGTAGAAATCCATATTCTACACATCAAGACCTTTCATTCGATACCTATGAAGCTATGGTTGCAACAAAATTTACAGTTTTTCCTGTTTATACCCCCGATATTAGATTTTTCTCCATGTAAATCATAAAATTCATACTCTACTTGTTGAGACCTTTCATTCGATACCTATGAAGCTATGGTTGCAACAAAATTTACAGTTTTTCCTGTTTATACCCTCGATATTAGATTTTTCTCCATTTAAATCATAAAATTCATACTCTACTTATTAAGACCTTTCATTCGATACCTATGAAGCTATGGTTGCAACAAAATTTACAGTTTTTCCTGTTTATACCCCCGATATTAGATTTTTCTCCATGTAAATCATAAAATTCATACTCTACTTGTTAAGACCTTTCATTCGATACCTATGAAGCTATGGTTGCAACAAAATTTACAGTTTTTCCTGTTTATACCCTCGAAATTAGATTTTTCTCCATGTAAATCATAAAATTCATACTCTACTTGTTAATACCTTTCATTCGATACCTATGAAGCTATGGTTGCAACAAAATTTACAGTTTTTTCTGTTTATACCCCCGATATTGGATTTTTCTCCATGTAAATCATGAAATCCATACTCTACTTGTTAAGACCTTTCATTCGATACCTATGAAGCTATGGTTGCAACAAAATTTACAGTTTTTCCTGTTTATACCCTCGATATTAGATTTTTCTTGATGTAAACCATAAAATTCATACTCTACTTGTTGAGACCTTTCATTTGATACCCATAAAGCCCCACTTTAAAAAATAAAAATTTCAAATCCTTATTGCGAGAGATCGGCCAAACTGATTGACATGTAAATAGTATATTCTTATTCAGCACATCACATACATTCTGAATATGCAATAAAATCACCACTTCCGGTCTCACTTCCGGTGTGATAATGTGTCGACTATATAATCTACTTCCGTTAGATGCACATGAATGCCCGATTTTTTTGAAATTAATCAATTTAATATATGTGTAAAGCAACATTTTTGAATGAAAAGTCACAAGGCGGTTCTTTCATAGCCGTCAGGCGACAATTCCCTTTAATGCTGCTAAAGCAAATGAAAAACACTGTATATACCTAACCTCTGATGGTAACAACCCATTTTGTAGGTGGGAATTACAGATACCGAAGTTGATACTATCTCTCCCCTAAAGGAGATACCTATCGTGTTTCCATTTGGGAAAAGTCGACCACCCTTTAGACCTTAGGATAGATGGTGAAGCATAAAAGTGGGGGTGTAAAGCAACAATTTTTGAATGCAAAGTCACAAGGCGGTTCTTTCATAGGCGTCAGGCGACAATTCCCTTTAATGCTGCTAAAGCAAATGAAAAACACTGTATATACCTAACCTCTGATGGTAACAACCCATTTTGTAGGTGGGAATTACAGATACCGAAGTTGATACTATCTCTCCCCTAAAGGAGATACCTGCCGTGTTTCCATTTGGGAAAAGTTGACCACCCTTTAGACCTTAGGATAGATGGTGAAGCATAAAAGTTAGATATAAAATATGTTAACTTACATTATTATTACACTAAAGCACTGACACTTGATTGAAAGTTTTTCACAAAATATATTTAACGCGCTGAACACAGAACACAGGTAAGTACGACTCACTTGTTCCGAACCAAGCTGTTGAATGATTGAATTGTACGCACATCGAGTTTTATAGGAACTTCTTATCACTTTCCTGTTATGTTCACACGGCATGTAGGATGTCTCGTCCGCCTGTTATATCATGATAATAAGTTCGCTGTAGCCACAAGCAGGAAGTCACGTCCGGCTGTTATATTCATATTGGTAAGATCCACAACCACAAGCAGGATGTTACATTCTATTTGAAATCGCGTGATTGCAGAAACTTCCTTGAAATATTTATCCGCATAAATTTTTTCCTCAACCGATGACAACTTTATCATTTTTCCTGGGAACTAATTTAATTCGTAGGACTTTGTATTAAATATTGTGTACAAAACTCTAGGTACTTCATAGGGAAAAAAATAGTATTCTTGTGAGTGTTGAGTGTTAGATAGAAATGGGTAAATTTGACGATTATGTTCAAGAGTTGACCAACAGGTTGGATGTATTTACGAAAACGCAAATGCGCCGTTGGATGATAGACAAGTAAGTTGTTCTATTTCATTTCAATCTTACTATATATCATAAGTGCATTAATTTGTTTAGTGGTTACTCTGTAGATGCGAGCGAGATTCTATCAAGCCTTGATAATTCCCTCGAAACACTCATTTTCCTATGGTTATTCTGCAGATGTGGGCTATATTCTATCAAGACACGATAACGCACCCGAAACCCTCTCAGAAGATGATGATGAAGAAGAAAACATTGAACAACAACAGCAGGTAGTTTGAGTATATATATTGGAGCGATCAATAGAGGTATCAGTTATTAATCACTTACCGTAGCGAACAGACGCTAAACATGTACTCCTGCGAGTTATGTCAAAAAAGCTATACTAGAAAATACGATGTGAAAAGGCATAAACTAAGTAAACATCCCGATATGAAATTATCTTTCTTGATGCAGTTCACACCGGAGTTTGATCGAATGATGCTTCGGGCATTCCAACAGGCACCCTACGGAGCCCTAGGTCAGAAATTCCTACTTGAACATAACCTCTCAGGGAAAAACATACGAAATGTTTTGAGGATAGAGGCAAAATTCCAATATTGTACACCACAAAGCATTCACCTTTTCGATACTGTGGAAATTCAAGGTCAGCAATGGACTACGGAAAATATAGTTGAGCCTATTTGGAGGGCGATGGAGCAGATAGAAAAAGACGGGAATATCGTTGTAAACATGTGTTTCATCAAAGGATACTGAGATAAGCCTCCATTCATTGAAAATAAATCTACATCTGTAAAAATCAACAATAGACTGTATAGTATGGATGAAAATTGTAAATTAACATTTGTAGATGAAGAAGAAGATATTCCCTGGCTTCAGAAATATATAATTTCAATAAATGTTAAAGCACCTTAGGATTCTGGAATATGTAATTCCAATAAAGATTAATACATATAAAGAGTTTATTCTTCCTATCATGTGTAACGATCCTTTTTTCCTCTATGAGTTGGATGAGTTGCACGAAGTGCTCCAGTCTCCGAAAATTCCCCCGCGAGCTAGTGTTTGTAGTCTATCTACACGTAGTTACAATATATCCATTTCTCATTATTAGAATCTAATATAATATCATAGGATATAACCTGAATAGTTTGAATATAAGCACATATAGTTACAATATATTCATTTCTCATTATTAGAATCTAATATTATATCATAGGATATAACCTGAATAGTTTGAATATAAGCACATTTAACATTTAGTTATATGATTAGTGATTGTTGTTTCATTTACATTTTAGCTGTAGCTGTAATATTATTATTATCGATATGCACTTTTCGTCCTATTTATTAGAATTTTTTTTATATTTCACCAATTAATTTTCGAATATAAACATATTTAACACTTAGATGTAGCTGCAATATTATATTGTAAGCGTGATTAGAGTAATTGATTGGCGGTTCATTTACATTTAGATATAGTTGCAATATTATTATATTCAAAATAATTAATGTTCGAGTATAGACATATTTAACATTTAGTTATGAGAATAATGATTATGTAGCTGCAATATTAATATCGATATATACTTTTCATTGTATTTATTAGAATCTAATATTATATCACAGGGTATAACCTGAATAGTTCAAGGATAAGCACATTTAACATTTAGTTATAAGAATAATGATTATGTAGCTGCAATATTAATATCGATATATACTTTTCATTGTATTTATTAGAATCTAATATTATATCACAGGGTATAACCTGAATAGTTCAAGGATAAGCACATTTAACATTTAGTTATAAGAATAATAACTATGTAACTGTTGTGTTGAAGAATGATGAATTTTCGATAATGAAATGATTATGTATTCATTCAGAAATCTAGCGAACCCTAATTGATTTTGGGGGCTTATCGCTTGTACAACCATCCTCCTCCGATAAGCATTTTGATGAATTAATAATCTGCCCTAATTAATTTGCATGTAGTCATACTTATCTGAAAACTGGTGAGGAAACAATAACCTTAACGATTAATAGGAATAAAACTTGTTTATATAATTATTTTGTTATCTATTGCTAGTGGTTTGTAGGCCTCCTGGGGACGCTTTCCACTTTATCAAAAAAAGCAACGAACCATAAGTTCTACCTCTTGAGTGGTTGGGAAACGGACTTGATCTCTATGAAAACTCCTTGCTTTCTTATATGTTTACATTGAAATTGATTAAAAACCTGTGAAAAAATAAAAAAAATTGTTTATCATTATAACTTTTACGCGTCTGTTTGTCTACATGTTTTTAACTAGTGGTGTAATTGGTAAACACCCTGGTTTGGAGATCTAGAAATGTGGGTTCGAATTCCGCCTATGGTTGAATCTTTCACGTTTATTCATCTTTATAATCCTATGTTAAATTATCTAAGTTATCTTCGTGACTCAGAAAATTTAATTCTATATCCCTTAAGTTACATACACGATAGTGACCAATTAGACAAAGAAACTCCAAACTTATATATATATATATATAAACGCTTTAACGTATGGAGTTTGTAAAAGTCGTGCTTGTGAAGGAAAATAGTATAGATTGCTAATGGAGATATTTATATTATTATTATTAGTATTTTATTCCTCATCAGCCCATCATAGTTCGTGAACGATGATGACGTCATAGGCTATTGAATCACGTGCTAAATAAGTTTCTGAATGTTGATAATGATCGCTTATGAAGATACTATAGCTCTACTCAATATTCAGACTTTTATGAAGCATGTGTTTGAATGTCATATAGATTAGCGCTTATGAAGATATTCATATGATTATTATTATTATCCTCATCTATTCCTCATTCAATCATCATAGTTCTACCTCTTGGGTGGTTGGGAAACGAGCTCGATCTCCATAAAACTCCCTCGTATATATGTTTCCATTGAAATTGATTGAATTTTATAAAAAGCTAACTATCCGTCTGTCTGTCTGTTCCTATGAAGAAATGTGCGTTGATGAAAAATGTTTTATTAGTATATTTTTGCATACTGAAAAAATTATATTAGCACATCTATATGTTTGAGATGATTAAAAATGTATTTTGTTATATAGCAATCGAGCTGTACAGACAGTTCGAATAATCATCGTGATGCGTGGCACCGCTTCGTCTAGATTCTGTATAGGTACTAGACTCCAACCCTTCCACACCTATATATTGTATACCTCGAATTATCGAATTCGCTCGCAAATCTTATTATATAACGTTTACAGCGCTTATAGGGTACTACGTTAATAATTATTAACAATATTTCCATCGCCGGCAGCTAGATTTCGGGTCATATTATGCGATTTACAATCAATATGATTCGAATATATATACATACTACATGTTTGATTCAAAATAAAGTATTCTCATTGCGTTTTTGAAGGTGATCGGCGTAACTTCCTTATCATTCATACCAGCTGTAGCTCTACCGCAAAATATGATAGTGAATATTGTTCAACCTGCCCACAAATTTAGCATAAACTTATTTGATTTATATGGGATGATTTATGAAACATACATGAATGAATATTATAACGAATTATGTTTACTTCGGAACTAATTTTGGAAAAACATTTTATATAATCATACTAGTTTCGGATAACTTATAAAACAACTTTAACATTGAAGGATCACGCATCATTACGATAATTTCAAGTTGAATACATTACTCTTGGAGATGATTTAGCACAACCTTATCGCTCAAGTGAGCTAATGATACATACTTATAATATTATAACGAATATTGTACTCGCTAGTACTAATCAAGCAAAAAGTCCTTAGATGATTTAATAGTTATTTCTGCAAACGCTTCATAATATCGCTATTATGAGAAGCAGCATTTTTGTAAACTATCACATGTTAGATGTTATAACCCCTTATTGAAGACTTGTGGGGGGCAGACAATGCGCCGCGATCGATATCATTATAACTCAGACAAAACCCCTGCGACTAACGGCATGTACAAACAACCCCACATTTCATTGAAGGCTCCTGCAAGGTAGATACCTCGCTGAAGACCTGCGTGATAGACATCATTATACCTGCACACTCTGTATAACCTCACATACACACCTGTCTCGTTGGAGACCGCGCCAGCTTCATTCAAATTCACATGACTAACGTTATACATAAACAATCTGTATAACCTCACATTCCATACCCCATTGCAGTCTCCCAACTCCATTTTGTATACTGAAAATAATATCCATATATCTATATGTTTAAGATGATTGAAATCGCATTTTGTAATATAGCAATCAAGTAAGGTACAGACGGTTTGAATAAACGTCTTGAAAGTAATTTCCTTATAAACATAGCGTTTGAGAAATGTAGATGATATCATTTCCATACTGTATAACATGCCATCTATACACCCACTCCGATGAAGGAGCAGCAGCCCCCCCATGATACCTCGTTCAAAAAATCACGTGACTGACGATATGTACAAACAACACTATTTCAAAACCCTAGGACTGACGCTATGAAGAAGCAGCCTCACATTCCATACCTCGCTGTAGGCTTCGTGACATACCTGCATGACTGATGTCATGTAAAACAATTACGTGCATCATATAGACTGCAATATACTCGCACTTATCACTCAGACCGGATACCCCGCGGTTATATCTACAACATTAAAATCGCTTGTTCTCAATTCTTCCATAGCTGAGCGGTTAAGGAGCTGGCTTCGGATTTCATTTCTCGGGTTCGATTCCCGTGTGTAGAAAAATATTTCATTTTCAGTAGAAGTGTTTGTATACTAGATTAAATTGTTTCAAATTCTCCGCGGTTAAGCCGCCTAACTTTAGAGTTTATTTCCCGGGTTCGATTCCCGTGTGTAGAAAAATCATTTCAGTAGAATGTGAGTACACAGACGAGTAGTTCACTGACTTCACCCGACCATTGTTAGGGAAGAACCATACACAGATGATTAGTTCACAGACTCCGCCAGGCCATAGTTAGGGTAGAACCATACACAGATGAACTAGTTCACCGACTTCATCAGACCATAGTTAGGGAAGAACCATAGACAGATGACAGACTTCCAGAACCATGGTTAGAGGGAACCATAGACAGATGACTAGTTCATAGAACCATAGACTACCTACCCCTCCCATCGACATGACTGCGCATGCGTGATTGTGGATGACCTTGAAGAGGACCGTTTTCGCTAAAATGAACCTTAGATTTCCTTATGGAGATTTACATGCAAAAAAGGGTGATTTTGGTCCCGAACCGGCCTAGCACATCTACTTGTGTCTGAGCACGTGACTGAATGTTGAAGCACCTGTCTGAATCTTGAAGCACGTGCTTAACACGTGTCTGATTATTGAAGCACGTGTCTGAACATGTGTCTGAGTATTGGAGCACGTGACTGGACACGTGTCTGAATATTGGAGCACGTGTCTGAACACTATCTGAATATTGAATCACGTGTCTGAGTATTGAAGCACGTGTCTGAGCACCTGACTGAACACGTGTCTGAATATTGAAGCACGTGTTGAATCACGCGATAAAACATGTGCATGAAGGTACTACCTATTCATTTTTTACACTTAATTTATTCAACATATATAACTCCAATTTTATCTCAGTAAAAATTCAAATCAGTGTGATGAATAATGAGTAGATATCATTATCATTATTACTCGCATTTTATTCCTCATCTGATCATCATGGTTCGTGAACGATGGTCGCCGGATTGGAAGTATGATCAACGCCGATGACGTCATCATCGTTCGTGAACTATGATCGCCGGATTGAATCAGTTACTGTCATCGGTTTGAAGCAGTGACGTTATCATCGTTCGTAAACTATGATCGCCGGATCTTAAATTCAATAAAACACCACTTGTAACGGCCCGACTTTCGAATGGATCGTCACAGGTCATTCTCCATAATAGAAACATATAATAATTTGATTTTATATCCTTGAACTTCCTCCCAATTAAAGAACTCTATATTAAAAGATATAGTTAACTGTATTCAATCAATACGGCGGATCCAATGAACACTATATTGCTACCACCACATCCGAATTATTAATTGAGAAGGGGACTCGGAATAAAACCGGTTGCGATGGATATCTAACCATCTTTGGTATTTCTGTGAGACAAGGTAGGTCGTAATCAAAGTTATTAAATTGTTTTTTGAGTAGCATTGAATTTTAATATTTCATTTATAATCAGGCCTACTCTGATTTATGCAAAACTTTGATTGTTTCCTGCTCTGATTACAGGCACCTAGATCTCTCGATTATAGATTTTGTAATTTCATTCTTATTATCATTCATTCAATTTGCCAAATCACTTAGTCAATTTTCTTGAATACACGTGGGATTAATATATCGTATATTTCTCTTACTTTGAACTCTTCGTAATACGAAAAACGTAGCGTTATCCAAATCGGGAAGGTACGAAACATATAGAGGGTGGGCTATAACTAACCACTCCATATTTATAATTCCACGAGCCTTGTTTCCGATACCTTCGATTATAGAGATAACGTGGGACTTGTTAAACAATATCAATCCCGTAATCGTGATAAGAGTCTTAATAATACGAAATCCACCCACGTGGTTCTAGGCATCTCTGAAATTTAACTCATAACTAATTTCAAACTCATTTCATTTTTCTCTAACTTTGTTTAAATTCATTTTGTTAAAATTGTAGTAAATTCTTAATAATTGCCACATATTAATTTAATTTGTAATTGTAATCGTAATTCATCTTGGCGTCACCTATCAACATTTTCCTAACTTAACTCAACTATTCACAGCGTCAATAATGAGTCATTGCACGTATTAAATTTTACCTCGTTTGTGGACATCCTACTCGTGTATTTTCTTTCGTTTTCGATGAGAGGATATTGGATCCAATACACTACTAGAGACCTCGCGGAACCATCATCAGGACCACAAGAGGAACACAGGGGAGTAATTTTAATATCTCTGTTGCAACTTCCATTACCATGATGAATTAGATGCTGGTCGTAATTGCTGAGTCAAAGTAGTTTGATTACCTTTATTTACAATTGTTTCAGTTTTATATCGGTGCCCCGAAAGGGCATGCGAGTTTGTTAAACCTTTTTGCTATTGTTCATTTATAATTGAATATATTTTTTTCTGTTCTTATATGCTTTGTTTCTTTTCTTTTTACTTACTTCCAATTCGATGATACTTATTTCTTTATTTATAACAGCCTGAAATTCTTCTTTTTTTAACTCGTGGTGGCGCCCAGGGTTTGTTGTTCAAAAAGTAATAGGGCAAGTATCATCATTGTTAACGTAAAAGGCCGAACAACAACGAATTAGAGCTAGTTTGGGAAATATTAGTAACTTGGGTAAATTCATTTTTTTGATTAATTTAGAATCAAGGGAAGGTGAAAATTGTGTAACTTACCGCTTTTATTACATTTGGCACCCAACAATTATCCTGTTACATTTGGCGACCAACGTGGTTAAAGATTTCACGTTCACGTATGAGGCATTTTGTTACATTTGGCGCCTACAACGTGTTTAAATCATTGGTAGATAAGTATAAAGGAAATTAAAGCATATTTTCAGTTTGACCAATTTTGAATCATCTGGTAAAATTCGTTTATTTTATTGCATGTGATTACTATCTCATATTGATATTTTATTTTGTTAGGTACTGTTTGTGTCATTCGATATAAGTTAGTTGTAGGAATTTTTTTTGTACGTTGCGATACATATTGATAAATAACTTATAGATAATTAGGTTATACGGAATTCAAACAGTAAGGTAACGTGTTATTTCGTTTTGGAGATAACCACACGCTAATTTGTTATGTATTACCGGATTCATTTGGGTATTTGAATTGAGTAAAGGATATTTGAAGTTGAAATTTCTGTTGTTCTATAATACAGAAAGTTTTTGTGAAGTGGTCGGTCAATTTATACTAAATTTTAATTATGGAACCGAACCATTTAAAGTCAAAAGAGTTGAATTACGAATTGATTATACGAGGTTCAACACCCGAGGGTGATGCAAACGTGTGAAGGAACAATTTGAGAGCATTGCTTTTGCGGGAGAGGGGAAATCGTAGTTTAACTCAGGTTAAGGATGTATTGCCTTCTGAGAGAAATAAATCAGAGATTATCGATTCAATTCAAGACTTATTGGAAGTAATAAACAAGTACAAAGGTGAGGCTGGAGCTAATCAAAAACGCATTGAAACCAGATTAAATCATTTATCAAATCGAGTAAATCGTCTAGATCCTACATCAGATAATCAAATTTCAGTTAAAAAAAACCCTTGAAAAAGAGACTTTAGTTCTTGAGGGTGAATTTGCATCTAGATTGCCAGATGATGAAATTCCAGTACCGCCATTTATACATGTCCCACAATCTCCACCGCCTATTCCGTCAATTCCTAAATATAATTCAGTTCCGTTTTACAAATGAGACTTATATTATGATGGGTCAGGTGACCATCACAAATTGTTTGAATTTTTGGAAAGGGTGGAAGAATTGAAAGTGTTTCGAAATATCGATGAGACTGATTTGTTTAATTCAGCAGTAGATTTATTTGAGGGAGACGCATTAATTTGGTACAGATCTATTGAAACCTTAATAGCTTCTTGGAATGAATTAGTGGATGCTTTAAAATTAGAGTTTTTACCTGAATATTTAGATTTTGGAATTTGGGAGCAAATTAAGGCACGTAAACAGGCATCCGGGGAAAAAAGTAGTTTATATATAGCTTCAGTAGAAACCTTGTTTTCAAGACTGAAAATAAAGCCGGATCTTCCTACGCGTCTTGAACAGCTGATGTCAGATCTACAACCATATATGTTAAAACAATTTTCTTTACAAGACATCGATTCAATAGATAGGCTCGAATCATTTTGCAGACAAATCGAGGATTTTGAGTTCAGATTTAAAAGTACAAATAATAAATTTCAGACAAATCCCGATAATTCAGTCAACACAGTACATTCTAAAGGTCCTAATAATATGTCATGTTGGAATTGCAAACAAACAGAAAGGGCAAAGGTACTATGAATGTAAGTTACCAAGAAATATACATTGTTTTCGTTGTGGTTTGGAAAATACAACTCAATTTAAATGTGTACGCTGTAATCCAAAAACTTGATAGGGAAGGCTGGCGGCGATCTGGTTCAACCTTCGTCAAGCAAAAAACCAAACATTTCAAGCAAACAGAGACCAAGAAACATCTTAAACCTAAAATCAATAGATTTTGTAGAGTAGAATGGAATGAGTGGTTGGAAACAGTCCGTAAAGGTTCTAAAAATAATTCAACTACTCCCAAATTAATTAAACTTCCGGACGATAATAGACCATATTTGAACATTGGTATTTTTAATGATTTAATTCTAGCTTTGGTGGATTCAGGTTCAAATATAAACATAATTGGTTCCAAAGCTTATTATCTTTTGAATAAGTATAAATTAGAAATGACCAAAGACTTAGATAATTCACATGTGACAACAGCTGATGGTATTAACCAATCAGTATTAGGTAAAATTGTATTACCGATAACTTTCAATGGTGTTAAAAGTTCAGTTCCTTTTGTAGTAATACCTTCGATTCAACATTCTTTGATCTTAGGAATCGAATTTTGTAAATCTAACATACTTGCTATTGATTTTGGTGATTCTGTCTGGGGAACACATACTGAAACAAATAGAGCGGAAGTTTCTTACATACATTGTCGAAGTCTCAAATCTCTCAACTTAAAAGGGAAATAAATCTGTTTGACGGAATTTCACAAGTACTTCTATGTAGAACGACATTAATAGAACATGAAATTGTTGTAACTGAATCTAAACCCTTCAGAATTAGGCAGTTCCCTTTTTCATCAGCGATGCAGGAACATCTACACGATGAAATAGATGAAATGTTGGAACTTGAGGTTATTCAACCATCAAATTCCCCCTATCGTAGTCCAATGTTACTGATGAAAAAGAAAGATAAATCTTTCAGAGCTTGTTTGGATAGTGGATATTTGAACAAAATGACGGTGAGTGATGCATACCCACTTCCGTTAATTGATTCAATCTTGAGTAAACTACAAGGAGCTAATTACCTTACTACAATCGATCTGAAAAAGGCTCTTTGGAATATTCCGTTGGAAGAGAATTCACCACAGTATACAGCTCTTGGAATTCCTGGCAAAAGTCTTTACGAGTTTTGCGTAATGCCTTTTGGCCTCACTAACGCACCTGCCACAATGCAGAGACTTTTGGACAACCTGATTGACGAATCAGTAAATCAATTTGTATTTCCCTATCTGGACGACATAATTATAACCACTCCCTCTTTTGAAGAGCATATTAAAATGCTAAGACTGTTTCAGGAAAAGCTGAAATTTGCATACTTGGCAGTTAATGCGGAGAAGTGCGAATTTTGTCGCCCCTCACTCAAATTTTTGGGATTTATCGTCGATAAGAAAGGCCTACGTCCGAGCGAAGATTTAATAGATGCTGTCCTGAATTTTTCATCACCAAAAACAACGACTCATGTTCGTAGGTTGTTGGGGTTGATTTCGTTTTATCGCCGTTTTATTCCAGACTCCTCTACTATTGCAGCACCTATTTCCGATCTTCTTAAAAAGAAGAAGAAACGGCAAACAATAGTGTGGAATTCGGATGCAGAAGCAGCTTTCTGTGCATTAAAACGAAGACTAACGACAGCCCCGGTATTAAAAAGTCCAAATTTTACAAACATTTTTCAATACATTGTGACGCCAGCGACGTAGGCGTAGGTTGTGCCCTCTCCCAAGAACACGATGATCAACATTATCCGGTAGCCTATGCTAGTCGTTCTCTGACCAAGGCAGAGAGAAAATATACAGTAACAGAGCGGGAACTTATGGCCGTATCGTTTGGATTGGCTAAATTCCGTTGTTTTGTTGAAGGAACTCGCGTTACTGTATACACAGACTAGGCCAGCCTCGCTTGGTTACACAATTTGAAGGACCCAGTCGGTAGACTAGGAAGATGGGCAATAAAACTATCACAATATGAAATCGATATGAAACACCGTCCTGGCTCACAAATGGTAGTCCCGGATTATCTATCCCGTGACGTGGAAAGGGTTGATGTGATTAACACTGATGAGTTTATACCCGATGAGTGGTATACAAAAATGCTGTGATCAGTGATGGAATCTACAGATAGATATCCCGATTTCAAAGTAGTAGGTAATGTTCTCCATAAACATGTTAAATTATCTGATAATGTAACTTCAAATTTAGTTAAGTGGAAATTGGTTGTCCCTACGGCAAAGAGGGCAAAAATTTTTGATGAATTTCATTGCGACCCAACTGCTGCCCATTTGGGTATTTCGAAAACCTTGTTCCGTATCTCAGAACTTTACTATTGGCCTTGTATGCGGCAAGACACAATACATTTTTGTAGAAAGTGTTCAATTTGTGCTGCTCACAAGAGCTCCAATGAACGAAGATCTGGGTTGATGGGTCAAATGAAAAAAATTAATTTTCCCCTCCAACTATTAAGTATAGATTGGTTGGAACCTCTTCCGAGATCTAAAAAGGGGAACCAATTTATTTTTGTAGCCGTTGACTGGTTTACAAAATTTTCATTCATTTTTCCATGTGCTAAAGCAAATACAGCAACAGCAATAAAGTTATTGGAAAATAACATTTTTCTTACATTCGGTGTTCCTCATATTATTCTTTTTGATAACGGAAGCCAGTTTACTTCTAAGCAATTCAAAGACTTTTTGGCTGATTATGAAATCCAGAAACATTGGTTGAACGCTCGCTATCACCCTCAGGTGAATAATAGTGAACGAGTGAACCGAGTAATAATAACGGCAATATCATCTTATAATCACGACAATCACAGGGAGTGGGATGTAAATATAAGCAAACTTACCCAAGCCTTACGTCTGGCTAAATATGATTCAACTGGGTACAGCCCTGCTTTCCTAATGTTCGCTCGTCAAGGTCCTACTAAAGGAGATTTTTATGGTGAAGTAAGAGACAATGATATTCTGGATATAAATAATGAAATTCATATACAAGCCGACGTAGATGGTTTACCCGAATTGTTCAGTAATGTCAGGAAGAAAATTGCAATAGCCTATGAAAACCATAAGAGGTATTATAATCTGAGGAAACGTCATCTTCAATTTAAAATAGGTGATAAAGTTTGGAAAAAGAATCAAGTTTTATCAAACGCTGCAGAATATTTTTCTTCCAAACTGGCACCGAAATATATACCTTGTACAGTTACTAGAGTATTATCTAACTTAGTGTATGAATTGCAGGATAAAAACAACCGAAATGTGAGTAATGGGCACATTAAAGACCTAAAGGCTGATGTATGTTATGGTAGCAATGATGACATCCAGGAAAATGAGGTGTCCAGTGACGAAGGATAGTGGATTTCGCAGATTGTTGACACGGTGGTAGAAATTGATGTTGCACGTATGCCTAATGACTGAGAACAATTCGAAGTTATCACAGTAGGTGAATACAGTTATGGAAGCTGCCCACTGTTGATATTTTGTGGAATGCCTGTTTTTCCGATCTGCACATTTTCAGGACTTTGGTATCATTTTTCCTTATTTAAAATTTGCAATTAACAACTAGTTTCTGTCATTTTATATATAATTATTGCGTATTTGTTTCACACATAAGTGGTTATCATAGCATTTTGAATTTAGTTGTTATTATTAGTCAAAACATTTTTTTGAGAATCATTTTAAGAATGATTATTTTGGTTAAAACATGAGTAATGTCTTATATTTCATCTTTCCAAGATGTTAGGGTGTCAATTTGAGACAGGGTTGTCTATACAACTAACATGGGAAGGGGCAATTTTGGATTACCTATCCAATTGCATTATTAAAATATGATTTGAGGTGTTACACACCTGTAATTAATAAATTTAGGAAACGGTGATCCAGTGATTTTTGCGTTGTTGTTATAATGGGAGGTTGCTTAATTTGAGACAGATGTTAGTCTATTCAGGCAAAATCCTAGTTGGGGAAAGATAATATATATATAGAAGTGAAATATATTATCAAATTTTTTTTTCATTCTAGACAAATAATACAACTAAAGAATTCAGTGTGGTGGGTTATGACTCCTATTTTTTTTATTGATGTAATGTCAATATTTACATTCGATAATTTTTTTTTCTCACTATTAATCATAATTATGATTACAATTTTTTCTTTCGAAGATTCAAGAAATCCAACATTAGATTGAGAGTAACTAAATTATCACTATATCGGGTTTTCTAGACTCCATCCCGTCTACTCATTTTCAGTGGTTTAGCAAAATAAAGCCCAGTCATTCTCTCTTACTTCTCTTGACTTGACCATAATCAACAAGCATTCGTAGAATTGTTGGGTATTTGTTTTAGTACATCGCATTAAGATGTATGTGTTTTTTTTTGACATTGTGTCAAAACACCTTTCAGTCAAGTTCTTAAAACATGTACTGGATTTATTTTTTAATTCGTGATTCAAAATTCAATCTCAAGTGTCCTGGGGACACCAACTTCACTCAATTGCTATATTGTTTTCAGTTAGGCTTCTGCATACTGGAACTATCCAGATGACTTTAATCATTATAACCTTTTGTTGATTTTTGCGATTATCTCCTGATAATCTTTCACAGGACTCACTCAACTTTGGCGCATGTTCAAATGTTGGTAGTACCTAACAGGGTTGCCTCACTAGGATGAGGTCGTCCTTGTTAAAGGTTTAGTCTGTGCGAGGGGACTAATTTTGTCGATGCCCCGCAATGCTAAGTTTTTAACAAATTTGCGTTTTGTATGATTTTTTTAAATTTTTTTATGTTTGTAGCTTCAAACCTGTGAAGGAGGGACTAACTAGTTCTGGAGGTAGGGCTGATCGACCGCAATTTCGTTTAGTGGTGCAGCGGACAGGAATGGATTCTACCTGGATGCACGAAGCGTTTATACCAATCTTACGCCGCTCGGTAGGATCATTACATTCCTGGACTTGGCACTACTGGAGGGAAGAGCTTGAGTGAAGCAGGAAATCCTAGTGAGAACCGTACTCATAGTTTCAGATCTTTCCATCCAAAGTAAAGGATTCAAAGATATTTATTTTCCTTTATGTTTCCAATATTAATATTGGTAGGAAACAAAATTTTATTAACCTAATACTTATCGGGGAATCGTGGACCTATTCTTGATTACTCATTAGTATATTTTTGAGCTGTTTAGATATTCTAATTGCATTTACGCACCTTTTGACTTTCTTGTCTTGGGTTTGATTGCGATTGCTCTCTCTCAATCAAATACAATTTCATTTGCGGTATTTAGTAACTTTTCAGATTTTGTATAAATTCAGTAATTTCTTTCAACTTTGTTACAATTGAATTCATTAAGTATTAATCAACATTTTATATTGTAATTTTTTTTAAAGAAAAAAACTTTTTCTTCATTCTTGCGTAAATTTTTTTTTTCCGGAGATAGGGTAACGATCCGACTTTCGAATGGATCGTCACAGGTCATTCTCCATAATAGAAATCTATAATAATTTGATTTTATATCCTTGAACTTCCTCCCAATTAAAGAACTCTATCTTAAAATATATAGTTAACTGTATTCAATTAATACGGCGGATTCAAAGAACACTATATTGTTACCACCACATCCGAATTATCAATTGGGAAGGGGACTCGGAATAAAACCGGTTGCGATGGGTATCTAACCATCTTTGGTGTTTCTGTGAGACAATGTAGGTCGTTATCAAAGTTCATTCATTTTGTTAAAATTGTAGTAAATTCTTGATAATTGCCACATATTAATTTAATTTGTAATTGTAATCGCAATTTATCTTGGCTTCACCTATCAAAATTTTTCTAACTTAACTCAACTATTCACAGCGTCAATATTGAGTCATTGCACGTATTAAATTTTACTTCTTTTGTGGACATCCTACTCGTGTATTTTCTTTCTTTTTCGATAGGAGGATATTGGATCCAATACACTACTAGAGACCTCGCGGAACCATCATCAGGACCACAAGAGGAAAACAGGGGAGTAATTTTAATATCTCTGTTGCAACTTTCATTACCATGATGAATTAGATGCTGGTCGTAATTGCTGAGTCAAAGTAGTTTGATTACCTTTATTTACAATAGTAAATAGTATATTCTTATTCAGCACATCAGAATATGCAATAAAATAACTACTCTCGGTTTCACTTCCGGTGTAACAATGTGTAGACTATATAACCCACTTCCGGTTCAACCCTGATGATGATGCTTGAGTGGATGAAAATCTTGTTCAGCTCATCCTGTAGATTCAAAATATGCAATAAAGTAACGACTTCCGTTGTAGACCCCCTTCACTCCGATGATGCTTAAGTCGATCAAAAACATTCATAGATGGCGCGCACCCATGTGACACCTCGCTGAAGACTCTCGTGATAGACATCTCGTGACAGACGCCCTGTTGAAGACCTGAAACTGCATGAACAGCCTGTATAGCAAAACCATAGACTGCCTTCAGACTATATTTGGGAGTGCCATAGATTGCCTCCAGACCATATTTGGGAGAGCCATAGATCACCAGACCATAGTTGAAAGAACCATAGACTACCAACAACAAACCATAGTGGGTAGAAACGACCCAGCCACCTTGCGGGCAGAAGCGACACCAAACCATAGCAGGCAGAAGCGACACCATACCCTAGCGGGCTGAAGCGGCACCAAACCTAGCCACCTAGCGGGCAAAAGCGATACCAAACCCTAGCCATCTAGCGGGTAGAAGCGACACCAAACCCTAGCCACCTAACGGATAGAAGCGACACCAACCCTAGCCACCTGTCCCGGACGGTAATACAGGACAATACTCACCGACATCTGATAAGGCTCGCTGTCTGGGACTGTCCGCCCTAGGTTAAGCCCTAACTACTCTGAGTCACCTCTACTGAGGAGAATATTTTTTCTGTACACCGAATTCGAACCGGGGAAATAAATTCCAAAGTTGGCTCGTTAACAGCTCAGGTATGGAGGATTTTAATGTAGTAGATATAACTCCAGTGTATCCGTCCTAAGTGATGAATATGAGGATGTTTCCGATCAATGTGGCAATATGCTTCTGGTGTGAGTGATTTGACATCCGGTGGGAGTGATAAAGGAATATACACGTTGTTTGTTGAGGATTGAATATACAGGTTGTTTGTGAATGTTCACGTGGTTCTTGAAAGAGGTGTCATGGCAGCTGTCACGTGGGTCTTCAACAAGGTGTCATGGCGCCTGTCACGGAGGTCTTCAACGAGGTGTCACGGCGTCTGTAACGTGAGTCTTCAACGAGGTGTCATGAGGTCTATCACGTGGGTATCACTAGCAGCGCGCCATCTATGAATGAACTATCATAGTGTTTTTCACATGTTCAGAGTCATGACGGCAGTCATATGTGTTTTTCATCGGCTTAAACATCATCAGGGTGTAACCGAAAGAGGGTTATATGGTGGACACATTGTCAACCCGGAAGTGAAACCGGAATCAGTTATTTTATTGCATATTTCGAATCTACATGATGTGTTGAACAATATTTCCATCGACTTAAGCATAATCATCAGGGTGAAACCGTAAGTGGGTTATATAGTTGACACATTGTCACACCGGAAGTGTGTCCATTTTATTGCATATTCTGAATCTACGTGATGGGCTGAATAAGAATATGCTATTCATATATCGATCAGCCCGATCGATCTCCCGCGATAAGGGTTCAAAATTTATATTTTCCAAAGTATAGCGTTATGAGTTTCAAAGAAAGGTCTTGACGCGTAGAATGTGAATTTTCAACTTTTTCATGGAACAATCTCACATGGTGCATGTGAATGAGGGAAACCTTTAACTATAGCTTTATGGTTATCAAATGAAAGGTATTGACGTGCAGAATGTGAATTTTCAACTTTTTCATGAAAAAAAATCAATATGGTGCATGTAAAATTGGGATAAACATCTACATATAGCTTCATGGGTATCAAATGAAAGAACTCGACAAATGGTGTTGTAATATCAGTATCGACATGCCTTCAGAAGAATAGACGCGTGAACTGTGTGAAAGTGAGTAGTATGTGACCACGAGTCCTGCGACAGGATATTCAGTCTACGTATCCGATTGGCATACGGTGTTTGTAATTAGTGTTATCGGGTAGATAGTGTTATCAGTGATTGCGAGTTTGATTGTTTGAATGTATTCACAGGATGTTTGTAGAGAGTGTTTATGTTGTATATACAGGTTGTTTCTAAAAGAGGTCCCAGTCACGTGGTTTTGAAAGAGGTATCACGGCGGCTATCTCGTGTTCCTTCAACGAGGTGTTTGACACGCAGGTCTCGTCTGTTACGAGGTGTAATGACGTCTGTCACGAGGTGTCATGGCGGCTGCTCCTTCAATGTGGTGTCGTGGCAGCTATGCGAGTTTCGTTGTTCAAATGTATATACAGGCTGTTTCTAAGGAGTGTATTATGTTGTATATACAGGTTGTTTTCACTAGAGAGAGGTCAGTAGATGAACTGGACTACTTCGGGACCAGGATATCCGGTCTCCACTTCCGGTCTAGCTGTCGATGTGCATACCATAGAGCTGAAGGTTATAGAGCTAACTTCAAGTCAAAACCATAGAGCATTAAGCGGACCTAAGGTACAGATGGCTTCGTGCAGATGTCGCCACCAAGTGACAGCTGTCATGGCGGACTTAAGGTACAGATTGCTCCGTGCAGATGTCGCCACCAAGTGACAGCTGTCATGGCGGATCTAAGGTACAGATTGCTTCCTGCAGATGTCGCCACCAATTGACAGCTGTCATGGCGGACCTAAGGTACAGACTACTTCGTGAAGATGTCGCCCCACCACATGACAGCTGTTATGGTGGACCAAAAGGTACAGACTACTTCGTGAAGATGTCGCCACCACGTGACAGCTGTCATGGCGAGCTGAAAGGTACAGACTGCTTCGTGTAGGTGTCACCACTACGTGACAGCTGTCATGGTGGACCGAAGGTACAGGCTGTTTCGTGGAGGTGTCATCACCCCGTGACAGCTTTCATGATAGGCTAAAGGTACAGGCTGCTTCGTGTAGGTGTCACCACCACGTGATTGCTGTCATGGCGGGCTAAAGGTACAGGATGTTTCGTGGAGGTCTCACCACCACGTGACAGCTGTCATGATAGGCTTAAGGTACAGGCTGCTTCTTGTAGGTGTCACCACCACATGACAGCTGTCATGGCGGACCAAAGGTACAGGCTGCTTCGTGGAGGTGTCACCACCACGTGACAGCTGTCATGGTAGGCTAAATGTACAGGCTGCTTCGTGTAGGTGTCATCACCACGCGACAGCTGTCATAGGATTGGTTGTTTGTGAAGAGTATACAGGGTGCTTATGAAAAGTGTGTCACATGTACGGAGTCACGTGACTATTACAGGACAGCTGTCATGGCTGGCCAAAGGTACAGACTGCTTCGTGGAGTTGTCGCCACCAAGTGACAGCTGTCATAGGATTGGTCGTTGAAGGTACAGACTGCTTCGTGTAGGTGGCACCACCAGTTCGGCTCGTCCGACTCGTGCGAATCCAAGATGACAGGCTGCTATCACAGGGCAGACGTGTGACGTCACAGCATAAAGGTGCAGACCGCTTCGTGGAGGTGTCGCCCCCCGTTCGACTCGTACGGTTTTGAAATCACATGATCTGTCACGCGTTGAGATATGGTGTCTGTCACTTCGACGGAGTGTCTGTCACAAGGTGTCATGGTGGCTATCACGTATCCTAGAGCTGGAGGTTATAGAGCTAACCCAACTCAAAACCATAGAGCATCATTGTGGCGGAAAGAGTTGTCATGGCTGCTGTCACGTGGGTCTTCAACGAGGTGTTATGGCGTCTGTCACGTGAGGTCTTCATCGAGGTGTCATGTCGTGTGTTGGAGGGTGTTACGTGGTGGATTCATGAAGCATCTGTCACTTGAACTGTCATGACGGATCTATGAATGTCAACCATAGCTTTATAGATATCAAATGGAAAGTCCTGATATGCAGAATGTTAATTTTATTGAATTGAAGATCCGGCGACCATAGTTTACGAACGATGATAACGTCACTGCTTCAAGCCAATGACAGTTACTGATTCAATCCGGCGATCATAGTTTACGAACGATGATGACGTCATCATCGTTCACGATTTATGATGGGCAGATGAGGAATAAAATATTGATAATTATAATGATCGTAATACATTTATGCACATGTTTTTTCGCGTGATTCAACACATGCGTCTTGATTCAGACACGTGTTAAGCACGTGCTTCAAAATTCAGACACGTGTTCGGACACGTGTTAAGCACGTGCTTCAACATTCAGACACGTGTTCGGACAGTTGTTAAGCACGTGCTTCAACATTCAGACACGTGTTTCAACATTCAGACAAGTGTTGAGAGATAAGCTAGGAGTGCTTATCTCTCAACAGAGAGAAATTATCTGTATGTTGGGGTAGGCTAGAGATGAATATGTTCGACTATTATTGTCTGTAGAGACTCATTTATACGAGATTCTTCAAAGATTACCTCTAAGTTTGAAATTGATAACACACGTGAAGAAGCTCCAACGATTTGGTGGGCTATTTTCATACCCGCTGTTCTGAATGTGACAACTTTATCAGCTGTATGCTTCAGCACTCGAGATAAGAGAGAATGAAGTTACCGCAAACCGTCTGATAACCACTACTACATACTATTATAAAAATTGAATGAATAATTGAAAAGATAGCATAATAACCTGACATATACATTGTAAACCAAATGTATTGGTTACTGAATCACTTTTTCGAGGAATATATATTCAACAGGTGATGAAACAAAAGTATATTCATATTTATTTATTGAAGAACCAGATAGTTGCATACATTTTTGCCATAAATAATAATAACATTTATTTGGAAAAATACGTTTTGATAGTACATCATTTAGAACTAAAATAATAACATTATCATTCATCACCTGGTTCTTCACACCAAATTCTGAACTGATCCTGTAATCGGAGAATACTCCATTATACGGTCGTTAATGATGATGCAATAAACCCAGGTGTTTTTGGGGAAATTCAGGAAACTTTCCATCTCTAGTTTGACGTCAACTGTTGATGACTTTATAACATCATTTTGTTTTGAACAATCAATAACAAAAATTGCTCTATTCTTGAATGCTATATAATTTAACATGGGCTCGCTCATTATTTTATTTGAAAATGATTTCTGGAAATCATAGTACATCTGGTATGCTTCCACGTATTGCTGGTCGGTGAAATTCAATTTCATTGCTTCATATGGATAACACTCTGAATTCAAGTATAATTTTACATTTAGCAAGTTCATATTATCGAAATATGCACTATGCTTAACAGGATTATTTTTTCGATCAGTTTGGAAAGCTGAAATCACATATCTGGGTCGTTCTAAATTCATTGATGTTTTAACAGCTCAAATGTCGCGAGTGCTCTCCTTCATCAACGGATTTTCATGCAGATCCCAACTACGGAATGGAATCAAAATAGGCTTCTCAGCACTCAAATTCTCCAACATTTGAAATTTAACTTGATCATTTGGAAACACATGTCGCACTCTTAATGCTATCGTCTTCACATTTATTTTAGCCGTTTTCGAGCCTGTACTATTAGTATAGCAATCGTTATTGGTTCGAGGCCTTATCAAGCACAGCTTATGTTTTCCACTCGAAACTTTGTTATAGTCAATGAATAGGCCTAGTAGAAAATTGAACGGTATCTATAAATTGATTTTATTATTGTAGACTGAACTCGATGCATCCTTGAATGACCATCCAGAAATAGCTAGAGGTATAGATTCATGTTTGGCATATGTTAGAAAAGCTCTGATGGTGCTGACAATACCAGGATCACGTACTTTGTACATCTCTTTTCCGTTCGATTCATAACTGATATATTCGAAGAGAAACGCTCCGAAATTATTCGTTAGTTTACATTCATCATCATTCTGCCTCGATGAATGAAGCAGACGAGGCCAAATCTACCAATACATCTTGTTGATTGATTAATATCTCAATTTCATCGCTGTTGCCAAAAGATGTTGTGTGGGGATAGTAGGTATGAGTTTCTTCTCGGATGATGTCTTCAATGAAGTTTGGCTCGTTGAATATTTGAAGTTCTTCTGACATTGTAACCAAGGAACTTCAAAAAATTCATATTTTCTAATGACAGTGATGCAGAAGCTACCTTCTCCCGTGAAATTGTTGTAGATAATGACTGATGACCACTATGGAGATGTCTTTTTTTGCTGGAATCCAAACCCATGTTCTGAAGAGGCGTCTACTACAACAACAACCTTCTCAGATGAATTCTTTTCATATAATGGATGTTGTGAGTATTGGATTATTATTTATTGTTGTGAGTCATACCGTATAATAATCTCTTCCACACGAAAATTTACCCGTTCCCAATTCTGATCCAAAATATTCAGTGTGATGTTATCAAAAGACGTCTTGTTGATGATCGGTAGATAAATAAGATTCTTCGGCCCTATATCAATGAAAAAACCAGGTGGTACAAAGGGTGAAAACTCATATATCGTATGAGCTAACTTATTGTTATAATATGCTCCTGCAGTTAAGTTACACTCCACTCTAATAGTTTGAATTTTGATTATGTTTATAGGTCGATCAGATACATGTAGTTCATGAGATGTGAATTTCTTTTTGCTGAATCCCAACAGTTCACTTATGCTATCTTTAGGATTAAAATTCACTTCAAAATCACTCTTCAGCTCTGTGTGTAGAGTGTTGTTGTTAGATTTTATTGATAATTTCCGGTCACGTTCTTCTTGCTTCATCCTATCCCACAAACTGCACTTTGTATGGAATCCTCGATGTCTATCAACTCGTAGGACCCCGTAGGTATAGTTACTACTTCTTCCTCACCCTCCACATCTTTATAATAAAATTTATTAAAACCTTCTCCAATGTTCAGAATGCTATTGTACGTATGCAAACCAACAAGTGCGATAGAATAATATGAATGAGGATCTAGTTCTATAGGTGGGTGGAAATCTACAGATAAGCGGGAGCTCTTACCCGTGATAGTGAACGTCTGAGACATGATTGATGAAAACTTCATCAACAATCTATTTATATACTAATGAATGCAGGGTTAGTCGACCACAACTGAAGAGTTAGAGAGGAATTCCAAACATAACTGGCCACAATTATAAGTGCTATATTGTTGAAAATTGTCGTGATTGAATAATATCTTACACTTTTTGAAATAATCCACTAGTTCGCGAGGGAGGCGTAAATTGCCAAAACTATCATGATATAAAACTGTATCACCGACTTTATCAAACCCAACCCAGTGATTGCCTCCATTGTCCGAGCTATCTAAATTAACTGTTCCACGCTCGTTTTTCCATGGTCCGTTGGATGGCAGTTCATCACGCATAAATACTCCTCTAAAATGGGGAATTTTCAGAGCTTTTGCTAGTTTTCGTAGATCGAGAGAGGTCTTCTGGGTAGGTTTACTGGCAGTTTTTTGGATGTTTATTTAAATATAGACCAAGACCTTTGCGATATTTTTTCAAATATAGACCAGATCCTTGTTTCCCCAAAGCTATAGCTTCCATTGTTTTATTATGTCTTTCCGTTCCCTCCAAGGATTTCCGAGCTGCTTTGCTGTCGTTGACGGCCTTAGCGATGCCTGCACCACCTCCCGCCAATGCTCCAGCAGCCGATAAGCCGGCAAACAGAGGTATTAAAAATGGTAGAAATCCTCCAGTCTTTGGAATAGGAATTACTCTTGGTAACCGAACATTTTTCCGACCACTTGATTTTTTGAATTGTTTTCGTGCAATTAAATATTGACCCCCAGTTTGAGAGAACTTACTTCATTAAGTAATCTTGTTAATGCGGGACCGAGAATATTCAGACGCACCACAAATTTCTCCAAAGGGCGTGACTGAGAGGGTGTCACTGGGGTAGGTAAATCTCATAGTTTCTTGTATCCATATCAACAGAGAACATTTTGGAGATTCAGTATAATTTCTTTATAATCCATCGTTACATATCGTTCGAGAGTTTTTATAAACAAATCCCTCTATTTAACAATTTTTACGTAAGTAAGCATTTAGAGGATATATCCCCCCCTGTATTTTCAAGTGATATTTTATCATTCAATGTTAGGTTTTATAAAATAGTTTATAGATGCATGAAATTATCAAAACACTTTCTATATGTTAATAAGAGGTAGAACTTATGGCACGTTGCTTTTTTTTTCAATAGAGTGGAAAGCGTCATCAGGAGGCCTACAAACCACTAGCGATCGATAACAAAATAATTATGTAAACATGTTCTAACCTCCATTTTGACATTCAGATAAAGGAAAGTAAAGAAAAGATGAATTCATGAACAAGGCTCATTTCCACACCCTAGTTTGGTGGCTAATTTACGGAATCTATGAAGAGAAACAACAGTTAGTTATCTAGTAATGAAAGCAAACATAAATGAATACTCACATTATTCAACAGACGACTTAAATCATCTCTGCTCCCACTAACCAAATATTCAGTCATTGACTGCGGATCTATGGAAATTGACACCCATATATCCTTTTTAGATCTTCCATCTTCAATTAGAGACAGAACAACAGCTATTAGACATCAATAATGAAAAAACTATTTATTTCTAATGGGAACTTACTTCATTAGGTAATCTTGTTGATGCGGGACCGAGAATATTCAGACGCACCACAAATTTCTCTAAAGGGCGAGGCTGAGAGGGTGTCACTGGGGTAGGTGAATCTCGTAACCTATAATGATAATAATTATAAAGATCTTTTATTTGAAATAATCAGAGAATTAGAATAAAATACGTATGTGAGAGGAGACTCCAGCTGTGCAGACGGAGAATAATGGCGTGGCGAAGCATCGTCATATTGTCTATTAGGGAAGTAGAATTAGCATTAAAATAATTCGTAAGTTAATCGGAAGAATTAAATAATTTATCACCTCTGAAAAATAATATATATTCATACTGTACTCAAAAATGAAAGAAATAAAGAACTTACTGTGCCTTCATCCTAGGTTCCATCTGTTCACACATTGCGCTTTCACTATTCATCGTTTTTTGTGATCATTGCTTCCATACCACAGCTATTTAAACATATCCAGTATTGAAGTCAAACTTAATTTTTTATTGAAATTGCATTATAAATAAAAATGTACATGTGCATACATGCAATTAATGTATGTTGTTGTTACACAAGTTAGAGATAAGATAAATATGTGTAACGTGTTGTTGTTATTGCATCATCTTTCACATCTTACGTGTATTATAAATAAATGCAATGGAAAAGTACTTCCGCTGATTTGGAATTGTTTATAGAAAAATGCATGCATTGACGTAACTTGTTTTGATCCACATGCTTTATAAAATAAGAGGGATCTCCAATATCTTACATCAGTTCACAACAGCAAATGTACCTTGCTCAATAGTAGTATTTACGATAGATCAAGTAAATTTCCACATTTTTATAGGTAAATTTAGTGTTTAGTGCATTCGTTTAGGTAAGTAATTCTTCATTAATTGATTGATTTTTATAATTTATTTTATCTATATATATTCTAAGCAAATGTCATGAATTTGTCAATTTCATTAGGGTATTTTTGTTCAGTGCAATCTATGTCCATCAGTTTGTTTATTTGTTTGATAATAGCTATATTTAGCAGCTGTTTTTGTTAGAATTTCACTCGACACCTTTTTATCATTCAGTGTATAATATTTAAGTTGTTTTTTTTTTAAAGTAATTCATATAATCCTCTAGTACCAGTATATGTTCCACCTTTTACTACTATGTCTACACCATCTATTTTTAAACTTGAATTACCAATCGAAAATTTCTCCATCATAGGAATCGTTAGTTTTCTCATCTAATTTATTTTCTATATTTTTCAAATGTTTAGTTATCGCTGAAAATATTTTTTTCATATCCTCTCGTTTCTTGTATCCATATCAGAAATTAACAAAACACTTTCTATATCTCCCTTTATCGAAAGCATATTCACAAGGAAAATCAACCTACTTTATTCAATCTGGTAAATATACTGAAATTTTAAAACTAGAATTACCAATTGAAAATTTCTCCATCATAGGATTATAACGAATTTCCACACTAAGTATGTTTGAATAAAGTAGATTGTTAGATATATATGTAATTAACCGAAATTGAACAGTTTCAATCAGCTATTAAACGGCTTAAAAACAGCTTTCGAACAGCTTTAGACAGCTATTAAACAGCTTCAAACAGGTATTGAACAGCTTCAAACAGGTAACAGGTATTGAACAGCTTCAAACAGATATTGAACAGCTTCAAACAGGTATTGAACAGCTTCAAACATCTATTGCATAGTTGGGCATTTAGAAGATTCAGTATAATTTCCTTATAATCCACCGGTACATATCGTTCGAGAGTTCTTATAAACGAGTGATTTCAAGAGTAAAAAAAAAATTCAGATATATTAATATCATACCGCTGTTTTCATATAGGTTACGAGCAATCTCAAAAGAGGTCGTTTAGAAGATCCAGTATATTTCCCTTATAATCCACCGGTACATATCGTTCGAGAGCTCTTATAAACGAGTGATTTGAAGACCAAAAAATTCAGATATATTACTATCATCCTGCCGAACATTCAGGAGATTCAGTATAATTTCCTTATAATCCACCAGTACATATCGTTCGAGAGTTCTTATAAACGAGTGATTTCAAGAGTAAAAATTTCAGATATATTAATGTCATCCTGCTGTTAACAGATATTGCATACTTTATTCAATCTTGTAAATATACTGGAAACTTGTGTGTAATACCCTTATATTCCACCGGTAACTATCGTTCGAGAGTTCTTATAAGCGTGTGATTTCAAGAGCAAGTGGAAGTAAGCATTTAGGGAAGATCTCTTCTCCATTTACAAGCGATAAAGAGTTATCTCATTTACTAATTTTCAATGGGCATTTAGAAGATTCAGTATAATTTCCTTATAATCCACCGGTACATATCGTTCGAGAGTTCTTATGAACGAGTGATTTCAAGAGTAATAAAATTCAGATATATTGATATCATACCGCTGTTTTCATATAGGTTACGAGCAATCTCAAAAGAGGTCATTCAGAAGATTCAGTATAATTTCCTTATAATCCACCGGTACATATCGTTCGAGAGCTCTTATAAACGAGTGATTTGAGGACCAAAAAATTCAGATATATTACTATGATCCTGCCGAACATTCAGGAGATTCAGTATAATTTCCTTATAATCCACCGGTACATATCGTTCGAGAGTTCTTATAAGCGAGTGATTTCAAGAGTAAAAAATTCAGATATATTAATATCATCCTGCTGTTAACAGATATTGCATACTTTATTCAATCTTGTAAATATACTGGAAACTTGTGTGTAATACCCTTATATTCCACCGGTAACTATCGTTCGAGAGTTCTTATAAGCGTGTGATTTCAAGAGCAATTGGAAGTAAGCATTTATGGAAGATCTCTTCTCCATTTCTTCCACTTCTGGTAAAGCATATCGCGGCTCTACTCGGTCTTCTAACACCGCTCTATGATGGAGCAGTGGCTGCCGAGGGATTGCGGAAATGCTCTTTAGGGATAAGGAGAATTCATAGAACCTTAAAATCGGCGAAAACTATTGGAGAGAAGCAGCAGCTGCTATCAGCATTGGGAGCTCTGAAGACGCTGCGGATCCAGATAAAATCTGAGCAGAAGAGGGGTTCTGGTGTGGATTCGGAAAAAGAAACAGCGCGGGATCGAGTTCATTGGACTGATTCTTCGTCTGCATTCAACAGCCGGATCCGTACTGGGATCCTTTCAAACTTGGAACATAAGGATCTCAAAGCGTTTCTAGGGGACTGTAAGGCCCTCTTCAAGCGACGCTTAAGAATGCCCTCAAGAATGACGAGGCGGTTAAAGGTAATGCCGTATTCTGTGGAGCATTCCAACTCGTCAAAGCGGCGCAGATAACAACTGAATTCAAATACTCCACCACATCCAATTCTCCAATCTTTCGAGACACCTGCTTGGATAGTTGGTTTGATGATAAGATAGTGAAGCCGATATTAACCCAATTGGAAGAGTTCCAAAAAAAAGACAGCGGGTGGGCGTTGACGAAGGTTATCAATTTGGGGGTGAATATCAACAAGTTCACCCCTCAACTGGGATCTTCATATATTGATTTACCGGCCCAGATCAAACGTAAAGAGGCCTGCATTAATGTGAAAAATAGCGCTAAATCCGATCCGTGCTAATTCAGATAGAGCTAGTTGGTACCCTCACTAAACGGAAGTCTTAAATCTGAAAGGGATTCAATTTCCGATGACAATGCGCCAGATCCCTAACTTAGAGAAGCAGAATGAAGTCTCCATCAACGTATACATCTTAAATAAAAGTTGAAAGTCATTCGTTACATTACCTACCTACCTTACCAAGGAGGAGAGGGGTAGACACGTTAACCTTCTACTTATTCCAGATCGTTACTTTGGGAAGGAAGAAGAAGATAGCGATGATGCGACCCCAATCCGTTTCCATTACGTATAGATCAAAGATCTATCACGCCTGGTTTCTTCGCAGCTGAGTAAACATGATGGACAGAAATATTTTTGCGAACGTTGCCTCCATTACTTCCGCTCTGAGGAGAAGTTAGACAAGCATACTGAGAATTGTAGGAAGCTGAATAGCTGTAAGGTTAAGATGCCTGAAGTTGGAAAGAATATCCTAAAATTCAAAAATTTCAAGAATAAAGTGAAAGCTCCATTTGTGGTATACGCAGATTTGGAAAGCGTTCTTAGCCTCACTTCGGACCCGAAAAAGCCTCAACAACATATCCCTGCGGCTATCGGATATTACATGAAATGTTCATATGAAGATTCTCTATCCTTCTATCGAGCCTATCGCGGCGAGGATTGTATGAGTTGGTTCGCAGATCAGATGAAGACTCTCGCAGAAGATTTGGTTACAGTTTTCTGGTGTCCATATGACATCGATATGACGCAAGATGACGAAATTGCATTCAGAAGGGCGAGCTGTTGTCACATTTGTGAACAGCCATTATCAGAAACTGATAAGAAAGTTCGGGCTTATAATCACCTACTGCCACTGAAAAATTATCGAGGGGCCGCACATGAAGGCTGTAACATTAACTATCAGGACACGCATGTTGTTCCTATAGTTTTCCACAATCTCAGTTACTACGATGCAAACTTTATCATCGAAGATATAACCTTGCGAATGGAGGGTAAAATCACCCTACTCCCGATAACCAAGGAGAAATATATTAGTTTTACGAAGCATGTAGATGATGCCCCCATTCAACTCCGATTCATCGATTCATTCAGGTTTATGGGGTCCTCCCTCTATAAATTGGTCTCATACTTGGGCGATTTCCCAAATTTAAAATGTCAGTTCAGGGAACTTGGTGATGAGCAATTGATGCCTTCAACGAAGAAAGGTGGTATGCCATACGATTATGTCAACTCGTTTGATCGGTTTTCCGATTCAGTTCTACCTCTTATTGATGCTTTCTACAATAAATTGGAGGATAAACCATGCCCCCGAAGACTCTACCAGCGAGCCCAGCATATATGGGAAAAAGTTGGATGTCAAAACGAGGGACAATATGTTGATTTGTACATGAAGACTGATATAATGCTTCTAGCCGATGTTTTCGAGCAATTCAGGAGTAGCTGTCATCAAACATACAATCTGGATCCTGCGCACTACTTTACACTGCCCGGCTTTACTTGGGATGCGATGCTGAACCATACAGAACAAGAATTAGAGCTTCTCGCAGATCTCGATATATTTCTATTCGTTGAGAAAGGGATTAGAGGTGGACTCAGTCAAGTTTGTTCTAAGCGTCAAGCCCACGCCAACAATAAATATATGTCAAATTATAATCCTTCGAAAGCTGATTCTTATTTGATGTATTACAATGTCAATAACCAGTATGGTTGGGCCATGAGTCAAGCTCTCCCATATGGTGGATTTGAATGGTGTGATACAAATATTGACGTTACTACAGTTCCAGATGATTCTGATGTAGGATATATTTTAGAAGTCGACTTGGAGTACCCTAAACATCTACATGACCAACATAAAGATTTACCTTTCTGCCCCCTACATATCGATCCTCAAACGGGTAACGGAAAATATTCGCAAAAGAGTGAACGTTCGCTTACTAACCGAGTGGGCTGGAAGGTACGGTGCTGAATCGTATATATCTGAACCGGAGTTCAAGAACTGCACCATTTTCAATGGAAATTTGGTGGCTGTTGAACTAAACAAGCTGGAAGTATGGTTGAATAAGCCGATATATGTGAGTATGTCGATTCTGGATTTGGCGAAGATAACCATATACGACTTCCATTATGGATATATGATTCAGATGTTTGGGGATAGTTGTTCTGTACTGTATACAGATACGGATTCTCTTATCTATGAATTGAAGCAAAACCCTTATGTAGCATTCCGCCGAGCGTTGTGTTTTTAGATAATAATAAATCTGAACTTACTCCAGATTGCTCTAGATTTAATATTTCCCAAATAAGTGAATAGGTTCGGAATCCTATCTCACTGCTTGTAACACTTGAACTTGTAACAGCCGGCTGGGTATCATTTCAGGTAGCGTTAATACCTCATCGACGTGTTGTATGAATTTTTAAAATTGTTTGTTGGAACCTGTTCGGGTATCAGAGATCTTGAATGATCCGTGTACCCTTAAGGTTCTTTTAAAGCTGCCACCACTAGGCGTATATTTCAGCCCACCTAGAAGCTGTTTTTGACTATGAGGACGCGATCCCTTCCAAGGGACCGGCTCGTACAATTACCTATACTTATATCTTTATATCTATTCAAGCGTAAATTCTGAAGGCATATTCGCTGAGAGGTGATTAGGGATTTTCAGTTAAACTCGTAAATCAAATTAAATAATAAATGTATAATGAATAAAACAAAATTAACAAAAAAAAATGATACATTAACCAACAACGAACGTTTATAAAATTAATCCAAAATTTGGTCATAGGAATGTTAGCATAGATTTAAAAAGATGTCAAGTTCAGGTTGACCCCAAGTGGGAACCTGAGAAATTATCAATGTCGCTCGATCTACCCCCTTCGCCAGCGAGCGAGTTCTTGTCCATGTTCTCTTTAGAGAGTTGAAATAAATGAAGGACTGATTAGCACAACCCCGAACAGTGATCGGTTTCGCGCTCGATCACGCCGATTATTGATAAATAATGTTGAAAAATTAAAGAATTCCTCCCTTTCTGGTAAGCTGGGGTAAACCTAACGACATTATGCTCTACAACCATTTCCCCTAAGTAATCTCCGATAAGCAGAATTTGTATAGTCACTCCAAATAGCCTGAATGGCAGGAAAAATTATATTAACAAATAAAACAGTGGCGGGCGGAACATGATCTGAATGGTAAATAACCACATTATATTGTATTACCGATTCCGAGGTTGAAGACAATATAACAGTTGTTCTTTGGCAATCAAAATGCATTTACCCTGTTGGTCTAATAACACCATTTCATCTCGCCCCTTGTAGAAATACGCACAAAGGATTTAAACACTCGATTTCTACATCGGATTGAATTTAGCATGATAGAAAATTGTCACAAAACGATTTTTTTAAATAAGGGTACCAACACTTTACGCGTGACGCGAAAGACGTGAACAAGTCCGGCACTGCTTTAGCCCCCCAGGAATGTCTAACCCTTGTTGCATTGTTAATTTCATATCTATGAATTTCTTGAACTTGATTTGTATATTCTGGACAAACATTATATCAATTGATTTGATTTAATGCAACAATGAGCATCCCTGTGGACATAAAGCAAGCTGGCCTTACCGACAAGTACCTGGTGGAGAACTAACTGAGAAGGTGGTTGAGAACTGCCTTTTTTCCTCTAAGTAATTAGTTTTTATGAAATCATTGAAGCGGGGGGGCCACCCCACGCTCAATCTTAGAAAATATGTTCAATTTCGAATTCCGGGATCAGAACACGCCCATGAAATATAACAACAGCCAATAGGAATCTAACTAGGCGAAAGAATTGCTCTGTTCAACTCCACGTAAACTTTTCCTGACTCAGGGAAAAAAGTACCATTGACCTCGCGCCGTGCTTACTTTTGTAAAACATGGTTCATGTCTGACCGGCCAATGAATACAGGAAAGTGGACTCAGGTTACCGTTGCTAGGTCTGTCTGGTATATCGTGTTCAAGATATAATAATTTATGAAATTTTCAATTTTAATTTAAATCAATATTATTCAAGGCCCCAAAACAAGAAGTAATAATCCGTCGGATTATTACATCACCCCCTTCTTCTAAGAAAGAGTGCGGTTCTGAAAGAACCCACTCCTTTCTCCGTCTCTGGTTTATTGTTTTTAAAACCCTTCAGATCATACCGCCTAGCTAGATACGCGCAGGCATCTCTACCGGAGCGCGCTCCAGCAGCTCCGCTCATGTAAACTTCATAATTTGCATTGTACAGCGATTAACGCTGTTCCCACAAAACAACCAAAAAAAAATGAACCCTATATAACTACATAATATAACCTCGCAATACGTACAATGGATACAATTAACAAACTCAGTCATCACTTGTGCGCTATGATTAAGTCCGAAACAGTTCCGCTACCTACGCCACTGATCGAACGGAGAGCGAATCACTAACCCGCACTTACACTAGGTGTTCGAACTCAGGATGTCGCTGGAAACGGGGGTTCGTTGCTTCTTACCAAACGGTCAAATATGTATGACTCGTCGGCAGTAGTCAAGTGTAACTAGCATTCTCGGTCATTTTGCATACGAGGGGAGGCATGAGGGTCTCCATCGGTATACGCGGCGGCTTCAACCATATGAGCGGCAGGTAGTCGACTGGAGCTGGTTCAAGGGTGTTCCATTGCAGGCGGCCAAATAAACCATAACACATATCAAAATTCCATTCAACACACGGGTCCAATCCATCCTCCGTGGTTACTGGCCTGCATTTCATTCCTCTTGGAATCCTCTTCTCCTGGTCTTCTCCATTTCCATACCATAACAGGAGTATCCCAGGTTGGTACTCCTCCTACGGAAATCTTAAGCCTTGCATCGCCTAAATTATAATGCCCTCACTAAGTTCTGACTACTACCGATGTCCACACTTAACCATCTTTGGTGAAACTAGTACCCGTAATTTACCGTGATCCTTCGTTATCTGTGTCGATCAATTCAAAAGAAAAAATCATTACTGCGGACCGGGTGTTCCGTACCATGCTGATGAGCCCCGGCATTAACTTCCATGAACCCATAATTATCTCCATTATTTTGCATGTGCCATGCCTACAACACCAATGACACTAGTACTAAATATGATATTTTTAATTCTAGCCTAAAACAGATTGCTCGCCTACTGCGATGACACAATATTCATATTTTACCAGCTCTTTCTTTGTTTTTTCTCTTTGTTCATTTCTGTGTTAAATATTTTTGGCTATTCTTTCTTTTGATTTTGTCTCCTCTCGGACTAGAATATAGTTTTATTTAGATTTAGTTTAGATAATAATTGTTAATTTATATATTTTTGTATGCATCATCCTGATCTTTAATTGGGTTTTATACCTGTTGATCAGAGTAAAATTAAATAAATAAATAAATAAATATCGCACAACCAAAAATAAAATTGTTCCGTTTGTAACCCTAAGCGATGACATGTCTACGTACGTAGAAGGAAAGCTACTACCAGCCAGCACATTGTTGCGGCCGTAATACTCCCGCACAAAAGAAGCTAAGTTTTCTAATCACAAAAAACAAATTCAAAATAACTGTTCCCTTCATTGTGGGAAGTTTACATGAAAATAAATTAAATTCGACTCCCTTCCTCGTAACATAGAAGCGAGGTTACTGTAAAGTTACTTAATATCTAACACGTTACCCTAACACATATTTCGCACAAAAAAAAAAGATAACAATAAATTCATGCAGGTAATTACAAGCTGCCACACTAGAAATACACATGCAACATTACACAAAAAAAAACAATAGGTATAATCAGGCTGCTACTCTCTGCATGAATGAATTTCCTTGAAAAATTCTAAAATGTCGTACTCGGACATAACACTGAAGAAAAAACTCTACCAGAGGCTACCACTTAAACATGTTTATCCAGATCACCTCCCCTTCTCTTTGCGCTAACTTTATTCGTTATCGATGGCATAGGTTACCATAAAAAGAACAAGGGGGGTGTCGAACCTAATCAAACAAAAACATCTCCGGACTACGTGCTCGAGGGCACCGTTCTATCTCATAAGCGCCTCTACTATCTCGCCTCCTGGGGGTGAAACGTCTCTCGTTCTGGACTGCCATCCGCGTGTCCTTACATACTTACCCCAGCATCTTTCTACATTCGTGATTCGAGAGGTCAGGACTCTTGTTCACTGAATTCACTCAACCTGAGCTCGAGGGCTCTTCTTTGCAACAAAATAAAAATAATTTAAACAGAACGCGGTGACTTGAAGAGTCAGAGGTCCCGAATTTACTGACTCTACTTTGTTCATAGGGAACCAAGGCCAAGACTCACAAAAGAGAACTAACATGACACTGCATAGAAGCTACTTGGTTCCGCTATGACGTCACTCGATCTATCGACTCATTCATTCTCTGGGCGGTATTTTCCACCCGCCCCGCGCACTTTTTCCCACCAATTTCCAGGCCTTACTGACAACTACGCGTCTTGCTGCTCATGCAGGATGCCTATCTGCCCACTTTACTCATGGGTCTTTCCAAAACATACAAACTCCTGTACCTGCGCTGGGTACTTCACATTTTGGTATCGACCCCAAATTCCTGGTCGACTACCCCTACTGGCGAATCCTACCTGCCAGACTCACAATTGGCCTACCTGGCCTTCCTGTCCATCCTGGACCCAAAACTCACTTCCAAAACTTCGGACTTGTTTCCCGTCCTTCTCCAGTGGCACAACTGCCTCCTTTAGTCCAACCTGGACTTTCTCCATAAACAGAACTAAAAACTTTTCCGGCCTCCCTAGCCTATCCACTTCCAGTTTGCCCTCAGTCCTTACTGGACCTTCTTGTGCTGACAGCCCTCTTGGGTATGACCTTTACTGACCTTGGGTATGATGGACCTTTCCCCACAGCATCGGACGCATATTACGATTCAGCCCAATACCTCCTTGAAGATTTATGCTCTACAACCAGTTTTGAGATGCTGGGTAGAGAATCTTCCACAACGACCGGCTGTAGCCAGGTTCCGCGTTGTTCGAAGTATGGGACATCTCCGACGGACGCATATTACGATTCAGCCCAATACCTCCCTGAAGATTATGCTCTATAACCAGTTTTGAGATGCTGGGTAGAGATCTTCCACAACGACCGGCTGTCGCCAGGATTCGCGTTGTTCGAAGTATGGGACATCTCGATATCGACATGCTTCGGCCAGTCGGAGCCGATCCTTGCTTCTTCATTACCAGATAAGGTCTACACATTGCCCCGCGTCATACCCAATGTCCTTAGCACTCGATGCTCCTCCTGGCATCTCGATGAAGTGCGCGAATACCTCTTACACCTACATTCGCACACCATCCACACACTGGAATGAGGAATCATTGTACTGGACCACTCCGGTGCAGGAATATAAATTTCCCTAAGCTACCTTTCCATCTCTATCAGGATTTGAGACAGTCCAATACAGTGACCTCATTCCCACTACGGGGTACAACTACTCTTCCAACCTGGACAATAGGGATATCCGGTGACTATTTTAACTAGAGACAGCATACACCCATTGGCCCAGTCGCTCCTCTTTGGGGGAATCTTACCCCTCAGCCATGGATTCGGCTACCATCCAATTCTACTATCAGTTGCCCGGGAATGGTACGGGGGTGAGTGCTACGATCTTACATACCCCTTTCTCTATTCGGTTAGTTATTTGCTAATATTTTGCGTAGACTATTAATGTCTTGATGACTAGATAAGCTTGAACATTTACTGATTTGCCGACATAAACAAAACTATACTTATATAGATTGAACATTTAAAATTCAGGGACTGGTTGCCCACTGTATAGGCTTGTAAAGGTTTACTAATATCTCAATATTATTCGACATCCCATGATTCCATTCCAATTTATCTCTCGTAAGTGAACACAATGCCAATCCCTTGATTGCAATACACAAAAAACAAAAGTCCGTTCAAATACCTTGGACCTCACCTACTGGCGCTAACCTTTCCAACATTGAATCATGAATTACTGCTTTATTTTAGATTCTAATTAAATAAAAGCAAAAAAATAAAAAAATAATAGCGGCACACGCCATCTGAATATCATCATCAGCCTGTTAGGTCATTGACCTCATACAATGTCATGGCGCGCTAGACCACCAGACCTGAATCTACTTGAATCCTGTATTTCAATTCAAAGCGACCCCACGTCACTTCATCAATTATCAAAGCAGGGGAGAGCTTCGTGCGTTATAACGGCTCTAACCTCTGCTTCGCGCTGCTGCGGCAGGTTCCCGCGAACTACCCCCCTAGATGGATAGCGTTACGCAAATTACTTCCCTACGGGCCAGCTTGCGAATACTATGCGAGGAAGAGATCAAGCCTGGACTATCGTCGGGGTGCTTGCTCTTCCTGGTCATCGACCTTCCAAATCTGTGGGGTGTTCCATAGAGTATCCCTTCCATCCCAGGGATTATCCACTCTAAATCCGTACACCGGGATAACAATTCCATATCCCTCACTAAACACAGTGTACTCACAACTCCATGCACATACACGTCCCTCGTGTCTGCTGTGCCCATATCTCCCTTAATACCTCAGCCGAACGCTCGCTCGTCCCCACCCTGAACATGGGTTTTGAATTAAAAATAATGGGTACAGTCCGTTTAAATTAAAACCAGTTAAAGTTCAAAAGCAGTAATAAAACATAAACATACAAACATGAAATTTCAAAATTTTGCTCTATCAGTGTTTCCTTACATGACCTGTTTCTTAGACATGCTTTACTTCGTTTCTACCTAGGACCGACATAATTCGTGTCAACTGGATATTATACGCGAACGTTTTTAACACAAATCTCGTACTCCAGTCCTGGCTGTAACTATACTAGCAAAAACAAAAAATTACATAAACAAACTGCAATAACACAATTATTCTCCTGGTCCTAGAACAGCTAGTTCCGATGTTTTCGCCTGAATCGTTAGTTCAGTTCAATATACAAAAAAAAAAAATAATAATTCCTGTGAAGCGAAAACATCATCAAGCAGAACTAAAGCACCTATCTTCGACTTCAACTCGGAATGGTTATTTATTTCACAATTGCAGAGTATAGATTATACAATTCAGATTTACTACGATCTATATGCTGACTGCAAAAATTCCTTTCGTGCGTAAATACTTAAGATGTTCATGTATGCAACTGATTCCGCGTATGTAACCCGACTCTAATTCACTTGGGTTCAACAATGCCAGTTGATTGTACTATATCACCTTTCAACTTAGTTCCATTACACTGTAATCATTATTTTACGCTTGAATAACACACTTATTTTAATAACTTATATTTCTTTAAAACGGCGTGAATTCTTTTTTGTAGAATTTGATGTGTGGATCCACAAATTTCTGGATATTTTTACTTCAATTTACAATCCCTTAGCTGCCATCATATGTGGCATTCCGCCGAGCGTTGTGTTTTTAGATAATAATAAATCTGAACTCACTCCAGATTGCTCTAGATTTAATATTTCCCAAATAAGTGAATAGGTTCGGAATCCTATCTCACTGCTTGTAACACTTGAACTTGTAACAGCCGGCTGGGTATCATTTCAGGTAGCGTTAATACCTCATCGACGTGTTGTATGAATTTTTAAAATTATTTGTTGGAACCTGTTCGGGTATCAGAGATCTTAGTTGATCCGTGTACCCTTAAGGTTCTTTTAAAGCTGCCACCACTAGGCGTATATTTCAGCCCACCTAGAAGCTGTTTTTGACTATGAGGACGCGATCCCTCCCAAGGGACCGGCTCGTACAATTACCTATACTTATATCTTTATATCTATTCAAGCGTAAATTCTGAAGGACGTATTCGCTGAGAGGTGATTAGGGATTTTCAGTTAAACTCGTAAATCAAATTAAATAATAAATGTATATTGAATGAAACAAAATTAACAAAAAAAAAATGATACATTAACCAACAACGAACGTTTATAAAATTAATCCAAAATTTGATCATAGGAATGTTAGCATAGATTTAAAAAGATGTCGAGTTCAGGTTGACCCCAAGTGGGAACCTGAGAAATTATCAATGTCGCTCGATCTACCCCCTTCGCCAGCGAGCGAGTTCTTGTCCATGTTCTCTTTAGAGAGTTGAAATAAATGAAGGACTAATTAGCACAACCCCGAACAGTGATCGGTTTCGCGCTCGATCACGCCGATTATTGATAAATAATGTTAAAAAAATAAAGAATTCCTCCCTTTCTGGTAAGCTGGGGTAAACTTAACGACATTATGCTCTACAACCATTTCCCCTAAGTAATCTCCGATAAGCGGAATTTGTATAGTCACTCCAAATAGCCTGAATGACAGGAAAAATTATATTAACAAATAAAACAGTGGCGGGCGGAACATGATCTGAATGGTAAATAACCACATTATATTGTATTACCGATTCCGAGGTTGAAGACAATATAACAGTTGTTCTTTGGCAATCAAAATGCATTTACCCTGTTGGTCTAATAACACCATTTCATCTCGCCCCTTGTAGAAATACGCACAAAGGATTTAAACACTCGATTTCTACATCGGATTGAATTTAGCATGATAGAAAATTGTCACGAAACGATTTTTTTAAATAAGGGTACCAACACTTTACGCGTGACGCGAAAGACGTGAACAAGTCCAGCACTGCTTTAGCCCCCCAGGAATGTCTAACCCTTGTTGCATTGTTAATTTCATATCTATGAATTTCTTGAACTTGATTTGTATATTCTGGACAAACATTATATCAATTGATTTGATTTAATGCAACAATGAGCATCCCTGTGGACATAAAGCAAGCTGGCCTTACCGACAAGTACCTGGTGGAGAACTAACTGAGAAGGTGGTTGAGAACTGCCTTTTTTCCTCAAAGTAATTAGTTTTTATGAAATCATTGAAGCGGGGGGGCCACCCCACGCTCAATCTTAGAAAATATGTTCAATTTCGAATTCCGGGATCAGAACACGCCCATGAAATATAACAACAGCCAATAGGAATCTAACTAGGCGAAAGAATTGCTCTGTTCAACTCCACGTAAACTTTTCCTGACTCAGGGAAAAAAGTACCATTGACCTCGCGCCGTGCTTACTTTTGTAAAACATGGTTCATGTCTGACCGGCCAATGAATACAGGAAAGTGGACTCAGGTTACCGTTGCTAGGTCTGTCTGGTATATCGTGTTCAAGATATAATAATTTATAAAATTTTCAATTTTAATTTAAATCAATATTATTCAAGGCCCCAAAACAAAAAGTAATAATCCGTCGGATTATTACATCACCCCCTTCTTCTAAGAAAGAGTGCGGTTCTGAAAGAACCCACTCCTTTCTCCGTCTCTGGTTTATTGTTTTTAAAACCCTTCAGATCATACCGCCTAGCTAGATACGCGCAGGCATCTCTACCGGAGCGCGCTCCAGCAGCTCCGCTCATGTAAACTTCATAATTTACATTGTACAGCGATTAACGCTGTTCCCACAAAACAACCAAAAAAAATGAACCCTATATAACTACATAATATAACCTCGCAATACGTACAATGGATACCATTAACAAACTCAGTCATCACTTGTGCGCTATGATTAAGTCCGAAACAGTTCCGCTACCTACGCCACTGATCGAACGGAGAGCGAATCACTAACCCGCACTTACACTAGGTGTTCGAACTCAGGATGTCGCTGGATACGGGGGTTCGTTGCTTCTTACCAAACGGTCAAATATGTATGACTCGTCGGCAGTAGTCAAGTGTAACTAGCATTCTCGGTCATTTTGCATACGAGGGGAGGCATGAGGGTCTCCATCGGTATACGCGGCGGCTTCAACCATATGAGCGGCAGGTAGTCGACTGGAGCTGGTTCAAGGGTGTTCCATTGCAGGCGGCCAAATAAACCATAACACATATCAAAATTCCATTCAACACGCGGGTCCAATCCATCCTCCGTGGTTACTGGCCTGCATTTCATTCCTCTTGGAATCCTCTTCTCCTGGTCTTCTCCATTTCCATACCATAACATAAGTATCCCAGGTTGGTACTCCTCCTACGGAAATTTTAAGCCTTGCATCGCCTAAATTATAATGCCCTCACTAAGTTCTGACTACTACCGATGTCCACACTTAACCATCTTTGGTGAAACTAGTACCCGTAATTTACCGTGATCCTTCGTTATCTGTGTCGATCAATTCAAAAGAAAAAATCATTACTGCGGACCGGGTGTTCCGTACCATGCTGATGGGCCCCGGCATTAACTTCCATGAACCCATAATTATCTCCATTATTTTGCATGTGCCATGCCTACAACACCAATGACACTAGTACTAAATATGATATTTTTAATTCTAGCCTAAAACAGATTGCTCGCCTACTGCGATGACACAATATTCATATTTTACCAGCTCTTTCTTTGTTTTTTCTCTTTGTTCATTTCTGTGTTAAATATTTTTGGCTATTCTTTCTTTTGATTTTGTCTCCTCTCGGACTAGAATATAGTTTTATTTAGATTTAGTTTAGATAATAATTGTTAATTTATATATTTTTGTATGCATCGTCCTGATCTTTAATTGGGTTTTATACCTGTTGATCAGAGTAAAATTAAATAAATGAATAAATAAATATCGCACAACCAAAAATAAAATTGTTCCGTTTGTAACCCTAAGCGATGACATGTCTACGTACGTAGAAGGAAAGCTACTACCAGCCAGCACATTGTTGCGGCCGTAATACTCCCGCACAAAAGAAGCTAAGTTTTCTAATCACAAAAAACAAATTCAAAATAACTGTTCCCTTCATTGTGGGAAGTTTACATGAAAATAAATTAAATTCGACTCCCTTCCTCGTAACATAGAAGCGAGGTTACTGTAAAGTTACCTAATATCTAACACGTTACCCTAACACATATTTCGCACAAAAAAAAAAGATAACAATAAATTCATGCAGGTAATTACAAGCTGCCACACTAGAAATACACATGCAACATTACACAAAAAAAAACAATAGGTATAATCAGGCTGCTACTCTCTGCATGAATGAATTTCCTTGAAAAATTCTAAAATGTCGTACTCGGACATAACACTGAAGAAAAAACTCTACCAGAGGCTCTTGGGTATGACCTTTACTGACCTTGGGTATGATGGACCTTTCCCCACAGCATCGGACGCATATTACGATTCAGCCCAATACCTCCTTGAAGATTTATGCTCTACAACCAGTTTTGAGATGCTGGGTAGAGAATCTTCCACAACGACCGGCTGTAGCCACGTTCCGCGTTGTTCGAAGTATGGGACATCTCCGACGGACGCATATTACGATTCAGCCCAATACCTCCCTGAAGATTATGCTCTATAACCAGTTTTGAGATGCTGGGTAGAGATCTTCCACAACGACCGGCTGTCGCCAGGATTCGCGTTGTTCGAAGTATGGGATATCTCGATATCGACATGCTTCGGCCAGTCGGAGCCGATCCTTGCTTCTTCATTACCAGATAAGGTCTACACATTGCCCCGCGTCATACCCAATGTCCTTAGCACTCGATGCTCCTCCTAGCATCTCGATGAAGTGCGCGAATACCTCTTACACCTACATTCGCACACCATCCACACACTGGAATGAGGAATCATTGTACTGGACCACTCCGGTGCAGGAATATAAATTTCCCTAAGCTACCTTTCCATCTCTATCAGGATTTGAGACAGTCCAATACAGTGACCTCATTCCCACTACGGGGTACAACTACTCTTCCAACCTGGACAATAGGGATATCCGGTGACTATTTTAACTAGAGACAGCATACACCCATTGGCCCAGTCGCTCCTCTTTGGGGAATCTTACCCCTCAGCCATGGATTCGGCTACCATCCAATTCTACTATCAGTTGCCCGGGAATGGTACGGGGGTGAGTTCTACGATCTTACATACCCCTTTCTCTATTCGGTTAGTTGTTTGCTAATATTTTGCGTAGACTATTAATGTCTTGAAGACTAGATAAGCTTGAACATTTACTGATTTGCCGACATAAACAAAACTATACTTATATAGATTGAACATTTAAAATTCAGGGACTGGTTGCCCACTGTATAGGCTTGTAAAGGTTTACTAATATCTCAATATTATTCGACATCCCATGATTCCATTCCAATTTATCTCTCGTAAGTGAACACAATGCCAATCCCTTGATTGCAATACACAAAAAACAAAAGTCCGTTCAAATACCTTGGACCTCACCTACTGGCGCTAACCTTTCCAACATTGAATCATGAATTACTGCTTTATTTTAGATTCTAATTAAATAAAAGCAAAAAAATAAAAAAATAATAGCGGCACACGCCATCTGAATATCATCATCAGCCTGTTAGGTCATTGACCTCATACAATGTCATGGCGCGCTAGACCACCAGACCTGAATCTACTTGAATCCTGTATTTCAATTCAAAGCGACCCCACGTGACTTCATCAATTATCAAAGCAGGGGAGAGCTTCGTGCGTTATAACGGCTCTAACCTCTGCTTCGCGCTGCTGCGGCAGGTTCCCGCGAACTACCCCCCTAGATGGATATCGTTACGCAAATTACTTCCCTACGGGCCAGCTTGCGAATACTATGCGAGGAAGAGATCAAGCCTGGACTATCGTCGGGGTGCTTGCTCTTCCTGGTCATCGACCTTCCAAATCTGTGGGGTGTTCCATAGAGTATCCCTTCCATCCCAGGGATTATCCACTCTAAATCCGTACACCGGGATAACAATTCCATATCCCTCACTAAACACAGTGTACTCACAACTCCATGCACATACACGTCCCTCGTGTCTGCTGTGCCCATATCTCCCTTAATACCTCAGCCGAACGCTCGCTCGTCCCCACCCTGAACATGGGTTTTGAATTAAAAATAATGGGTACAGTCCGTTTAAATTAAAACCAGTTAAAGTTCAAAAGCAGTAATAAAACATAAACATACAAACATGAAATTTCAAAATTTTGCTCTATCAGTGTTTCCTTACATGACCTGTTTCTTAGACATGCTTTACTTCGTTTCTACCTAGGACCGACATAATTCGTGTCAACTGGATATTATACGCGAACGTTTTTAACACAAATCTCGTACTCCAGTCCTGGCTGTAACTATACTAGCAAAAACAAAAAATTACATAAACAAACTGCAATAACACAATTATTCTCCTGGTCCTAGAACAGCTGGTTCCGATGTTTTCGCCTGAATCGTTAGTTCAGTTCAATATACAAAAAAAAAAAATAATAATTCCTGTGAAGCGAAAACATCATCAAGCAGAACTAAAGCACCTATCTTCGACTTCAACTCGGAATGGTTATTTATTTCACAATTGCAGAGTATAGATTATACAATTCAGATTTACTACGATCTATATGCTGACTGCAAAAATTCCTTTCGTGCGTAAATACTTAAGATGTTCATGTATGCAACTGATTCCGCGTATGTAACCCGACTCTAATTCACTTGGGTTCAACAATGCCAGTTGATTGTACTATATCACCTTTCAACTTAGTTCCATTACACTGTAATCATTATTTTACGCTTGAATAACACACTTATTTTAATAACTTATATTTCTTTAAAACGGCGTGAATTCTTTTTTGTAGAATTTGATGTGTGGATCCACAAATTTCTGGATATTTTTACTTCAATTTACAATCCCTTAGCTGCCATCATATGTAGCATTCCGCCGAGCGTTGTGTTTTTAGATAATAATAAATCTGAACTCACTCCAGATTGCTCTAGATTTAATATTTCCCAAATAAGTGAATAGGTTCGGAATCCTATCTCACTGCTTGTAACACTTGAACTTGTAACAGCCGGCTGGGTATCATTTCAGGTAGCGTTAATACCTCATCGACGTGTTGTATGAATTTTTAAAATTGTTTGTTGGAACCTGTTCGGGTATCAGAGATCTTAGTTGATCCGTGTACCCTTGAGGTTCTTTTAAAGCTGCCACCACTAGGCGTATATTTCAGCCCACCTAGAAGCTGTTTTTGACTATGAGGACGCGATCCCTTCCAAGGGACCGGCTCGTACAATTACCTATACTTATATCTTTATATCTATTCAAGCGTAAATTCTGAAGGACGTATTCGCTGAGAGGTGATTAGGGATTTTCAGTTAAACTCGTAAATCAAATTAAATAATAAATGTATATTGAATGAAACAAAATTGACAAAAAAAAAATGATACATTAACCAACAACGAACGTTTATAAAATTAATCCAAAATTTGATCATAGGAATGTTAGCATAGATCTAAAAAGATGTCAAGTTCAGGTTGACCCCAAGTGGGAACCTGAGAAATTATCAATGTCGCTCGATCTACCCCCTTCGCCAGCGAGCGAGTTCTTGTCCATGTTCTCTTTAGAGAGTTGAAATAAATGAAGGACTAATTAGCACAACCCCGAACAGTGATCGGTTTCGCGCTCGATCACGCCGATTATTGATAAATAATGTTGAAAAAATAAAGAATTCCTCCCTTTCTGGTAAGCTGGGGTAAACTTAACGACATTATGCTCTACAACCATTTCCCCTAAGTAATCTCCGATAAGCGGAATTTGTATAGTCACTCCAAATAGCCTGAATGACAGGAAAAATTATATTAACAAATAAAACAGTGGCGGGCGGAACATGATCTGAATGGTAAATAACCACATTATATTGTATTACCGATTCCGAGGTTGAAGACAATATAACAGTTGTTCTTTGGCAATCAAAATGCACTTACCCTGTTGGTCTAATAACACCATTTCATCTCGCCCCTTGTAGAAATACGCACAAAGGATTTAAACACTCGATTTCTACATCGGATTGAATTTAGCATGATAGAAAATTGTCACAAAACGATTTTTTCAAATAAGGGTACCAACACTTCACGCGTGACGCGAAAGACGTGAACAAGTCCAGCACTGCTTTAGCCCCCCAGGAATGTATAACCCTTGTTGCATTGTTAATTTCATATTTATGAATTTCTTGAACTTGATTTGTATATTCTGGACAAACATTATATTAATTGATTTGATTTAATGCAACAATGAGCATCCCTGTGGACATAAAGCAAGCTGGCCTTACCGACAAGTACCTGGTGGAGAACTAACTGAGAAGGTGGTTGAGAACTGCCTTTTTTCCTCAAAGTAATTAGTTTTTATGAAATCATTGAAGCGGGGGGGCCACCCCACGCTCAATCTTAGAAAATATGTTCAATTTCGAATTCCGGGATCAGAACACGCCCATGAAATATAACAACAGTCAATAGGAATCTAACTAGGCGAAAGAATTGCTCTGTTCAACTCCACGTAAACTTTTCCTGACTCAGGGAAAAAAGTACCATTGACCTCGCGCCGTGCTTACGTTTGTAAAACATGGTTCATGGCTGACCGGCCAATGAATACCGGAAAGTGGACTCAGGTTACCGTCGCTAGGTCTGTCTGGTATATCGTGTTCAAGATATAATAATTTATGAAATTTTCAATTTTAATCTGAATCAATATTATTCAAGACCCCAAAACAAAAAGTAATAATCCGTCGGATTATTACATCACCCCCTTCTTCTAAGAAAGAGTGCGGTTCTGAAAGAACCCACTCCTTTCTCCGCCTCTGGTTTATTGTTTTTAAAACCCTCCAGATCATACCGCCTAGCTAGATACGCGCAGGCATCTCTACCGGAGCGCGCTCCAGCAGCTCCGCTCATGTAAACTTCATAATTTGCATTGTACAGCGATTAACGCTGTTCCCACAAAACAACCAAAAAAAAAAATAGACCCTATATAACTACATAATATAACCTCGCAATACGTACAATGGATACAATTAACAAACTCAGTCATCACTTGTGCGCTATGATTAAGTCCGAAACAGTTCCGCTACCTACGCCACTGATCGAACGGAGAGCGAATCACTAACCCGCACTTACACTAGGTGTTCTATTTCAGGATGTCGCTGGATACGGGGGTTCGTTGCTTCTTTCCAAACGGTCAAATGTGTATGACTCGTCGGCAGTAGTCAAGTGTAACTAGCATTCTCGGTCATTTTGCATACGAGGGGAGGCATGAGGGTCTCCATCGGTATACGAGGCGGCTTCAACCATATGAGCGGCAGGTAGTCGACTGGAGCTGGTTCAAGGGTGTTCCATTGCAGGCGGCCAAATAAACCATAACACATATCAAAATTCCATTCAACACACGGGTCCAATCCATCCTCCGTGGTTACTGGCCTGCATTTCATTCCTCTTGGAATCCTCTTCTCCTGGTCTTCTCCATTTCCATACCATAACATTAGTATCCCAGGTTGGTACTCCTCCTACGGAAATCTTAAGCCTTGCATCGCCTAAATTATAATGCCCTCACTAAGTTCTGACTACTACCGATGTCCACACTTAACCATCTTTGGTGAAACTAGTACCCGTAATTTACCTGGATCTAGACTCGTTCGTGGTGATCCTTCGTTATCTGTGTCGATCAATTCAAAAGAAAAAATCATTACTGCGGACCGGGTGTTCCGTACCATGCTGATGGGCCCCGGCATCAACTTCCATGAACCCATAATATCGCACAACCAAAAAGAAAATTGTTCCGTTTGTAACCCTAAGCGATGACATGTCTACGTACGTAGAAGGAAAGCTACTACCAGCCAGCACATTGTTGCGGCCGTGATACTCCCGCACAAAAGAAGCTAAGTTTTCTAATCACAAAAAAAAATTTAAAATAACTGTTCCCTTCATTGTGGGAGGTTTACATGAAAATAAATTAAATTCGACTTCCTCCCTCGTAACGTAGAAGCGAGGTTACTCTAAAGTTACTTAATATCTAACACGTTACCCTAACACATATTTCGCACAAAAAAAAAGATAACAATAAATTCATGCAGGTAATCACAAGCTGCCACACTAGAAATACACATGCAACATTACACAAAAAAAAACAATAGGTATAATCAGGCTGCTACTCTCTGCATGAATGAATTTCCTTGAAAAATTCTAAAATGTCGTACTCGGACATAACACTGAAGAAAAAACTCTACCAGAGGCTACCACTTAAACATGTTTATCCAGATCACCTCCCCTTCTCTTTGCGCTAACTTTATTCGTTATCGATGGCATAGGTTACCATAAAAAGAACAAGGGGGGTGTCGAACCTAATCAAACAAAAACATCTCCGGACTACGTGCTCGAGGGCACCGTTCTATCTCATAAGCGCCTCTACTATCTCGCCTCCTGGGGGTGAAACGTCTCTCGTTCTGGACTGCCATCCGCGTGTCCTTACATACTTACCCCAGCATCTTTCTACATTCGTGATTCGAGAGGTCAGGACTCTTGTTCACTGAATTCACTCAACCTGAGCTCGAGGGCTCTTCTTTGCAACAAAATAAAAATAATTTAAACAGAACGCGGTGACTTGAAGAGTCAGAGGTCCCGAATTTACTGACTCTACTTTGTTCATAGGGAACCAAGGCCAAGACTCACAAAAGAGAACTAACGTGACACTGCATAGAAGCTACTTGGTTCCGCTATGACGTCACTCGATCTATCGACTCATTCATTCTCTGGGCGGTATTTTCCACCCGCCCCGCGCACTTTTTCCCACCAATTTCCAGGCCTTACTGACAACTACGCGTCTTGCTGCTCATGCAGGATGCCTATCTGCCCACTTTACTCATGGGTCTTTCCAAAACATACAAACTCCTGTACCTGCGCTGGGTACTTCACATTTTGGTATCGACCCCAAATTCCTGGTCGACTACCCCTACTGGCGAATCCTACCTGCCAGACTCACAATTGGCCTACCTGGCCTTCCTGTCCATCCTGGACCCAAAACTCACTTCCAAAACTCCGGACTTGTTTCCCGTCCTTCTCCAGTGGCACAACTGCCTCCTTTAGTCCAACCTGGACTTTCTCCATAAACAGAACTAAAAACTTTTCCGGCCTCCCTAGCCTATCCACTTCCAGTTTGCCCTCAGTCCTTACTGGACCTTCTTGTGCTGACAGCCCTCTTGGGTATGACCTTTACTGACCTTGGGTATGATGGACCTTTCCCCACAGCATCGGACGCATATTACGATTCAGCCCAATACCTCCTTGAAGATTTATGCTCTACAACCAGTTTTGAGATGCTGGGTAGAGAATCTTCCACAACGACCGGCTGTAGCCAGGTTCCGCGTTGTTCGAAGTATGGGACATCTCCGACGGACGCATATTACGATTCAGCCCAATACCTCCCTGAAGATTATGCTCTATAACCAGTTTTGAGATCCTGGGTAGAGATCTTCCACAACGACCGGCTGTCGCCAGGATTCGCGTTGTTCGAAGTATGGGACATCTCGATATCGACATGCTTCGGCCAGTCGGAGCCGATCCTTGCTTCTCCATTACCAGATAAGGTCTACACATTGCCCCGCGTCATACCCAATGTCCTTAGCACTCGATGCTCCTCCTGGCATCTCGATGAAGTGCGCGAATACCTCTTACACCTACATTCGCTCACCATCCACACACTGGAATGAGGAATCATTGTACTGGACCACTCCGGTGCAGGAATATAAATTTCCCTAAGCTACCTTTCCATCTCTATCGGCATTTGAGACAGTCCAATACAGTGACCTCATTCCCACTACGGGGTACAACTACCCTTCCAACCTGGACAATAGGGATATCCGGTGACTATTTTAACTAGAGACAGCATACACCCATTGGCCCAGTCGCTCCTTTTTGGGGGAATCTTACCCCTCAGCCATGGATTCGGCTACCATCCAATTCTACTATCAGTTGCCCGGGAATGGTACGGGGGTGAGTTCTACGATCTTACATACCCCTTTCTCTATTCGGTTAGTTATTTGCTAATATTTTGCGTAGACTATTAATGTCTTGAAGACTAGATAAGCTTGAACATTTACTGATTTGCCGACATAAACAAAACTATACTTATATAGATCGAACATTCAAAATTCAGGGACTGGTTGCCCACTGTATAGGCGTGTAAAGGTTTACTAATATCTCAATATTATTCGACATCCCATGATTCCATTCCAATTTATCTCTAGTAGGTGAACTCAATGCCAATCCCTTGATTGCAATACACAAAAAACAAAAGTCCGTTCAAATACCTTGGACCTCACCTACTGGCGCTAACCTTTCCAACATTGAATCATGAATTACTGCTTTATTTTAGATTCTAATCAAATAAAAGCAAAAAAAAAAAAAATAAATAATAGCGGCACACGCCATCTGAATATCATCATCAGCCTGTTAGGTCATTGACCTCATACAATGTCATGGCGCGCTAGACCGCCAGACCTGAATCTACTTGAATCCTGTATTTCAATTTAAAGCGACCCCACGTGACTTCATCAATTATCTAAGCAGGGGAGAGCTTCGTGCGTTATAACGGCTCTAACCTCTGCTTCGCGCTGCTGCGGCAGGTTCCCGCGAACTACCCCCCTAGATGGATAGCGTTACGCAAATTACTTCCCTACTGGCCAGCTTGCGAATACTATGCGAGGAAGAGATCAAGCCTGGACTATCGTCGGTGTGCTTGCTCTTCCTGGTCATCGACCTTCCAAATCTGTGGGGTGTTCCATAGAGTATCCCTTCCATCCCAGGGATTATCCACTCTAAATCCGTACACCGGGATAACAATTCCATATCCCTCACTAAACACAGTGTACTCACAACTCCATGCACATACACGTCCCTCGTGTCTGCTGTGCCCATATCTCCCTTAATACCTCAGCCGAACGCTCGCTCGTCCCCACCCTGAACATGGGTTTTGAATTAAGAATAATGGGTACAGTCCGTTTAAATTAAAACCAGTTAAAGTTCAAAAGCAGTAATAAAACATAAACATACAAACATGAAATTTCAAAATTTTGCTCTATCAGTGTTTCCTAACATGACCTGTTTCTTAGACATGCTTTACTTCGTTTCTACCTAGGACCGACATAATTCGTGTCAACTGGATACTATACGCGAATGTTTTTAACACAAATCTCGTACTCCAGTCCTGGCTGTAACTATACTAGCAAAAACAAAAAATTACATAAACAAACTGCAATAACACAATTATTCTCCTGGTCCTAGAACAGCTGGTTCCGATGTTTTCGCCTGAATCGTTAGTTCAGTTCAATATACAAAAAAAAAAAAATAATTCCTGTGAAGCGAAAACATCATCAAGCAGAACTAAAGCACCTATCTTCGACTTCAACTCGGAATGGTTATTTATTTCACAATTGCAGAGTATAGATTATACAATTCAGATTTACTACGATCTATATGCTGACTGCGAAAATTCCTTTCGTGCGTAAATACTTAAGATGTTCATGTATGCAACTGATTCCGCGTATGTAACCCGACTCTAATTCACTTGGGTTCAACAATGCCAGTTGATTGTACTATATCACCTTTCAACTTAGTTCCATTACACTGTAATCATTATTTTACGCTTGAATAACACACTTATTTTAATAACTTATATTTCTTTAAAACGGCGTGAATTCTTTTTTGTAGAATTTGATGTGTGGATCGACAAATTTCTGGATTTTTTTACTTCAATTTACAATCCCTTAGCTGCCATCATATGTAGCATTCCGCCGAGCGTTGTGTTTTTAGATAATAATAAATCTGAACTTCTTCCAGATTGCTCTAGATTTAATATTTCCCAAATAAGTGAATAGGTTCGGAATCCTATCTCACTGCTTGTAACACTTGAACTTGTAACAGCCGGCTGGGTATCATTTCAGTTAGCGTTAATACCTCATCGACGTGTTGTATGAATTTTTAAAATTGTTTGTTGGAACCTGTTCGGGTATCAGAGATCTTAGTTGATCCGTGTACCCTTAAGGTTCTTTTAAAGCTGCCACCACTAGGCGTATATTTCAGCCCACCTAGAAGCTGTTTTTGACTATGAGGACGCGATCCCTTCCAAGGGACCGGCTCGTACAATTACCTATACTTATATCTTTATATCTATTCAAGCGTAAATTCTGAAGGCATATTCGCTGAGAGGTGATTAGGGATTTTCAGTTAAACTCGTAAATCAAATTGAATAATAAATGTATATTGAATAAAACAAAATTAACAAAAAAAAATGATACATTAACCAACAACGAACGTTTATAAAATTAATCCAAAATTTGGTCATAGGAATGTTAGCATAGATTTAAAAAGATGTCAAGTTCAGGTTGACCCCAAGTGGGAACCTGAGAAATTATCAATGTCGCTCGATCTACCCCCTTCGCCAGCGAGCGAGTTCTTGTCCATGTTCTCTTTAGAGAGTTGAAATAAATGAAGGACTAATTAGCACAACCCCGAACAGTGATCGGTTTCGCGCTCGATCACACCGATTATTGATGAATAATGTTAAAAAATTAAAGAATTCCTCCCTTCCTGGTAAGCTGGGGTAAACCTAACGACATTATGCTCTACAGCCATTTCCCCTAAGTAATTTCCGATAAGCGGAATTTGTATAGTCACTCCAAATAGCCTGAATGGCAGGAAAAATTATATAAACAAATAAAACAGTGGCGGGCGGAACATGATCTGAATGGTAAATAACCACATTATATTGTATTACCGATTCCGAGGTTGAAGACAATATAAAAGTTGTTCTTTGGCAATCAAAATGCACTTACCCTGTTGGTCTAATAGCACCATTTCATCTCGCCCCTTGTAGAAATACGCACAAAGGATTTAAACACTCGATTTCTACATCGGATTGAATTTAGCATGATAGAAAATTGTCACAAAACGATTTTTTTAAATAAGGGTACCAACACTTTACGCGTGACGCGAAAGACGTGAACAAGTCCAGCACTGCTTTAGCCCCCCAGGAATGTATAACCTTTGTTGCATTGTTAATTTCATATCTATGAATTTCTTGAACTTGATTTGTATATTCTGGACAAACATTATATTAATTGATTTGATTTAATGCAACAATGAGCATCCCTGTGGACATAAAGCAAGCTGGCCTTACCGACAAGTACCTGGTGGAGAACTAACTGAGAAGGTGGTTGAGAACTGCCTTTTTTCCTCAAAGTAATTAGTTTTTATGAAATCATTGAAGCGGGGGGGCCACCCCACGCTCAATCTTAGAAAATATGTTCAATTTCGAATTCCGGGATCAGAACACGCCCATGAAATATAACAACAGTCAATAGGAATCTAACTAGGCGAAAGAATTGCTCTGTTCAACTCCACGTAAACTTTTCCTGACTCAGGGAAAAAAGTACCATTGACCTCGCGCCGTGCTTACTTTTGTAAAACATGGTTCATGGCTGACCGGCCAATGAATACAGGAAAGTGGACTCAGGTTACCGTCGCTAGGTCTGTCTGGTATATCGTGTTCAAGATATAATAATTTATAAAATTTTCAATTTTAATTTAAATCAATATTATTCAAGACCCCAAAACAAAAAGTAATAATCCGTCGGATTATTACACTTATGATATGATGAAGCGCGATCACCATCACTTCGACACCAGTGACTACCCAGTTGACAACATCTATGATATTCCACTCGTTAATAAGAAGGTGCTAGGAAAGATGAAGGATGAGAACAACGGAATCCCCATGACCGATTTTGTAGGCCTAAGGTCCAAATTATACGCAATAAAGTTATTAACTACTGAGGATGATGTTAGTAGGAAGCTTCAAGATCTGAAAAAGTTGAATATGAACAATCCGAAATTGTGGAAATAATGCGAAACTACGGTGTGACAAAAAAGTTAAGGGAGTGAAATTTTCCGTTGTGAAAAGCAGGATCGATTTTAATGACTATGTAGAGTGTCTCGAAAAGTGAAAAAGAAGTATCAGTTACTCAGCATTTAATTAAAGCTGAAAAACATAAAGTGTTTTCTATAAGTCAGGAGAAGATTGCTTTATCTCCCAACGATGATAAGCGGTATTTGATACCTGGAACTTTTGCAACGCTTCTTTGGAGACATTATGCAATCTCTAATATAATGGAGACAGATTAGTGATTGTTGGTTAAATATATTTACATTTAGATATAGTTACAATATATTCATTTCACATTTATTTATTAGTCTATAAGTCAGGAGAAGATTGCTTTATCTCCCAACGATGATAAGCGGTACTTAATACCTGGAACTTTTGCAACGCTTCCGTGGGGACATTATGCAATCTCTAATATAATGGAGACAGATTAGTGATTGTTGGTTAAATATATTTACATTTAGATATAGTTACAATATATTCATTTCACATTTATTTATTAGAATCTAATATTATATCATAGGGATTTATGTATCCCGAATAGTTTGAATATAAGCATATTCAACATTTAGTTAAGTTTAGTTCAGTTCAAGTTTAGTTAAAACATGTTTTCATAATTATTTTTTTATCGATTGCTAGTGGTTTGTAGGCCTCCTGGGGACGCTTTCCACTCTATTGAAAAAAAAAAGCAACGTGCGATAAGTTCTACCTCTTGGGTGGTTGGGAAACGAACTAGATATCCATAAAAAACTTCTTGCTTATATATGTTTGATTGAATAAATATTTAAAAAGACTGCGAAAATGAAATGCGTCTATCATTATAACTTTTACATGACTGTCTGTCTGTATGTTTCCCATGGAAATAATTAGTATATATATATATATATATATATATATATATATATATATATATATATATATATATATATATATATATATATATATATATATATATATAAATATATATATATAAACGCTTTAACGTATGAAGTTTGTGAAAAATCTCAACCATCTGCCTGTAAAGAAAAATAGTGTAGATCGTCAATGAAGATATTCATGTAATCATTATTATTCACATTTCATTCCTCATCCGACCATCATAGTTTGAACACGTGTCTGAATGTTGAAGCATGTGTTTGAACACGTGTCTGAATATTGAAGCAAGTGTTTGAACACGTGTCTGAATGTTGAAGCATGTGTTTGAACACGTGTCTGAATATTGAAGCATGTGTTTGAACACGTGTCTGAATGTTGAAGCATGTGTTTGAACACGTGTCTGAATGTTGACACATGTGTTTGAACACGTGTCTGAATATTGAAGCATGTGTTTGAACACGTGTCTGAATATTGAAGTACGTGTCTGAATGTTGAAGCATGTGTCTGAACACGTGTCTGAATATTGAAGCATGTGTTTGAACACGTGTCTGAATGTTGAAGCATGTGTTTGAACTTGTGTCTGAATATTGAAGCATGTGTTTGAACACGTGTCTGAATATTTAAGCACGTGTCTGAATGTTGAAGCATGTGTCTGAATATTGAAGCACGTGTTCAGAATTACTATTTTCAACTTTCAAACTAATTGTGTGACACAAAAATCACATTCTTTCGATTGAATATTGAAGCACGTGTTCAGAATTAATATTTTCAACTTTCAAACTAATTGTGTGACACAAAAATCACATTCTTTCGATTTAAACTTATTATGGATGAGGTTAGGCTCACCTTTACCTATAATCAAGATGAAACAGGTGACATTAGGCTAGACCCACGTGACAAACCTAGGGTGCACCGGAGCTATATCTACTACATTAAAGACGATTGTTATCATGTTCACCATAACTCAGCGGTTAAGGCGTCGATTTTGGAATTTATTTTCCGAGTTCGAATCTGGTGTAGGACAAAATTCATTTTTCAGTAGAGTTGACTCAGATTATATATAATACATTAAAATCACTCATTCTCAAGTCCTCCATAGCTGAGCGGTTAAACCGTTGACTTTAGAATTTATTTCTCGGGTTCGAATCTGGTTTAGTACAAAATTCATTCCAGTAGAAGTGACTCAGGTTATATACTACATTTAAATTGATTAATTCAAGTCCTCCATAGCTGGACGGTTAAGTCACCTAACTTTGGAATTAATTTCTCGGGTTCGAATCCGGTGTAGGATAAAAAAATATGCATTTCAGTAGAATGCGAGTACACAGATGACTAGTTCACAGACTGCAGATTGGAAAAAACATAGATTTGCCAGACTATAGTTGGGGGAATAATAGATTACGAAACCATAGCCTACCTGTCCATCGATTGTTGAACCATAGAGCATAGTCGGGTGCACCATAGATTACCAAACCATAGACCATTGATTGGTGAACCATATACTTCTATGACTGCGCATGTGCGATTGTGGATGACTTTGGAATGGACCGTTTTCACACAATTTGAACCTCAGATTTCCTTATGGAGATTTACATGCAAAAAAGGTCGATTTTGAGACCGAACTGTCCTAGCACCTCTACTCGTCTCTGTTAAATATCAAATTATAGAGTCCTGTGGTACCCTTGAACGGAGTACCCTTGATAATCATATTACTCTCACTATCAATTTCTATAGGTTGATTACCCATGAACCATTTGTCTAAAGTTGAATTATATTGCAAGCCCATTCTATCATCGTATTTCTTGACATCATCATCCAATAGGAATCCTTCCAAGTAATAACGCGCTAATGTGGGGTATTGTTGCAGAAACTCCTCTGTAGCCTCTGCATTATCTTTCTTATGTTTTTTGAATTGTTCACGAATCTGATCGATCGTAGGTTCGGGGCTGAACACATCTTCCTCAGTATCTTGCGGGTTATATACGAACTCTTCCTCTCCAGTTACAATATTTGGGATTGGTATGTTCTCCATTTGTGTTGCTGTAGAAACAATACTTTTAGGTTTAACCAACGAATTTTGTTTGATTATCTCAGCATTTTTCGCAATTTCCTCCAGAGGTTTAGATACATTTTCGAACATATTATCTAGAATCTCATCGTTTTCAGCTTTACTCAATTTCACAACCATATATTTCTTCCTCACAACGTTTGCTAACTCCCAAATTTTTTTCTTCAATTGCGTTTTTTTTTAGCATGTTACTCACACCCACGTCCATGCTTAGCGGGTTGTCTATTTCAAATGGAGGTATATATACATGTTAGATGTATATATAACTATCAAACCCTTTGCAATAACACCCTTGTTCATATCACAGTCTTTGTTTATCATAAGGAATCCATATTTATCTTTCCAACATACGCTACATATCTCTTTGAATTTCTCGAGTGACATGTCGGTACTTACATGATCGGTGAAAATATGTTTAAAATTGGGTTCATCCTGTTTGAAAATAAAGAAGCAATTGGTATTGTCGCGCAATCCATGTTTTGGACATTTAGCAAAAGACTGGCAAAGATAGGAACTATCAATTGAGTTGTGTCTCCCTCTTGAAAAATAAGCACGAATTTTCTCCTGTTTCTCAAACATCACGTCATCGAATATTATTATCGAATTAGGCCTCGCTCCTGTGGGGTCTATGACCTCATCACTTTCGGTACAAGGAAAATATCCAAGCCCCTCAATTTTCTTCAATGTCTTCTTCAGTAACTGGTATTTTGGTTGGTGTAAAGACTTTGAATATATGTACACGTTTTCAAATTTCAGACCGTTTGAATCTAGCAATAGAGATAACATCACATTTGTTTTCCCACAATTACTTGGACCACAGATTATTGTTCGTAAAGTATTTGGCAGCGGAGAGCTGTGACGTTGTGATTGTTCAATATTTTCAATGCTTGGTCCTAAATTCATGATATTCAACGAGTTTTTCTGCTTAACAATCTTCATGTTGCCTAGAGGAGCATCGAAAACATACTGAAACATATGTTAATAAGCATTTGTTCATATACTAGTTGATGATGTTATATTGTGTATGTCCGATCACGCGGTTAGGTAATTCTACGCTTCTGTCGAAATCAGGTATCAAATAAGTGTTAAATAGGTATGAATGTTGAAGCACGTGCTTAACAAGTGTCTGAGTATTGAAGCATGTGTCTGAACACATGTCTGAGTAGAGCACGTGTCTGAATGTTGGAGCACGTGCTTAACACGTGTCTGATTATTGAAGCATGTTTCTGAACACGTGACTGAACACGTTTCTTAATGTTGGAGCACGTGTTGGAGTGTTGAATCACGAGATAAAACATGTGCAGTCTGCACCTTTATGCTGTGACGTCACACGTCTGCCCTGTGATAGCAGCCTGTCATCTTTTATTCGCACGAGTCGGACGAGCCAAATTGGTGGCGCCACCTACACGAAGCAGTCTGTACCTTCAACGACCAATCCTATGACAGCTGTCCTTTGGTGGCGACACCTCCACGAAGCAGTCTGTACCTTTGGTCTGCCATGACAGCTGTCCTGTGATGTGCTTTTTATAAGCACCCTGTATACTCTTTACAAACAACCAATCCTATGACAGCTGTCGCGTGGTGGGGACACCTACACGAAGCAGCCTGTACCGTTAGCCTACCATGACAGCTTCCACATGGTGGTTACACCTCCACGAAACAGCGTGTACCTTTAGCCCGCCATGACAGCTGTCACGTGGTGGTGACACCTACACGGAGCAGTCTGTACCTTTAGCCCGTCATGACAGCTGTCACGTGGTGGTGACACCTACACGAAGCAGCCTGTACCTTTAGCCTATCATGAAAGCTGTCACGTGGTGGTGACACCTCCACGAAACAGCCTGTACCTTCGGTCCACCATGACAGCTGTCACGTGGTGGTGACACCTATACGAAGCAGTCTGTACCTTTTAGCTTGCCATGACAGCTGTCACATGGTGGCGACATTTTCACGAAGTAGTCTGTACCTTTTGGTCTACCATAACAGCTGTCATGTGGTGGGGCGACATCTTGACGAAGTAGTCTGTACCTTCGGTCTGCCATGATAGCTGTCATGTAATGGCGACATCTTCACGGAGTAGCCTGTACCTTAGGTCCACCATGACAGCTGTCACTTGGTGACAACATCTGCACGAAGCAATCTGTAGCTTAGGTCCGCCATGATAGCTGTCACTTGGTGGCGACATCTGCAGGAAGCAATCTGTACCTTAGGTCCGCCATGACAGCTGTCACTTGGTGGCGACATCTGCACGAAGCAATCTGTACCTTAGGTCTGCCATGACAGCTGTCACTTGGTGGCGACATCTGCACGAAGCTATCTGTACCTTAGGTCCGCTTAATGCTCTATGGTTTTGACTTGAGGTTAGCTCTATAACCTTCAGCTCTATGGTATGCACATATACAGCTAGACCGGAAGTGGAGACCGGATATCCTGGTCCCGGAGTAGTCCAGTTCATCTACTGAGGTCACGAGGTTTCGACGACTATCACGTGAACTGCTATGGTGGTTGTGACGTGTATCACATGATCTCTCACGTGGTGAGATATCATGGCGTTTGTCACAAGTTCCTCCGCCGAGGATATCACATCCTCCTCCAACGAGGTGTCTGTCACTTGGGTCTTCAGCGAGGTGTCATGGCGGCTATCACATGCCGTAGTCATAGAAACCATAGAGCTATAGGTTACAGAGCTAACCTAAGTCACAACCATAGAAACCATGAAGCTATAGGTTATAGAGCTAACCTGAGTCGCAACCATAGAGCACCATGGTGGCTGAGAGAGGTGTCATGGGGTCTGTCACGTGGGACTTCGAAGAGGTGGTATGGTGTCCACCACGTGAACTGTCATGACGGATCTGTCATAGCGTGTGTGTCATGGCTTACGTGAACGGTCATGGCGGTTTTGTCATTCACAGCTGTCACTTGCAGAATGTTAATTTCAATATTTTTGATAGGGGAAAAATTAATATGATGCATGGAAATTGAGGGAAAACATCTAACCATAGCTTTATGAGTGAAATACATAATGATTTTGACGAATAAGTGGTGTTTTATTGAATTTAAGATCCGGCGATCATAGTTTACGAACGATGACGACGTCACTGCTTCAAACCGATGACATTTACTGATTCAATCTGGCGACCATAGTTCACGTACGATGATGACGTCACTGCTCCAAACCTGTGGCAGTAACTGATTCAATCCGGCGACCATAGTTTACTAACGATGATGACGCCACCGGCGGCGGTCACTGTTCCAATCCGGCGATCATCGTTTACGAACTATGATGGTCAGATGAGGAATAAAATGCGAGTAATAATATTAATGATGATATCTACTCATTACGCTGATTTGAATTTTTACGTAGATAAAATTAAAGTTATAAGACTGTTGAATACATTAGGTGTAAAAAAAAATAGGTAGTACATTCATGCACATGTTTTGCCTCGTGATTCATTATTCAGACACGTGCTTCAACATTCAGACACGTGTTCAGCACGTGCTACAACATTCAGACACGTGTTCAGCACGTGCTCCAATATTCCGACACGTAATTTAAGATACATGCTCCGACATTCAGACACGTGTTTAGCAAGTGATTCACTATTCAGACACATGCATCAACATTCAGACATGTGCTCCAAAACTCAAACAAGTGTTCCAACATTTCTTGATATGTTTTTCAATATTCAGACACATTTAACACGTATTTGATACTTGCTTTTGACAGTCACATGGTAGAAGTGCGCAACCGCGTTATCTGACATACACAATATAACATTATCAACTGGTATATGAACAAATGCTCAATAACATATGTTTCAGTATGGTTTCGATGTGCTCACCACGTGCTTCAACATTCAGACACGTGTTCAGCATGTGCATCAATATTCCGACATGTGTTTCAAGACACATGCTCCGACATTCTATTCAGACACGTGCTCCAACATTCAGACACGTATTTCAACATTCAGACACATTTAACACGTATTTGATACTTGCTTTTGACAAATTCATATGGTAGAAGTGCGCAACCACGTGATCAGACATACACAATATAACATCATCAACTAGTATATAAACAAATGCTTATTAACATATGTTTCAGTATAATTCCGATTCGCCTTCAGGTATAATGAAGAAACTCGTTGAATATTATGAATTCAGGGTCAAGCATTGATATTGTTAAACAACCACAACGTCACAGTTCTTTGCTGCCAAATACTCTACGAACCATAATCTGTGGTCCGAGTAATTGTTGGAGAACAAATGTGATGTTATCTCTATTGTTAGATGCAAACGGCCTGAAATTAGAAAACGTGTACATATATTCAGAGTCTTTACACCAACCAAAATATCAGTTACTGAAAGAAACATTGAATAAAATTGCTGGGCTTGTATATTTTCCATATACTGAAAGTGATGACGTCTTTGACCCCACAGAAGCGAGGCCTAATTCGGTAATTATATTTGATGATGTAATGGATGAGAAACAGGAGAAAATTCGTGCTCATTATCCAAGAGGGAGACACAACTCATTTGATAGTTTCTATCTTTGTCAGTCTTTTGCTAAATGTCCAAAACATGGATTGCGCGAGAATGCCAACTGCTTGATTATTTTCAAACAGGATGAACTCAATTTGAAACATATATTCACCGATCTTATAAGTACCGACATGTCACTCGAGGAACTTGAAGAGATATGTAGCGTATGTTGGAAGGATAAATATGGACTCCTTATGATAAACAAAGATTGTGATATGAACAAAGGGCGTTATCGCAAAAGTTTTGATAGTTATATATACATCTAACATGTATATATATATACACTTTCATTTGAAATAGACAAACCACCCAGCATGAACGTGGATGTGCCTAACCAAGTTGAAAGCAGAACAACAATTGCAGAAAAAATTTGGAAGTTAGCAAACGTTGTGAGGAAAAAACATATGGCTGTGAAATTGGGTGAAGCTGAAAATGATGAGATTCTAGATAATATGTTCAAGAATGTATCTAAGCCTCTAGAGGAAATTGCGAGAAATGCTGAAATAATCAAACGAAATTCTTTGATTAAACCTAAAAGTATTGTTTCTACAGCAACACAGATGAAGAACATACCTATCCCAAATATTGTAACTGAAAGAGAAGAATTCTTGCTTGATCCCCCAGATACTGAAGAGGATGTGCTTACTCCCGAACTTACTATCGATCAGATTCGTGAAGATTTCAGAAAACTTGAGAAAGGTAATTCAGCGGCTACAAAGGAGTTTCTGCAACAATACCACACATTAGTACGTTATTACTTGGAAGGATTTCTATTGGATGATGATCTTGAGAAATACGATGATAGAATGGGTTTCCAATATAATACAACTTCAGACAAATGGTTCATGGGTAATCAACCTATAGAAATTAATGGTGAGAGTAATATAATTATTAAGGGTACTTCGTTCATGGGTACAACAGGACTATATAATTTGATATTTTACAAAGATGTTCTACCTGATACTTACACTGTGGAAGATGGGAAAAATTACAGTCAAATGATGAAAATGACTAGTGCCCATAGACGTAATAACGATCCAGCTGATCGATTAAGAAACACTGTAAAATACAAACATGTACTGAAGTCTTTGATTAATTCCATGAAAAGACCAAGGTCCAAAATATACACTGGAAATGCATATATCAAAAATTGTGTGCTTGAATATAACGAGAAACCTATCGAATATGTTTATTGAGATGACGTTAACGAAATTGTCGATAGACTGAGACTTCTTGTTGCATCCGCGTATGCTGGTAACAATAACCATCACAACGAGATAATCCCTATAATAGGAGAATTGATGAATGCTAATGTAATTGAGCAAAAACCATACATAAAGACAAATTCATCACAGTTATAAAGATGACCTCAATGGATAAGTTTGGTCGAGCCTCCTCTTCCATATGGAAATATGATACAAATATATTTAGTAATAATTTCAAACAAGTTCACGAACAGGGATCATTCCTTACGAGCGATGAAAGTTATGATATGGAAAATCGTAGACTGTGCAACGTAAAATCGCCGAATGATAATGAAGATGGTAGGTATGGCGTCGCCTTGGGCGGACAGCGAGCCTTATCAGATGTCGGTAAGTATTGTCGCTGTATTACCGGCGGGGCAGGTGCCTGGGGTTTGGTGTCGCTTCTACCCACTAGTTGGCTGGGGTTTGATGTCGCTTCTGCCCGTAAGGTGGCTAGGGTTTGCTGTCGCCTCTTTCCGCTAGGTGGCTAGGATGTGGTGTCGCGTCTGCCTGCTAGGGTTTGGTGTCGCTTTTGCCCGCTAGGTGGCTAGGGTTTGGTGTCTCTTCTGTCCGCTAGGTGACTAGTGTTTGGTGACGCTTCACCTCTATTCGATAGGGGCCTATGGTTGGTGTCGTTTCTACCCGGGGTTTGATGTCGGTAGTCAATGGTTCTTCCAACTATGGGTTCTTGATCTCTCCCAAATATGGTATGGAGGCAATCTATGGTTTTGGTATACAGGCCTCTCACGGGGTCTTCAACGAGATGTCTGTCACGTGGGTCTTCAACGAGGTGTCACGAGGGGGACGCGCCATCTATGAATGAACTATCATAGTTTTCCAGAGTCGTGACGGCACATGCCACAGGTGTTTTTCATCAACTTAAGCATCATCATCAGAGTGAAGGGGTCTACACCGGAAGTGGTTATTTTATTGGATATTAAGGATATTCAGGATGAGCTGAACAAGATTTTCATCGACTCAAGCATCATCATCAGGGTTAAACCGGAAGTGGGTTTTACAGTCGACACATTGTCATACCGGAAGTGAAACCGGAAGTGGTTATTTCATTGCTTATTCTGAATCTTAGTGATGTGCTGAATAAGAATATACTATTTATTTTAATAGAGCATTCTCCATTACTTACAAATCAATTTGCATATTTCAGTAGAGTCGAATTACATAGGCAAAGTTAAGAGGTCAAACTTCAAGCACATCTATATATAAAAACTGGTGAACAGAACTCGCAAGCCGGTCACCTGTTCACGTTACGTCAGCTAAAAGGGACTCACTCGCCAGACCAGCATCGAGATTGACCTGCCGTTATTTATTCTCCGAAACAACCCGGAGCCGTTACCGTTGTGCAAATTCGAGAGATAGAAAGTGAGTATTAATTGCCGTATAAAATCCATTCAAGTTATTGAATTAACATTCCAGTATATAAGTCCAATTCCAAATTCAAACTTTGTTAATAAATTCAATAGTCTACAAAACAATCCTGGTAGCTTGGACGATTACGATTCAGCTCCTGCGAATTGTTTTCTAGAGGCTAAGTTGGGATATTGCCCGAGACCGATTTGTAGAATTGTGAATAAATTCACAGCCGAAACCGCCTGAAAAATCAATCCTGGTAGCTTGGACGAATGCGATTCAGCTCCTGCGAATCGATTTCTAGAGGCTAAGCTAGGATATTTCCCGAGACCGATTTGTAGAATTGTGAATAAATTCGCAGTCGAAACCGCTCGAAAAAGCAATCCTGGTAGCTTGGACGATTACGATTCAGCTCCTGCGAATTGATTTCAGGGGCTACGTTGTGATACTTTCCGAGACCGACGTGTGGAATTATTAATTCAGTCATAGTCGAAGATCACTGACAGATCAACCTGGTCCGAAATGCCCCGCTCCGTGAGAAATTGCGTCTGAAATACAGGTCAGAGTGAACATACGATCCACGCTCCGTCGAAGTTAAAGATGTACTAAATATTTAGATTTTCGCGGTTCATTTCTAGACCTAGCGACAAAAACTTGTCTATCATCTCACGCAGATGGTGGAGACTCCCGGCACTAACCGACAATAGCAAAAAATCTAATAAGCGAGTTATTTTATGCACGGGAAACGAACGCATGAAACGGCCTGTTCTGAGCAACATCTTGTAAATATATTGTACATAGCTAGTGTAAATATACCAAATGTAAATAGGGATGATCAATAAACTTAGTGGAACAAGAAATATCTGTTTTATTAGGCAATACACACGGAAGAGAAATAGCAATTTTGAAACCTATATAAAAAGGGAACCTGGACCCTCAAGAAACCTGAGCAGGTCAGTAACTGTCATAAGAGGACAGTAAGTGACAATCTCCCTCACTTGTAATTAACCATTAAAGCGAAAGAAAGTTTCAAAATGGCGCTCGAGATTTAAAGTAACGGAAACTAGATAGAAATTGCTCTCTTTGATTGCCAAATAAAGTGTCATTAGTAGAGGAGGATATTACAGGGGTCGGTAGCAGAGTATCGTGGGTATATAGCAAACGAAAAGACGAATTGGAAGTGGAACTTGCCAAGTTGGGATAAGAAACAAAACGTACTGTGGACGAATTGGGAGAACGGTTAATCGAATTCTCACGAAGTGAAACACCTGGGGGAAAATTCAAAACGGAGAAAAATAATGACAGAGGTAAACTCATGGATCAGGTCCGTAAATGGAGTGTGCACTTCGAAGGGAGACGGGAAAGCCTGGAATTCTTATTATGGTTCCGAACTCAGGATAGCATATGGAATTGAAGAAGAAGATTGTCTGCAGATATTGCCCGAATTATTGAAAGGCCAAGCCTTACTGTGGTATAGAAACAATAATATACAGTGGAAAACTTGGTCGGATTTTATAACAGATTTTGAGTTATATTTCATTCCAAATAACTATCGACAGGATATCTTAGATTCAATCGTGAAAAGGGTGCGAAGCCCTCAGGAAAGACACGAAGGAGTTTATAATTGCTTTGCAGACTCTGTGCAGAAGGAGTCAAGTTATAAGCAAAGGAGAGAAATTGAACAGAATTTGTAGAATCCTGCGGCCAGAAATTCAACGTTACGTTAGGCCTAGGGATTTCTCTTCTCTGTCGGACCCAATCCAACTCTGCGAAGAGTATGAAAATTAACGAAAGGAATTAGGGGATCATCGGAGAAAATGTAGTATCGAACCAAAAGAAACTGTAAACAACATACAATCGAATAGAGCATTGCCACGGAGTATAGATCGGCAAGAAGTATGTTGGAGATGCGGTGAAAAGGGACACCGGCGTTTCATTTGTAAAGACACTTTTAAACGATTCTGCTCACGATGTGGCAGACAGGGTGTTCTGACTCGCGAATGCCAATGCAGAAATACGAAACCGGGAAACAAGCGGACGTCCAGCGGACAAGCAGGAGCCGCTGGAATGTCATAGAGAATGTACCTGTGATAAAGGATGTATCCTTTACAACCGAGGGCACAGTGGACCCGAAGATGCATTTTAAGGTTGAAATAGGAAGGCAAGTGTTCTCAGCACTAGTGGACATAGGATCAGTTAGGTCCCATATTAATGAGGAGGTGGCCGATCATTGTTCGAGATGGAATGTTCCACAACAGGAGGTCAAACAAAGGCCGTGTTCAGCGAATGGGGCCACAGTACCAATTAATCGAGTGTTTTATATCAAATGTACTGTGGGTAACCAAGACAGGGAAGGACCTTTTTCTGGTCTTACCGGGAATGATGTCTCAGATTATTCAAGTGATGGATTTAGTATATAAATGGCAGATAATCATCGACCTGCGAGAGCCCGATATGCCCAGGAACGCGGTTGAGACCCAAACGGAAATAATAGGTAGTATTTCTAAATTGGAGACTGGTCAGGAAGAGAGACTAAAAGCATTCCTGAAACACGAGCTAGTGAAATTTATAGGCGTGGAAGGATGTACGCCGCTGATTAAACACCAAATCAAGCTGAAGGATCTCATCCCTATAAAACAGCGGTATAGACCACAGAACCCCGTAATGCAGGAAATCGTGGACAAGGAGCTAAATAAAATGTTGAGAGAGGGAGTAATTGAGCCATCGAACAGTCCATGGAGTTCACCAATAGTGCTTGTTGAAAAGAAAGAGGGTAAGCATCGGATCTGTATAGACTTCAGGAAAGTTAACGCCCAGTCAGAAAAGGACGCATATCCGTTACCGTTGCTGAAAGAAGCAAAGTATGTATCTACCCTGGATTTAAAACAAGGCTATTGGCAGATTCCTCTCACTCCCGAAAGTAAACCTGTCACTGCCTTCAATGTCCCCGGCCGAGGACTATATCAATTTACAGTGATGCCTTTCGGATTATATTCAGCACTAGCCACATTTCAACGCCTACTCGATAGGGTAATAGGACCGTACATGGAGTCAAATGCGTATCCATATATCGTGAATATAATTGTGGCTAGCAAAACCTTTCAGGAACATTTGGCCCACTTAAAGGAAGTGCTGAGAAGATTGAGGATGGCCAATCTGCAAATTAACGCAGGAAAATGCCACTTTTGTAAGCCGGAACTACGGTATCTAGGGCATGTAGTGGGGAAGGGAGGGATGAAAACAGACCCAGAGAAGGTAGAAGCTATCGTGAAAATGAATCCTCAAACGAATGTACACAGCTTGAGGAGATTTTTGGGAGTCGCGTCTTGGTACCGCAGGTTCATTCCTGAATTTTCAAAGACGGTGGGTCCCTCAACGAAACTGTTAAAACTGGTAACTCGATTTGAAAAACACATCCCAGAGGCTGGCCAGATGGGTCATAGAAGTGCATCAATATGACCTCGAGATTGTGTATCGGAAGGGTGTATTAAACAGAGTAGCAGATACTCTGTCCCGAGTCCCATTGCCGGATCACGAAGAAGAAGAAGAGATTGCCCTTATCGAGCCAGTTATACCGGACCCCTGGTGGGAAAACCCGAACTTTTTCCGGATTATCGAGTGGAAAACGGTAATCTATACAGACACTTTCACGAGGCCAATGATTACACGGAAATAGCCTCTCCCGAACCATGGAAGTTATGTGTTCTAAAGAATGCCCGAACACGGGTTCTGTACGAATGTCACGATGAGAATACGGCAGGACACTTAGGGATTAATAAAACAATCGCAAGGGTGACTCAGAGATACTACTGGCCTGATATGTTCAGGGAGATATCCCGCTATATGAGGAAATGGGAGCACTGCTTAAAATACAAAGCTTCGCAACAGGCACTTCCGTGATTCATGCAGCAAAGTAAAGTATCCAAACCATGAGAAATTGTGAGTGTGGATCTAGTAGGACCCCTACCTCGATCAAAGAAATCCAACAATTACTTAGTCGTGCTGCAGGACCGGCTGACCAAATGGACAGAATGTCAAGCAATTCGAACAGCGAACACGGAAACTGTCATGAGGGTGCTGAAAGATAGGGTGCTTATGAGATTCGGATGTCCCAGAGTATTATTTGGTGACAATGGAGCCCAGTTTGTCACTAATAAATTTCGAAATTTTTTGGAAGAGTTTGGACTCAAACACAAACTCGCCTCTCCCCATACTCCACAGGCCAATCCAGTAGAGAGAGTTAATAGAGTAGTAAAAACAATGATTGCGCAATATTGTGAGGGAGATCACCGTACATGGGACGCATATTTGCTGGAATTAATATTTGCCATCAATACGGCCCGACATGACTCAACTGGATTCACCCCCGCCTATTCAAACTACGGTCGAGAAGTGGACCACCAGGAGACTTTGTTCCGGGAAGTTCAGAGACCAGGTGTCGTAGATGATGATGGGAACCACGATCCTGATAGATATGAGGAACAGTTAGGAAAATTGAGAGACGCCGTCAATTCCGTCAAATTACAATTGAATAAAGCCTTCACTTTCCAGGGTCGACATTATAATCTGAGATGGCGCGATTGGGCACTTGAAGTAGGGGAGGAGGTCATGTGCAAAGAACACCCGCTATCCTTGGCAGCTCAAGGTTTCGCCGCTAAACTGGCCCCGAAGTTCGCAGGCCCGTTTAAAATAATGAAAATCGTTTCAACGGTAGTGGTCGAGCTGGAAAACGGAACTAGTTGTAAACCCGTTCGAGTCCATGTGAAGGAAGTAGATTAACTTCTCGCTCCCGGGCTCAGGATATCCGATCTCCACTTCCGGTCTAGCTGTCGATGTGCATCCGATGTGAGGTTGTCCTTATCAGTTTTGAAAGGATGCATGTGATAAGGTGTTAGATAAGGATATGTTGTTTGTGAAGAGTACACAGGTGCTTATAAAAAGTGTGTCACATGTACAGGGTCACGCGACTATCACGTGACAGCTGTCATGGTGGGCCAAAGGTACAGACTGCTTCGTGGAGGTGTCGCCACCACGTGACAGCTGTCATGGCGGGTCAAAGGTACAGGCTGCTTCGTGGAGGTGTCGCCACCACGTGACAGCTGTCACGGTGGGCCCAAGGTACAGACTGCTTCGTGGAGGTGTCGCCACCACATGACAGCTGTCATGGCGAATCAAAGGTACAGACTGCTTGGTGGAGGTGGTGCACCAACGTGACAGCTATCATGGGGGGCCCAAGGTACAGACTGCTTCGTGGAGGTGTCGTCACAACGTGACAGCTGTCATGGTGAACCCAAGGTACAGACTGCTTTGTGAAGGTGTCGCCACCACGTTACAGCTGTCATGGCGAATCAAAGGATCAGACTGCTTCGTGGGGGTGTCGCCACCACGTGACAGCTGTCATTGCAGGTCAAAGGTACAGACTGCTTCATGGAGCTGTCGACACAAACTGACAGCTGTCGTTGAAGGTACAGACTGCTTCGTGTAGGTGGCGCCACCGGTTCGGCTCGTTCGACTCGTGCGAATCCAAGATGACAGGCTGCTATCACAGGGCAGGCGTGTGACATCACAGAATGAGGGTACAAACAGCTTCGTGGAGGTGGTGCCACCAGTTCGACTCGTGCAACCCGTACGGTTTTGAAATCACATGATCTGTCACGCGGTGAGATATCATGACGTCTGTCACTTCGACGGGGTGTCTGTCATGTGAGGCTTCAATGAGGTGCCTGTCACGAGGTGTCATGGCGGCTATCACGTACCACAAAGCTGAAGGTTATAGAGCTGAACCAAGTCAAAACCATAGAGCATCATGGTGGCGGAAAGAGTTGTCATGGCGGCTGTCATGTGGGTCTCCAACGAGGTGTCAAGGCGTCTTTCACGTGAGGTCTTCATCGAGGTGTCATGTCGTGTCTTGGTGGATGTGATGTGGCGGATCTATGAAGCATCTGTCACATGAACTGTCATGGCGGATCTATGAATGTCAACCATAGCTTTATAGGTATCAAATGAAAAGTCTTGACATGCAGAATGTTAATTTCCATATTTTTGATGAGGTAAAATCAATAGGATGCATGCAAATCGGGTAGGGAGAACATCTTACTATAGCTTTATGTAGATCAAAATACATAATGATTTTGACGAGTGAGTGATATTTCATTGAATTGAAGATCTGGCGATCATAGTTTACGAACGATGATGACGTCACTGCTTCTAACCGATGACAGTAACTGATTCAATCCAGCGACCATAGTTTACGAACGATGATGACGTCACTGCTTCAAACCGATGACAGTAACTGATTCAATCTGGCGACCATAGTTTGCGAACGATGATGACGTCACTGCTTCGAACCGATGACAGTAACTGATTCAATCCGGCGACCATAGTTTACGAACGATGATGACGTCACTGCTTCGAACCGATGACAGTAACTGATTCAATCTGGCGACCATAGTTTACGAACGATGATGACGTCACCGTCGGCATTCATTGTTTCAATCCGGCGACCATAGCTCATGAACGATGATGAAGTCACCGGCGTGATTCAACACTCCGACACGTGCTTCAACATTCAGACACGTGTTCAGACAAGTGTTCAGACACGTGCTTCAATAATCAGACCCGTGTTAAGTGCGTGCTTCAACATTCAGACACGTGTTCAGACACGTGCTTCAATATTCAGACAAGTGTTAAGCACGTGCTTCAACATTCAGTTACGTGCTCTACTCAGACACGTGTTAAGCACGTGCTTCAACATTCAGACCTGTTTAACACGTATTTGATACTTGCTTTTGACAGAAGCGTAAAAGTGCTTAACCGCGTGATCGGACATACACAATATAACATCATCAACTAGTATATAAACAAATGCTTATTAACGTATGTTTCAGTACTATTCCGATGCTCCTCTAGGCATCATGAATATTGTTAAGCAAAAAGACTCGTTGAATATTATGAACTTAGGGTCGAGCATTGAGAATGTTGTGCAACCACAACGTCACAGCCCTTTGCTGCCAAATACTCTACGAACAATAACATCATCAACTGGTATATAAACAAATGCTTATTAACATACGTTTCAGTATAATTTCGATGCTCCTCTAGGCATCATGACGATTGTTGAGCAAAAAGACTCGTCGAATATTCTGAACTCAGGGTCAAGCATTGAGAATGTTGAGCAACCACAGCGTCACAGCTCTTTGCTGCCAAATACTCTACGAACAATAATCTGTGGTCCAAGTAATTTTGGGAAATCAAATGTGATGTTATCTCTATTGTTAGATGCAAACGGCCTGAAATTAGAAAACGTGTACATATATTCAGAGTCTTTACACCAACCAAAATATCAGTTACTGAAAGAAACATTGAAAAAAATTGCTGGGCTTGTATATTTTCCATATACTGAAAGTGATGACGTCTTAGACCCCACAGAAGCGAGGCCTAATTCGGTAATGATATTTGATGATGTAATGGATGAGAAACAGGAGAAAATTCGTGCTCATTCTTCAAGAGGGAGACACAACTCATTTGATAGTTTCTATCTTCGTCAGTCTTTTGCTAAATGTCCAAAACATGGATTGCGCGACAATGCCAATTGCTTGGTTATTTTCAAACAGGATGAACTCAATTTGAAACATATATTTACCGACCATATAAGTACCGACATGTCACTCGAGAAATTCGAAGAGATATGTAGCGCATGTTGGAAAGATAAATATGGATTCCTTATGATAAACAAAGACTGTGACATGAACGAAGGGTGTTATCGCAAAAGTTTTGATGGCAATATATACATCTAACACGTATACATACTTTCGTTTGAAATAGACAAACCACTCAGAATGGACGTCAATGTGCCTAACAAGTTAAAAGCAAAACAACAATCGAAGAAAAAATTTTTGGAGTTGGCAAACGTTGTGAGGAAAAAATATGCTGCTATGAAACTGGGTAGAGCTGAAAATGATGAGATTCTAGATAATATGTTCAGGAATGTATCTAAATCCCTAGAGGAAATTGCGGAAAATGCTGAAATAATCAAACAAAATTCGTTGATTTAACCTAAAAGTATTGTTTCTACAGCAACACAAATGGAGAACATACCAATCCCAAATATTGTAACTGAAGGAGAAGGATTCGTGCATATTCCCCCAGATACTAAAGAGGATGTGGTTACCCCCGAACCTACTATCGATCAGATTCGTGAGGAATTCAGAAAGCATAAGAAAGATAATGCAGCGGCTACAGAGGAGTTTCTGCAACAATACCCCATATTAACACCTTATTACTATTGGATAATGATGTCAAGAAATACGATGATAAAATGGGTCTGCAATATGATTCAACTTAAGACAAATGGTTCATGGGTAATCAACCTATAGAAATGGATAGTGAGAGTAATATAATTATTAAGGGTACTCCATTCAAGGGTACCACAGGACGGTATAATTTGATATTTTACAGAGTTGTTCTACCTGATACTTACACTGTGGAAGATGGGAAAAATTACAGTCAAATGATGGAAATGACGTGATAACGATCCAGCTGATCGAAAAAAAATATATAATAATAATTTCAAACAAGTTCACGGACAAGGATTATTCCTAACGAGCGATGGAAGTTATGATATGGAAAATCGTGGATTGTGCAACGTAAAATCGACGAATGATGATGGAGATGTTGCAAATAAAGTATATGTTGATAAATTGACACACAAACTGAATCTGAAAACGGAAACCAGTTTTAAAGATACCTTCAATGTTAGGGTTGATAATTTGATCAAAGATATCAACAATGATCTGGTTGAACATAAATTAACGAATGAGAAGGTTATTTTTAACATTGATAAACATCTGACGGACATTCAGAATAAATATAATGGAATGAAGGCCTATCCAAAATCAGAGTATGAAACAATCAGTGATAGTGTGAGGGAAAACAGAAATCAATCAAAAGAGATCAATAACACATTTAACGGTGTGGACATGCGTCTAAATGACAATACTAGTAGAGTGGAGGCGTTAGAACGACGGATGACATCTGTTGAACCTTCTAAAAAGAGACCCTCATCATCTACAACAACAAAGCTGGTCTCTGTGAAACGTATAACCCCAAATCCTGTGAATATACCCAAAAAATTAATCCTACACTAGATTTACTCATTGATAAGATGAGTAGAGAACAAGTTGTGCATGAGCTTCATAAGCCGAGTAGGAAAAATTTCAAACGGCGGAGAACAATCATAAAAGGTTTGGATGATTTGTGGCAAATGGATCCGGCTGAAATGGGTAATTACGCTCGTGAAAATAGAGGATTCAAATACATTTTGGTTATGATAGATTGTTTCTCGAAATTTCTGTGGACCGTTGAAAACGAAATCTGCCGAAGAGGTTCGGAGAGCTGTCAGTTTTATATTGTTAGAAGGACAACGTAAGCCTAGGAATCTGCAAAGCAGTCAGGGAAAAGAATTCTTCAATAAACACTTTAACGATCTAATGAAGAAACATAATATCAATCATTATAATACGTATAGTGTGAAAAAAGCAGCCATTGCTGAACGTGTCATTCGAACGTTAAGAGGAACGCTCTACAAACAATTCAGTCCTAGCGGGAAATACAAATGGCTTGATATACTTGAAGAAACTAGAGAAAAATAAAATATACGTAAACATAGTACTATAAATATGGCTCCAATAGAAGTGACGAAACAGATTGAGAGCGAGATATTGAAGCGATCCTACTCACACATCAAATTAGCTCTGCCTCACAAATACAACGTTGGAGATGTGGTGCGGATAAGTAAGGCTGAACATATATTTGAAAAAGGATATACGCCCAATTGTTCGACAGAATTGTTTAAAATTATAAGAGTTCACATAGCTTCTGTTACATATATTTTGCAAGGTATGTTGGGGAAATTGATAAGTGGAGGATTCTACGAGGAGGAATTACAGAAAACAAAACAACCCGATGTGTATTTAGTCGAAAAAATATTACGGAAGAGGAAGGGCCAACAGTATGTGGAATAGTTGGGTCTAGATAATAATCACAACAGTTGGATCGATAATACGGATCTTGTTCAATGAACCCATCATTGACCATTTGGAGATTATTAGGAACAAACAAAGAGCTGGAATATCATTGACTCGAGGGTATGGATATTATAATAGAACAAAATTCCGTGACTGTGAGGGTGAATCAAAAGTGAAGATTATAATATTTGAAACATATATTGTTAAGATCATACTTAAATCTTTTGTATTGAGGAAATTTTGAAATTAATAAAAAATATTAATTTGAGATCTTTGGTCTTTCTCCCTCTCCTCGTTAAATAACGGTGCAATCTTTAATTCTCATCAGTCTGTATGGAAGCGTACGTAGGGGAAGGTGTTCTCAATACGCTTATAAACAAGCTCCCGTTTAAACTTCATATTCCTCGTTATCAATTCTAAGGTCCCGGTACAAAATTAGAAGAACGGTTGAGAAGAGGAGATCTAGGTATCAATCCACTCGATAAAGCTTGCCGCCAACACGATATTTCATATCTGCGAAACGCTGGTTTGAGAGGATGTCACGAGGCGGATGAAATATTATAGAACGCTGCTTGGCAACGTGTCAAATCTGAAGACACAAAATTTGGAAAGGATTGCCGCTTTCGGTGTGAATAAAATTATGAAGGCAAAGAGGAAATTGGGGATAAGTATGAGAAAGAAGATTGGGTTCATGAGTGCAATTGTCGATGGGGTGAGAAAAGTTATGAAGAATAAGTTTGACCCAACCAATCTGAAGAGAACATCTCAAACAGCGTTGAAAGTTGCATGAAAACAATTCAAAAAAGTAGGCGGTCGGAAAAATGTTCGATTACCAAGAGTTATTCCTATTCCAAAGACTGGAGGATTTCTACCATTTTTAATACCTCTGTTTGCCGGCTTGTCAGCTGATGGAGCATTGGCGGGAGGTGGTGCAGGCATCGCTGAGGCCGTCAACGACATCAAAGCAGCTCGGAAAACCTTGGAGGAAACTAAAAGACATAATAAAACAATGAAAGCTATAGCTTTGGGGAAACAAGGATCTGGTTTATATTTGAAAAAGTATCGCAAATGTCTTGGTCTATATTTAAATGAACATCGAAAAAACTGCTCGTAAACCTACACAGAAGACCTCTAACTGATCTCAATCTACGAAAACTAGCAAAAGCTCTGAAAATTCCCCATTTTAGAGGAGTATTTATGTGTGATGAACTGCCATCCAACGGACCATGGAATAGTTAATTGAGATAGCTCGGACAATAAAGGCACTCACTGGGTTGGGCTCAATGAAGTCGGTGATACAGTTTTGTATTATGATAGTTTTGGCAATTTACGGCCCCCTCACGAACTATTGGATTATTTCAAAAAGTGTAAGATATTATTCAATCACGACCATTTTCAACAATATAACACTTATAATGATGGCCAGTTATGTTTGGAATTCCTCTCTAACTCTTCAGTTGTGGTCGACTAACCCTGCATCTATTAGTATATAGATAGATTGTTGATAAAGTTTTCATCAATCATGTCTCAGACGTTCACTATCACGATTAAGAGCTCCCGCTTATCTGTAGACCTTCACCCTCCTATGGAACTAGATCCTCATTCATATTATCCTATCGCACTCGTTGGTTTGCATACGTACAATAGCATTTCGAACATTGAAGAAGGTTTTGATAAATATTATTATGAAAGTGTGAAGGGTGAGGAAGAAGTAGTTACTATACCTACGGGGTCCTACGAGTTGACAGACATCGAGGATTCCATACAAAGTGCAGTTTGTGGGATAGGAGTGAAGAAAGAAGAACGTGACCAGAAATTATCGATGAAATCTAACAACAACACTCTACACACAGAGCTGAAGAGTGATTTTGGAGTGAATTTTATTCCTAAAGATAGTATAAGCAAACTGTTGGGATTCAGCAAAAAGAAATTGACGTCTCGTGAACTACATGTATCTGATCGACCTATAAACATAATCAAAGTTCGAACTATTAGAGTGGAGGGTGACTTAACCGCATGAGCATATTATAACAATAAATTGGCTAATACGATATATGAGTTGTCACCTCTTGTACCACCTGGGTTTTCCATTGATATAGAGCCGAAGAATCTTATTTATCTACCGATCATCAACAAGACGTCCTTTGATAACATCACACTGAATATTTTAGATCAGAATTGGAAACGGGTGAATTTCCGTGATGAAGAAATTATTATACGGTTGGAGTTGAAAAAGACCACAAGAGATTATGGCTCACAACAATAAATAATAATCCAATACTCACCAACATTCATTATATGAGAAGAATTCATCTGAGAAGGTTGTTGTTGCAGTAGACGTCACTTGAGAACATGGGTTTGGATTTCAGCAATAAGACATCCTCATATTGACCATCATTCATTATCTACAACGAGTTCAAGGGAGAAGGTTGCGTCTGCATCATTATCTTTGGAAAATATTCAACGTGCCAAACTTCAATGAAGACATCTTCCTAGACGAAACTCATAACTACTATCCACACACAACATCTTTAGGCAACAGCGAAGAAATTGAGATATTAATCAATCAACAAGATGTATTGGTAGATTTGGCCTCGTCTGCTCCATTCATCAAGGCAGAATTTCAGCCAGAAGCAAGTGGTGATGGTGAATGTAAACTAAGGAATAATTTCGAAGCGTTTCTCTTCGAATATATCAGTTATGAATTGAATGGAAAAGAGATAGACATAGTACGTGATCCTGGTATTGTCAGCACCATCAGAGCTTATCTAACATATGCCGAACATGAATCTATACCTCTAGCTATTTCTGGATGGTCATATAAGGATGCAATGAGTTCAGTCTACAATAATAAAATCAATTCATGGATACCGTTGAATTTTCTACTAGGCCTGTTCATTGACTATAACAAAGTTTTGAGTGGAAAACATCTGCTGCGCTTGATGAGGTCTCGAACCGATAACGATTGCCATACTAATAGCACAGCCACGAAAACGGCTAAAATGAATGTGAAGACGATAGCAATAAAAGTGCGACATGTGTTTCCAAATGGTCAAGTTAAATTCCAAATGTTGGGAAATTTGAGTGCTGAGTAGCCTATTTTGATTCAGTTCCGTAGTTGGGATCTGCATGGAAATCCGTTGATGAAGGAGAGCACTCGGGACAGTTGGGCTGTTAAAAACATCAATGAATTTGAAATGTCCCAGATAGGTGATTCTAGCTTTCCAAACTGATCGCAAAAATAATCCTGTTGAGCACAGTACATAACATAAACTTGCTAAATGTAGAATTATACTTGAATTCAGAGTATTATACATATGAAGCAATGAAATTGAATTCCATCGACCAGAAATACGTGGAAGCATACCAGATGTACTATGATTTCCAGAAATCATTTTCAAATAAAACGATATTGAAAAATCTTGTCTTCCGGATGGATTCCGCGTCACAATAGCTCGACTTGATGCCGACGTTTCGCTAACCATTACAGGTGGCATCTTCAGGGCAGGCTTGAGGCTTGAACTGAAACTGGTTCTACTGGTTTCTGTAGCCGTATTTATTGGAGGAAAAATCCTTCACGCTACATAGTTCACTGCCTTCATTCCGGTGGTTAACTTCGTTCCGGCACCTGAACCTGTCGTTGTGCGATCATGTGCGAAGTGGAATTTTCGAGGATGGGTTTCCAAATGTTGGGAAGGTAATACCCAGAGTCACGGTTCAGATTATTAGGATGTTTCAGAATTTCTATAGCTTCAAGGATTTTTCGCTGATAGAAGTTTGGGGCTCGGACTAGGATTTCAGTATCTTCAAAAAGGATTTGATGATTGGTGTCGAACTTGTGTTCCGCAGGTGCAGATCTACTAGTGTCACGGAGCCTTGTACAGCGCTCATGTTTTTTCACACGAGTAGTTACTGTACGACCCGTTTCACCAATGTAGACTCTACCGCAAGAACAGGGAATGCTATAAACACCTTCTTAGTGGAGAGAAGGAAGGGGATCTTTGACATGTTTGTAAAACTGAGATAATTTTAGGAGTGTGGAGAAACTGGTAGAAATATTATGTTTTTTGAGGAAATTCGATCTGTTATATTTTGAATATATGGAAGATAGGCCGTGGATAAAGCATGCGGGGGGGTTTCTGTCTCAGGTCGATTTGAAATTTTAGGTGAACTGTATTTCTTTATGGCTTTTTGAATGTTGTAATGGGAGAAACTGTTCGATAATAAGGCAGATGAAAGATGTTTTAATTCTTATTTCAAGGATTGAGGCTGAGATAGGTTGACAGCTCTGTGGACCAGAGAGTTTATGACAAATTGCTTTTGGGCGAGGTGGTGGTGGGGAAGACCATTGAGGTATATATCGGTATGGGTGGGTTTCCGATACACAGAATGTCTTAAAGTACCGTCAGTCTGTCGCCTAACCAATACATCCAGGAACGGGAGTGAACCTTGCGATTCGACTTCCATGGTGAGAAGGATATTGGGATGTGATGAATTTAAATGATTGAGGGAAGGAACAAGATTTTCGCGACCATGTTGCCAAATAACGAAAGTATCATCGACATATCTACACCAACATTTCGGCTTGAGAACAGATGAGTCAATGGCATCTTATCCAAAAGCTTCCATGAAGATATCAGCTATTATCGGGAAAAGTTTGAAACCCATGGCAGCTCCCGAGGACTGCTCGTAGAACTTGCCATCGTATAGAAAATATGTGGACGATAGACAAAAATCAATTAACGGTAACAAGTTCGTTGAAATGTTCTTGGCAGGTAACAATTGAGAAATTATGGGAAGGGTGTCTAGAATGGGAACATTGGTAAACAGTGATTCGACGTCGAAGCTAACGAGCAAATCGCATGGGTCAACTTTCAACGTTTGAAGTTTTTCAACGAAATGGAAGGAATTCAGGATAAAACTATTGGAATCAGCTACAAGGGGTTTGAGAACAGATGACAGATATCGAGAGAGCTTATAAGTAGGAGATCCGATAGTGCTGACAATTGGTCTTAGGGGAACTGAGGGCTTATGAATCTTAGGCAAACCGTATAAACGGGGACATTTTGAACAATGGGGGATAAGAAATTTCCTATCTGAATCAGGAAGGGAAGAATGAGGAATAATTTGTGAAATTGAACGTTCTATAGAGGAGGTGGGATCTTTTGGTAGGAGCTCATAGGAATTAGTTTGCAGATGTTGCAGGATTTTGTTATCATAATCTGAACGATTCATGACAACAGTGGAGTTTCCTTTATCAGCCCTCAAAATAGCCAAATCATGATTTTATTTGAGTGAATTGAGAGCTTGAATTAAAGGTTTAGGGCAATTTGATTTAGGAATCTTGGAATGACGAAGAATTTTAGCAGTTTCGAAACGAATTTCATCTGCTGCGAGATGGGGAACTTTATGTAGGGATGCTTCTACAGCAGAAATAATGGATGTCGTAGTAATTTTTCTAGGGGAGAAAACAAAATTAGGACCTTTGGATAGAACCGATTGTTCAGCTTCAGTGAGGGTATGTGAAGATGAATTAACCACAGTATTTACAAGAGGGGTTGGTCTTGAAGGTTGGTGCTGAGGGCGTTGGGAGGCAAGAGGTTTATTGAATTTTTGAATATGACGTTTGCAATTGAGGGTACGAATTTGATCGGCTTGATAATAGGTAATTCGATCGAGAACCAACCAATCGGATGCTGAAAGGGTATTTGAAAGTTCAAGGTGGAGGCCAAAGAGGGTTATATTGATGAAATCGATCTCGGGTCTAGTATACTTGATTCGTTCCCTCGCAGCAGATGAAATTCGTTTCAAAACTGCTAAAATTCTCCGTCATTCCAAGATTCCTAAATCAAATTGCCCTAAACCTCCAATTCGAGCTCTCAATTCATTCAAATCAAATCAGGATTCGGCTATTTTGAGGGCTGTTAAAGGAAACTCCGAATCGTTCAGATTATGATAACAGAATCCTACAACATCTGCAAACTAATTCCTATAAGCTCCTACCAAAAGATCCCACCCCCTCTATAGAACGTTCAATTTCACAAATTATTCGTCATTCTTCTCTTCCTGATTCAGATAAGAAATTTCTTATCCCCCATTGTTCAAATGTCCTCAATTATATCGTTTGCCTTAAATTCATAAGCCCTCAGTTCCCCTGAGACCAATTGCCAGCACTATCGGATCTCCTACTTATAAACTCTCTCGATATCTGTCATCTATTCTCAAACCCCTTGTAGGTGATTCCAATAGTTTTATCCTAAATTCCTTTCATTTCGTTGAAAAACTTCAAACGTTGAAAGTTGACCCATGCGATTTGCTCGTCAGCTTCGACGTCGAATCACTGTTCACCAATGTTCCCATTCCAGACACCCTGTCCATAATTTCTCATTTGTTACCTGCCAAAAACATTTCAACGGACTTGCTACCGTTGATTGATTTTTGTCTATCCTCCACATATTTTCTATACGATGGCAAGTTCTACGAGCAGTCCTCGGGAGCTGCCTTATGTTGCCCACTATCCCCGATCATAGCTAATATCTCCATAGAAGCTTTTGAACAAGATGCCATTGACTCATCTGTTCTCAAGCCGAAATGTTGGTTTATATATGTCGACGATACTTTCGTTATTTGGCAACATGATCGCGAAAAGCTTGTTCCCTTCCTCAATCATTTGAATTCATAACATCCCAATATTCTTTTAACCATGGGAGTCGAATCGCAAGGTTCACTCCCGTTCCTGGATGTATTGGTTTGTCGACAGACTGACGGTACTTTAGGACATTCTGTGTATCGGAAACCCACCCATACCGATAGATACCTCAATGGTATAACAGATCGGATTTCCAAAATCCTCAAAAAACATGATATTTCTACCCCTTTTTCCACACGTCCAAAATTATCTCAGTTTTAAAAACCTGTCGAAGATCCTCTTCCACCTCACCACTCAAGAGGGGTTTATAGCATTCCCCGTTCTTGCGGTAGAGTCTACATTGGTGAAACGGGTCGTACAGTAGCTACTCGTGTGAAAGAACATGAGCGCTGTACAAGGCTTCGTGACACTTGTAGATCTGCACTTGCGGAATACAAGTTTGACACAAATCATCAAATCCTTTTTGAAGATACTAAAATCCTAGTCCGAGCTCCAAACTTCTATCAGCGAAAAATCCTTGAAGCTATAGAAATTCTAAATCATCCTTATAATCTGAACCGTGACTCAGGATATTACCTTCCCAACATTTGGAAACCCATCCTCGAAAATTCCACTTCGCACATGATCGCACAACGACAGGGTCAGGTGCCGGAACGAAGTTAACCACCGGAATAATATCAGTGAACTATGTAGCGTGAAGGATTTTTCCTCCAATGAATACGGCTACAGAAACCAGTAGAACAAGTTCCAGTTCAAGCCTCAAGCCTGCCCTGAAGATGCCACCTTTGATGGTTGGCGAAACGTTGGCATCAAGTCGAGCTATTGTGACGCGGAATCCATCCGGAAGACAAGATTTTTCAAGATTAGCTGTCCGCGGAAGTCTACTATCCAAAATAAAATGATAAGCGAGCCGATGTTAGATTATATAGCATTCAAGAATAAAGCAATTTTTGTGATTGATTGTTCAAAACAAAACGATGCTATAAAGTCATCGACAGTTGACGTCAAACTAGAGATGGAAAGTTTCCTGAATTTCCTCAAAAACACCCGGGCTTATTGCATCATCATTAACGCCCGTATAATGGAGTATTCTCCGATTACAGGATCAGTTCGGAATTTGGTGTGAAGAACCAGGTGATGAATCATAATGTTATTATTTTAGTTCTGAATGATGTTCTATCAAAACGTATTTCTCCAAATAAATGTAATTATTAATATATTTGATATTTTATTTTTCAAACGGTAGGTGGTGATGTAAACATCCGACGATCATAGTTTGTAAACCATGGTAGCCGGTTGCTGGAAATGGAACAAATTGAAACAACTAGTGACGTTATCAGTCTGTTGTCAACGTTTGCAATGAGATCGAAACGGAGAAGTACCCCCACCCCCAGTATTCACGTTCACGTTCTCACGTATGTAAGAGAGAATCATTTCAGAAAATATTCAGTTATAGAAATGAACTACGTGAACTGTTTTCGTTAATGAAATTTATTATGATGAAATATTGTGAGTACGAGAAATTCTATGAACAACATTGTGTGGAACTGTTGAAAACAAAAAATAACAAATTGATACAATCAGTAGAAGAGTTGAGATATTTAGTGTTGGCCGTGAAAGAACAAGGCGATGAAGAATGTCAAAGAGCTGAGGAAAGTGAATGTCGTGCGAAAGAACAATCTCAACGCTTATCTCAACAAATTCAAATGAATGTTATCACCTTACGGAATAACATTGCACCAAATATTGTTCCACCTCCTATAAATTTCGGGAAGAGACGAAATTCAGGTAATTACTTTGTTTTTATAATAAAATTTATATAATATACTAGCTGACCCAGCGAACTCTGTTCCGCCTTAGAGGCAATAAATATAAAAAATTTGTGATTTTATCAAGTACAATTTTTTATTAAGAAATGAAAATAAAAAAAAAGTATTTTAATTATTCTTTATTATTCATGTATTTTGGTGCATAGGTTGCACTCTTCAGTTAATTACCTTGTGATACACGACATTTTTTGTTTTATTATCAGGCGCAAAAACAAACAACGCAGATGGTCTTCCGACCCTTGAACATGCTACATATAATTGACCATGGGCAAAACATGGATATTCCAGATTCAAACCACAAACTTGCAAGGATTGCCCTTGTGATTTGTTAATGGTCATGGCGAATGCAAGACGGATCGGAAATTGAAGTCTTTCAAACTCAAACGGCATATCGTTTGAGATCATCGGGATCCTCGGAATGATAACTTCCTCACCTTCGAATTTTCCTTTAAGTATCGTCGCGTAAATCACATTGTTGATCAATTCACTTATCACTAAACGCGTACCGTTACACAGTTTTGGTTGATTTATGTTTCGAAGCATGATTACTACGGAGCCAACCTTTAGGCGTAAATTGTGCGGTGGTAAGCCGGGCACATCCATGGAGTTTAAAAATTCAAGTGGATAGTTGGTGACTCCACCTTCATTTATTACACAGTCAATAGATTTGAATGAATGCATTGTTCCAATGATCTCATTCTGAATTATGTAGTTTAGGTCATCTTCATTTTTATTCTTAGCCGCTAAAATTGCTCGGTCACTCAACCATTCATTATTTTTGTAGTTAGTAATGATGTTTGGGAATACTCTGTTGATAAGTTCGTCTTTCGATGAGACAAAGTTACAGAAATTATGAGGAAATGGAATCAATCCGCTCGATTCGTCGACAGGTACTCGACCATCACCGATAGCCAGCAATTGTATAGAGAAATCTTCAGCAGATGTATCATTAAGCAATGCAACTCTCATGTTTGTTGTCAACTGAAGTTTCTCCACATAGCGCCATAGATTCGATGATTTGAGGCAAGCGTTTATTTCGTCGGCAGCCGTTGATCTTCGAATTACTGCCAGACAGTAAAATCATTGCTCCTTCAAAACATTGCGTAAATCTTTCATTGTTCGGTTGAGTGCTTCTAATGCACGTTTATGCGCCATTGTGCATTCGTCCCAGATGATGATTTTCGATGCTGATAAAACTTTGGCCATTGCTAAGTTTTTTGCAATATTACATGTTGATTCTTCAATAGTTTGAAGATTCAACGGCAATTTTAATGCTGAATGAGCCGTACGGCATCCTTCTAACAATGTTGCTGCTATTCCAGAAGAAGCAACTGCAACCGCAATGTTGGATCTCGCACGAACAGTGGCTAAAACAGTAGTTTTGTCAGTAGACATGAAGAATGTCTTACCAGTTCCAGCAGGGGCATCCAGGAAATATAAACCACCATTTCCATCATCAATTGCCTTCATTAATTTATCATAAACTTTCTTTTGTTGTTGATTCAACAGGGGTACATTCGTTTGAACTAATTCCTGATGATCATATTCACGTTCCCGTCCCAATTCTTGATTGAATGCGTCATTCATTTCACGATTTGGCGCTGGCATTCCTAACCTGTCTAATAAACTACCGCACATGAGGTAACACATGTCTTCGATCAAGAGTAAAGCCCGATTATGTATCTCCTCATTCATCTCAAGATCGTGATTTTTGGAACTGACACGAATTTGATGTAAAATATCTTCTGACATATAACCCTTGTATTTGTGCCACAGGTTAGATGGGTTCCATGGAAATCATGTCGAAATGATGATAGCAAATAATGTGCGTATCTGACTTGGAGAGGCAGATGTAATGGCTTCAACGATTGTCGCATCTCAATGGGTTATTACTAATATAATAATAATCAAATTTTCAACCATACTTTACCATAGACAAAATTACGGTTAGCTGTCATTTACGTTTTGTTATTCCAAGTCAGATGCGTTTTTGTTATACCACGTTTTATATTGACTTGTATTCTCTTTGACGTTTTATGTCATGTCACACGAGAGTGCGATCAAACGTGATAAAAAGTATCCTGTGTCCGTCTCCAGGTTCTAAGCTACCTCTCCACCAATTTTCAGCCAAATCGGTACAGCCGTTCTTGAGCTATAAATAGTGTAACTAACACGACTTTCTTTTATATATATAGATTTTTTTTTCTCCAATTTTGGATTATATCGAACATCGAATGATATGAGACCAGAATGGTACCTATGCGCCGACAGGAGGATGGTTGGTGTGATGCCGACAGGAAATCACAGAATCGAGGAATGCGATTAATACGTAAATGGTCTAACATATCTCATGCTATCGATATTGGTAACGAAGTGAAACAGAATTTCCGTCGCGATTTGAAATGGTATGCAAGAGGAAATCTTATTCGTGCCACAGAAGAAGAGGGGGGTGAACAATTGATTAGTGATATCAACGTCGATTCATTGATAGAACGCGTTATCAATCACAAAAATAAAGCTTATGAACTAGCAAATGATAATGTCAATATACTGTTATAAAAATATTAAGTTCTCCTATTATTTCAAGAATAAAACCGAGGTAACTATGAAATGCGCTTGCGTTAATCTTCATATGTATGTTTCATTATTAAGTGTTCATCATCGTTCGTAAACTATGGCCACTGGATTGAATTAAATACCATCACCGGTTTGAAGCAGTGAAATCATCACCATATATCTGAATTATTGTTATCATTCTTTTTGTTTTACTAAAACACTTATATCTTCATACAATCATTTATTTACATGGTAAATAGCCTCCTTTACATATTTAACAAACATTTTCAACATTAGTACTGATAAAGAAGATAAAATTGCATAAAAAATTGCAAAAATTTTAGAAATTTAATAGTCTAGTGAGGATGATGTACGTGTGGATGATGTTGATATTGTCTTTCGTATGATATGTGGTAAGCATGATGATTGTTGGATCATTTGCCATTCAGCCATATCTCCCTCACTCCGATCAAAGAATGAAAGTTTGAGTCCATAATGTATGGTGGTACGATTGTCTTGTGGAATGTTGAATGCGAATACCTCCAATTGAGTATCGTTAATTTTTCGTAAATTCGTAGGAATCCATTCTTACGGTTACACTCCCCACCACCATCGGTTGCAACATCCTTCAGACAAATATAAATGTGCTGAACGTGTTGGGGAACGTTCGCAAATAGAATACCATTCAGAATTATGTTTAGAATCACGAAATTTGTTTTTTACCCCCTCACTTCCATCATTATCTTCACTTTTCACACTTAATTTATTCAACAGTCTCATAACTTTCATTTTATCTTCGTAAAAATTCAAGTCTCTTCTTAGTTCATTGATTTTCTCCGCAAATTTGCGAAGTCTAAGTATGTATCCTTCAAAAGATATATGCATGATGGCACATTTTACAAACTTACTGGATATCTATATCATAACCTCCAACTATCCACATTGATACACATACAGTTCTCAATATCAAAGTGATGAATAATGAGTAGATATCATTATCATTATTACTCGCATTATATTCCTCATCTGACCATCATAGTCCGTGAACGATGGTTGCCGGATTGAAACAGTGACCGCCACCGGTGACGTCATCATCGTTTGAGAGCTATGGTCCCTGGATTGAAACAATGGAAGCCGCCGGTGATGTCATCATCATTCGTAAACTATGGTCGCCGGATTGAATCAGTTACTGTCATCGGTTCGGAGCAGTGACGTCATCATCGTTCGTAAACTATGGTCGCCGGATTGAATCTGTTACTGTCATCGGTTCGAAGCAGTGACGTCATCATCGTTCGTAAACTATGGTCGCCGGATTGAATCAGTTACAGTGATCGGTTTGAAGCAGTGACGACATCATCGTTCGTAAACTATAGTCGCCGGATTGAATCAGTTACTGTCATCGGTTAGAAGCAGTGACGTCATCATCGTTCGTAAACTATGATCGCCGGATCTTCAATCCAATAAAACATCACTTACTCGTCAAAATCATTATGTGTTTTGTTACACATAAAGCTATAGTGAGATGTTCTCCTCACCCAATTTGCATGCATCATATTGATTTTACCTCATCAAAAATATGGAGATTAACATTCTGCATGTCAAGACTTTTCATTTGATACCTATAGAGCTATGGTTGATATTCATAGATCCGCTATGACAGTTCACGTGACAGATACTTCATAGATCCGCCACATCACATCCACCAAGACACGACATGACACCACGATGAAGACCTCACGTGACAGACGCCTTGACACCTCGTTGAAGTCCCATATGACAGCCGCCATGACAACTATTTCCGCCACCATGATGCTCTATGATTTTGACTTGGGTTAGCTCTATTATCTTCAGCTCTATGGCACGTGATAGCCGCCATGACACCTCGTGACAGGCACCTCGTTGAAGCCCCACGTGACAGACACCCCGTCGGAGTGACATACGTCATGATATCTCACCGCGTGACAGATAATGTGATTTCCAAACAGTACGAGTTGCACGAGTCGAACTGGTGGCGCCACCTCCACGAAGCAATCTGTACCTTTATGCTGTGACATCACACTCCTGCCCTGTGATAGCAGCCTGTCATCTTGGATTAGCACGAGCCGGACTAGCCGAACTGGTGGCGCCACCTACACGGAGCAGTCTGTACCTTTGGCCTGTCATGAGACAGCTGTCACGTGGTGGCGACACCTTCACGGAGCAGCCTGTACCTTCGACCCGCCATGACAGCTGTCACGTGGTGGCGACACCCTCACGAAAAAGTCTGTACCTTTGATTCGCCATGACAGCTGTCACGTGGTGGCGACACCTTCACGAAGCAGTCTGTACCTTTGAATATTTCAGTAGAGTCGAATTACATGGGCAAAGTTAAGAGATCAAACTTCGTGCACATCTATGTATAAAAACTGGTGAACAGAATTCGCAAGCCGGTCACCTGTTCACGTTACGTCACACGCCGCGAACTGTATAAAAGCCAGCTCATTCCATAGCTAGAAGGGACTCACTTGCCAGACCAGCATCGAGATTGACCTGCCGTAATTTATTCTTCGAAACAACTCGAAGCCGTTGCCGTTGTGCAAATCCGAGAGATAGAAAATTGCCGTATAAAATCCATTCAAGTTATTGAATTAACATTCCATTATATAAGTCCGATTCCAAATTCGAACTTTGTTGATAAATTCAATAGTCTACAAAACAATCCTGGTAGTTCGGACGATTACGATTCAGTTCCTGCGAATTGTTTTCTAGAGGCTAATTTAGGATATTGCCCGATACCGATTCGTAGAATTGTGAATCAATTCACACCCGAAACCGGCCGAAAAATCAATCCTGGGAGCTTGGACGATTACGATTCAGCTCCTGCGGATTGATTTCTAGAGGCTTAGTTAGGATATTGCTCGAGACCGAATTGAAGAATTGTGAATGAATTCACAGTCGAAACCGCCTGAAAAATCAATCATGCTAGTTTGAACGAATGCGATTCAGCTCCTGCGAATTGATTTCTAGAGGCTAAGTAAGGATATTGCCCGAAACCGATTTGTAGAATTGTGAATAAATTCACAGTCGAAACCGCCTGAAAAATCAATCTTGGTAGCTTGAACGAATGCCATTCACTGGATTGAATTAAATACCATCACCGGTTTGAAGCAGTGAAGTCATCACCATATATCTGAATTATTGTTATCATTCTTTTTGTTCTACTAAAACACTTATATCTTCATACAATCATTTATTTACATGGTAAATAGCCTCCATTCAGCTCCTGCGAATTGATTTCTAGAGGCTAAACTAGGATATTTCCCGAGACCGATTTGTAGAATTGTGAATAAATTCACAGCCGAAACCGCCCGAAGAATAGATCCTGGTAGCTTGGACGATTACGATTCAGCTCCTGAGAATTGATTTCAGGGGCTACGTTGTGATACTTTCCGAGACCGACGTGTGAAATTACTATTTCAGTCATAGCCGAAGATCACTGACAAATCAACCTGGTCCGAAATGCCCCACTCCGTTAGAAATTACGTCTGAAATACAGGTCAGAGTGAACATAGATCCACACTCCGTCGAAGTTAGAGGTGTACTATATATTTAGATTGTCGCGGTTCATTTCTAGACCTAGGGATAAAAACTTGTACATCATCTCACGCAGATGGTGGAGACTCCCGGCGCTAATCGACAATAGCAAAACATCTAATTAGCGATTTATTTTATGCACGGAAAACGAACGCATGGAACGGTTTGTTCTGAGCAACGTTCTGTAAATATATTGTAAATTGCTAGTGTAAATATACCATATGTAAACAGGGATAATTAATAAACTTAGTTGGACAAGAAATATCTGTTTTATTCGGCAATCCACACGAAAGAGAAATAGCAATTTTAAAACCTATATAAAAAGGGAACCTGGACCCTCAAGAGACCCAAGCAGGTCAGGTACTGTCATAAGAGAACAGTAAGTGACAACCTCCTCCACTTGTAATTAACCATTCAAGCGGAAGGAGGTTACATTATATATCGATCAGTTTGACCGATCTCCCGCGATAAGGATTTGAAATTTTTATGTCTTGAAGTATAGCGTTATAGAAATCAAATGAAAGGTCTTGACGCGTAGAATGTGAATTTTGAACGTTTTCGTGAAAAAAATCCCATATGGTGCATGTAAATGAATAAAAACCTCTAACTATAGCTTCATGGGTATCAAATGAAAAGCGTTGACGCGTAGAATGTGAATTTCCAACTTTTTCGTTAAAAAATCCCATATGGTGCATGTAAATGAGGAAAAACCTCTAACTATAGCTTCATGGTTATCAAATGAAAGGCGATGACGCGTAGAATGTGAATTCTCTACTTTTTCATTAAAAAATCCCCATATGGTGTATGTGAATGAGGAAAAATCTCTAACTATAGCTTTATGGGTATCAGATGAAACGTGATGACAGTTAGAATGTGAATTTTCAACTTTTTCATTAGAAAAAATTCCATATGACACATGTTAATGAGGAAAACCTCTAACTATAGCTTTGGAGGTGTCACGGTGTATGTCACGTGTGTTAAAGCGACGAGGTGACCATAACATGCTCCTTCAGCGATGTGTCTGTCGAGTTTGTCTCAAACGAGGTGTCGCGACGTCTGTCACATCGACGAGGTGGTCAACGAGGTGTCTCTAACGCAGGTCTTCAACGAGGTGTCATGGCAACTATCACATACCGTAGTCATAGGAACCATAGAGCTATAGGCTATAGAGCTAACCTTAGTCACAACCATACAGCTATATGTTATGGAGCTGATCTAAGTCGCAGAGCATCATGGTGACTGAAAGAGGTGCCATGGCGTCTGTCATGTTGGCCTTCAACGAGGTGTCATGGCGTCTACCGTGTGAACTGTCATGGCGGATCTGTCATAGCGTGTGTGTCATGGCGTACGTGAACTGTCATGGCGGGTCTATCATTAGCAGCTGTCACGTGCAGAATGTTAATTTCTATATTTTTGATGTGGGGAAAATCAATATGATGCATGCAAATTGGGTGAAGAGAACATCTCACTATAGCTTTATGTGTATCAGAATACATGATAATTCTGATGGGTAAGAGGTGTTTCATTGAATTGAAGATCTGGCGACCATAGTTTACGAACGATGATGACGTCACTGCTTCAAGCCGACGACAGTAACTGATCCAATCCGGTGACCATAGTTTACGAACAATGATGACGTCACCAGCGACCTATCATTTGCAGCTGTCAAGTGCAGAATGTTAATTTCCATATTTTTGATGTGGGGAAAATCAATATGATATATATGCAAATTGGGGTGTAGAGAACATCAAAATATAGCTTTATGTGTATCAAAATACATGATGATTTTGACAAGTAAGTGGTGTTTATTGAATTGAAGATTCGGCGACCATAGTTTAAGAACGATGATGACGTCACTGCTTCAAACCGACGACAGTAGTTGATTCAATCTAGCGACCATAGCTTACGAACGATGATGAAGCAACTGCTCCAAGCCAATGACAAAAACTGATTCCATACGGCGACCAAAGTTTACGAACGATGATGACGTCACCAGCGACGGTCACTGATTCAATCCAGCGATCATAGTTTACGAACGATGATGGGGCGGATAAGAAATAAAATGTGAATAATTATAATGATTGTAATACATTCATGCATATCTTATCGCGTGATTCAACACTCCGTAACGTGCTCCAAAATTCAGATACGTGTTCAGACACGTGCTTCAATATTCGGACAAGTGTTCAGACTCGTGCTCCAATACTCAGACACCTGTCAAGCACGTGCTTCAATAAACAGACACGTGTCTGCTAGCAGTCAGCAAACAACAGTGAACGTTGAATGATTACATTACCATTACCCTGTTTGAGAAATGAAATGTTAAAAATAATAATAATAACATTTATTTGGAAAAACACGTTTTGATAGTACATCATTTAGAATCAAAATAATCACATTATGATTCATCACCTGGTTCTTCACACTAAACTCCGAACTGATCCTGTTATCGGGGAATTCTCCATTATACGATCGTTAATGATGATGCAATAAGCCCGGGTCTTTTTAGGGAAATTCAGGATACTTTCCATCCGTAGTTTGACGTCAACTGTTGATGACTTTATAGCATCGTTTTGTTTTTAACAATCAATCCCAAAAATAGCTTTATTCTTGAATACTATATAATCTAACATCGGCTCGCTTATTATTTTATTCGAAAATTATCTCTGAAAATCATAGTACATCTGGTACGCTTCCACGTACTGCTGGTCGTTGGAATTCAATTTCATTGCTTCATATGGATAACACTATGAATTCAAGTATAATTTTACATTTAGCAAGTTTATATTATCGAAATGTTTACTTTGCTTAACAGGATTATTTTTCCGATTGGTTTGTAAAGCTAGAATCACATATCTGGGACGTTCCAAATTCATTGATGTTTCGACAGCCCAAGTGTCGCGAGTGCCCTCCTTCATCAACGGATTTTCATGCAGATCCCAACTATGGAATGGAATCAAAACAGGCTTCTCAGCACTCAAATTCCCCGACATTTGAAATTTAACTTGATCATTTGGAAACACATGTCGCACTTTTAATGCTATTGTTTTCACATTCATTTTAGCCCTTTTCGTACCTGTGCTATCAGTATAGCAATCGTTATCGGTTCAAGACCTTATCAAGCGCAGCTTATGTTTACCACTCAAAACTTTGTTAAAGTCAATGAATAGGCCTAGTAGAAAATTCAACGGTATCCATGGATTGATTTTATTATTGAAGACTGAACTCATTGCATCCTTATATGACCATCCAGAAATAGCTAGAGGTATAGATTCATGTTCGACATTTGTCAGATAAGCTCTGATGGTGCTGACAATACCAGGATCTCGTACTTAGTCTATCTCTTCTCTATTCAATTCATAACAGATATGTTCAAACAGAAAAGCTCCGAAATTAATGGTTAGGGTACATTCACCATCGGCACCTGCTTCTGGCTGGAATTCTGCCTCGATGAATAAAGCAGACGAGGCCAAATCTACCAACACATCTTGTTGATTGATTGATATCTCAATTTCATCGCTGTAGCCGAAAGAATTTGTGTGTGGATAGTAGGTATGAGTTTCATCTCGGATGATGTCTTCAATGAAGTTTGGCTCGTTGAAAATTCGAAGTTTTTCCGACATTGTAACAAAGCAACTCCAAAAAAATGTATATCCTTCAAGGATAATGCTGCAGCAGCAACTTTCTCCTTCGAGCTCGTTGTAGATAATGACTGATGGCCAATATGGGGATGTCTTTTATTGCTGAAATTCAAACCCATGTTTTCAAGTAACGTCTACTGCAACAACAACCTTCTCAGATGAATTCTTTTCATATAATAAATGCTGGTGGGTATTGGATTATCATTTATTGTTGGAAGCCATAATTCCTAGTGGTCTTTTTCAATTCCAACCGTATAATAATTCCTTCTCTACGAAAATTTACCCGTTTCCAGTTCTGATCTAAAATATTCAGTGTGATGTTATCGAAGGACGTCTTGTTGATGACCGGTAGATGAATAAGATTCTTTGGCTCTATATCAATGGAAAAACCAGGTGGTACAAGAGATGAAAACTCATATATCGTATGAGCTAACTTATTGTTATAATATGATCCAGCGGTTAAATTACACTTCACTCTAATAGTTTGAACTTTGATTATGCTTATAGGTCGATCAGATACGAGTAGTTCGCGAGATGTCAATTCCTTTTTACTGAACCCCAACAGTTTGCTTATACTATCTTGAGGAATAAAATTCACTTCAAAATCACTCTTCAGCTCTGTGTGTAGAGTGTTGTTAGATTTTATTGATAATTCCCGGTCACGCTCTTCTTGCTTCACTCCTATCCCCCAAACTGCACTTTGTATGAAATCCTCGATGTCTGTCAACTCGTAGGACCCCGTAGGTATAGTCACTTCTTTCTCTTCACACTTCACATAAAATTTATTGAAACCTTCTTTTATGTTCGGGATGCTATTGTACGTATGCAAACCAACAAGTGCGATAGAATAATATGAATGAGGATCTAGTTCTATGGGTGGGTGAAAATCTACAGATAAGTGGGAGCTCTTACCCGTGATAGTGAACGTCTGAGACATGGCCACAATTATAAGTTATATTGCATGAAATATCGTGTTGACGGCAAGCTTTATCGAGTGAATTGATACCTCGGATCTCCTCTCCTCAACCGTCCTTCTAATTTTGCACCTGGGCCACAGTATTGATAACCAGGAATATGAAGTTCAAACGGGAGCTTGTTTATAAGCGTATTGAGAAGACCTTCTGCTACATACGCTTCTATACAGACTGATGAGAATTCAAGATTGCCCTGTTATTCAAAGAGGAGAGGGAGAAAGACCAAAGATCAATATTTTTCACTAATTTTCTCAATACAGAAAATGTTAGTATAACCTTGAAAATATTTTCAAAATATCACAATCTTGACTCTTGATTCATCGTCCTAGTCGTATTGCATATTCCTGGGCTTACGTCCTTCCACCTATATTGAAGTCCTTTTATGTATGTTCGATGCTGGTAAAAGTTCTTTCTTCTCTGCTTATGAAGCTCATGCACAACCTGGTCTCTACTCATCTTATCAATGCGGAAATCCAGTGTAGAATTGATTTTTTGGGTATATTCACAGGATTTGGAGTTATACGTTTCACAGAGACTTGCTTTGTTGATGTTGCGGATGATGAGGGTCTCTTCTTAGAAGGTTCCACTGATGTCATTCGTCGTTCTAGCGCCTCCACTTTACTAGTAATGTCATTTAGACGCATGTTCACACTGTTAAATTAGTTATTGGTCTCTCTCAATTCATTTCTGTTTTCCCTCACACTATCACTAATTGTTTTATACTCTGATTTTATATAGGTCTCCATTCCATTATATTTATTCTGAATATCCGTCAGATGTTCATCCATGTTGAGAACAAGCTTCTCGTTTCTTAATTTATGTTCATCCAAATCCTTATTGACAGCTTTGATAAAATTATCAACCCTAACATTGAGGCTGGTTTCTGTTTTCAGGTTCAATTTGTGTATCAATTTATCAACATATACCTTATTTGCAGCGTCTCCATTATTATCCGGTGATTCTACTTTGCACAATCTACGATTCTCCATATCGTAACTTCATCGCTCGTTTGGAATGATCCTTGTCCGTGAACTTGTTTGAAATTATTATTAAATATATTGTAACGGAGCTTAAAATTTTGAAATATCATATAATTTATGTCAGGCAGTAAATACGGATATTACATTTGATCTCAATTTGAACAGTTCCTTATTTCAATAGATACGCGTGAGCTCCGAATGTATATTCCGTGATTGTCACTTTTATAAATTTCCGCAATTTCGAATAAGTGTAATTATTCAAATAGATTAATCAAATTCATGCCAGTTCAAAATTGCATTCCATTCCGATAAAATATGTTGCAGAAACATGGGTCTGGCCAAGTTAACGTATCAAACTTTGTGCAACCTTATGTATAAAAAGGGTGAACAACCAAAAAACTCCGATAACACTTGCTTAGTGCGCCGAGAGAAACTTCCGGAGCATCATGTACGCGAACTTTAGATCTATAAAGTAGCTCCACTTTTGAGCATTGTTCGGGACATGAGTGAAAAAACCCTCGGCACAAAATAAGGAATTGGTGGAGCAGACCTGTCCAGAACCTCGGAAAACATATAAAAGCCGTGACAGCCAGAAGATCTCTCTCTTTTGTGATTTTGAATTTCAATAAGTACAGTTGCTCTTTTGTGATTATAAATCGGTACCGTTGAAGTGAAATTAAGATAAGAATCGAGGTGAATTAAAAATCCGAGTTTAAGTCAGAATTAAACCGTGAATTAACAATAGTGTTCCGTTGAAGTGAATTGTTTCATAAGGTAAGTGATAGAAAATAGTTTATATTTTGGGCATTACGATATATTGATTTCCGTAATTGTGATTGGTAAACGTTTGTACGATATCTGAGTTCCGTAGCATTCAGTAATTTGAATTGTTATATTTGAGTTCATCCCGTCATAGGTCGGACCGCGCACGATTTGAATTCGCACGTGAATTGAAATATTCAAGTAATTGCGTGGTGTGTACAGAGTGTGTATGTTTGAACGACAGGGGCGTCTTCGGTATATTTGTGCACGCTGTGTCAACCCGGAAGTATAAGTATATCCTAGACGACCAAACCACGAACGGCTTGTGCACGCTGTGTCAACCCGGAAGTATAAGCTGGTGTGGTTGTGTGATTGAGAATCGTAATTTCCCCTCAATCGCATGAGAAGTTCCCGGCCGTGAATGTAGGGGATATTGCAGATAAGATAGTTAGGGTTTGTGCACGCTGTGTCAACCCGGAAGTATAAGCCCTGATTGTCTAGATTCTGAATCTGTGAAGTGTATAAAGTCTAACACTGTCACACAATTACAGGGTACTTCGTGGATCGCTAATTCCAGGGTGGGTGTTATGATAGAATAAACTCAATCAGAGTAATTATCCGAAAATACCGTAAAATCTGATATCGTACAATCGGAAAACTAGTGCAAGACAATATTATCCGAACCGACCGAATGTTATAAGCGTTTAATATATCGTAGTGTGTTTTGAACATTTCACTTATTATTGCTATCTGAAAATATTTACAGAATACCGCTCATTATGCTAGGACCTATTTTATTTGTACTTTCCGCAAATGATAAATGTGAATCATTTGTCAACTGATTCCGTACCGTTGAATTGGAATTAAACACCGAACATATCGTAAAATAGATATGTTATAACCGTTTGAGCTTCATTACATTTTCCGTGTGGGTAAAATCTTCGTAAATAATACCGTTCAATTGCATTTATATTGATCATTCTGAAAGTGTACTTGTTATATTTATTATATACTTTAATATTTGTAATTCCCCGTTTTATTAAATTATTTCTGCTCCAACTTCAAACGAGCTAAGTTTTAACCAGGTATCAATTGTAACTAAAGCCTACAATTTTGATACTGTTCTCTGCCTGATGGATTTTGGTTATACTTCACTGTAGCTACCCTAGGGACAAGGCTATCTATATATAGCAGAGTGACAAGCCTTGTGGTGAAGACCCTAGCAGAAGTCTTCAAAAGGGAGTAAACCTTTTGAAAAATCTGGCGCTCGAGGATTCGAAGCTTACCGCAGTGAGCAATTCACCGAAAGCGACAAGGTACACGTTATAAAATGGCGCCCCCGAGAAGGGACTTTTGAAAATTGACCGAGGGGGAATTTTGTTTTTTTTGATTCCGAAAAGTGAAATGTTGAATAATTTATTGCAATTGAACCGGTAGTCCGTTTTGAATGAAATTTCAGATATAGTGTGACAAAAAAACAAGCTTCAAGACCCCTACGTTTCGAGTACGTTTTTGAATCATCCACGGGAGTTCGTTTTTGGATATTGGAAGTTTGGAAAAGTTCCGACAGAAACTTGTTCCCCATGTTCACCAAAGGTTGTTTGGTGAAATTTGTTTTCCGATCCGCTCCCCGTTTCATGAGAAACATCAAGTTCTTAACCGTAAATCTGACTGAAAATTTGATTGTTCCGTGAGATGTAGAATTGTTAACTACACCTCAGTGTTTTGCCCAAATATCGATTTTTGCCCATATTTTGCCCTTCAATTTTCCCATTCAACCGTAATCCGGATTGGGCAAGTCAGAGCTCCTTTCCGAGTGAATCGATACCGAGGAAGCCGTTGGTATTATTTTTCTGCGGATTGGGTCAATCGTTTTGGAGTTGCCTCCCCAAATCGAAGTAACGTTGCCCAAATTGGGGCGAGTGATTTGATTGCTTCTGCCTTGAAGGAATGTGTGGACCTGTTTTGGTTACCGCACCCTCTTCCGTTACCTACCCCTGATCAAAATAATTTATTTTTGGGGTTGAAAATTTTTATTTTGAAATTGATTGGATGAAATGGAGTTCCCAACGTGCACTGGTGCTATACCTGAGGCGTCGCAGCCTGCGCCTACCAGTATGAAAGAAATGGTAGCTCAATTTGACGAAATGGCGCAATTCTGCTCTAATAGTGAGGATAGCCAGACTGAAGCTACCGAAGTTGATTTGAAAGTCAACTGAATTTATTTCTTGAAGAAGGCGCAACTTCAGGAATTCCTAGCCAACCATGATATTGACCATAATGGATCCGCCGGAGATTTACGCCGTAGGTGCGTAAAGGTTGTTCGTAAAGGAATAATACGCCCTCCGCGTGGAATGTTAGAAAAAATTGCCAGTACCATGGCATCACTAACCAAGGCATTGACAACCGAAGTGGCACTAAACACAACACCGACGTTCAGTCCTTCTATTGTTCAGTCAAGACCGGCAATAAGGAGCACACCGAGGATATAGCCGTCGTATTGGTCAACTACGTCCACCACGAATACAGTGACATACACGAACACTGTGGTAATGACGGCACCATCGATTCAAAAGCCGATCTATTCTTCCCCGTCAAATTCTATGAACTATCCGGATTATAGGACCACGTCGTCAGATGTGACACCGGCGTGGATGCAAGGACCAACTGTTCCGCAAATACCGACCGTTCCGCAAGCACCGACCGTTCCGCAAATACCGATTGTTCCGCAAGCCCCTAAGGTTCCGCAAGTACCAAATGTTCTGCAAGTACACATCCACAATGTTCCGGTTACGTTTGATCAGCAAGGGTACTATATTTTGTTCAGTTATGTTCGGCATGTTCCTGGTAGTGCTTCGCGTTCAAATCAATACAGAATTCAATTCAATGGAACGTCAGATCCCGCTACGTTCCTGAAACGGCTAGATGAGATAGCTATGCAGCTTAATACACCGAAAGACTCCTTATTGCTATCATTACCGGAAGTTTTGGATGGAACCGCCCTATTATGGTATCGGAATAATCGTAGCCGCTGGGCTATATTCGCCGATTTCCGACAAGACTTTACCCTATTTTTCATGGATGTCAACTACCACATTGGTCTGGAGGTACAGATAAGCCGCAGGCATCTACGCATGAATGAGACAGCCGCTGCATATGTCGTGGATATGCAGACATTGATCAGAAGACATGGTGCAATGACCGCAGAACGGGAATTGTTCTGGTTGCACCGAAATTTATTGCCGGAGTATAGGCAATTTATCCGGCAAGGGACTTATAATGACGTTCCTTCGTTAATGCTACAGGCAAAAGAATATGAGGATCTGCAGGCTGAGCAGAAACTCATGCAGAAGAGGATTTATCCAGTGTCAGTGAAGGCACAAATCCCAAGTCCATCAGTAAGGACTATGGAGCCGCCGGGTAGGCAGCCTGCATCTGAACCGTCATCGCCAGTCAAATCCGGGATACCGAATGTCCCTGAGCAGACTTGTTGGAATTGTGGTCTCCGCGGCCACTTCAGAACGCAGTGTCCTACCAGACTGAAACCGAGTACCGCAACGCAGCCCATCTCTTGTTGGAGATGTGGGGAAACTGGACATGTCAAAAGTAATTGTCGGAATCCGCCGAAATTATTTTGCTCGAGATGCCGCCGCCCTGGGGTAATGTCGCGCAATTGTCCGTGTCCGGGACAGGGAAATAATATTTCATATGAACCGTCCGATTTTATTGAGATAGTGTTGGATGAAGCACTGCAAAATATGATGGATTTGTCGTTTGAGTGTCTCCAGAGTATGTCAGTACTTTCCATAGATTCCGCACCAAGTCCCGATCCTTTGGAAATCCAATCCTCACCGACCACACCGAAACATCTGGATACAGAACCGAAAACAGCCATGTTGAATGCCTCATCATCTCTTCCGAAACCGGAAGAAGCAGCACCTGGAACCCATCTACCTACCCGTCCAGTTATGGGAATTATGTTGGCGATGTGGATATCCAAGACACTGGGGAGAAAGCTGCAGCCGGACAGCGCGTCTATTTTGCTCACGTTGCGCGAAGGTAGGCGTATTGTCGAAACGATGTGGTTGTCCGAACACTCCGTCCTTGAAGAAGATCCTAAACGGAAACCAGAACAGGCCTGGACCGCAGTTACCGGTTCCCTCCGATGTGGAATGGGGAAATGCATATCCGGCTATAAACCAGCCATTGTCGTACCATCGAGATCACAGTGCATACGCTGCCGAACGTCCCCATGTCAACAAAATGGTAAGAAATTTCCGTTTCAAAAAAGAAGACATCCTCAAGTTTCCGAGGAAGAGGTTCAGATTTTTATTCCGAAGAAGAAGAAGTTTCAATTCCGAAGAAGAAGAAGTCTTCAACTTTCCGAAGAAGCATTTCCCGATCCTATGAAGATGTCAAGTTTTCCGTTCCGAAGAGGTTTCAAGGAGTTCCGTTCTAAAGAAGAAGAAGTTGTCCATTTTCCGATCCGAAGAGAAGTTTCAAGTGTTCCGTTCCGAAGAGGAAGTCATGTTTTCCGTTCCGAAGAAGATGTTTTAGTTTTCCGTTCCAAAGAAGAAAATGTCCGTTTTCCGATCCGAAGAAGCAGTCAAGTGTTCCGTTCCCAAGTTTTGTTTTCCGTGCAGAAGAAGTTTCAAGTTTTCCGACCCGAAGAAGAAGTCAGTCTTCCATTCTGAAGGAGAAGTTTCCCGATCCGAAGAGGTTTTAAGTTTTCTATTGCGAAGAAGAAGTTTGCCATTCCAAAGAAATCTTCATGTTGTTCCGTTCCGAAGATGTCGAGTTTTCCGTTCTCAAGTTTGTGTTTCCGTTCCGAAGAAGAAGAAGTTGTCAGTTTCCCGATCCGCTGAAGAAGTCAAGTTTTTCCGTTTTGAAGAAGAAATTTTTGTTTACCGTTCCGAAGAAGAAGTGCAGTTCTCCGTTCCGCAGAAGAATTTTATGTTCCAAGTAAGATATTGCTATTCCGCGAAGCTCCCGACGAAAGAAATTTAAGTTTCAACGTCAGGTTGGGGTATCTCACCTTTGTATTAGATTTTTTTTTCGTATAAATTCTCAAATGAGAATTGAAAAATGAAAGAATCATACTCTTTCATTTTTAACCGAACTTAGAAGGGGATGTAACGAAGCTTAAAATTTTGAAATATCATTTAATTTTAGATCAGGCAGTAAATACGGATATATCATGTAATCTCAATTTGAACAGTTCCTTATCTCAATAGATATGCGTGAGCTCTGAATGTATATTCCGTGATTGTCACTTTTATAAATTTCCACAATTTCGAATAAGTGTAATTATTCAAACAGATGAATCAAATTCATGCCCGTTCAAAATTGCATTTCATTCCGATAAAATATGTTGCAAAAACAGGGGTCTGGCCAAGTTAACGCATCAAACTTTGTGCAACCTTATGTAAAAAAAGGGCGAACAACCAAAAAACTTCGATAACACTTGCTTAGTGCGCCGAGAGAAACTACCGGAGCATCAGGCACGCAAATTTTAGATCTAAAAAGTAGCGTCACTTTTAAGCATTGTTCGAGACATAAGTAAAAAACCCTCGGCACAAAATAAGGAATTGGTGAAGCAGACCTGTCCAGAACCTCGGAAAACATATAAAAGCCGTGACAGCCAAAAGATCTCTCTCTTTTGTGATTTTGAATTTCAGTAAGTACAGTTGCTCTTTTGTGATTATAAATCGGTAACGTTGAAATGATATTAAGATAAGAATCGAGGTGAATTAAGAATCCGAGTTTAAGTCAGAATTAAACTGTGAATTAACAATAGTTTTCCGTTCAAATGAATTGTTATATAAGGTAAATGAATAGCAAATAATTTATATTTATGGCATAACGATATATTGATTTCCGTAATTGTGATTGGTGAACGTTTGTACGATATCTGAGTTCCGTAGCATTCAGTAATTTGAATTGTTATATTTGAGTATGTCCCGTCATAGGTCGGACCGCGCACGATTTGAATTCGCACGTGAATTGAAATATTCAAGTAATTGCATGGTGTGTACAGAGTGTGTATGTTTGAACGACAGGGGCGTCTTTGGTATATTTGTGCACGTTGTGTCAACCCGGAAGTATAAGTATATCCTAGACGACCAAACCACCAACGGCTTGTGCACGCTGTGTCAACCCGGAAGTATAAGTTGGGGTGGTTGTGTGATTGAGAATCGTAATTTCCCCTCAATCGTATGAGAAGTCCTCGGCCGTGGATGTAGGGGATATTGCAGATAAGATAGTTAGGGTTTGTGCACGCTGTGTCAACCCGGAAGTATAAGCCCTGATTGTCTAGATTCTGAATCTGTAAAGTGTATAACGTCTAACACTGTAACACAATTACCGGGTACTCCGTGGATCGCTAATTCCAGGGTGGGTGTTATGATAGAATAAACTCAATCAGAGTAATTATCCGAAAATTCCGTAAAATCTGATATCGTACAATCTGAAAACTAGTGCAAGACAATATTTTCCGAACCGACCGAATGTTATAACCGTTTAATATATCGTAGTGTGTTTTGAACATTTCACTTATTATTGCTATCTGAAAATATTCACCGAGTACCGCTCATTATGCTAGGACCTGTTTGATTTGTATTTTCCGCAAATGATAAATGTGAATCATTTGTTAACTGATTCCGTACCGTTGAATTGGAATTGAACACCGAACATATCGCAAAATAGATATGTTATAACCGTTTGAGCTTCATTACATTTTCCGTGTGGGTGAAATCTTTGTAAATAATACCGTTCAATTGCATTTATATTGATCATTCTGAAAGTGTACTTGTTAAATTTATTATATATTTTAATATTTGTAATTCCCCGTTTTATTAAATTATTTCTGCTCCAACTTCAAATGAGCTAAGTTTTAACCAGGTATCAATTGTAACTAAAGCCTACAATTTTGATACTGTTCTCTGCCCAATGGACTCTGGTTATACTTCACTGTAGCTACCCTAGGGACAAGGCTATCTATAAATAGCAGAGTGACAAGCCTTGTGGTGAAGACCCTAGCAGAAGTCTTCAAAAAGGAGTAAACCTTTTGAAAAATCTGGCACTCGAGGATTCGAAGCTTACCGCAGTAAGCAATTCACCGAAAGCGACAAGGTACACGTTATAAAATGGCGCCCCCGAGCAGGGACTTCTGAAAATTGACCGAGGGAGAATTTTTTTTTTTTGATTCCGAAAAGTGAAATGTTGAATAATTTATTGCAATTGAATCGGTAGTCCGTTTTTAATGAAATTTCAGATATAGTGTGACAAAAAAACAAGCTTCAAGAACCCGACGTTTCGAGTACGTTTTCGAATCATCCACGGGAGTTTGTTTTTGAATTTTTCAAATTTGGAAAAGTTTCGACAGAAACTTGTTCCCCATGTTCACCAAAGGTTGTTTGGTGAAATTTGTTCCCCGATCCGCTCCCCGTTTCATGGGAAACATCAAGTTCTTAACCGTGAATCTGGCAGACAAATTGATTGTTCCGTGAGGTGTAGAATTGTTAACTACACCTCAGTGTTTTGCCCAAATATCGATTTTTGCCCATATTCTGCCCTTCAATTTTCCCATTCAACCGTAATCCGGATTGGGCAAGTCATAGCTCCTTTCAGAGTGAATTGATACAGAGGAAGCCGTTGGTATTATTTTTTTGCGGATTGGCTCAACCGTTTTGGAGTTGCCTCCCCAAATCGAAGTTACGTTGCCCAAATTGGGGCGGGTGATTTGATTGCTTCTGCCTTGAAGGAAGAAGTGGACTGGTTTTGGTTACCGCACCCTCTTTCGTTACCTACCCCTGATCAAAATAATTTATTTTTGGGGTTGAAAATTTTTATTTTGAAATTGATTGGATGAAATGGAGTTCCCAACGTGCACTGGTGCTATACCTGTGGCGCCGCAGCCTGCGCCTACCAGTATGAAAGAAATGGTAGCTCAATTTGACGAAATGGCGCAATTCTGTTCTAATAGCGAGGATATCCAGACTGAAGCTACCGAAGTTGATTTGAAAGTCAACTGAATTTATTTCTTGAAGGAGGCGCAACTTCAGGAAGTCCTAGCCAACCATGATATTGACCATAATGGATTCGCCGAAGATTTACGCCGTAGGTGCGTAAAGGTTGTTCGTAAAGGAATAATACGCCCAAATTGGGGCGAGTGATTTGCTTGCTTCTGCCTTGAAGGAAGGTGTGGACTGGTTATGGTTACCGCACCCAGAGTGTGTATGTTTGGACGACAGGGGCGTCTTTGGTATATTTGTGCACGCTGTGTCAACCCGGAAGTATAAGTATATCCTAGACGACCAAACCACCAACGGCTTGTGCACGCTGTGTCCCATTTTGGGGGTGAACCTGAATTAGGCGTTTTTAGATCTATGTTATCATTCCTACAACCAAATTTAGGATTAATGTTATAATCGTTCGTCTTTGGTTAATGTATCAAATTTTTTGTTAATTTTGTTTTATTCAATATATATTTATTTTTTTAATTTGATTTACGAGTTTAACTGGTAATTCCTAATCACCTATCAGCGAATGCGACCATCAGAATTTACGCTTGAATGGATATGAAGATATAAGTATAAGTAATTGTACGAGGCGGTCCCTTGAAAGAGATCAAGGGATCAAAGTAGTTAAAAACAGCTTCTAGGTGGGCTGAAATAACGCCTAGTGGTGGCAGCTTAAAAGAACCTTAAGGGTACACGGATCAACTAAGATCTCTGATACCCGAACAGGTTCCAACAAACAATTTTAAAATTCATACAACACGTCGATGAGGTATTAACGCTACCTGAAATAATACCCAGCCGACTGTTACAAGTTCAAGTGTTACAAGCAGTGAGAAAGGATTTCGAACCTAATCACTTATCTGGGAATATTGAATCTAATTTAATTTAAGTTCAGATTTATCATTACAAAAACACAACGCTCGGCGGAATGTTACATATGATGGCAGCTAAGGGATTGTGAATTGAAGTAAAAAATCCAGGAATTTGTGGATCCACACATCAAATTCTACAAAAAAGAATTCACGCCGTTTTAAAGAAATAGAAGTTACTAAAATAAGTGTGTTATTCAAGCGTAAAATAATGATAACAGTGTAATGGAACTAAGTTGAAAGGTGATATAGGACAATCAACTGGCATTGTTGAACCCAAGTGAATTAGAGTCGGGTTACATACGCGGAATCAGTTGCATACATGATTATCTTAAGTATTCACGCACGAAAGGAATGTTCGCAGTCAGCATATAGATCGTAGTAAATCTGAATTGTATAATCTATACTCTGCAATTGTGAAATAGATAACCATTCCGAGTTGGAGTCAAAGATAGGTGCTTTAGTTCTGCTTGATGATGTTTTCGCTTCACAGGAATTATTTTTTTTTTTTTTTTGTATATTGAACTGAACTAACGATTCAGGCGGAAACATCGGAACCAGCTGTTCTAGGACCAGGAGAATAATTGTGTTATTGCAGTTTGTTTATGTAATTTTTTGTTAGTATAGTTACAGCCAGGACTGGAGTACGAGTTTTGTGTTAAAAACATTCGCGTATAGTATCCAGTTGATACGAATTATGTTGGTCCTAAGTAGAATCGAAGTAAAGCATATCTTAGAAACAGGGCATGTTAGGAAACATTGATGTAGGAAAAGGTTGTCATTCATAGTAGATTTTGAAATTTCATGTTTATATGTTCATGTTTTATTACTGCTTTTGAACTGGAACTGGTTTTAATTTGAACGGACTGTACCCATTATTTTCAATTCAAAACCCATGTTCAGGGTGGGGACGAGCGAGCGTTCGGCTTTGGTATTAAGGGAGATATGGGCACAGCAGACACGAGGGACGTGTATGTGCATGCACAACTCCATGCACATACACTGTGTTTAGTGAGGGATATGAAATTGTTATCCCGGTGTACGGATTTAGAGTGGATAATCCCTGGGATTGAAGGGATACTCTATGGAACACCCCACAGATTTGGAAGGTCAATGACCAGGAAGAGCAAGCACCCCGACGATAGTCCAGGCTTGATCTCTTCCTCGCATAGTATTCGCAAGTTGGCCCAGAGGGAGAAAATTTGTGTAACGCTATCCATCTAGGGGCTAGTTCGCGGGAATCTGCCGCAGCAGAGCGAAGCATAGGTTAGGGACGTTATAACGCACGAAGCTCTCCCCTGCTTAGAAAATTGATGAAGTCACGTGGGGTCCCTTTAAATTGAAATACAGGATTCAAGTAGATTCAGGTCTGGCGGTCTAGGGCGCCATGACCTTATATGAGGTCAATGACCTAACAGGCTGATGAGATTCAGATGGCGTGTGCCGCTATTATTTTTTTTTTGCTTTTATTTGATTAGAATCTAAAATGAAGCAGTAATTCATGATTCAATGTTGGAAAGGTTAGCGCCAGTAGGTGAGGTTCAAGGTATTTGAACGGACTTTTGTTTTTTGTGTATTGCAATCAAGGGGTTGGCATTTTGTCCACCTACTAGAGATAAATTGGAATGGAATCATGGGATGTCGAATAATATTGAGATATTAGTAAACCTTTACACGCCTATACAGTGGGCAACCAGTCCCTGAATTTTAAATGTTCGATCTATATAAGTATAGTTTTGTTTATGTCGGCAAATCAGTAAATGTTCAAGGTTATCTAGTCTTCAAGACATTAATAGTCTACGCAAAATATTAGCAAAGAGCTAACCGAATAGAGAAAGTGGTATGTAAGATCGTAGAACTAACCCCTGTACCATTCCCGGGCACCTGATAGTAGAATTGGATGGTAGCCGAATCCATGGCTGAGGGGTAAGAACCCCCCAAAAAGGAGCGACTGGTATGCTGTCTCTAGTTAAAATAGGGACCGGATATTCCTATTCACCAGGTTGGAAGGGTAGTTGTACCCCGTAGTGAGAATGAGGTCACTGTATTGGACTGTCTCAAATCCTGATAGAGATGGAAAGGTAGCTTAGGGAAAATTATATTTCTGCACCGGAAGGGTCCAGTACAATGATTCCTCATTTCAGTGTGTGGATGGTGTGCGAATGTAGGTGCTATAGGTATTCGCGCACTTCATCGAGATGCCCGGAGAAGCATCGAGTGTTAAGGACATTGGGTATGACGCGGGGCAATGTGTAGACCTTATCTGGTAATGAAGAAGCAAGGATCGGCTCCGACTGGTCTAAGCATATCGATATCGAGATGTCCCATACTTCGAACAACGCGAATCCTGGCGACAGCCGGTCGTTGTGGGAGATCTCTACCCAGCATCTCAAAACTGGTTGTAGAGCATGAATCTTCAAGGAGGTATTAGGCTGAATCTTAATATGCGTCCGTCGGAGATGTCCCATACTTCGAACAACGCGAATCCCGGCCACAGCCGGTCGTTGTTCTTGTTTCTGTTTTTGGGAGAAAGCCCAGGTTGGACTGATGGACCAGTTGTGCCACTGGAGAAGGACGGGAAATAAGTCCGGAGTTTGGGAAGTGAGTTTTGGGTCCAGGATGGACAGGAAGGCCAGGTAGGCCAATTGTGAATCTGGCAGGTAGAATTCGCCAGTAGGGGTAGTCGACCAGGATTTTGGGGTCGATACCAAAATGTGACGTACCAAGCGCAGGTACAGGGTTTGATTGTTTGGTAAGACCCATGAGTGATTGGGCAGATAGGCATCCTTCATGAGCAGCAAGACGCGTAGTCGTCAGTGAGGCATGGAAATTGGTGGGAGGAAGTGCGCGGGGCGGGTGGAGAATACCGCCCAGAGAATGAATGAGTCGATAGATCGAGTGACGTCATAGCGGAACCAAGTAGCTTTTATGCAGTGTCAAGTTAGTTCTCTTGTGAGTCTTGGCCTTGGTTCCCTATGAACAGAGTCAGTGAATTCGGGACCTCTGACTCTTCAAGTCACCGCGTTCCGTTTGAATTATTTTTATTTTGTTGCAAAGAAGAGCCCTCGAGCTCAGGTTAAGTAAATTCAGTGAACAAGAGTCCTGACCTCTCGAGTCACGAATGTAGAAAGATGCTGGGGTAAGTATGTAAGGACACGCGGATGGCAGTCCAGAACCAGAGAGACGTTTCACCCCCAGGAGGCGAGATAGTAGAGGCGCTTATGAGATAGAACGGTGCCCTCGAGCACGTGGTTCGGAGATGTTTTTGTTTGATTATGTTCGACACCCCCCTGTCCTTTTTATGGTAACCTATGCCATCGATAACGAATATAGTTAGCGCAAAGAGAAGGGGAGGTGATCTGGATAAACATGTTCAAGTGGTAGCCTCTGATAGAGTTTTTTCTTTCAGTGTTGTTATATCCGAGTACGACATTTTAGAATTTTTCAAGGAAATTCATTCATGCAGAGAGCAGCAGCCTGATTATGCCTAATGTTTTTTTTGTGTAATGTTGCATGTGTATTTCTAGTGTGGCAGCTTGTAATTACCTGCATCAATTTATTGTTATCTTTTTTTTATGTGCGAAATATGTGTTAGGGTAACATGTTAGATATTAAGTAACTTTAGAGTAACCTCGCTTCTATGTTACGATGAAGGAAGTCGAATTTAATTTATTTTCATGTAAACCTCCCATAATGAAGAGAACAGTTATTTAACATTTTTTTTTCTGATTAGAAAACTTAGCTTCTTTTGTTCGGGAGTATTACGGCCGCAAAAATGTGCTGGCTGATAGTAGCTTTCCTTCTACGTACATAAACATGTCATCGCTTGGGGTTACAAACGGAACAATTCTCTTTTTGGTTGTGCGATATTATGGGTTCATGAAAGTTAACGCCGGGGCCCATCAGCATGTTACGGAACACCCGGTCCGCAGTAATTAATTCTTTGTACTGGAATTGATCGACACAGATGACGAAGGATCACCACGAATGAGCCCATATCCAGGTTGATTGCGGGTAGTAGTTTCACCAAAGATGGTTAAGTGTTGACATCGGTAGTAGTTAGAACTTGGTGAGGGCATTATAATTTAGGCGATGCAAGGCTTAAGATTTCCGTAGGAGGAGTACCAACCTGGGATACTTATGTTATGGTATGGGAATGGAGGAGACCAGGAGAAGAGGATTCCAAGAGGAATGGAATGCAGGCCAGTTACCACGGAGGATGGATTGGACCCGTGTGTTGAATGGAATGTTGATATGTGTTATGGTTTATTTGGCCGCCTGCAATGGAACACCCTTGGACCAGCTCCAGTCGACTACCTGCCGCTCATACGGTTGAAGTCCCCGCGTATACCGATGGCGAACCTCATGCCTCTCCTCGTATGCAGAATGACCGAGAATGCTAGTTACACTACGAACCCCCGTATCCAGCGACATCCTGAATTCGGACACCTAGTGTAAGTCCGGGTTAGTGTTTCGCTCTCCGTTCGATCAGTGACGTAGGTAGCGGAACTGTTTCGGACTTAATCATAGCGCACAAGTGATGACTGAGATTGTTAATTGTATCCATTGTACGTATTGCGAGGTTATATTATGTAGTTATATAGGGTTAATTTTTTTTTCTGTTTTTTTTGTGGGAACAGCGTTAATCGCTGTACAATGCAAATTATGAAGTTTACATGAGCGGAGCTGCTGAAGCGCGCTCCGGTAGAGATGCCTGCGCATATCTGGGTAGGCGGATATGATCTGAAGGGTTTTAAAAACAATGAACCAGAGGCGGAGAACGGAGTGGGTTCTTCCAGAACCGCACTCTTTCTCAGAAGAAGGGGGTGATGTAATAATCCGACGGATTATTACTTTTTGTTTTGGGGCCTTTGAATAATATTGATTTGAATTCAAATTGAAAATTTTATAAATTATTATATCTTGAACACGATATACCAGACAGACCTAGCGACGGTAATCTGAGTCCTCTTTCCTGTATAATTGGCCGGTCAGCCATGAACCATGTTTTACAAACGTAAGCACGGCACGAGGTAATGGTACTTTTTTCCCTGAGTCAGGAAAAGTTTACGTGGAGTTGAACAGAGCAATTCTTCCGCCTAGTTAGATTCCTATTGGCTGTTGTTATATTTCATGGGCGTGTTCTGATCCCGGAATTCGAAATTGAACATATTTTCTAAGATTGAGCGTGGGGTGGCCCCCCGCTCCAATGATTTCATAAAAACTAATTACTTTTGAGGAAAAAAGGCGGTTCTCAACCACCTTCTCAGTAAGTCCTCCATCAGGTACTTGTCGGTAAGGCCAGCTTGCTTTATGTCCACAGGGATGCTCATTGTTGCATTAAATCAAATCAATTAATATAATGTTTGTCCAGAATATGCAAATCAAATTCAAGAAATTTATAGATATTAAATTAACAATGCAACAAGGGCTATACATCCCTGGGGCGGCTAAAGTAGTGCTCGACTTGTTCGCGTCTTTCGCGTCACGCGTAAAGTGTTTATACCCTTATTTAAAAATCATTTTGTGACAATTTTCTATCATACTTAATTTAATCCGATGTAGAAACCGAGTGTTTGAATCCTTTGTGCGTATTTCTAAAAGGGGCGAGATGAAATGATGATATTAAACCAACAGGGTAAGTGCATTTTGATTGCCAAAGAACCACTGTTATATTGTCTTCAACCTCGGAATCGGCAATATAATATAATGTGGTTATTTACCATTCAGATCATGTTCCGCCCGCCACTGTTTTATTTGTTAATATAATTTTTTCCTGCCAGTCAGGCTCTTTTGAGTGTCCATACAAACTCCGCTTATCGGAGATTACTTAGGGGAAATGATAGAGCATCATGTCGTTAGGTTTACCCCAGCTTACCAGAAAGGGAGGAATTCTTTAATTTTTTTAACATTATTTATCAATCATCGGCGTGATCGAGCGCAAAACCGATCACTGTTCCGTGTGTGCTAATTAGTCTTTCATTTGATTCAAATTCCCCAGAGATCCTGGCAGGAATTTGCTCGCTGGCGAATGGGGTAGAACTAGCGACATCGATAACGGTTTCACAGGTTCCCATTTTGGGGTGAACCTGAATTAGACGTTTTTAGATCTATGCTATCATTCCTACAACCAAATTTTGGATTAATGTTATAATCGTTCGTCGATGATTAATGTATCAAATTTTTTGTTAATTTTGTTTTATTCAATATACATTTATTTTTTTAATTTGATTTACGAGTTTAACTGGTAATTCCTAATCACCTATCAGCGAATGCGACCATCAGAATTCAAGCTTGAATAAATATGAAGATATAAGTATAAGTAATTGTACGAGGCGGTCCCTTGAAAGAGATCAAGGGATCAAAGTAGGTAAAAACAGCTTCTAGGTGGGCTGAAATATACGCCTAGTGGTGTCAGCTTAAAAGAACCTTAAGTGTACACGGATCAACTGAGATCTCTGATACCCGAATAGGTTCCAACAAACAATTTTAAAATTCATATAACACGTCGATGAGGTATTAACGCTACCTGAAATAATACCCAGCCGACTGTTACAAGTTCGAGTGTTACAAGCAGTGAGATAGGATTCCGAACCTATTCACTTATCTGGAAATATTAAATCTAATTTAATTTAAGTTCAGATTTATCATTACAAAAACACAACGCTCGGCGTAATGCTACACTGGGGTGATTGTGTGATTGAGAATCGTAATTTCACCTTAATCGTATGAGAAGTCCTCGGCCGTGGATGTAGGGGATATTGCAGATAAGGTAGTTGGGGTTTGTGCACGCTGTGTCAACCCTGGAGGATAAGCCCTAATTGTCTAGATTCTGAATCTGTAAAGTGTATAAAATCTAACACTGTCACACAATCACCGGGTACTTCGTGGATCGCTAATACCAGGGTGGGTGTTATGATAGAATAAACTCAATCAGAGTAATTATCCGAAAATAACGTAAAATCTGATATCGTACAATCGGAAAACTAGTGCAAGACAATATTTTCCGAACCGACTGAATGTTATAACCGTTTAATATATCGTAGTGTGTTTTGAACATTTCACTTATTATTGCTATCTGGAAATATTTACCGAATACCGCTCATTATGCTAGGACCTGTTTGATTTGTATTTTCGCAAATGATAGATATGAATCATTTGTCAACCGATTCCGTACCGTTGTATTGAAATTAAACACCGAGCATATCGCAAAATAGATATGTTATAACCGTTTGAGCTTCATTACATTTTCCGTCTGGGTAAAATCTTTGTAAATAATACCGTTCAATTGCATCTATATTGATTATTCTGGAAGTGTATTTGTTATATTTATTATATATTTTAATATTTGGAATTCCCCGTTTTATTAAATTATTCCTGCTCCATCTTCAAACGAGCTAAGTTTTAACCAGGTATAAATTGTAACTAAAGCCTACAATTTTGATACTGTTTTCTGCCCAATGGACTCTGGTTGTACTTCACTGTAGCTACCCTAGGGACAAGGCTATATATAGATAGCAGAGTGACAAGCCTTGTGGTGAAGTCCCTAGCAGAAGTTTTAAAAAAGGAGTAAACCGTTTGAAAAATCTGGCGCCCGAGGATTCGAAGCTTACCGCAGTAAGCAATTCACCGGAAGCAACAAGGTACATGTCATAATATTTGTATCATATATCCACATGGAAGAGGAGGCTCCGCCAAACTTATCCATTTAAACCATCTTCATAACTGTGATGAATTTGTCTTACACTCGGTTTTTGTTCAATTACACCAGTTTCTATCATATCTTCTATTATAGGGAATATCTCGTTGTGATGATTATTGTTACCAGCATGCGAGGATGCAACAAGAAGTCTTAGTCTATCTACAATTTCTTCAACGTCATCACAATAAACATATTCGATAGGTTCCTCGTTATATTCAAGCATATCATTTTCGAAATATGCATTCCCAGTGTATGTTTTGGATCTGGGTCTTTTCATGGAATCAATCAAAGGTTCCAGTACATGTTTGTATTTTACTGTGTATCTTATTCGATCAGCTGGATCGTTATTTCGTCTATGGGCACTAGTTATTTCCATCATTTGACTGTAATTTTTCCCATCTTCCACAGTGTAAGTATCGGGTAGAACATCTGTGTAAAATATCAAATTATACAGAGCTGTGGTACCCTTGAACGGAGTACCCTTGATAATTATATTACTCTCACTATCAATTTCTATAGGTTGGATGCCCATGAACCATTTGTCTAAAGTTGAATTATGTTGCAGGCCCATTCTATCATCGTATCTCTTGACATCATCATCCATTAGAAATCCTTCCACGTAATGACGTGCTTTTGTGGGGTATTGTTGCAGAAACTCTTCTGTAGCCGGTGAATTATCTTTCTTATGTTTTCTGAATTCTTCACGAATCTGGTGGATAGTAGGGGATAAACACATCCTCATCAGTATCTGGGGGATTATACACGAATTCTTCTCCTTCAGTTACAATATTCGGGATTGGTATGCTCTCCATTTGTGTTGCTGTAGAAACGAAACTTTCAGGTTTAATCAAAGAATTTCGTTTGATTATTTCAGCATCTCTCGCAGTTTCCTCTAGAGGTTTAGATACATTATCAAACATATTATCTAGAATCTCATCATTTTCAGCTTCACCCAGCTTCGCAGCCATATATTTTTTCCTCACATTGTTTGCCAACTCCCAAATTTTTTTCTTCAATTGTAGTTTTACTTTTAACATGTTACTCACATTCACCTCCATGCTGAGCTGTTTTTCTTATTTCAAATGAAAGTATTTATACATGTCAGATGTATATATAACTATCAAAACTTTTGCGATAACGTCCTTTGCTCATATCACAGTCTTTGTTTATCATAAGGAATCCATATTTATCTTCTCAACATACGCTACATATCTCTTAGAATTTCTCGAGTGACAAGTCGGTACTCACATGATCGGTAAATAGATGTTTCAAATTGAGTTCATCCTGTTTGGAAATAATCAAGCAATTGGCATTTTCGCGCAATCCGTGTTTTGGACATCTAGCGAAATCTGACAAAAATAGAAACTATCAATTGATTTGTGTCTCCCTCTTGAAAAATAAGCACGAATTTTCTCCTGTTTCTCATCCTTTACATCATCGAATATTAATATCAAATTAGGACTCGCTTCTGAGGGGTCTATGTCTTCATCCTCCTCAGTGTACGGAAAATATTCAAGACCAACAATGTTATTCAATGTTTCCCTCAGTAACCGGTATTTTGGTTTGTGTAAAGACTCTGAATATATGTACACGTTTTCAAATTTCAGGCCATTTGCATCTAACAATAGATATAAAATCACATTTGTTTTCCCACAATTACTTGGACCACAGATTATTGTTCGTAGAGTATTTGGCAGCGAAGAGCAGTGACGTTGTGGTTGTTCAACATTCTCAATGCTTGACCCTAAGATCATAATATTCAATGAATATTTTTGCTTAACAATCTTCATGATGCCTGGTTGAACATAAAAATAATACTGAAACATATGTTAATAAGCATTTGTTTATATACTAGGTGTTGATGTTATATTGTGTGTATGTCCGATCACGCGGTTAAACGCTTCTGTCAAAAGCAAGTATCAAATACGTGTTAAACGTGTCTGAATGTTCAAACACGTGCTTGACACTTGTCTGAATATTGAAGCACGTGTCTGAACACAAGTCTGAATATTGAAGCACGTGTCTGAACACATGTCTGAATTTCGAAGCACGTGTCTGAACACGTGTCTGAATGTTGAAGCACGTGTCGGAGTGTTGGATCACGCGATAAAACATATGCATAAATGTATTACAATTATTACAATTATTCACATTTAATAACTTATCCGCCCCATCATCGTTCGTAAACTATGATCGTCGGATTGAATCAGTGACCGTCGCTGGTGACGTCATCATCGTTCGTAATTTATAGTCGCCGGATTGAATCAGTTGCTGTCATCGGCTTTAAGCAGTGATGTCATCATCGTTCGTAAACTATGGTCGCCGGATCTTCAATTCAATGAAACATCACTTACTCGTCAAAATCATTATGTATTTTGATACACATGTAGCTAAAGCTAGATGTTCTCCCCACCCAATTTGCATGCATCATATTGATTTTCCATACATCAAAAATATGGAAATTAACATTCTGCACGTGACAGCTGCAAATGATAGAACTAACATGACAGTTCACATACGCCATGACACACACACACGCTATGACAGATACGACATGACAGTCCACACGGTAGACGTCATGACACCTCTTTGAAGGCCCACATGACAGACGCCATGACACCTCTCCCAGTCACCATGATGCTCTGCGACTTAGGTAAGCTCTACAACATATAGCTCTGTGGTTGTTACTAAGGTTAGCTCTGTAGCCTATAGCTCTATAGTTGCCATGACACCTCGTTGAAGACCTGCGTGAGATACACCTCGTTGACCACCTAATTCGATGTAACCCGTGACAGACGCCGTCACACCTCGTTTAAGACCTACATGACAGACACTTCGCTGAAGGAGCATGTGATAGTCACCTCGTCGCTGTAACACGTGACATACACCGTGACACCTCCATAAAGCTATATATAGAGGTTTTCATCATCTACATGTGCCATATGGAATTTTTTCCAATGAAAAAGTTGAAAATTCACATTCTACGTGTCATCACCTCTTATCTGATACCCATAAAGCTATATTTAGAGATTTTCCCTCATTTACATACACCATATGCTTTTTCCCAATAAAAAAGTTGAAAATTCACATTCCACGCATCAACGTCTTTCATTTGGTACCCATAAAGTTATAGATAGAGGTTTCTCCTCATTTACATGCACCATATGAGATTTTTCCACGACAAAGTTGAAAATTCACATTCTACGCGTCAACTCCTTTCATTTGATACCCATGAAGCTATAGTTAGAGGTTTTACTTCATTCACATGCACCATATGGGATTTTTTGCACGAAAAATTTCAAATACTTATCCCGTGAGATCGGTCAAACTGATCGATATATAAATAGTATATTCTCATTCAGCACATCACGTAGATTCAGAATATGCAATAAAATAACCACTTCCTGTGTCGACTATATAACCCACTTCCGGCTTAACCCTGATGATGATGATGCTTGAGTCGATGAAAATCTTGTTCAGCTCATCATGTAGATTCAAAATATGCAATAAAATAACGACTTCCGGTGTAGACCCCTTCACTCTGATGATGATGATGCTTAAGTCGATGGAAAACACATGTGGCATGAGCCGTCACGACTCCGAAACACTATGATAGTTCATTCATAGATGGCTTGTCCCCCACGCGACACCTTGTTGAAGACCCACGTGACAGACATCTCGTTGAAGAACCCGTGACAGGTCCGTGACTGCCTAAGCAACCTATATACCAAAACCATAGATTGCCTCCATACCATATTTGGGAGAGCCATAGATCACCAACCCATAGTTGGAAGAACCACTGACTACCGACATTAAACCCCTAGCGGGAAGAAACGACACCAACCATAGGCCCCTATAGGATAGAGATGAAGCGTCACCAAACCCCAGCCACCTAGTGGGCAGAAGCGACACCAAACCCTAGCCACCTGCCCGGCCGTTAATACAGCGACAATACTTACCGACATCTGATAAGGTTCGCTGTCTGGGACTGTCCGCCCAAGGCGACGCCATACCTACTGAAGATGTTGCAGATAAAGTATATGTTGATAAATAAACACACAAACTGAATCTGAAAACGGAAACGTGTCTTGAAGATACCTTCAATCTAAAGATTGATAATTTGTTCAAAGATAACAACAATGATCTGGATGAACATAAATTAACGAATGAGAAGATTATTCTCAACATTGATAAACATCTGACGGACATTCAGAATAAACATAATGGAATGGAGGCCTATATGAAATCAGAGTATCAAACAATCAGTGATAGTGTGAGGAAAAAAACAAAAATCAATTAAAAGAGATCAATAACACATTCAACGGTGTGAACATGCGTCTGAATGACATTGCTAGTAAAGTGGGGGCGTTAGAACGACGGATGACATCTGTGGAACCTTCTAAGAAGAGACCCTCAACATCCACAACAACAAAGCAGGTCTCTGTAAAACGTATAACTCCAAATCCTGTGAATATACCCAAAAAAATTAATTCTAACTAGATTTCCGCGTTGATAAGATGAGTAGAGAACAATTTGTGCATGAGCTCCATAAGCCGAGTAGGGAGAATTTCAAACGGCGCAGAACAATCATAAAAGGTTTGGAAGATTTGTAGCGAATGGATCTGGCTGAAATGAGTAATTACGCTCGTGAAAATAGGGGATTCAAATACATTTTGGTTATGATCGATTGTTTCTCGAAATTTCTGTGGACTCCTCCGTTGAAAACGAAATCTGCCGAGAAGGTTCGGAAAGCTCTCAGTTCTATATTGTTAGAAGGACATCGTGAGCCTAGGAATCTGCAAAGCGATCAGGGAACAGAATTCTTCAATAAATACTTCCACGATCTAATGAAGAAACATAATATCAATCATTATAATACGTATAGTGTGAAAAAAGCAGCCATTGCTGAACGTGTCATTCGAACGTTAAAGGGAACGCTCCACAAACAATTCAGTCTTAGCGGGATATACAATTGGCTTGATATACTCGAAGAAATCACAGAAAAATATAATAAACGTAAACATAGTACTATAAATAAGTAGATATACTGGACTAGTTCTACGACAAAAACCAAGATGGCGGCCATAGGGGTGTCGGTCCTAGTTCTACGACAAAAACCAAGATGGCGGCCATAGGGGTGTCGGTCTGGTGATAAGGATCGGTTGTTTGTAAAGAGTATACAGGGTGCGTGCAAAAAGTGTGTCACATGAAAGAGTATACAGGGTGTGTGCAAAAAGTGTGTCACAGGGTCACGTGACTAACACATGACAGCATGGCGGCCCTAAGGTACAGCTGTCATGGCGACCATAAGGTACAGCTGTCATGGCGACCATAAGATCCAGCTGTCATGGCGACCATAAGATCCAGCTGTCATGGCGACCATAAGATCCAACTGTCATGGCGACCATAAGGTACAGCTGTCATGGCGACCATAAGATCCAACTGTCATGGCGACCATAAGGTCCAAATGTCATGGCGACCATAAGGTTCAACTGTCATGGCGACCATAAGGTCCAACTGTCATGATTGCGTTGTAGAGGTGTCGCCACCACGTGACAGCTGTCATGGTGGACCTATGGTACAGATTGCTTCGTAGAGGTGTCGCCACCAAGTGACAGCTGTCATGGCGAACCTAAGGTACAGATTGCTTCGTAGAGATGTCGCAACCACATGACAGCTGTCATGGTGGACCTAAGGTACAGATTGCTTTGTAGAGGTGTCGCCACCATATGACAGCTGTCATGACGAACCTAAGGTACAGATTGCTTCGTGGAGGTGTCGCCACCACGTGACAGCTGTCATGGTGGACCTAAGGTACAGATTGCTTCGTAGAGGTGTCACCACCAAGTGACAGCTGTCATGACGAACCTAAGGTACAGATTGCTTCGTGGAGGTGCGAAGCACCTCTACGAAGCATTCTGTACCTTTGGTTCAAAAGGTATAGACTGATACGTGGAGATGGCGCCACCAGTTCGACTCGACCGACTCATGCGGCTCGCAAGCGACTTCGATAAATGAAAGGTCGGAGATCATCGGCTACAACGTTTCGTGCGACTTCGCAGACTCGTTCTAGTTTGCGGGTGTTAATATCGATGAGGACAGTATAGCTCAAGATGAAGTGTGTGGCGGTCGACATTCAGAGCTTCCAAATCTCATACCATGGTTCAACTAGGTGTCCGTGGAGGCTCTGCCATCTTTGAATGAACTAGTGTGACGGCACATGCCACATGTGTTTTTCATCGGCTTAAGCATCAGAGTGAAGGGGTCTACACCGGAAGTCGTTATTTTATTGCTTATTTTGAATCTACATGATGAGCTGAACAAGATTTTCATCGACTCGATGAATTTTATGATTTACATGGGGAAAAATCTAATATCGGGCATATAAACAGGAAAAACTGTAAATTTTGTTGCAACTATAGCTTCATGGGTATCAAATGAAAGGTCTTGATGTGTAGAATGTGAATTTCCAACATTTTCGTGAAAAAATGCCATATCGTACATGTAGATGAGGAAAAACCTCTGAATATAGCTTTATGGAGGGTGTCACGTGTGTTACATCGATGAGGTGGTCAACGAGGTGTTTCTCACGCAGGTCTTCAGTGTGGTGTCATGGCATACCGTAGTCATAGAAACCATAGAGCTACAGAGCACAACCAGTCACAACCATAGAGCTAAAGGTTATAGAGCTAACCTGAGTCGCAGACTGGAAGAGGTGTCATGGTGTCTGTCATGTGGGTCTTCAACGAGGTGTCTTGGTGTCTACCGTGTGAACTGTCATGGAGGATCTTTCATAGCGTGTGTTTCCATATTTTTGATATGAGGAAAATCAAAATGATGCATACAAATTGGGGTGGGGAGAACATCAAGCTATAGCTTCATGTGTATCAACATACACAATGATTTTGACGAGTGAGTGGTGTTTTATTGAATTGAAGATCCGGCGACCATCGTTCACGAACGATGATGACGTCACTGCTCCAAGCCAATGACAGTAACTGATTCAATCCGGCGACCATAGTTTACGAACGATGATGGGTAGATGTGAATAATTATAATGATTGTAATGCATTCATGCACATGTTTTATCGCGTGATTCAACACGTGCTTCAACATTCAGACACGTGTTTCAGACACGTGCTTCAATATCCAGACACGTGCTTCAACATTCAGACACGTGTTTCAGACACGTGCTTCAGTATCCAGACACGTGCTTCAACATTCAGACACGTGTTTCAGACACGTGTTAAGCACGTGACATAATGGATACCTGCTAGCAGTCTGTGAACAACTATGAACGCTGAATAATTACAGCACTGCCACCCTGTTTGAGAAATAAAATGCCAAAAATAATAATGATAACATTTATTGGGAAGAATACATTTTGATAGTACATCATTTGTAATTAAAATAATAACATTATGATTCATGACCTGGCTCTTCACACTAAACTCCGAACTGATCCTGTAATCGGGGAATACTCCATTATACGGTCGTTAATGATGATGCAATAAGCCCTGGTGTTTTTGGGGAAATTCAGGAAACTTTCCATCTCTAGTTTGACGTCAACTGTTGATGACTTTATAGCATCGTTCTGTTTTGAACAATCAATAACAAAAATTGCTCTATTCTTGAATGCTATATAATCCAACATGGGCTCGCTTATTATTTTATTTGAAAATGATTTCTGGAAATCATAGTACATCTGGTATGCTTCCATGTATTGCTGGTCGGTGAAATTCAATTTCATTGCTTCATAGGGATAACACTCTGAATTCAAGTATAATTTTACATTTAGCAAGTTTATATTATCGAAATATGCACTGTGCTTCACAGGATTATTTTTTCGATCAGTTTGGAAAGCTAGAATCACATATCTGGGGCGTTCCAAATTCATTGATGTTTTAACAGCCCAAATGTCGCGAGTGCTCTCCTTCATCAACGGATTTTCATGCAGATCCCAACTACGGAATGGAATCAAAATAGGCTTCTCAGCACTCAAATTCTCCAACATTTGAAATTTAACTTGATCACTTGGAAACACATGTCGCACTTTCAATGCTATCGTCTTCACATTTATTTTAGCCCTCTTCGTGCCTGTGCTATTAGTATAGCAATTGTTATCGGTTCGAGACCTTATCAAGCGCAACTTATGTTTTCCACTCAAAACTTTGTTATAGTCAATGAATAGGCCTAGTAGAAAATTCAACGGTATCCATAAATTGATTTTATTATTGTAGACTGAACTCAGTGCATCCTTAAATGACCATCCAGAAATAGCTAGAGGTATAGATTCATGTTTGGAATATGTTAGATAAGCTCTGATGGTGCTGACAATACCAGGATCACGTACTTTGTCTATCTCTTTCCCATTCAATTCATAACTGATATATTCGAAGAGAAACGCTCCGAAATTATTCGTTAGTTTACATTCACCATCACCACTTGCTTCTGGCTGGAATTCTGCCTCGATGAATAAAGCAGACGATGCCAAATCTACCAACACGTCTTGTTGATTGATTAATATCTCAACTTCATCGCTGTTGCCAAAAGATGTTGTGTGTGGATAGTAGGTGTGAGTTTCTTCTCGGATGATGTCTTCAATGAAGTTTGGCTCGTTGAATATTTGAAGTTTTTCCGACATTGTAACCAAGGGACTTCAAAAAATTTATATTCTCCAATGATAATGCTGCAGTAGCAACCTTCTCCTTCGAGCTCGTTGTAGATAATGACTGATGACCACTATGGGGATGTCTTTTATTTCTGAAATCTAAACCCATGTTCTCAAGTGATGTGTACTGCAACAACAACCTTCCCAGATGAAGTCTTTCTATATAATGAATGATGATGAGTATTGGATTATTATTTATTGTTGGAAGCCATAATCTCTTGCGGACTTTTTCAACTCCAACCGTATAATAATTTCTTCTCCACGAAAATTTACCCGTTTCCAATTCTGATCCAAAATATTCAGAGTGATGTTATCGAAGGATGTCTTGTTGATGACCGGTAGATAAATAAGATTTTTCGGCTCTATATCAATGGAAAACCCAGGGGGTACAAGAGGTGAAAACTCATATATCGTATGAGCTAACTTATTATTATAATATGCTCCAGCGGTTAAGTTACACTCCACTCTAATAGATTGAACTTTGATTATGTTTATAGGGCGATCAGATACGTGTAGTTCACGAGATGTCAATTTCTTTTTGCTGAACCCCAACAGTTCGCTTATACTATCTTGAGGAATAAAATTCACTTTAAAATCACTCTTCAGCTCTGTGTGTAGAGTGTTGTTGTTAGATTTTATTGATAATTTCCGGTCACGTTCTTCTTGCTTCACTCCTATCCCACAAACTGTACTTTGTATGAAATTCTCGATGTCTGTCAGCTCGTAGGACCCCGTAGGTATAGTAACTACTTTTTCCTCACCCTTCACATCTTCATAATAGAATTTATTAAAACCTTCTTCAATGTTTGGGATGCTATTGTACGTATGCAAACCAACAAGTGCGATGGAATAATATGAATGAGGATCTAGTTCTATAGGAGGGTGAAAATCTACAGATAAGCGGGAGCTCTTACCCGTGATAGTGAACGTCTGAGACATGATTGATAAAAACTTTATCAACAATCTATTTATATACTAATAAAATGCAATGTTAGTCGACCACAGTTGAAGAGTTAGAGAGGAATTCCAAACATAACTGACCACAGTTATAAGTGTTATATTACATGAAATATCGCGTTGACGGCAGACTTTATCGAGTGGATTGATACCTAGATCTGCTCTTCTCATCCGTTCTTCGAATTTTACACCTGGGATTGATAACCAGGAATATGAAGTTCAAACGGAAGCTTGTTTATAAGCGTATTGAAAACACCTTCTTCCTCGTACGCTTCCATACAGACTGATGAGAATGCAAGATTGCAGTGTTATTTTAAGAGGGGAAGAAGAAAGACCAAAGATCTCAAAATAATATTTTTTATTAATTTTCTCAATACAAAAAATGTTAGTATAACCTCAAAATAGATTTTAAATATCTCAATCTTGACTCTTGATTCATCGTCCTAGTCGTATTGCATATTCCTACCCCTTCCACCTATATTGAAGGTCCTTTATGTATGTTCGATGCTGGTAAAAATTCTTTCTTCTCTGCTTATGAAACTCATGCATAACTTGTTCTCTACTCATCTTATCAATGAGGAAATCTAGTGCAGAATTAATTTTTTGGGTATATTCACAGGATTTGGGGTTATACGTTTCACAGAGGTCTGCTTTGTTGTTGTTGTAGATGATGAGGGTCTCTTCTTAGAAAGCTCCACAGATGTCATCCGTCGTTCTAACGCCTCCACTTTACTAGTAATGTCATTCAGACGCATGTTCACACTGTTAAATGTGTTATTGATCTCTTTCAATTCATTTCTGTTTTCCCTCACACTATCACTGATTGTTTGATACTCTGATTTTATATAGGCCTCCATTCCGTTATATTTATTCTGAATGTCCGTCAGATGTTTATCAATGTTGAGAATAACCTTCTCATTCGTTAATTTATGTTCATCCAGATCCTTGTTGATATCTTTGATCAAATTATCAACCCTAACATTGAGGCTGGTTTCCGTTCTCAGATTCAGTTTGTGTGTTAATTTATCAACATATACTTTATTTGCAACATCTCCATCATCATTCGGTGATTTTACGTTGCACAATCTACGATTTTCCATATCATAACTTCCATCGCCCGTTAGGAATAATCCTTGTCCGTGAACTTGTTTGAAATTATTATTAAATATATTTGTATCATATATCCACATGGAAGAGGAGGCTCTGCCAAACTTATCCATTGAAACCATCTTTATAACTGTGAAGAATTCGTCTTACACCTGGTTTTTGTTCAATTACACCAGCCTCCATCAATTCTTCTATTATAGAGACTATCTCGTTGTGATGGTTATTGTTACCAGCGTACGAGGATGCAACAAGAAGTCTCAGTCTATCCACAATCTCGTTAACGTCATCCCAATAAACATATTCGATAGGTTTCTCGTTATATTCAAGCATATCATTTTTGATATATGCACTCCCAGTGTATGTTTTGGACCTTGGTCTTTTCATGGAATTAATCAAAGGTTTCAGTACATTTTTGTATTTTACAATGTTTCTTATTCGATCAGTTGGATCGTTATTACGTCTATGGGCACTAGTCATTTCCATCATTTGACTATAATTTTTCCCATCTTCTACAGTGTAAGTATCCGGTAGAACATCTCTGTAAAATATTAAATTATACAGTCCTGTGGTACCCTTGAACGGAGTACCCTTGATAATTATATTACTCTCACTATCAATTTCTATAGGTTGATTACCCATGAACCATTTGTCTAAAGTTGAATTATATTGCAAGCCCATTCTATCATCGTATTTCTTGACATCATCATCCAATAGGAATCCCTCCAAGTAATAACGTGCTAATGTGGGGTATTGTTGCAGAAACTCCTCTGTAGCCTCTGCATTATCTTTCTTATGTTTTCTGAATTCTTCACGAATCTGATCGATATTAGGTTCGGGGATAAACACATCCTCCTCAGTATCTTGGGGGTTATATACGAATTCTTCTCCTTCAGTTACAATATTTGGGATTGGTATGTTCTCCATTTGTGTTGCTGTAGAAACACTACTTTTAGGTTTAACCAACGAATTTTGTTTGATTATTTCAGCATTTTTCGCAATTTCCTCTAGGGGTTTAGATACATTCCTGAACATATTATCTAGAATCTCATTATTTTCAGCTTTACCCAATTTTACAGCCATATATTTTTTCCTCACAACGTTTGCTAACTCCCAAATTTTTCTCTTCAATTGTTGCTTTTCTTCTAACATGTTACTCACACCCACATCCATGCTGAACGGTTTGTCTATTCCAAATGAAAGTATATATGCATGTTAGATGTATATATAACTATCAAAACCTTTGCGATAACGTCCTTTGTTCATGTCACAGTCTTTGTTTATCATAAGGAATTCATATTTATCTTTCCAACATGCGCTACATATTTCTTTGAATTTCTCTAGCGACATGTCGGTACTTACATGATCGGTAAATATATGTTTCAAATTGAGTTCATCCTGTTTGAAAATAATCAAGCAATTGGCATTGTCGCGCAATCCATGTTTTGGACATTTGGCAAAAGACTGGCAAAGATAGAAACTATCAATTGAGTTGTGTCTCCCTCTTGAAAAATAAGCACGAATTTTCTCCTGTTTCTCAAACATCACGTCATCAAATATCATTATCGAATTAGGCCTCGCTTCTGTGGGGTCTATGACCTCATCACTTTCGGTACAAGGGAAATATCCAAGCCCCTCAATTTTCTTCAATGTTTCCTTTAGTAACTGGTATTTTGGTTGGTGTAAAGACTTTGAGTATATGTACACGTTCTCAAATTTCAGGCCGTTTGCATCTAACAATAGAGATAGCATTACATTTGTTTTCCCACAATCACTCGGACCACAGATTATTGTTCGTAGAGTATTAGGCAGCAAAGAGCTGTGACGTTGTGATTGTTCTACATTCTCAATGCTTGACCCTAAATTCATAATATTCAACGAGTCTTTTTGCTTAACAATCTTCATCATGCCTGAAGGCGAATCGAAATCATAATGAAACATATGTTAATAAGCATTTGATTATATACTAGTTGATGATGTTATATTGTGTATGTTCGAGCACCCGGTTAAACACTTCTACACTCCTGTCAAAAGTAAGTATCAAACACGTGTCTGGATACTGAAGCACGTGTCTGAAACACGTGTCTGAATGTTGAAGCACGTGTCTGTATACTGAAGCACTTGTCTGAAACACGTGTCTGAATCTTGAAGCACGTGTCTGGATACTGAAGCACGTGTCTGAAACACGTGTCTGAATGTTGAAGCACGTGTCTGGATATTGAAGCACGTGTCTGAAACACGTGTCTGAATGTTGAAGCACGTGTTGAATCACGCGATAAAACATGTGCATGAATGCATTACAATCATTATAATTATTCACATCTACCCATCATCGTTCGTAAACTATGGTCGCCGGATTGAATCAGTTACTGTCATTGGCTTGGAGCAGTGACGTCATCATCGTTCGTGAACGATGGTCGCCGGATCTTCAATTCAATAAAACACCACTCACTCGTCAAAATCATTGTGTATGTTGATACACATGAAGCTATAGCTTGATGTTCTCCCCACCCCAATTTGTATGCATCATTTTGATTTTCCTCATATCAAAAATATGGAAACACACGCTATGAAAGATCCTCCATGACAGTTCACACGGTAGACACCAAGACACCTCGTTGAAGACCCACATGACAGACACCATGACACCTCTTCCAGTCTGCGACTCAGGTTAGCTCTATAACCTTTAGCTCTATGGTTGTGACTGGTTGTGCTCTGTAGCTCTATGGTTTCTATGACTACGGTATGCCATGACACCACACTGAAGACCTGCGTGAGAAACACCTCGTTGACCACCTCATCGATGTAACACACGTGACACCCTCCATAAAGCTATATTCAGAGGTTTTTCCTCATCTACATGTACGATATGGCATTTTTTCACGAAAATGTTGGAAATTCACATTCTACACATCAAGACCTTTCATTTGATACCCATGAAGCTATAGTTGCAACAAAATTTACAGTTTTTCCTGTTTATATGCCCGATATTAGATTTTTCCCCATGTAAATCATAAAATTCATCGAGTCGATGAAAATCTTGTTCAGCTCATCATGTAGATTCAAAATAAGCAATAAAATAACGACTTCCGGTGTAGACCCCTTCACTCTGATGCTTAAGCCGATGAAAAACACATGTGGCATGTGCCGTCACACTAGTTCATTCAAAGATGGCAGAGCCTCCACGGACACCTAGTTGAACCATGGTATGAGATTTGGAAGCTCTGAATGTCGACCGCCACACACTTCATCTTGAGCTATACTGTCCTCATCGATATTAACACCCGCAAACTAGAACGAGTCTGCGAAGTCGCACGAAACGTTGTAGCCGATGATCTCCGACCTTTCATTTATCGAAGTCGCTTGCGAGCCGCATGAGTCGGTCGAGTCGAACTGGTGGCGCCATCTCCACGTATCAGTCTATACCTTTTGAACCAAAGGTACAGAATGCTTCGTAGAGGTGCTTCGCACCTCCACGAAGCAATCTGTACCTTAGGTTCGTCATGACAGCTGTCACTTGGTGGTGACACCTCTACGAAGCAATCTGTACCTTAGGTCCACCATGACAGCTGTCACGTGGTGGCGACACCTCCACGAAGCAATCTGTACCTTAGGTTCGTCATGACAGCTGTCATATGGTGGCGACACCTCTACAAAGCAATCTGTACCTTAGGTCCACCATGACAGCTGTCATGTGGTTGCGACATCTCTACGAAGCAATCTGTACCTTAGGTTCGCCATGACAGCTGTCACTTGGTGGCGACACCTCTACGAAGCAATCTGTACCATAGGTCCACCATGACAGCTGTCACGTGGTGGCGACACCTCTACAACGCAATCATGACAGTTGGACCTTATGGTCGCCATGACAGTTGAACCTTATGGTCGCCATGACATTTGGACCTTATGGTCGCCATGACAGTTGGATCTTATGGTCGCCATGACAGCTGTACCTTATGGTCGCCATGACAGTTGGATCTTATGGTCGCCATGACAGCTGGATCTTATGGTCGCCATGACAGCTGGATCTTATGGTCGCCATGACAGCTGTACCTTATGGTCGCCATGACAGCTGTACCTTAGGGCCGCCATGCTGTCATGTGTTAGTCACGTGACCCTGTGACACACTTTTTGCACACACCCTGTATACTCTTTCATGTGACACACTTTTTGCACGCACCCTGTATACTCTTTACAAACAACCGATCCTTATCACCAGACCGACACCCCTATGGCCGCCATCTTGGTTTTTGTCGTAGAACTAGGACCGACACCCCTATGGCCGCCATCTTGGTTTTTGTCGTAGAACTAGTCCAGTATATCTACTTAAATATGGCTCCAATAAGAGTGACGAAACAGATTGGGAGCGAGATATTGAAGCGATATCACTCACACATCAAGTTAGCTCTGCCTCACTAATACAACTTTGGAGATGTGGTGCGAATAAGTAAGGCGAAACATATATTTGAAAGAGGATATTTGCTCAATTGGTCGACGAAATTGTTTAAAATTATAAGGGTTCCCATAACAGCTCCTGTTACATATATTTTGCAAGATATGTTGGGGGAAACAATAAGTGGAGGATTCTACGAGGAGGAATTACAGAAAACAAAACAACCCGATGTGTATTTAGTCGAAAAAATACTACGAAAAGAGAGGGGTCAACAGTATGTGGAGTAGTTGGGTCTAGATAATAATCACAACAGTTGGATCGATAATTCGGATCTAGTTCAATTAACCCACCATTGACCATTTGGAGATTATCAGAAACAAACAAAAAGCTTGAATATTGTTGACTCGAGGGTATGGATATTATAATAGAACAAAATTCCGTGACTATGAGATTGAATCAAGAGAGAAGATTATAATATTTGAAAACATATATTGTTGAGATTATACTCAAGTCTTTTGTATTGAGAAAATTTCGGAATCAATAAAAAAATATTATTTTGAGATTTGTGGTCTTTCTCCCCAGCCTCGTTGAATAACGGTGCAATCTTGAATTCTGATCAGTCTGTATGGAAGATGTAACAGAATAATTGTTGGGTGCCAAATGTAATAAAAGCCGTAAGCTACACAATTTTCATCTTCCCTTGATTCTCAATTGATCAAAAAGATGGATTTACCCAAGTTACTAATATTTCCAAAACTAGCTCAAATTCTTGGTTGTTTGGCCCTTTACGTTAACAATGATGATACTTGCCCTATTAATTTTCAAACAACAAACCCTGGGCGCCACCACGAGTTAAAAAAAGAAGAATTTCAGGCTGTTATAAATAAAGAAATAAGCATCATTGAATTGGTAGTAAGTAAAAAGGAAAAGAAACAAAGCATATAAGAACAATAACAAATATATTCAATTATAAATGAACAATAGCGAAAAGGTTTAACAAACTCGCATGCCCTTTCGGGGCACCGATGTAAAGCTGAAACAATTGTAAATAAAGGTAATCAAACTACTTTGACTCATCAATTACGACCAGCATCTAATTCAGCATGGTAATGAAAGTTGCATCAGAGATATTAAAATTATTCCTCTGTGTTCATTGAATTGGTAGTAAGTAAAAAGGAAAAGAAACAAAGCATATAAGAACAATAACAAATATATTCAATTATAAATGAACAATAGCGAAAAGGTTTAACAAACTCGCATGCCCTTTCGAGGCACCGATATAAAACTGAAACAATTGTAAATAAAGGTAATCAAACTACTTTGACTCATCAATTACGACCAGCATCTGATTCAGCATGGTGATGAAAGTTGCATCAGAGATATTAAAATTACTCCTCTGTGTTGCTCCTGTGGTCCTGATGATGGTTCCGCGTGGTCTCTAGTAGTGTATTGGATCCAATATCCTCCTATCGAAAAAGAAAGAAAATACACGAGTAGGATGTTCACAAAAGAAGTAAAATTTAATATGTGCAATGACTCAGTATTGACGCTGTGAATAGTTGAGTTAAGTTAGAAAAATGTTGATAAATGAAGTCACGATAAATTACGATTACAATTACAAATTAAATCAATATGTGGCAATTATTAAGAATTTACTGCAAATTTAACAAAATGAATTTAAACAAAGTTAGAGAAAGATGAATTGAGTTTGAAATTAGCTATGAATTAAAGTTCAGAGATTCCTTGAACCATGTGGGTGAATTTCGTATCATTAAGACTCTTATCACGATTACGGGATCGTTTAACAAGTCCCACGTTATCTCTATAATCGAAGGTATCGGAAACAAAGCTCGTGGAATTAGATTATGGAGTGGTTAGTTCTAGCTCACCCTTTATATGTTTCGTACCTTTCCGATTTGGATAACGCTACGTTGTTCGTATTACGAAGAGTTAAATTTAAAAAAATATACGATTTAATAATCCCACGTGTAGTCAGAAAATGAAGTCAAGTGATTTTGAATTGAATAATGATATGAATGAAATTATAATATCTATAATCAAGAGATCAAGGTGCCTGTTATAAAGCAGGAAACATTCAAAGTTTTGTATAATCAGAGTAGGCCTGATTATAAATGAAATATTAAAGATTCAATGCTACTAAAAAAAAAACAATTTAATAACTTTGATCAAGAACTACCTTATATCACAGTAACACAAAAGATGTTTGGTTATCAACCGCAACCGGTTTTATTCCGACTATCCCTCCCCAATTAATAAATCGGATGTGGGGATTAAGAATATAGTGTTCGTTGAATCCCCACCATATTAATTGAATACAGTTAACTATATCATTTAAAGTAGAGTTCTTTGATTGGGAGGAAGTTGAAGGATATAAAATCAAATTATTGTAGGTTTCTATCATGAAGAATGACCTGTGACGATCCATTCGAAAGTCGGGTCGTTACATTCACCCTATCTCCGGAAAAAAAATTTTTACGCAAGAACGAAGAAAAAAAATTTTTTTTTTTTTTGAATTACAATATAAAATGTTGATTGATACTAAATGAATTCAATTTAACAAAGTTGAAAGAAATTACTGAATTTATACAAAATCTGAAAAGTTACTAAATACCGCAAATGAAATTGTATTTGATTGAGAGAGAGCAATCGCAATCAAACCCAAGCCAAGAAATTCAAAAGGTGCGTAAATACAATTAGAATATGTAAATTGAGCTCAAAAATATACTGAAGAGTAATCAAGAATAGGTCCACTATTCCCCTAATTAAGTATTAGGTTATTAAAATTTTGTTTCTTACCAATATTAATATTAGAAACATAACGAAAAATAAATATCTTTGGATCCTTCACTTCGGATCGAAAGATCTGAAACTATGAATTCGGTTCTTACTAATCCTGGATTTCCTGCTTCACTCACGCTCTTCCCTCCAGTAGTGCCACGTCCAGGAATGCATTGATCCTACCGAGCGGTGTAAGATTGGTATAAACGTTTCGTGCATCCAGGTAGAATCCATTTCTGTCCGCCGCACCACTAAACGAAATTGCGGTCGATCAGCCCTACCTCCAGAATTAGTTAGTCCCTCCTTCACAGGTTTGAAGCTACAAACATAAAAAATGGAAAAGAAATCATACAAAACGCAAATTTGTTAAAAATTTAGCATTGCGGGGCATGGACAAAATTAGTCCCCCCCGCACAGACTGAACCTTTAACAAGGACGACCTCATCCTGGTGAGGCAACCCTGTTAGGTACTACCAACATTTGAACATGCGCCAAAGTTGAGTCCTGTGAAAGATTATCAGGAGATAATCGCAAAAATCAACGACAGGCTATAATGATTAAAGTCATCTGGATAGTTCCAGTATCCAGAAGCCTAACTGAAAACAATACAGCAATTGAGTGAAGTTGGTGTCCCTAGGACACTTAAGATTGAATTTTAAATTATGAATTTTAAATTATGAATTTGAAAATAAATCCAGTACAAGTTTTAAGAACTTGACTGAAAGGTGTTTTGACACAATGTCAAAAAAAACACATACATCTTAATCCGATGTACTAGAACAAATACCCAAAAATTCTACGAATGTTTGTTGATCATGGTCAAGTCAAGAGAAGTAAGAGAGAATGACTGGGCTTTATTTTGCTAAACCACTGAAAGAGAGTAAACGGGATGGAGTCTAGAAATCCCGATATAGTGATAATTTAGTTACTCTCGATCTAGTGTTGGATTTCTTGAATCTTCAAGAAAAAAATTATAACCGTAATTATAATTAATAGTGAGAAAAAAATTATTGAATGTAAATATTGACATTACATCAATAAAAAAAATTAGGAGTCATAACCCACCACACTGAATTCTTTAGTTGTATTATTTGCCTAAAATGAAAAAAAAAATTTGATAATATATTTCACTTCTATATATATATATTATCTTTCCCCAACTAGGATTTTGACTGAATAGACTAACATCTGTCTCAAATTAAGCAACCTCCCATTATAACAACAACACAAAAATCACTAAATCACCGTTTCCTACATTCAATAATTACAGGTGTGTAACACCTCAAATTATATATTAATAATGTAATTGGATAGGTAGTCCAAAACTACCTCCTCCTTTGTTAGTTGTATACACAACCCTGTCTCAAATTGACACCCTGACATCTTGGAAAGGTAAAACATAAAACATTACACATGTTTTAACCAAAATAGTCATTGTTAAAATGATTCTCAAGAAAATGTTTTGACACATAATAACTTAATTCAAAATGTTATGACAATTTATGTGTGAAACAAATACGCGAAAATTATATGTAAAATGACAGAAACTAGTTGTGAAATGCAAATTTTAAATAAGGAAAAATGATACCAGAGTCCTGAAAATTAGAAGATCGGAAAAACAGGCATCTCACAGAATATATTAACCTACCACTTCACAAAAATTTTCTGTATTATAGAACAATAGAAATTTCAACTTCAAATATCCTTTACTCAATTCAAATACCCAAATGAATCCGGTAATATATAACAAATTAGCATGTGGTTATCTCCGAAACGAAATAACGCGTTACCTTACTGTTTGAAGTCCGTGAAACCTAATTATCTATAAGTTACCTTATATCGCAGTAACACAAAAGATGTTTGGTTATCAACCGCAACCGGTTTTATTCCGACTATCCCTTCCCAATTAATAAATCGGATGTGGGGATTAAGAATATAGAGTTCGTGGAATCCCCACCATATTAATTGAATACAGTTAACTATATCATTTAAAGTAGAGTTCTTTGATTGGGAGGAAGTTGAAGGATATAAAATCAAATTATTGTAGGTTTCTATCATGAAGAATGACCTGTGACGATCCATACGAGAGTCGGGTCGTTACATTTCACCCTATCTCCGGAAAACATTTTTTTACGCAAGAACGAAGAAAAAAATTTTTTTTTTTTTGAATTACAATATAAAATGTTGATTGATACTAAATGAATTCAATTTAACAAAGTTGAAAGAAATTACTGAATTTATACAAAATCTGAAAAGTTACTAAATACCGCAAATGAAATTGTATTTGATTGAGAGAGAGCAATCGCAATCAAACCCAAGCCAAGAAAGTCAAAAGGTGCGTAAATACAATTAGAATATGTAAATTGAGCTCAAAAATATACTGAAGAGTAATCAAGAATAGGTCCACTATTCCCCTAAATAAGTATTAGGTTATTAAAATTTTATTTCTTACCAATATTAATATTGGAAACAACGAAAAATAGATATCTTTGGATCCTTCACTTCGGATCGAAAGATCTGAAACTATGAATTCGGTTCTTACTAATCCTGGATTTCCTGCTTCACTCACGCTCTTCCCTCCAGTAGTGCCACGTCCAGGAATGTATTGATCCTACCGAGCGGCGTAAGATTGGTATGAACGTTTCGTGCATCCAGGTAGAATCCATTCCTGTCCGCCGCACCACTAAACGAAATTGCGGTCGATCAGCCCTACCTCCAGAATTAGTTAGTCCCTCCTTCACAGGTTTGAAGCTACAAACATAAAAAAATGGAAAAGAAATCATACAAAACGCAAATTTGTTAAAAATTTAGCATTGCGGGGCATGGACAAAATTAGTCCCCCCCGCACAGACTAAACCTTCAACAAGGACGACCTCATCCTGGTGAGGCAACCCTGGTAGGTACTACCAACATTTGAGCATGCGCCAAAGTTGAGTCCTGTGAAAGATTATCAGGAGATAATCGCAAAAATCAACGAAAGGCTATAATGATTACAGTCATCTGGATAGTTCCAGTATCCAGAAGCCTAACTGAAAACAATACAGCAATTGAGTGAAGTTGGTGTCCCTAGGACACTTACGATTGAATTTTAAATTATGAATTTGAAAATGAATCCAGTACAAGTTTTAAGAACTTGACTGAAAGGTGTTTCGACACAATGTCAAAAAAACACATACATCTTAATCCGATGTACTAGAACAAATACCCAACAATTCTACGAATGCTTGTTGATCATGGTCAAGTCAAGAGAAGTAAGAGAGAATTACTGGGCTTTATTTTGCTAAACCACTGAAAGAGAGTAAACGGGATGGAGTCTAGAAATCCCGATATAGTGATAATTTAGTTACTCTCAATCTAGTGTTGGATTTCTTGAATCTTCAAGAAAAAAATTATAACCGTAATTATAATTAATAGTGAGAAAAAAATTATTGAATGTAAATATTGACATTACATCAATAAAAAAAAGTTAGGAGTCATAACCCACCACGTTGATTTCTTCAGTTGTATTATTTGCCTAAAATGAAAAAAAAAATTTGATAATATATTTCACTTCTATATATATATATTATCTTTCCCCAACTAGGATTTTGACTGAATAGACTAACATCTGTCTCAAATTAAGCAATCTCCCATTATAACAACAACACAAAAATCACTGGATCACCGTTTCCTACATTCAATAATTACAGGTGTGTAACACCTCAAATTATATATTAATAATGTAATTGGATAGGTAGTCCAAAACTACCTCCTCCTTTGTTAGTTGTATAGACAACCCTGTCTCAAATTGACACCCTAACATCTTGGAAAGGTAAAACATAAAACATTACACATGTTTTAACCAAAATAGTCATTGTTAAAATGATTCTCAAGAAAATGTTTTGACACATAATAACTTAATTCAAAATGTTATGACAATTTATGTGTGAAACAAATACGCGAAAATTATATATCAAATGACAGAAACTAGTTGTGAAATGCAAATTTTAAATAAGGAAAAATGATACCAGAGTCCTGAAAATGTGCAGATCGGAAAAACAGGCATCTCACAGAATATCAACGGTCGGCAGCTTCCATAACAGTATTCACCTACTGTAATAACTTCGAATTGTTCTCCGTCATTGGGCATACGTGCAACATCAATGTCCACCGCTGTGTCAACACTCTGTGGGATCTACTATCCGTCCTCACTGGACACCTCATTCACCCGGATGTCATTATGGCTATCATAACATAAGTCAGCCTTTCGGTTGTTTCAATCCTGCAATTCATACACTAAGTTGGATAATACTCTAGTAACTGTACATGGTATATATTTCGGTGCCACACTCACACCCTCGGGTGTTATACCTCGTATAATCAATTCGTAATTCAACTCCTTTGACTTTGAATATTTCGGTTCCATAATTAAAATTTAGTATAAATTAACCGACCACTTCACAAAAACTTTCTGTATTATAGAACAATAGGAATTTCAACTTCAAATATCCTTTACTCAATTCAAATACCCAAATGAATCCGGTAATATATAACAATTTAGCATGTGGTTATCTCCGAAACGAAATAACGCGTTACCTTACTGTTTGAAGTTCGTGAAACCTAATTATCTATAAGTTATTCATCAATATGTACCGCAAGGTACAAAAAAAAATTTCCTGCAACAACTTATATCGAATGACACTATAAAAAACTGTTTCGCAGCGTTATCACTTGAAACTTGAGGAATATAATTCACAAACAGTAAAGGAATAAAATATCAATATGAGATAATAATCACATGCAATAAAATAAACGAATTTTACGAGATGATTCACAATTGGTCAGACTGAAAATATGCTTCTAATTTCCTTTATGCTTATCTACCAATGATTTAAATACGTTGTAGGCGCCAAATGTAACAAAATGCCTTATACGTGAACGTGAAATCTCTAACCACGTTGGGCGCCAAATGTAACAAAATGATTGTTGGGTGCCAAATGTAATAAAAGCCGTAAGCTATACAATATCCACCTTCCCTTGATTCTCAATTAATCAAAAAGATGAATTTACCCAAGTTACTAATATTTTCCAAACTAGCTCAAATTCGTGGTTTGTTCGGCCCTTTACGTTAACAATGATGATACTTGCCCTATTACTTTTTAAACAACAAACCCTGGGCGCCACCACGAGTTAAAAGAAGAAGAATTTCAGGCTGTTATAAATAAAGAAATAATCAACATTGAATTGGTAGTAAGTAAGAAGGAAAAGAAACAAAGCATATAAGAACAATAACAAATATTTTCAATTATAAATGAACAATAGCAAAAAGGTTTAACAAACTCGCATGCCCCTTCGGGGCACCGATATAAAACTGAAACAATTGTAAATAAAGGTAATTAAACTACTTTGACTCATCAATTACGACCAGCATCTAATTCATCATGGTAATGAAAGTTGCAACAGATATATCAAAATTACTCCCCTGTGTTCCTCCTGTGGTCCTGATGATGGTTCCGCGTGGTCTTTAGTAGTGTATTGGATCCAATATCCTCCTATCGAAAAAGGAAGGAAATACACGAGTAGGATGTTCACAGAAGAAGTAAAATTAAATGTGTGCAATGACTCAGTATTGTCGCTGTCAATAGTTGAGTTATGTTAGAAAAATGTTGATAGGTGAAGCCAAGATGAATAACGATTACAATTACAAATTGAATCAATATGTGGGAAGTATTAAGAATTTACTACAATTTTAACAAAATGAATTTAAACAAAGTTAGAGAAAAATGAATTCAGTTTGAAATTAGTAATGAATTAATGTTCAGAGATTTCTAGAACCACGTGGGTGGATTTCGTATTATCAAGACTCTTATAACGATTACGGGATCGTTTAACAAGTCTCACGTTATCTCTATAATCGAAGGTATCGGAAACAAGGCTCGTGGAATTATAATTATGGAGTGGTTAGTTCTAGCCCAACCTCTATATGTTTCGTACCTTTCCGATTTGGATAACGCTACGTTGTTCGTATTACGAAGAGTTGAAGTAAAAGAAATATACGATATAATAATCCCACGTGTATTCAGAAAATGAAATCAAGTGATTTTGAATTGAATAATGATATGAATGAAATTATAATATCTATAATCAAGAGATCTAGGTGCATGTTATCAAGCAGGAAACAATCAAAGTTTTGTATAATCAGAGTAGGCCTGATTATGAATGAAATATTAAAGATTCAATGCTACTCACAAAAAAACAATTTAATAACTTTGATTAAGACCCACCTTATATCACAGTAACACAAAAGATGGTTGGTTATCAACCGCAACCGGTTTTATTCCGACTATCCCTTCCCAATTAATAAATCGGATGTGGGGTTGAGAATATAGTGTTCGTTGAATCCCCATCATATTAATTGAATACAGTTAACTATATCATTTAAAGTAGAGTTCTTTAATTGGGAGGAAGTTCAAGGATATAAAATCAAATTATTATAGGTTTCTATCATGAAGAATGACCTGTGACGATCCATTCGAAAGTCGGGTCGTTACAAAGAGTACGTGGGGGAAGGTGTTCTCAATACGCTTATAAAGTAGCTCTCGTTTGAACTCCATATTCCTGGTTATGATACTGTGGTCCCAGTACAAAATTGGGAGAACGGTTGAAAAGAGGAGATCCAGGTATAAATTCACTCGATGAAGCTTGCCGCCAACACGATATTCCATATTTGCGAAACGCTAGTTTGGGAGGACGTCACGAGGCGGATAAAATATTAGAGAACGCTGCTTGGCAACGTGTCAAATCTATAGACACAAAATTTGGAGAGAGGATTGTTGATTTCGGTGTGAATAAAATTATGGAGGCAAAGAGGGAACTGGGGATGGGTATGAGAAAGAAGGTTGGGTTCGGAACTGCAATTGTCGATGAGGTAAGAAAAGGTGTGGAGAATAAGTTTGACCCATTCAATCTGAAGAGAACATCTCAAAATGCTTTGAAAGTTGCACGAAAACAATTCAAAAAAGCAGGTGGTCGGAAAAATGTTCGATTACCAAGAGTTATTCCTATTCCTAAGACTGGAGGATTTCTACCATTTTTGATACCTCTGTTTGCCGGCTTATCAGCTGCAGGAGCATTGGCGGGAGGTAGTGCAGGCATCGCTAAGGCCGTCAACGACAGCAGAGCAGCTCGGGAAACCTTGGAGGAAACGGAAAGACATAATAAAACAATGGAAGCTATAGCTTTGGGGAAACAAGGATCTGGTCTATATTTGAAAAAGTATCGCAAAGGTCTTGGTCTGTATTTGAATGAACATCCAAGAAACTGTCAGTAGACCCACTCAGAATACTTCTAACTGATCTCGATCTACTAAAGCTAGCAAAAGCTCTGAGAATTCCTCATTTTAGAGGAATATTTATGCGTGATGAACTGCCATCCAACGGACCATGGAAAAACGAGCGTGGAATAGTTAATTTAGATGGATCGGACAATGAGGGCACTCACTGGGTTGATTTTAATGAAGTCGGTGATACAGTTTTATATCATGATAGTTTTGGCAATTTACGCCCCCCTCACGAACTAGTGAATTGTTTCAAAAAGTGTAAGATATTATTCAATCACGACAATTTTCAGCAATATAAGACTTATAATTGTGGCCGGTTATGTTTGGAATTCCTCTCTAACTCTTCAGTTGTGGTCGACTCGAACTGTATTTATTAGTATATGAATAGATTGTTGATAACGTTTTTATCAATCATGTCTCAGGCGTTCAATATCACGGGTAAGAGCTCCCGCTTGTCTGTAGATCTTCACCCACCAATAGAAATAGATCCTTATCCATATTATTCTATCGCACTTGTGGGTTTGCATACGTACAATAGCATCCCGAACATTGAAGAAGGTTTTGATAAACTTTATCATGAATATGTGAAGGGTGAGGTGAAAGTAGTAACTATACCTACAGGGTTCTACGAGTTTACAGACATCGAGGATTTCATACAGAGTGCAGTTTGTGGGATAGGAGTGAAGCAAGGAGAACGTGACCGGAAATTATCAATAGAATCCAACAACAGCATTCTACAAACAGAGCTGAAGAGTGATTTTGGAGTGAATTTTATCCCTCAAGATAGTATAAGCGATCAGTTAGGATTCAGCAGAAAGAAGTTGACATCTCGTTAACTACATGTGTCTGATCGACCTATAAACGTAATCAAAGTTCAAACTATCAAAGTAAAGTCTAACTCAACCGCAGGATCATATTATAACAATAAGTTAGCTCATATGATATATGAGTTTTCATCTCTTGTACCACCTGGTTTCTTCCTTGATATAGAGCTCAAGAATCGTATTCATCTACCGATCATCAACAAGACGTCCTTCGAAAACATCACACTGAATATTTCAGATCAGAACTGGAAACGGGTAAATTTTCGTGGAGAATAAATTATTATACGGTTGGTGTTGAAAAAGACCTCTAGAGATTATGACTTCAAACAATAAATAATAATCCGATACTCACCAGCATTCATTATATGAAAAGAATTCATCTGAGAAGGTTATTGCAACCGACGTCACTAGAGGATATGGGTTTGGATTTCAGCAATGAAAGACATCCTTATATTGACCATCAGTCATTATCAAAGGAGAAGGTTGCTGCTGCAGCATTATCATTGGAGGATATGAATTTTCTGAAGTCCCTTGGTTACATATTTCGATCATATAAACTTGCTAAATTTAAAATTATACTTGAATTCAGAGTCTTATCCATATGAAGCAATGAAATTGAATTTCAACGATCAGCAATACGTGAAAGCATACCGGATGTACTATGATCCACAGAAATCATTTTCAAATAAAATGATAAGCGAGCCGATGTTAGATCATATAGCATTCAAGAATAAAGCAATTTTTGTGATTTATTGTTCAAAACAAAGCCATGCTATAAAATCATCAACTGTTGTCGTTAAACTAGAGATGGAAAATATCCTGAATTTCCCTAAAAACACCAGGGCTTATTGCATCATCATCAACGACCGTATAATGGAGTATTACCCGATTACAGAATCAGTTCGAAATTTAGTGTGAAGAAACATTATGAATCATAATGTTATTATTTTAGTTCTAAATGATGTACTATCAAAATGAATATGCATTTCTCCAAATAAATGTAATTATTATTATATTTGATATTTTACTTCTCAAACGGTAGGTGATGATGTAAACATCCGGCGATCATAGTTTGTATACTATGGTAGCCGGTTGCTGGGAATGAGACAAATTGAAACAACTAGTGACGATATCAGTCAGTTACCAACTTTGATCGAAACGGAGAGTTACCCCCACTATTCACGTTCACGTTTTCACGTATGTAAGAGAGAATCATTTCAGAAAATTTTCAGTGAGAAAAATGAACTTAGCAGCGCGCGTTCGTGATTGAAATGTGGCCACATGGTCCACCAACAATTTTATTAAGTTAACAGTTAATGGAGTGTGTCTAAAATTTGGGCTCGATATTACAAACGATAAAAGAGACTATTCATTTTGGAATATACATTTGAACCAACGCGTTCTCATGAATGAAGATCTATTGCATTGGTTAAGTTATCGCGGCAAAAAATATTACGCTAAAAAGGGTGTTATAACAAGATTGTTGAGGAAAAACCCGCATATACACCATTGAGAAATTTGTGATAAGACTGATGCACGGAAGAAATATTATGTTTAGATGCTATTGATTTCGAATCATCATTGATGCAAATACGAAATCCCAAAGTCATCGAGTTACGTGAACTGTTTTCGTTAATGAAATTTATTATGATGAAATATTGTGAGTACGAGAAATTCTATGAACAACATTGTGTGTTATTGTTGAAAACAAAAAATAACCAATTGATACAATCAGTAGAAGAGTTGAGATCTTTAGTGTTGGTCGTGAAAAAACACGCCGGGGAAGAGCGTCAGAGAGCAGAGGAACGTGAACGTCGAGCAGAAAATGAACGTCTAAAAGCTGAAACTGAACGTGAACTTGCTGAGGAACGTGAATGTCGTGCGAAAGAACGATCTCAACGCTTATCTCAACAAATTCAGATAAATCTTATCAACTTATGGAATAACATTGCGCCAAATATTGTTCCACCTTCGATAAATTTGGGAAAGAGACGAAATTTAGGTAATTACTTTGTTTTTGTGATAAAACTTATACTATATATATTTTTTTTCTCCAATTTCAGGATTATATCTAACATCGAATGATATGAGACCTGATTGGTACCTAATGCGTCGACAGAAGGATGGTTGGCGTGATGCCGACAGAAAATTACAAAATCGAGGAATGCGATTAATACGCAAATGGTCAAACATATCTCTTGCTATCGATATTGGTAACGAAGTGAAACAGAATTCCCTTAGCGATTTGAAATGGTATGCAAGAGGAAATTGTATTCGTGCCAAAGAAGAAGAGGGGGTGAACAATTGATTAGTGATGTCAACATCGAGTCATTGATGGAACGCGTTATCGATTGATAAGCTTATGAACTAGCAAATGATAATGTCAATATATTGATGTAAAAATGCTAAGTTCTTCTATTATTTCAAAAATAAGGAACAGAGGTTACTATCAAATGCACTTGCTCTGAATTTTATATGTATGTTTCATTATTCAAGTGTCATCATCGTTCGTAAACTATGATCACAGGATTGAATCAGCGACCATAGTTGATGACGTCATCATCGTTCGTGAATTATGGTCACTGGATTGAATTAGTTATCATCACCGGTTTGAAGCAGTGAAGTCATCACCATGTTTCTGGATTATTGTTATAATTTTTTTGTTTCATTGAAACACTTATATCTTCATACAATCATTCATTTATTTGGTAAATAGCCTTTTTTACATATTTAACAAACAATTTCAACATCAGTACTGATAAAGAAGATAAAATTGCATACAAATTGCAAACATTTTAGAAATTTAATAGTCTAGCGAGGATGATGTACGTGTGGATAGTGTTGATATTGTCATTTGTATGAGATGTGGTAGACATGATTATTGTTGAATCATTTGCCATTCACCCATACCCCCCTCACTCCGATCGAAGAATGAAAGCTTAGGTTTATAATGTATGGTGGTACGATTGTCTTGTGGAATGTTAAATGCGAATACCTCCAATTGATTATCGTCGATTTTTCTAAAATGCATCGAAATCCATTCGGTACGGTTACACTCCTCACCACCATCGGTTGCAACATCCTTCAGACAAACATAAATGCGCTCAACGTGTTGGGGAACGTTCGCGTATAGGATACCATCCAGAATTGTGGTTAGAATCACAAAATTGGTTTTCAACACCCCCACTTGTAACCTTTTTCGCTTGAATGGTTAATCACAAGTGGGGAGGTTGTCACTTACTGTCCTCTAATGACAGTAACTGACTTGCTCGGGTTTCTTGAGGGTCCAGGTTCCCTTTTTATATAGGTTTTAGAATTGCTGTTTCTCTTTCGTGTGGATTGCCAAATAAAACAGATATTTCTTGCTCAACTAAGTTTATTAATTATCTCTATTTACATTTACACCAGCTATGTACAATCTATTTACAAAATGTTGCTAGGAACAGGCCGTTTTAATGTGTTCGTTTTCCGTGTATAAAATAACGCGCTAATTAGATGTTTTCCTATCGTCGGAAGTCTCCACCATCTGCGTGAGATGGTAGACAAGTTTTTGTCCCTAGGTCTAGAAATGAAATGAATCGCGACAATCTAAATATTTAGTACACTGTTAACTTCGACGGAGCGTGGGTCGTGTATTCGCTCTGACCTGTATTTCAGACGTAATTTCTTACGTAACGGGGTATAACGGACTAGGTTGATTTGTCAGCTATCGGCTATGACTGACTTAATAATTTCACACGTCGGTCTCGGAGAGAATCACAACGTAGCCCCTGAAATCAATTCGCAGAAGCTGGATCGTATTCGTCCAAGCGATAAGGATTGATTTTTCCAGCGGTTTCGGCTGTAACTTTATTAACAATTCTACAAATCGGTCTCGGACAATATCCTAACTTAGTCTCTAGAAAAACAATTCGCAGAAGCTGAATCGTATTCTTCCAAGCTATCGGGATTGTTTTGTAGACTATTGAATTTATAAACAAAGTTCGAATTTGAAATCGGACTTATATACTGGAATGTTAATTCAATGACTTGAATGGATTTTAAACGGAAATTAATACTCACCCTCTATTTCTCGGATTTGCACAATAGCAACGACTTTGGGTTGTTTAGATTACGGCAGGTCAATCTCGGTGCTGGTCTCGCAAGTCAGTCCCCTTTCGCTATGAAATGGGCTGGCTTTTATACAGATCGCGGCGTGTGACGTAACGTGAACAGGTGACCGGTTGGCGAATTCTGTTCACCAGTTTTTATACATAGATGTGCACGAAGTTTGATCTCTTAACTTTGCCTATGTAATTCGATTCTACTGAGATATTCAAATTTATTTGTAAGTAATGGAGGATGCTTCATTACACACCCCCCTTTCCTTCTTAGAAAATTTTCTCCCGAAAATTTTCGAACGTACGATACGTTTCGTACGTCGGCTTGACCTCACAGTCCCACGGTATTTTCACGCGCGAGTTATATTCTAAGAAAACATCGTCGCATTATAAACATTAATAGAATCATCATATATCTATATAGTGCTGACTTGCAATGTATACGTGAGGTTACACATTCATAATCTGCTGTATTCATATTAGTTCTGACATGATATTCTTATAATTAACATCTCAGTATATTGTATGATATATTTTATTCAATAAAATAAACTTTTTCCTAAGTCGAAATACGACTTATATAATTGGCGCTGCGAACAGGATTGCTACGAAGAATCCGACGTGGATAACTTTTCTGTTTCAACAGTTTAGTGGCAATTTGAACGATAAACGTTTCTTCACTTCCTTCAGCGAAAGTGTTGTAACCAGCATATCATCTCCAGTCCAGAGGCCTTCCAGTTCGAGTTCGATGTATACCAGAATCGTACTGTAAGCACTCCATTTTATTTTTCATATGTCAGACTCCTCTGGATCCTCTCAATCCTCTTGTGAAGACAATCTAGAGTTTATCGATCAACTAACCGATAGGTTAAATAATTTCTCTCTTGCATCGAGCAATAGTGATATTACAAAAAATAATTCTAACATTACCTTTGAATCTGCTCAAGTAGAACAAAATTCATACAAGATGACCCAAGTACCAAATTTCACCAAAGTACATGCCGAAACAATCCCAGAATTTGATGGCAATGTAAACGAATTGAATTTCTTTTTAGAGAGTATCGATAGTATAGTTACGCATTTCCTTTATCAACAAAACGTAAATAATTTCCAGAACATAATCATTTTTCGCACTATAATAAGTAAATTAAAAGGATCTGCAAGGGAAGTTGTTAACATAAGTTGTGCTAATACTATCCAAGAGATAAAAAATGAATTGACAAGAAACTTTAGCGATCCTAGGAATGAAATGTGTCTATCTCTAGACTTGAATAACCTAAGGCAGTTGCAACATGAAACCCCTTATCAGTTTCATGACCGTGTGAGAAAGATGTTAAACACCATTTCCAACTATCTTGCTATTCACGAAAACGATATGAATATACGCAAATTCAAATTAAATATGTATAAAAATCAAGCCCTTGAAGTATTTTTAGCAGGTTTACGAAACCCTTACGGAATTATGGTCCGTACAAAGGAACCAAAAACAATGTTAGATGCAATAAATTTCATTAGAAACGAAGATAACATTAAATATATTCAAAATTCACATTCACATAATATTCAACAACCCGCTAATATGCATTCACAAAAGAAAAATATTTCTCATCAAGTACACCAAAATCATTCGTCACGAAATAATTTTGCGAACAATTTTACACAACAACACTCTCAGCCCTCTACCTCTAACAATATGTTCCACCAAAATTATCCCAAAATTAGACCATCTTTTCCTACTGGTCCCGTAACCAACACAGAGACAGACACCACAAAAATTCTTTACGAACCAACAAGTATTCGGTAAACCACCGAGACCAACAAATGTTTTCAAGTCCAAACCAAACGGAACGTTCCCATATAGACCAACACCCATGAGCATGACCACAAAGAATACGGAAGTAAAACCACAATCTGTACCCAAACAAAATTGGCATGCCGAGGAATTGTTCAATACAGAACAAGTAGAATTTTCAGATGAGAACTATACAGAGTGTTCTCCCGATACTGAGGCAGAGTATTCTCAGGAGTACGACAATAATTATGAATATGGATTTCTTGAAGAAGAACACGTCTCAAGATCCGAACCCATAGTAGAATTGAATAATTTCTTTGACAAACGAGAACTACCGTATATCGACATATACGATCCCCCTTTGAAATTATTAATTGATACTGGTGCAACCAAATCTTTTTTAGACCCCGAAATCGTGAACAAATATTTTAATGAATATAAAACTCATGAGCTGTTTGTCGTTTCGACCTCTTTCGCGTCCTCTACGCACGACACGTCTGTTACAATACCAGCGTTTAGGGAGTTCAAGCAAAACACCGATCTAAAATTTTATTCCTATGAATTCCATGATATTTTTGATGGACTAATCGGAATCGATCTTATCCAATCTTTGAACGCACAATTAGATTTTGCAAATTCACAAGTTATAACCCCAAATACCAAAATACCTATTAAGTACTTCGATTCCAACCCAAAATTATTCATAGAAAAGACAAACGAAACGTTTGATGGAAATCAAAATAATAACAACGAAAATAATCAAGACGACACACATTCCGTCACAGGTAATATAGACGAAACCCCCGATCTAAATGACGTCGAAAATCAAGATGATAACCTTTCGAAAATAGAACTAGGACCACTGTACAGGTTTCTGAAAACAATTTCGAACATGAAATAATAGAAATATTCAAAGAATTCACTAGAACCAATAGAACATTTGCTGTAAATATAGACCGAGAAGAGCTTATCCCAAAATTTTGTCAAATTTTAAAGGACACCTTTTTAAAACTTATTTATCCTCTTTAAAACTTATTATTTGTAATAACGTATTAGAAGATGTGAGAAAACCAGAATCTCAAGACGAAATTGTTGAATTGTGTCACGAAGGTAAAACAAACCATCGCGGGATTACCGAAACAGAAGCTCAAATAAAACGAAAGTATTACTGGCCTAATATAAGAGGTAGTATCACAAAATATGTCAATAACTGCGAGTTATGTCAGAGGATGAAATATAATAGGAATCCACCTAAACAAAAATTTGAACTTACTCCTACTGCTAAAAAACCATTTGAAATCGTTCACGCAGATACTTTCACTATCAAAACTCAGAAATTTCTCACTATTATAGACACCTTCTCCAAATATGCCCAAGCCTACCCAATCACCGCATTAACAGCTGTTCACGTCACTAAAGCATTTATAAATTTTATGACCCATCACGGTACCCCAAAATTATTGACATTAGACAATGGTACCGAGTTGAAAAATAATATAATAAAAGAATTTGCCTTATTGCACAAAATCAAGCTTCATTATACGACACCTCTAAACCCTAATTCTAATAGTGCTATTGAAAGATTTCATTCAACTATCCTTGAACACTTAAGAATTATTAGACAAACAAAAAAGGATCTAAACATCCTAGATCAAATGCCTTACGCAATCCTTGGATATAATCATTCTATTCACTCAGGCACCAAACAACGTCCAATAGATGTCATAAACGGTCATTTGGATGCAAACAGTCCATTCGATATAGACCTTAATGAGAAATTATATACAAATTATATTAACCAACACAAAGAATGCACTGCCGAAATATACAAACATTTGAATCGGCAAATGTCAAATCAAAAAGAACGAAATATAGGAAAACGAAACAAAGATAGACAAGATCCTCTGATCTATGAACCGGGTGAATTAATTTACCATAAAACAAATTCTCGTGATAAGGCAAGTCCTAAATTCAAAATGCACCCAGTTCAAAATGATAAAGGTATTACTATTGAATCACCTGTAACATATTACCATAAAAGCAATCTAAGAAAACCTTTGACTAAACAAAACAATATCAATTTACAGGACAGTACTAGCCGTGACGGCTCTCGACATGGCTCAAGACACTAAAATAACCAACCTCGATTCCAATCCCGGTATCCTTCCTTATAAGTTAGGGTATGCAAAATTAAAAGATAGTTGTCACACATTTATTCATTATTATGACTTAAGACCAATCGAAACCGAATTAAATACAATATCCGATCAATTTTTAAAAATGAAATCATCAGTAACAGAAAAACACGAACTCTATTCCATTGAATTACGTAAAATAGCAAATTCTATACTTTTCCAGATAGAACTTGCCAAACAAAAATTAATATCTCTACAACCGAATAAAAGATTTAAACGAGGTCTGATAAATGGCTTAGGATCCATCTTCAAAAGCATTTCCGGCAATTTGGACGCCGAAGATGGTCGTCGTTACGACGAGGCTATTACTAATTTGAAATCAAACCAAGATAATATTGCATCAAACCTTAATAAACAGATTTCACTGACTACGAAAATTCTTGAGGAATATAATATCACTTTATCCTTGATTAAACAAAATGAAAAGGAAATAGCTGATAGAATCAAAGCAATTTACGAAGACCTAAACACAACTTTGTTTAACTTCAAAAGTTATTTCACAGCGAAAAATGCTTATGATCACGTAAACTCAGTCTTGACTATAATTCTTCAGGTATTGAATAATCTAGAAAATGCAGTAACTTTTGCTAGACTCAAAATCGTGCATAGCAGCATGTTAAAAATCAGTGATATAAACTTCATTATACAGAAACTCTTGAAACATCATTCCTCTGATAAATTGATGTTTGGTGACAATCTGCAAAACAGTTATAAATACTATGAAATGTTAGATGTTCAGTCATATCACTCCATGGACCGAATAGTCTTCTTAATTCACTTTCCGATTGTCTATCCCCAAACTTATTCCTATTACCATTTGTATTCAATACCTACTAAAGATAAAACCACCCTCGTCCCTTTTAACTCTTATCTGGCTGTGGAAGATAATTACTGTCAGTACGAAGATGGAGAATGCAGAAACATCCACCCATTGTTTTACTGTGCCAATGGAAGGCCAATAGAACAAACAACCCAAAATGACTGCACGCATCAACTCCTTCAACTAAAGAATTCAAATGCCACAGCGTGTCATCAAGTTCCAGTTTTGGTCGATCAAAAAATAATTGGACAAATCTCTTCAACACATTACATCGCTGTTTTACCAGAAGCCGTCAAAGTCAAACTCACGTGTCACAAATCTGACTTTACAATTCTCATAGGCACCTTCTTAATCGAGCTACCTACCAACTGCAGTTTTCAAACACCAAAAAGCCTATACACAAATAATGAAGACATTATCGCTGGACAACCACTTTTATTACCCGCTGTGCCTACACCGAAAGTTGTCAACCATTCAAGCCAACAATTAATCCTACACGACGTACCATTGGACCGACTACATCAGTTACTGAAAGAACAACGAGAAATCCGGCAAATAACCCTCAAGGACATGCCAGAAAATTTAACACATTATTGGACTTCTCCATTATACATCATTTTATTGACCATCATGATATTTGGCCTATTCCGGTTAATTAAAAACAAAATAACAAAATCCGAGAAATCATCACCAAAAGATCACCGGATAGAAACCGTCAAGGAAACTATAGTTCAACCAGTACAACCAAATATCGAAGACGAAGATGAATAATCAATCAATCCATTCACCCACTGTATTGATTTCTCTGAGAAGGGAGGAGTTATATTCTAAGAAAACATCGTCGCATTATAAACAATAATAGAAACATCATGTATCTATATAGTGCTGACTTGCAATGTATACGTGAGGTTACACATTCATAATCTGCTGTATTCATATTAGTTCTGACATGATATTCTTATAATTAACATCTCAGTATATTGTATGATATATTTTATTCAATAAAATCAACTTTTTCCTAAGTCGAAATACGACTTATATAATTCGCGCCACAAGCCGGCCGGTTGGATCATACACCCTATAGTCATGCATTTTACGTAAACGTTTCTTAAAATATGGTTTCTTACTATCTACACTTAATCTATTTATACCACTAACGGTGTCTCTGTCACTATATTTCAGGGGGTTATTTACACAAGGGGTTGATAGTTTCTTTGGTAGGGACGGTTGCTGCTGGGGTAGATCGGGAGTAGGCGGTGTCATATTGGGGATCGGCGAATAGTACAGCTGGAGTTCTGGACTTGACTCCGGACTGGAACCAAATAGATCGTGCAACTTCTTTCCCAGTCGGATGGCAGCCTCGGCGTCTTTCCCGGGAGTTCTAATTTCCGGAACTGCAGTCATATTTACTCCTGGGGAAAGAAAATTACATTAGCTAACAGTTAATTTTTTTCAAGTCCTTTACATGGACTCGAACGGGTTTACGACTAGTTCCATTTTCCGGCTCGACCACTACCGGTGAAATGATTTTCTTCACTTTAAACGGGCCTGCGAACTTCGGGGCCAGTTTAGCGGCGAAACCTTGAGCTGCCGAGGATAGCGGGTGTTCTTTGCACATGACCTCCTCCCCTACTTTAGGTGCCCAATCGCGCCGTCTCAGATTATAGTGTCGACTCTGGATAGTGAAGGCTTTATTCAACTGTAATTTGACGAAGTTGACGGCGTCTCTCAATTTTCCTAACTGTTCCTCCTGTCTAGTAGGATCGGGGTTTCTATCATCATCGTCGCTACCCGGTCCCTGAACTTCCCGGAACAAAGTCTTCGGGTGGTCCACTTCTCGACCGTAGTTTAAATATGCGGGGGTAAATCCAGTTGAGTCATGTCGCGCCGTATTGATGGCAAATAATAATTCCGGCAAATATGCGTCCCATGTACGGTGATCGTCCTCACAATATTGCGCAATCATCGTTTTTACCACTCTATTAACTCTCTCTACTGGATTGGCCTGTGGGGTATAGGGAGGGGTGAGTTTATGTTCGATTCCAAACTCTTCTAAAAATTTCCGAAATTTATTAGCGACAAACTGGGCCTCATTGTCACTAATTAACACTCTGGGACATCCGAATCTCATAAGCACCCTATCTTTCAGCACCCTCATGACAGTTTCCGCGTTCGCTGTCCGAATTGCTTGACATTCTGTCCACTTGGTCAGCCGATCCTGCAGCACTACTAAATAATTGTTGGATTTGTTCGATCGAGGTAGGGGTCCTACTAGATCCACACTCACCATTTCCCATGGTTTGGATATTTTGCTTTGCTGCATGAATCCCGGAAGTGCCTGTTGCGAAGCTTCGTATTTCAAGCAGTGCTCGCATTTCTTCACATAGCGGGATATCTCCCTGAACATACCAGGCCAGTAGTATCTCTGAGCCACCCTTGCGATTGTTTTATTAATCCCTAGGTGTCCTGCTGTGTTCTCATCATGACATTCGTACAGAACCCGTGTTCGGGCATTCTTTGGAACACATAACTTCCATGGTTCGGGGGAGGCTCCTTCCGTGTAATCATTGGCCTTGTCAAAGTGTCTGTATAGACTACCGTTTTCCACTCGATAATCCGGGAGTAGTTCGGGTTTTTCGTTGAAGGCTTTAACTTTCTTTTCCCACCAGGGATCCGGTATAACAGGCTCGATAAGGGCAATCTCTTCTTCTTCTTCGTGATCCGGCAATGGGACTCGGGACAGAGTATCTGCTACTCTGTTTAATACACCCTTCCGATACACAATCTCGAAGTCATATTGCTGCAGTTCTATGACCCATCTGGCCAGCCTCTGGGATGGGTTTTTCAAATCGCGCAACCACTTTAAAGCCCTGTGGTCAGAGATAACGGTAAATTTGTAACCTTCTAAGTACATTTTCATCTTTCGGATTCCAAAGATAATGGCTAGACACTCTTTTTCCGTCACGGAATAGTTCTTTTCTGAGGAACTTAGCGTTCGGCTAGCAAAGGCTATTATTTGTTCCTGTGAACCTAATTTTTCAGTGAGGGCCACCCCAAGCCCGCTATTTGAGGCGTCTGTTTGCAGCGTAAATGGTTTGGAGAAATCAGGACACGTTAGAACCGGAGCCTGCGTAAGTTTTTCCTTGATTTTCTCGAAAGCTACCTGTTGCTCGGGAAGCCATTGAAACTTCATTTGTTTCTTCAATAGTTTAGTTAAGGGCCCCACCATCTTTGAAAATTCAGGACTGAACCTGCGATACCAAGATGCGACTCCCAAAAACCTCCTCAAGCTACGTACATTCGTTGGAGGATTCATTTTCACGATAGCTTCCACTTTCTCTGGGTCTGTTTTTATCCCTTCTTTTCCCACTACATGCCCTAGATACCGTAGTTCCGGCTTACAAAAGTGGCATTTTTCTGCGTTAATTTGCAGATTGGCCATCCTCAATCTTCTCAGCACTTCCTTTAAATGGGCCAAATGTTCCTCAAAGGTTTTGCTAACCACAATTATATCGTCGATATATGGGTACGCATTTGGCTCCATGTCCGGTCCTATTACCCTATCGAGTAGGCGTTGGAATGTGGCTGGTGCTGAATGTAATCCGAAAGGCATCACTGTAAATTGATATAGTCTTCGGCCGGGGACAGTGAAGGCAGTGACAGGTTTACTTTCGGGAGTAAGCGGAATCTGCCAATAGCGTTGTTTTAAATCTAGGGTAGACACATACTTTGCTTCTTTCAGCTTTTCAAGCGTGGCAGTAATATACGGTAACGGATATGCGTCCTTTTCTGACTGGGCGTTAACTTTCCTGAAGTCTATACAGAACCGATGCTTACCCTCTTTCTTTTGGACGAGCACTATTGGTGAACTCCATGGACTGTTCGATGGCTCAATTACTCCCTCTTCCAACATTTTATTTACCTCCTTGTCCAAAATTTGCTGCATTACGGGATTCTGTGGTCTATACCGCTGTTTTGTAGGGGTGGGATCCTTCAGCTTGATTTGGTGTTTAACCAGCGGCGTACATCCTTTCACGCCTATAAATTTCCCCAGCTCGTGTTTCAGGAATGCTTTCAGTCTCTCTTCCTGACTAGTCTCCAATTTAGAGATACTACCTATTATTTCCGTTTGGGTCTCAACCGCGTTCCTGGGCATATCAGTCTCTCGCAGGTCAATGGTTATCTGCCATTTATATAATAAATCCATCCCTAAAATAATCTGGGACATCATTCCCGGTAAGACCAGAAAATGTCCTTCCTTGTCTTGGTTATCCACAGTACATTTGATATAAAACCCTCGGTTAATTGGTACTGTGGCCCCATTCGCTAAACACGCCCTTTGTCTGACCTCTTGTTGTGGAACATTCCATCTTGAACAATGATCGGCCACCTCCTCATTAATATAGGACCTAACTGATCCTGTGTCCACTAGTGCTGAGAACACTTGCCTCCCTATTGCAATCTTAAAATGTATCCTCGGGTCCACTGTGCCCTCGGTTGTGGAGGATACATCCTTTATTACAGGTGTGTGTTCTATGACGTCCCAGCGGCTCCTGCTTGTCCGCTGGACGTCCGCTCGTTTCCCGGTTTCGTATTCCTGCATTGGCATTCTCAAGTCAGAATACCCTGTTTGCCACATCGCGAGCAGAATCGTTTAAAAGTGCCCCTACACTCGAAACGCCGGTGTCCCTTTTCACCGCATCTCCAACATACTTCTTGCTGATTCATATTCCGTGGCAATACTCTATTCGCTTGTATGTAGTTTACAGTCTCTTTTGGTTCTATACTACATTTTCTCCGATCATCCCCTAACTCCTTCTGTAAATTTCCATACTCTTCGCAGAGTTGGATTAGGTCCGACAGAGAAGAGAAATCCCTAGGCCTAACGTACCGTCGGATTTCTGGCCGCAGGTTTCTATAAATTCTGTTCAGTTTCTCTTGTTTGTTTATAACTTGACTCCTTCTGCACAGAGTCTGCAAAGCAATTATAAATTCCGTTGTGTCTTCCTGCGGGCCCTGCACCCTTTTCACGATTGAATCTAGGATATCCTGTCGATAGTTATTTGGAAGGAAATATAACTCAAAATCTGTTATAAAATCCGACCATGTTTGCCACTGTGTTTTATTGTTTCTATACCATAATAAGGCTTGGCCTTTCAATAATTCGGGCAATACCTGCAGACAATCTTCTTCTTCAATTCCATATGCTATCCTCAGCTCGGAAAATCGTTCTAAGAATTGCAGGCTGTCCCTTTTCCCTTCGAAGTGTACACCCCATTTACGGACCTGATCCATGAGTTTACCTCTGTCATTATTCTTCTCCATTTTGGATTTTCCCCCAGGTATTTCACTTCGTAAGAATTCGATTAACCGTTTTCTCAATTCGTCTACAGTACCTTTTGTTTCTAATCCCAACTTGGCAAGTTCCACTTCCAATTCGTCTTTTCGTTTGCTATATACCCACGATACTTTGCTATCGACCCCTGTAATATCTTCCTCTACTAATGACATTTTATTTGGCAATCAAAGAGAGCAATTTCTATCTAGTTTCCGTTACTTCAAATCTCGGGCGCCCTTTTGTAACCTCCTTCGCTTGAATGGTTAATTACAAGTGGGGAGGTTGTCACTTACTGTCCTCTAATGACAGTAACTGACCTGCTCGGGTTTCTTGAGGGTCCAGGTTCCCTTTTTATATAGGTTTTAAAATTGCTGTTTCTCTTTCGTGTGGATTGTCAAATAAAACAGATATTTCTTGCTCAACTAAGTTTATTAATTATCTCTATTTACATTTACACCAGCTATGTACAATCTATTTACAAAATGTTGCTAGGAACAGGCCGTTTTAATGTGTTCGTTTTCCGTGTATAAAATAACGCGCTAATTAGATGTTTTCCTATCGTCGGAAGTCTCCACCATCTGCGTGAGATGGTAGACAAGTTTTTGTCCCTAGGTCTAGAAATGAAATGAATCGCGACAATCTAAATATTTAGTACACTGTTAACTTCGACGGAGCGTGGGTCGTGTATTCGCTCTGACCTGTATTTCAGACGTAATTTCTTACGTAACGGGGTATAACGGACTAGGTTGATTTGTCAGCTATCGGCTATGACTGACTTAATAATTTCACACGTCGGTCTCGGAGAGAATCACAACGTAGCCCATGAAATCAATTCGCAGAAGCTGGATCGTATTCGTCCAAGCGATAAGGATTGATTTTTCCAGCGGTTTCGGCTGTGACTTTATTAACAATTCTACAAATCGTTCTCGGACAATATCCTGACTTAGTCTCTAGGAAAACAATTCGCAGAAGCTGAATCGTATTCGTCCAAGCTATCGGGATTGTTTTGTAGACTATTAAATTTATAAACAAAGTTCGAATTTGAAATCGGACTTATATACTGGAATGTTAATTCAATGACTTGAATGGATTTTAAGCGGCAATTAATACTAACTCTCTATTTCTCGGATTTGCACAATAGCAACGGCTTCGGGTTGTCCAGATTACGGCAGGTCAATCTCGGTGCTGGTATCGCAAGTCAGTCCCCTTTCGCTATGAAATGGGCTGGCTTTTATACAGATCGCGGCGTGTGACGTAACGTGAACAGGTGACCGGCTGGCGAATTCTGTTCACCAGTTTTTATACATAGATGTGCACGAAGTTTGATCTCTTAACTTTGCCTATGTAATTCGATTCTACTGAGATATTCAAATTTATTTGTAAGTAATGGAGGATGCTTCATTACACACTCCCATCATCATCTTCATTTTTTACACTTAATGTATTCAACAGTCTCATAACTTTCATTTTATCTTCGTAAAAATTCAAGTCTCTTCTTAGTTCATGAACTTTCTTCACGAATTTGAAAAGTCTACGTGTGTATCCTTCAAAAGATTAATGCATAATGACACATTTACAAACTTACTGGATATCTATATCATAACCTAAAGCTATTCACATTGCTACACATAGAGTTCTCAATATCAGTGTGATGAATAATGAGTGGATATCATTATTATAATAACTCGCATTTTATTCTTCATCTGACCATCATAGTTGGTAAACGATGGTCGCCGGATTGAAACAGTGACTGCCGCCGGTGACGTCATCATCGTTCGTAAACTACCGTCGCCGGATTGAATCAGTTACTATCATCGGTTTGAAACAGTGACGTCATCATCATTCTTAAACTATGATCGCCGGATCTTCAATTCAATAAAACACCACTCACTCGTCAAAATCATTATGTATTTTGATACCCATAAAGCTATGGTTAGATTTTTTTCCTCATTTGGTATGCATCATATTGATTTTTCCCCCATCACAAATATGGAAATTAACATTCTGCACGTGACAGCTGCAAATTTCAGAACCGCGATGACAGTTCACGTAAGCCATGACACACACACGCTATGACAGATCCGCCATGACAGATTCACCATGACAGTTCACATTACAGACGCCATGACACCTCGCTGAAGACCCACGTGACAGACACCTCGTTGAAGGAGCACGTGATAGCCGCCATGACACCTCGTTGGAAGAACACGTTACAGACGTCATGATATCTCACCACGTGACAGATCATGTGATACACGTCACAACCACCATAACAGTTCACGTGATAGCCGTCAAAACCACGTGACCTCTCTCTCTTACAAACAACCTGTATATACAACATAACACACTCCTTAGGAACATCCTGTATATACATTCAAACCACCGAACTCGCAATCACTGATAACACTATCTACCCGATAACACTATTTACAAACACCGGATGCCAATCGCCAGCAAAGACCGGATGCTAGAACGGATATCCTGGTTGCAGAACTCGTAATGTTATTCTACTAACGTCACAGCTCTTTGCTGCTAAACACTCTACGAATAATAATCTGTGGTCCAAGTAATTGTGGGAAAACAAATGTGATGTTATCTCTATTGTTATATGCAAACGGCCTCAAATTTGAAAACGTGTACATCTATTCAAAGTCTTCACACATTGAAGGAAATTGCTGAGCTTGGGTATTTTCCATATTCTAAAAGTGATGACGTCATAGACCCCACACTACCGAAACCTAACTCGGTAATAATGTTCAATGATGTAATGAATGAGAAACAGGAGAACATTCGTGCTTATTTTTCAAGAGAGAGACATGACTCAATTGATAGCTTCTATCTTTGTCAGTCTTTCGCTGAATGTCGAAAACATGGATTGCGTGAGGATGCAAATTGCTTGATTATTTTCAAACAGGGTGAACTCAATTAAGACATTTGTTTACCGATCATATAAGTACCGACATGTCACTTGAGAAATTTAAAGAGATATGTAGCGTATGTTAGGAAGGTAAATATGGATATATATTTCCATTTGGAACAGACAGACCACTCAGCATGGACGTAGATGTACCTAACAAGTTAGAAGCAAAACAGAGAATAAGAAAAAGATTTGGGAGCTAGCAAACGTTGTGAGGAAAAAATATATGTCTGTGAATTTGAGTAAAGCTGGAAATGATGAGATTCTAGATAATATATTCAAGAATGTTATTAAACCTTTGGAGGAAATTGCGAAAAATGCTGAAATAATAAAACAGAATTCTTTGATTAAACCTGGAAGTGTTGTTTCTACAGCAAAACAAATGGAAAGCATACCAATCCCAAATATTGTAACTGAAGGAGAAGAAGTCGTATATAATCACCCAGACACTGGAGGAGATGTGTTTGCCCCAGAACCTACTATCGATCAGATTTGTGAAGAATTCAGAAAACTTATAAAAGATCATTCAGCGGCTACAGAAGAGTTTTTGCAACAATACCCCACATTAGCCTGATATTACTTGGAAGGATTTCTATTGGATGATGTCAAGAGATTCGATGATAAAATGTGTTTGCAATATATTTCAACCTCAGACAAATGATTTACGGGTAATCAACCTATAGAAATTGATAGTGAGAGTAATATAATTATCAAGGGTTCCCCGTTTCAAAGGTACCACGGGACTATATAATTTGATATTCCACAGAGATGTTCTACCTGACACTTACACCTTGGAGGATGGAAAGAACTACAGCCAAATGATGGAAATGACTAGTGCCCATAGACGTAATAACGATCCAGCTGATTGAATGAAAATCCTTATTGCATAAAATCTCATGCAAGGAGTAAGCTGATACGACAAAAGAATGATCAGACCGATGCAGAAGTTATTGCTGATTATTGCCAAAGACAGGAACCTTCTAGTTGGACACCACCTTCTCCTGAAATGAAAAAATTAAAACATCTTTATCGTTGCTCAGTTGCGTTAAAAGATGAGTTAACATTAGTAAATAACCACTAAGAAAAAAAAAGAGAGACTGCCTAAAGAAGTTGCAAATGCTTGGGAAGACCTTGCAATGAATATGGCTCAAAAAATAGAAACAATAAAAAATTCCGTACGTGAACTATTAAATCAACACAAAGATTTGTTGGAAAATTTTCAACTTCTATTGACTATTCCAGGCATAGGAGATACCGTCTTGTTAGTCAACAAAAAAATTATAAAAATTTCCCAAGTTGCAGCATAAAATCAAAAAATACTTCCAATTGTGTAACAGTACACAGATTATAGTTAGTGGATATGTTGATAAGTAAATTAGTTTTAAACGCACAAAACAGATGAAGTTTACTCATCAACATATCCACTAACCAACAACATTCAATAAATTTGTGTAAGATACCACTTTACATAAGATAGATAGGAAGCATTTTTGATTTTAAAGTTCTAAACCTTCAGTCAACCTCCTAGCCCTGTAGTTTTTGATATGGTTAGGATCAAAAGCACTTTTGCATGTCAGCGTACCGAAAATTATATGGAGTAGCTTACGCATTGCAGCACCAACGATGGCCATATTATGCTTACCCTTTTCCTTTAATCTTTGGCAAAAGCTCATAATGATAGGATTGTGATTCTTAGCTATTATGGCAGGAAAGTAAAGTGCCTCACGTAAAATTTGGCATATACAGAGGAACCTGACGTCATATTTCGTGGTATAACTCCTGTATATGCTGCCAATTGCCTGGCATCTCTAAAAACCACTATATCAGAAACTTCAACTAAAATAACTATTGCTGATTCTTCTCCTATGCCTGGAATAGTCAATAGAAGTTGAAAATTTTCCAACAATTCCTTGTGTTGATTTAATAGTTCACGTACGGAGTTTTTTATTGTTTCTATTTTTTGAGCTATATTCATTGCAAGGTCTTCCCAAGCATTTGCAACTTCTTTAGGCAGTCTCTCTTTTTTTTCTTAGTGGTTATTTACTAATGTTGACTCATCTTTTAACGCAACTGAGCAACGATAAAGATGTTTTAATTTTTTCATTTCAGGAGAAGGTGGTGTCCAACTAGAAGGTTCCTGTCTCTGGCAATAATCAGCAATAACTTCTGCATCGGTCTGATCATTCTTTTGTCGTATCAGCTTACTCCTTGCATAAGATTTTATGCAGTAAGGATTTACAACACTTACAAAATGTCCAGCATTGTATAGAAATTCAGCCAGTGCTTCGCTATAACAACCAGTAGATTCCATGCAGGTTTTTCACTTTTTCTACATTATGTTTGTGTGGAAAATTCAGTAGACTTTGAAACCCATGATCATCGTTCTTAAAGCTTCTTTTTCTAGTTTCACGCTTTCCTTCTTTGCTTATAAATGAGAGGAAAACATCAAAGCGATCTTTTGATATATCTATGCCCAAAAAGTTGTTGATCATATATAACCCCATACGTTACCATTAAAAATGAAAAGTAAGGCTAGTCTTGTGGATACAGAATTAGGACCATTCAGGTCTTTCTACGATACCGTCCAGCCTATACTTTTGAGAAGGGAATTCTTATCTCCTCTACAGATTTCATATCTAAGAAGGAGCACAGAGTTCCTCTCTTCTCCACCTTATGCTTAAGCTTAAAACATTAGATGCTTTTGACAAGATACAAGAAGAATCAGCAATAGCTATTTTGTGCTGAAGTTTCTGATTTAGAGGTTTTTAGAGATGCCAGGCAATTGGCAACATATACAGGAGTTATACCACGAAATATGGCGTCAGGTTCCTCTGTATATGCCAAACCCAGATTAAGTAAATCCGGTTCACAAACATTACGTAAGGCACTTTTGTTTCCTGCCATAGTAGCTAAGAATCACAATCCTATCATTATGAGCTTTTGCCAAAGATTAAAGGAAAAGGGTAAGCATAATATGGCCATTTCTGGTGCTGCAATGCGTAAGCTACTCCATATCATTTTCGGTATTCTGACATCCAAAAGTGCTTTTGATCCTAACCGTATCAAAAACTACAGGACTAGGAGGTTGACTGAAGGTTTAGTACTTTAAAATCAAAAATGCTTCCTATCTATCTTATGTAAAGTGGTATCTTACACAAATTTATTGAATGTTGTTGGTTAGTGGATATGTTGATAAGTAAACTTCATCTGTTTTGTGCGTACAAAACTAATTTACTTATCAACATATCCACTAACTATAATCTGTGTACTGTTACACAATTGGAAGTATTTTCTGATTTTATGATGCAACTTGGGAAATTTTTATAATTTTTTTGTTAACTAACAAGACGCTATCTCCTGTCATCCCAGTGCCCAGACACTGGGATCCAGGAAACTTTGATTGTAAACTAATTTGGTAAGCATAAAAGTAAAACACAACGTTCTTGATTATGTTAAATTAAAAACTAGATCCCAGTGTCTGGGCACTGGGATGACATCCTTTCTAGTGTAATTTATCCGGGAGATTTGCTAAGCGGTAAGATTTTTCCTGATACGCTGCAATCGTTAGAAGCTGACTCCACAAATTTGTCTGTTAGTTTATCAGGTGACACCAATTCAGATCCAGGAAATGCCTGCTCACTACCCACAGGTCCTTTCGTGTATACAGCATTTACACATAATTTTGTATGTTTTGTCTCAGATGCATATATCTGCACCATTATTTCTAGTGCAACTTTACTTGCAGCATACGGCATCCAATATGGATAAGAGGAAGGAGAAAGTGTCACCTCTGAGGTCATGAATATCACTCTTCCAGCATTAGACTTCTTTAGCATTGGATCTACGTTTTTAGGAAGTACCAATTGGCAGTAAAATTTGTATTCATTACGTTCTGTAGCTCTTCAATCTCACAGTCGTGAATAGGGTTCAATTTGCCTAAAATTCCAGTACTTGCAACTAATATATCAAGCGCTCCAGATTCTGATAATTTCAGGCTTTCTTTCATGTTTGTCAGTATCTTTACATTCTCAAAGTCTAAAAGATCAAGCTGAATTAGTTTCACAGAGCCTTCTTTACATTCTTCAAGCTCTTCAATTTCATTATATAGTGGCTTGAGATTATCAAGAGATCTTGAAATCAGAATCACACATGCACCTTCTTTTACAAATCTTTTTGCAACAGCAGAGCCTATTTCACCTGAAGCTCCGGTGATTGAAGCTACTTTACCTTCTAACTTACTCATTTCTTTCTCCTTAGCGAGATTCATTGAAATATTTTAGATGAAAATTAGATTTTGCTCCATATATAAAAATCAAACTTAGCATATAAAAAAATAGTAATGACACTACCATTCCACCTAAACTTCCATATATCAAATTCAGTTGATCAAGGAAGCTTTTAAGTATTGCTTGAGAGCTGAAACAGAAATTGTCCAAAGAATAACCGCCACACAAGATCCAGGAAAGACGTCTGATAAATTTTGTTTTATGTTTGGCAACATAAAATATAGCCAAGAGACTACTGTGAAAAGTACAAATTCAATGAGGAGATATTCAGTATAACTAATCCCCTGATAGGAGAAATCAATTAGCATTGGCACTAATGTAGAGAACACTATAGTTAGAGTTATAATAAGCGTGATCACTAAAAATTGTAGTATTCTTAACAACCTTCTTAATATATAAGGTGGCGAAACCGGAACTTTATAAGCTTCGTTCAATATTGTTCTTAGCCCTTCAATTGTTGACGAGCCGGTCCAAACAGCGCCTACAATTGCTAAAGTTAGTAAGCTTTGCGGCGGGCCTGATATTATCTCTCTGATACGCGGCATCAAAGATGCCAAAATATCCTGTGGCTTGTTATCAATGATGAATACCCAGCCAATAATATACTGGTCTAAGAAATTTGCGAATGTTGACGCCACAGCCATTAAAACAATAAGAAAATGGAATATCGATAACAGGATTAAAAATGATAGATACCCTGAATGCTCCACTCCATCATTATGAATTGTGTCAATCAAAGCATGATAAAGGCAATAAACGATGCTGTAAAATTTCTGTAGCATGTAATATAAACGAACCAAGAAAAGTATTCTAAATGAAATAAAGGATACTTTTAAGCAAAAAATCCTCACCATTTACTTAAACTTAATCAATGTGATAGATAATCAAATATGAAACAGAAATTATAGGAGGCATAACGGAAAATGTTCTCCTGCTTGTGGCTTTAATTGTTTCCTTTGCATTCGATGCAAATGCAAATACTGGCAGCAGCGGTACTACATACTACTGCTACTACTTTTGTTGATAAAAATGATACAACATCATTAGTGATATGCAAGATAGTAGGCTATACTCATGGCATAGGTGGACCAATGATCACAATAGTGATAATTGGTGGAGCGTTGCTTGCAATATTCGGCAGGATGCCGTGGCCAGCGCTTTTTGCACTCGGTGCATTTACTGCTGTGTTTTTTGGCGCTCCTGTAGTCGTTTCAAAAATAACACCAGGCGGTGTGATTTGTAAAAACGGTGCAGTAGAGGCTCATCCATAGAAATTATTGGAGGCACAAAACGTAGTTTTCTTTACTTGAAAGTGGTAAGTTTTACCACTTTCAGTGTCTATGACTACCTAATAAATTCTCTTTCTGTAATCATATCAGTTGAAGTCTGGATTCCAGCGTCACGCGCTAGAATGACAAGGTTATCGTCATGCTGCCGCATACCGTCACGGTATCTCTAGATACCGGCTAACAATCAGCGGGATGACAGTTGTCAGGGTAGCTGTCATCCCAGTGCCCCTTTTTTTGTCATCCGAGTAGCTGACACTGGTTCACTCTATAATAGTATCATCCGAGTAGCCCCTTCTCCTGTCATTCCAGTGCTCCTTTCTCGTCATCCGAGTAGCTCCTTTTTTTGTCATCCGAGTAGCCCCTTTTTTGTCATCCCAGTGCCCAGACACTGGGATCCAGGAAACTTAACTCTACACCAAGTAAATGTACAATAAGAACTAGATTCCAGCGTCACGCGCTGGAATGACATCATAGGGGCTACTCGGATGACGAGAAAGGAGCACTGGAATGACACCTCTCTTGGGCTCTTTTAGCCATAAATATTTAAGAAATTTACCAAACGAAAGAAAAGGCAAAACCAGCCCCATGGTTATTATCCGCTTTAAAATATTGGCGTTTTTTATGTTTTAAACGCTTGACAAGCGAGATTAAGCTGCTTTTAATTGCAACTAACCTATGCTGCAAATGTTTAAGAAATTTACCAAGCAGAAAAAAAGGCAAAGAAACCCCCGAGTTAGCTAGTCCTCCACTATCTTTGTCGAGTATTGGCATTTTTTGATGTCTTGTAACGCTTTATAAGCGCCTTCAGCGTATTTAGATGGAAATCTAGATGTAGATGAAGTTTTGTAAAGACAGACAGTATCTATTTACTGCAAAAAATTGAACATAAGACGCCGATACATTAAGTAATCCTCACCTTTTAATCTGCAGATTGGCGAAAGCAAATACAATAGCTTCACTGTTATGATAAGGGGGCTGGCAGAGTTTGTCAAGTGATTTTTGTCTCTCCATGCTACTTGGGTGACACCAACAGTTGTATTTTATATTATCTTTTTGCTCTACTAGCACTCAAGTCTCCTATTTACAATTTTTAATATTAAATTCAATTCATTTGGATTATTATACCGTATCATAACTTTAACCTTAGAATTACTGTCATTAATTTTGATCTTTAAGCCAAGTTGAGAAGATATAGCACCTTCTAGTGCTGCCATATCTTGATTTTTGGAATATCTCTGCTCTTTTTGGTTGTTATTTTGATGTAAGTCTTCTATCAATTTTCCAGGTTGCCTAACGCTTTAGCCTTGGGAAATTATTTTTTCTGCAATACTTTCCGCATTTTCAACATTAATCAACGCTCTTGCATGACCCATAGATAGCTTTTTTTCGTTATCATTGTTTTTACTCCATCAGGAAGTGACAACATCCGAATCGTATTGGTTATGTGACTGCGGCTTTTGCCTATAGTTGAAGCTAATTCTTCATGTGTATAGGAAAACTCATCTATCAGTCTCTTATACGCTTCACCTTCTTCTATTGGATTAATATCTTGCCTTTGTATGTTTTCAATAATGGATACTTCCCAGCATTCTTGGCCGCTCAGATCTTTTATGATAACGGGTGCACTATCAAGATTTGCAATCTTGCTTGCTCGCCAACGACGTTCCCCAGCTATTATTTCGTAACCATCATCATTTGAATCTTTGCGTACCACGATAGGCTGTATAATGCCACTTTTCTTTATCGAATTTGAACGTTCTCTTAATGACTCCGCGTCAAAATGTTTCCTCGGTTGAAATTTGCTTGGGTGCAGTAATGAAATAGGCAAATACTCTTGTCGATCTTCTTTATTATCATAATTATCGCCTATGAGGCCGGCAAAACCTCTGCCGAGGCGTCTATCATCCTTCATACCACGCCCTCACTCACTAGCTTCTTCTCCTTACAACTGCTCGCGTGCTTTTTTAAAATCTCCCTTGCCAAACTTATATATGCTTGTGCACCAGGACACTTAAGATCATACACAATAGCGGGTTTTCCATGAGAAGGCGCTTCTGGAATATCGTTTTTAATCTGTTCACTGAGTTTGTTGCGCCTGTCATACATTGTTAACACGACCCCTTCTATTGCCAAAAAAGGGTTTAGGTTATTCCTTTTTATCAGTTCTACAGTTTTAACTAAATGGCTTAATCCTTCCAGAGCAAAAAACTCACACTGAAGAGGAACAATAATAGAATTAGCAGCAGTCAAAGCATTTATGGTTAGAAGCCCAAGTGATGGAGGGCAATCCATGATTATATACTCATAATTATCGCGTATCTTCTCTAATGCGCTTTTTAGCACAAATTTTCCACGCTCAAGTTGCGATTATTCAATTTCTGCAGCTGACAGATCAACTACTGACGAAATTAGTGATAAATTTGGAATTTCCTTTATATTGAAAATTGCCGATTCTATCAATTTATTTTCGCTGCTCAGTAGTATTTTGTATATTTTTTTTTCTTCCCTACTACGATAAGAAATCCCGAGTCTGGTGCTAGCATTTCCTTGAGGATCAAGATCTACCAATAAAGTGCTTTTTCTCACAGCAGCAAAGGCTGTCGATGAATTTATACTAGTTGTGGTTTTGCCAACTCCACCCTTTTGATTTACTATTGCAATAATCTTGCTCACGCCTTTTATCTTATGTATAAAATAATTCTATTGTATATATACAAGAAACGTTTGCATTAGGAAATTTGTTTGTTGCTAATCACACTAAAATTAGACTGTCTTTTTAGCTTTGTGTAACACACTTTGAACCTTGTTTCCTAATTCATTCAGAATGAATGGTTTTGGCAAAAAGTGAAAATCTTCTATATTGATGTCATCACTCTTTAAAAAAGCATCTTCTACATACTTAGAAATAAAAATAACGTTAATATTTGGCCTATGGATCAATGCTTCTTCAACTATTCCTGGACCACTCACCTCTGGCATGATTACATCAGTGATTATTAGATCTATGTGTTGATTTTTTTTACTGATTATTTCTAGCGCCTCGCTGCCTATGCTCGCTTCTATTACATCAAATCCTTTCCTTTTGAGTGCTTCAGAGATGAATTCCCTTGCTGAATTTTCATCTTCAATCAATAAAATCATACCATTACCTTTAATTTCACTTACTACCGGTCTTTCTATTTCTTCACTATCTTCCTCTATCAGATTTTCATCTGATATGTAAGCCATGGGCAAAAATATGCTAAATTTAGTTCCATGATTTACTTTGCTAGCAACATAGATGTATCCCTCAGTTTTTTTAATAATGCCATATACAGTAGAGAGGCCAAGACCTGTACCAGAGGTAATATGTTTTGTAGAAAAAAATGGGTTAAATGCCATTTCAATTGTATCACTTGACATTCCACATCCAGTATCAATTACTCCAATCACAACATAATTTCCATGTTCGATCGTTTCCTTGTCTGGAGAAAACATGTCCGTAGAATTTAATGAGTCAATCTTTTGATTAAAGGTTCGTATACTTAATTCTCCGCCCTTTTCCATAGCAGCACTAGCATTGACTGCTAAGTTAAGTATAACTTGCTCTAATTGTCCTTGATCAGCCCTAACAGCACCCAAGTCTCTATCATAATAAATATTAAACTTTATATTTTCACATATTAATCTTTTTATCATTTCATAAAGATTAACTATAGTACTATTTACATCAATAATTTTTGGCTGCAAGGTCTGTCTTACTAAATTTGATCCACGCTTTGCATTTTCCTGTATCTGTATTATATCTCCAAAAGATGGATCACCAGCTGAATGTTGGAGTAGAAGCAAATCGCAAAATCCTATTATCCCAGTCAATATATTGTTGAAATCATGCGCAATACCACCTGCTAACTGCCCTATAGCTCGCATCTTTTGATAATGCTCAAGCTTTATCTCTAGGTTTTTGTGTTCAGTATTGTCAATAAAATAACAAAGTATGAAGATCATTTTATTATGAAGAAACTTATTGAAATATATTTCTATGTTATTATCGCCGTTGAGCTGTACATCAAAGGACGCATTATTTATTCTATTACTCGAAAAATATTCACGTATTTTCACATGATAACTATCTAATATCAATGTAAAGATTGAATTATTATCTGACCCTGCAAGCTTTATTAGTGCTGTATTTTTCTTTACAAAGTTGCCGTTTATGTCACATTGTGCAATAGCAATTGATGAATTTGCAAAACAAGGGTGTAATTGATAATCAACAATATTTGATTCGGTTGGTGTTATAAAGCCATATATATAGCTATGGTTGTATTCATCACAAAATATAGCAGTGCTCATATAAGCCTTGAATGGAATACCACTTATAGTAAAAAACAAGATTTCATTATAGGTTGTTGTATTGTTATATTTAGATTGAGATATGAAATCACTGATTGAGCTACCTTTTTCCAGTTTTTTCAGTTCAAATATATCTAAAAATCTTCTATTTACAGATAAAATCACCCCTTTGGCATTTGCAATGTAAGTTCCTATACTGTGTTTTTCTATTAACTCTTCATATATCTGCTCCTTGTTCATCTGTGTTGCTTTTAACACAAAATACCCATCTGGCCTTGCTATTAGCACTAATGATAAATTTAAAATCTTATTACTATTTATAGCAATTTGGGGATTATCTGGTATCGGCTCAAAGAGCAAAAGAAAGTTAGATACTCTATTCTTCTTGTTTAAGGAAATGCATACTTGTACAGAAGAGTTATTTTTTAGTGTATGATAGAGTGCTTTTTTGTCTTCTTCTGAAACATCTCCTATTTCGAAAATCTTGCCTAACGTAATGTCATCATCTATATGATCTTTGAACCTTTCGTAGAACCTTGCATCAGTATAAATAATACCCTCATCTCTATGTAAAATAAGGCAAAATTCTGTATTATGATTTAGTGCATTTGCAAATATTGCATTTTGAAATTCTATCGTATTAAGTAGGTGTCTGTAGCGTTTTACATTATTTATCATAAAGAGAGTTGTTAGAATGCTAACTAATAAATTAATCTCTATATTAATATGCTGACTATATATATCAAAAAAGTAGAGTATCGATATTGCTAATAACTGCCATCACAACAATTGACATTCCATAATTTCTTAGCATGATGTCAACCCTGTTCTCTTTCTTGTTATCTATGTATCTTTTACTCATTATTGTTACTTGGCATCGTTGTACATACGAAAATGTTTTATTATATTGATTCAATTATTATAGATTTATTAACGTCTTTGATAGATAATCATCATCCAAATCTAATTAAGTTCCTTAAATATCAGATATAACAATGTTAATAAGCTAGCGAGAGGATATTATGGAAAAACAAAGAACACAAGCATTTAAGTGGTTCTGTGCACTAAGAGATAAGATCATAGAATCTTTCTTATCAATTGAGAAACAATCATCCGCAGAGCCAAAGATCGAAAAAAGAAAGTGGGATCGCCCAGGTGGTGGAGGTGGAGAATCTACAATTATTTTTGGCAACGTTTTTGAAAAAAGTTGGAGTGAACATTTCAAAAGTACACGGAAAACTTGCAGATTCAGCCATTAATGAAATTCCTGGTGCGAGTGAAAGTAACGGAGAGTTTTGGGCAAGCGGTATATCTTTAGTGTCTCATATGCAATCGCCCCTTATCCCTGCAGCATATATGATCACAAGGCTGATATATACTTCAGAACAATGGTTTGGTGGAGGGATAGATTTCACGCCAATATATAAAAATTAAGAAGATTGCAAGTATATTCATGAATCAATCAAAATGACATGTGATAGATTTGACACCGGATATTATCCAAAATTTAAAGAGCAATGTGACAACTATTTTTTCTTACCACATAGAAAAGAGCCGCGTGGCATTGGTGGTATTTTCTATGATAATCTGAGTTCTGGCAATTGGAGAAATGATTTTGAGTTCACAAAAGCAGTAGGTGAAGCCTTTTTGGAAATTTATTTGCACATCATACGTGAACATATAGAAAAATCTTGGACAAAAGAACAACGAGAAAATCAATTAATAAAACGTGGCAGATATGTAGAATTCAATCTGTTATACGATCGTGGCACAAGATTTGGTTTAATGTATGACGGCAATCCAGATGCAATTATGATGTCAATGCCACCACTTGTTAAGTGGTCATAGTTTAAAGTTGTACCATGACAGTGAGCTTTTATATAGTGGGTATAATCATGGGTATAATAGATAATTTTTTAATCAAATCTGTCAAAAACAATGACATAAAAGGTGTTAAACTGACTCTAGTTTTCTACAATGCACTAAAAGGCTGGCTTTAGTGTAGAAGAAATAAAGCAGAAATATGAGCGTAGAGATTCTGGCTAGGATTCTGGCTATGATTCCGATACAAAAGTTGAACAACAATTAGAATTAGGATCTAAAACTCCTAAATCTGAAATAAATTCAGTGAATATTAAATATGGAATAGAGAAAGACGTTTGCGCCATAAAATGATTGACTTTATGTGCATAATTAATATAACTTGAGTTGATTCGCATTGACTCTTTCGTCTAGTGGTTAGGACACCACCCTTTCACGGTGGTAACACAGGTTCAAATCACTGCGGCTTAAGAAGTATGATAATCTCTCTCTTTTTAATGGAAAGGATGGAGAATGGTTAGGAGAAGTAGTTAATATATCGCGTAAATTAACAAAAGTTACACTCAAAGAATGCATTAAACAACAGCAATATGAGGAAAATTTATACTTATATTGTGCCATGGTAAAAAGTGGTGCTTTAGGCAACATAGTAAGACAGGCAACTGAAATGGGAGTAACCTGCATTCAATTCATTTCAACGAAACGTACAGTAGTAAAAAACATTAACCTAAGTAGAGCAAAATTACAGGCAATCGAAGCTGCGGAACAATCCGGTAGGATGAGTATACCAGAGATTTTGCTTCCTATTAACTTTTGTGAGTTACCTGATTCCCAGAGTTAAAATTTTGTTTTATGTGATGAAACAGGTAAAGCTGATGAAGTGCTGAAAGGTAAGAAAAATGTTGCTATTATTGTTGGCCCTGAAGGTGGTTTTTCATCTTATGAACTTGATCTTGTCGATAAGTTTTGTCAAAAATTGAGTCTAGGGAAAAGAATTATAAGGGTCGATACTGCTGTGGTTGCTGCACTAACTTTCACCAATTGGTGTAGCTAGATTTTTAAATATAGCTAAGGTTTGGGCCATAGAAAAATCTGATTCAGTGTTGCACGCGCTAACTGTACAAACTCTATAGGCCGCCTGCAAAGCAGTTTGCTACTAAAGGGGAGCTAATAAAAAACATATTCTAAAATGATATTAAATCTTATATTATATTTTTTCTAAAATGAACAAATGAATCTTGCATTTTGCCTGAGTTATTGATACTCTGAGTAAAGAAGTCGGGGCGTAGCGCAGCCTGGTAGCGCATTTGGTTTGGGACCAAAGGGTCGGGAGTTCAAATCTCTCCGCCCCGATGCTAGCAGAAGTTTTAACGCTTTTAATAGTTAGAGCTTTTGAAGGCATTTCGTTCATATTGCAGTTTAACGCTCAAGTTTATAAAATAATTGACAATGTTAATTTTCTAATTTATAAATAAATTTTGAAATGATTTCCGAAGGAGGTATAGAGTTTGATTGAAGTATCAGTCCATTATAGTGATGTAGACAGAGCTCTTCCAGTATTGAAAAAAAAAACAATTCGAAAGGAAGGAAAAGGGTTGAAAATGAAAAAACAATATCATGAAAAAAAATCAGAAAAAAGAGCTAAAAAGAAAGCTGAAGCGAGAAAAAAGAGGCACCAGCAAGAATGCAGAAGGCAGCGTTACGGTTGGTAATTTTTTAATAGTTTATCATTGGTTGTTCCATGAATATTCACGAATATCAAGCAAACGAGATTTTGCATAAATTTAATGTCCCGGTGCCAAAATGTTTTGTCACTATATCTGCAGAAGGAGTGAAGACTCAAGTAAGTCAATTAAAATCTGACGTGTTTGTGGTTAAAGCTCAAATTCATGCAGGTGGTAGGGGTAAAGCCGGTGGCGTAAAGCTAGCAAAGTCAGCTGAAGAAGCTCAACAGTTTGTAAAAGACATGATTGGTTTGACTTTAGTTACTCATCAAACAGGGCCAAGCGGGCAGCAAGTAAGAAGAGTATATATTGAAGAAGGCTCAAGCATTAAGAAAGAGTATTACTTAAGCCTGGTAATTGACCCGAAGCTCAGTAGGCCAATATTCATATTTTCCTCAGAAGGTGGAATGGACATCGAAGATGTGGCGAAAAATTCTCTCGCAAAAATTGTGAAATTTGATGTTGATCTTGCTAAAAGTTTTGATAGCAGCAAGTTAAGCAGCAGTTTTAATTTGAGTTCAGAACAAATAGAAAAAATAACAAATGTTGCAAAAAATATATATGATGCGTTTATTGCAACTGATGGGAGCCAAATTGAAATTAATCCACTGATTGAAACAAGTTCTGGAGATTTTATTGCGCTCGATGCAAAAATTAATTTTGATGACAATGCTTTATATCGTCACCCAGAAATTATGGAACTTCGTGATTATGATGAAGAAGTGAAAGAAGAGATAGAGGCTTCAAAGTATGGGCTCAGTTACATCAAAATGGATGGCAGTATTGGTTGCATGGTAAATGGTGCAGGTCTTGCTATGGCAACAATGGATGTGATAAAATACTACGGAGCAGAGCCTGCTAACTTTTTGGATGTTGGTGGTGGAGCGATAGAAAAACTGTAACTGGAGCATTCAAAATCATATTGTCTGATAGCAACGTAAGAGGAATTTTGGTTAACATATTTGGTGGTATAATGCGTTGCGATATTATCGCAAGTGGAATTGTTGCGGCTATAAAAGAAATGAGCATTAAAGTTCCTCTAGTGGTTAGATTATCAGGCACTTATTTCGAAGGAAGAAAAGGAATTTTAGAAGAGTCAGGATTGAATATTTTTGCTGCAGATGAACTGGGCGATGCTGAGCAGAAAATAGTACAAGAGGTGAAATAGAGTTTGTCCGTTTTAGTAAACAAAGATACAAGGTCAATATGCCAGGGTTTTACTGGTGCGCAAGATACATTTCATTCAGAGCAAGCAGTTAGCTACGGAACAAAAATGGTTGGTGGTGTGACTCCTGGCAAGGGTGATAGCACTCACCTTAACTTACCAGTTTTTGATACTGTAGCAGAAGCCAAAGAAAAAACTGATGTGAATGCCACGGTAATATATGTACCTGCTAAGTTTGCAGCTAATACAATACTTGAAGCAATAGATGCAGAGATAGAGTTAATAGTTTGCATTACAGAGGGCATTCCTATACTTGACATGGTAAAGGTGAAGCATGCTCTTGCTCGTTCAAAAAGTCGATTGATTGGTCCTAACTGCCCGGGAACTATTACGCCCGAAGACTGCAAAATAGGGATTATGCCTGGCCATATCCATAACCGTGGACATATAGGGATTATGTCTCGTTCTGGAACTTTAACTTACGAGGCAGTAGCACAAACAACCGATGTTGGTCTTGGTCAATCCTTTTAAAAGATGACGATACTCATGGTATTGTAGTTATTGGTGAAAAAGGTGGAAACGAAGAAGAAGATATATCACATTTTGTGAAAACAGAAAAAACTAAAAAGCCAATCGTTGGTTTTGTAGCAGGTCAAACAGCACCTCCAGGAAGACGTATGGGACACGCTGGAGCAATCATCTCTTCCAGTGGTGGAAGTGCTGGTGCAAAACTAGAAGTTATGCGGAGCGCCGGGATTGCAATTGCTGAAACCCCTGCAGTGATTGTTAAGAAAGTATTGGAAGTAATGCATTAGTACCTAATCTAAAACGCAGCTGTACGAACGTTGTGATTTGAGGAGCAGTTCCTGCTAGAAAGGGTGTCACTCAAGTAGCTGACACTGGTTCACTCTATAATGGTGTCATCCGAGTAGCTTGACTACTTGGATCCAGGAAAGTTTGCTTGTAAGCAAGCACACTGATTTGGTGAGTATAAAAGTATAGCTAACGCTGACTACGTCATACCGCGATTCATTCGCGGTATCTCATCCGCTAACACGTAGCGGGATGACAAGGTTATCGTCATACCGCCGCAGACCGTCATACCGCCGCGGTATCTCTAGATCCCGCTAACACGTAGCGGGATACTTGACCTTTACAGGGATGACGGTTGTCGGTAGGCCTAAATTACTTTAGTCATAAATATCAAGAAATTTACCAAACAAAAAAAAGGCAAAAGAAGACCCATGGTTGGCTAGTTATTTATATGTACCTCAAAATATTGGCGTTTTTTATTCTAAACGCTGCAACTTAGCTGCTTTTAAATGCGACTAACCTAAATTATAAACGTTAAGAAATTTACTGAGCGGAAAAAAAGGCAAAGAAACCCTAGGGTAGCTAGTATCAAATTCTCCCTTGTCTATTTGACGTCTCTTACTGTCTTAAACGCTTTATAAGCGCGTTTCGGCTTATATAGGTAGAAATCTGAAGTTTTAAGACATGAGGTGCACATAGTGCAAAAAATTAAGCATGAGTTACGCCAAATACATTAAGTTTGTTTGTCATTGATCCACTGCAGAGATTGCGAAGATAAATAAATAGCTTCAGTGTTATGATAAGGGGGCTGGCGGAGTATGTAAAGTAATTTTTTGTAGCTCTCATGGTTTTTGGATTCTAACTAACGTCACGCGCTGGAATAACACCCTTGGTGGTAACAACTAAAGAAAAATATCAACTAGGTTTATAATCTATCACTACCGTGTTTGCAATTTTGTCATGAAAAGCTTGTTTATGTTCATCATCTAATGCACATACTAAAACTATGATAAATATAGCTAAAAGTAAAATAGGATTATGAAGCGATATACAGTAAATTATGAAAAAAGCGATGGTTCTTTTTATTGCTTGTATTAGAGTGATCTGCTCAAGTGTATCTTTGTCTCTTACACGCATGCTAAATAACAAGTGCCCTAGTGTGCCGCCAAATTTTACTAGCATGAATATATGAAATATACATGGTATCATTAAAAACAAAGAAAATACAATCGTGGTGATTACAATTATTGCACCCATGATCCCTTGTATTACGTGTGTAAGTGAGAAACCTACCGCCCTTAAAGCAAATGGTATTGCGATAAATAAAATACAATCAACTATGAATGCTAGAATACGCCTTGTCATTGTTGAGAAGTTTACGTTTTTCTCCATACACTGCCCATAAAGAAAAATATCAACTAGGTTTATAGTCTATTACTATTGTTTTTGCAATTTTATCCTAAAATGTCTGCTTGCGCCGGTCGAATATCGCAAATATTAAAACTAAAATTTATAAAATTATGAACCACTGAGAAACATAGTGAGTCAGCAAAAAAGAAATAATCAAGAAAACTGTCTCAGAAATACACCTTATTGCTGCTTGCATGAGAGTAGTATTTTTAAATGTGTCTGCATCTTTGATATACATACCACACAACAGTTGTCCTGGCGTACCTCACAGTCTTGTTATTATTAATATTTCTAATACTGTACACAGCACTGATGTGAAGATTGTATAAGGAGATGTTAACTGTTCAATTTCGTCAAGAAAATTATTAACCTCATTATTGCCCAACAATGCAATGTATAAGATGAATGAAGGAAAGAACAATATTATTTGGTCAAGTATTGCTGTTACAGTACGCCTTGTAAACCCTACGTAATTTACTTCAACATTTATTTCAGTATCCATAACCCCACCTATATTTCATAATGTCATCATATAATATAAAAGCACGTTGTTAAATAACCGTAAATATACTAATTTGGGTAATATTAACTACTTGTGCCACTCTATTATTTGAATTAACATTGAATCATTCACAGTTAGGGAAGTTATGTCAACACCAATCACAGTTGCGTATGGCGATGGTATCGGACCAGAAATTATGGAAGCGGTGCTGTCGATATTGCGCGAAGCGGAAGCGAAGATCTCAATAGATATTATTGAAATAGGTGAGTGTGTTTATAGTAAGGAATGGTCTCACGGAATTTCTCCAAGTGGTTGGGAATCAATTGAAAGGACAAAAATATTATTAAAATCTCCAACAACAACTCCTCAAGGTAAAGGCCACAAGAGCTTGAACTTCGCACTCAGAAAAACTCTAGGGTTATATGCAAATATCAGACCGTGTATTTCGTATCATCCTGTTATAGAAAATAAATTTGATAAGTTTGATATCGTAGTAATACGTGAAAATGAAGAGGACGTTTACACCGGAATAGAGCATAGGCTTACTGGTGACTCTTACCAATGCACTAAAATTATTACTAGATCTGGCTCAGAGAAGATATGCAGGTATACTTTTGAATACGCGAAAAAGCAACAGAAAAAAAGTAACTTGCCTGACCAAAGACAACATAACGAAAATGACTGACGGAACTTTCCATGCAGCGTTTGATCGCATTGCAAAGGAATACCAGGACATAAAGGCAGAACATTATATAGTTGATATTGGAATGGCACGTGTTGCCACAGAACCGGAGAATTTCGATGTTATAGTAACTGAAAATCTATATGGCGACATATTATCAGACATAGTGGCACAAGCCTCTGGATCTGTGGGACTCGCTGGAAGTAGCAATATAGGTAATGAATATGCGATGTTTGAAGCGGTTCATGGTTCTGCTCCTGATATTGCAGGAAAAAACATAGCTAATCCTTCTGGTCTTTTAAATGCTGCAGTGCATATGCTAATTCACATATGTCAAGTGGGTACTGCAAAAACTAATCTACGATGCATGGCTGAAGACTTCAGAGGATGGAATACACACTGCCGATTTGTATAAGGAGAAAAGGAGTAAACAGAAAGTTGGTACAAAAGAATTTGCAGAAGCTGTTATAGATAATCTAGGAAAGAAACCTGCAACATCACCTGAGCTTATAATCAGCAGTGGTTCAGATAGTAAAATGAATAAAGTACAAAACAATTACGAACAAGATTACAAAGTTAAAAAGCTAGTGGGTAATGATATAACGCTTGCTTGGGACAAATCCAGCAATTTTGATCAAATAGTAGGATTATTTGAATCAAGTAATCTGCAAATTATAGCAATATACTCAAAAGGGCTAGCGATTTGGCCAGGAAACTCAAAATCTTTAAGTGACCAAATAACCTGTAGGTTTATCGCAAATAATGAAAAGCAAGCTATTACAAATAGTGATGTAAATAACTTGCTAATCAAACTCGAAGGAAATAGCTTTGACGTGGTGAGAATGGATAAGTTGTATTTATATGATGGGAAAGAGGGGTTCTTTTCTTAATTCTTTAAAAGAGGTGTGATAAATGAAATGGATTAAAAAAAAATAGAACTAATATTCAAAAAGTTTCAACAATCAAATCCTGCGCCAAAAATAGAGCCTAATTATACCAATCATTTTACACTACTAGTTGCGATAGTTTTATCAGCACAGACAACCGATGTAAGCGTTAATAAAATTACAAGAGAATTATTTAATATCGCTGATACGCCAGAAAAGATGCTGAGTTTTGGGCAAAATGAGCTGAGAGAATGCATAAGCAGTATTGGTTTATATAATTCCAAAGCAAAAAACATAATCGGGCTCAGCAAAATATTGATTGAGCGGTACAATAGCGAAGTGCCTACTGAATTCGATGATTTGGTATCTTCACCAGGGGTTGGGAGAAAGAGCGCTAATGTGTTCTTAAATTCAGGACTTGGTATTCTAACATTGGCAGTTGATACTCATGTTTTTAGAGTGAGCAATAGACTTGGACTTGTGAGAGAAAAAGATGTGTTCAAAACAGAGCAATCTCTTTTAAATGTACTTCCAAAAGAATACCTGCTTTATGCTCATCACTGGCTAGTTTTGCATGGTAGATATGTTTGCAAAGCGCAAAAGCCTTCGTGTGAAACGTGTATAATTCATGATTTGTGTGAGTTTGAATGCAAAAGGTATAAAGTCTAGCACACTATGATCCCTTTCTTGTCACTCCGATATTCCTTCCTTTTATCATCCGAGTAGCTGACGCTGGGATGGCTTTGTTGCATCACACTTTATGAGATGATGATTTATGGTAAATTCATGTAACTATCTCAAATTTAGCCATACCAATATCAGTGAATTTATTAAGCAAATAACATTTGATTAGCAGTTCTTTTTCTCGATTTATCTCAGATTTATTCCTAAAACTAAATCCGAATATTTGCTTTAATCTTGAGAAAAACCCTTCAATATGAGATCTTTTCCCATAATTTACTTCTTTTTCCCATTTTTTCATGCCATCTTCACCGTATAGTTTTATTAACCTAATAGCAGCATTCCTGTCAGACATATAATCTATTTCTGGATGTTCTGCCGCATTGTTTATTGGTGGAATTTTTGTCTTTATATCATATTCGTTACACAACTTATGAAACTTGTGCCTATCACATGCTCTATCTGCATATAGTGCTTTTATGGCATGCTAGAAATCAACTTCATTTAGCAAATCACAAGCTCCATAGTGATCAGAGTAGACATCGTTACTGTATTTTACAGCTATGGCTTTTTTATTAAGTTTCTTTTGATGCTTGTGAATAGCTGATAGCTGCCAAATCTCTTCCTATTTGTTGCGAATACCCTTTTATAAACCAGACTGTTTGTCTTAAACCAATTCTAAATAAACTGACGATTATATGCACCAAAATCACAACTTTATCACTATAAATATAGTTGCCGCCCTGCATTTTTGGACAATTCTCGTACATATTTTCTATGGCGTCATTGATATAACAAAGAATGCTTCCTCTTTCTTGGAGAAATTTGTTATATTCATGGCAGTTACTGACTTTCATTTTTTGTGACATATTTTTTCTTCAACAGTTAAATGGCTAATTATAATGAATTTTGCCAGTTCTTTTCACTTGAGCGATGCAACAAAGCCCACTGGGACCCAGGTTGCTCATGAGCAAACTATAGTATTTCCAAAAGCGAATGATAAATTTATAATATGTGTTTTTAAAGTAGGGAAAGCGATGGTATATAGTGTAGATTTAAGAGAAAAAGCAGTGTCTTTGGTAGAAAAAGGAAAGTCAAAGGTTGAAGTTGCAGAGGTCTTTGAGATAGAAACTATATAGATGGCTAAAAAAGAAAGCTACTGGCCAAGGTCTCAAAGCGGTAAAAAGTACTGGTTTTATTCGGAAAATAGACCCAAAAATACTTGTTGACTGTGTTAAAAAACACCCAGATCACACACTAGCAGAAATGAAACAAAACCTTGGCTTTGGAATAAGTGCAATTTGGTATAGGTTAAAACAGCTAAAAATAACCTTGAAAAAAGTCACATTCTATCAAGAGCGCAATCAAGAAGATAGGCAGCAATTTATCGATAAAGTCCCAAAAATAGACCACTGTAGCATTTTATATATAGATGAAGCAGGAGTTGATAATAGACTATACCGAGAATATGCATGAGCTCCAAGAGGAGAAAAAATATATGCTGATGTTCCAGAAAAAATGTGGGAAAGAGTGAGTATAATAGGTGGATGGATTGAAAAGAAGTTTATTGCACCAATGACCTTCACAGGAGATTGTAATAAAGATGTATTTAATGTATGGTTAGAGCAAACCACAATTGCAGCGTGATACAACCATAGTTATGGATAATGCTACATTCCATAAAACTCCCAAAACAAAGTCATTGATAGAGTCTTTTGGCTGTCATTTGCTTCATCTTCCAACATATTCACCTGCTCTAAATCCGATAGAGCATTGTTGGCACACCATCAAAAGTCGCCTCAGACCTCTAATGCATCAATGTACAGACTTACACCTTTTAGTTGGTAATACCATTTTAGACGTTTATCATTCGTTTTAGAAAATACTATAGTTTCATTAGGATTTTTTTTAAACTCCTCTTGTTTACTTTTATTTTGTCCGTTATGCACTGGTCTTGGTGTGATATATGAGAATTTGATTCTTTGCGGTGTACAGGGTGTCCCATTTTGGGTACTTTTGCGGGGTATCTCCTTGATTTTTGAAGATAGAGAGTTGCGGTTTTCGCGACACTGTGCTACTTTTTCGTGAAACTCAAGATGCCGCCAACAGAATTTTCATAGCCCTTTTAGTTTTTAAGATACAGGGGATTTCTGAAAATGTTGCATTTTGTAACCCCCTCGTATCTCCGTTATCCTTCAACTTATCGAAAAGGTAAAATAACATACTAATAGATTTTTTTCCGTAGAATGCAGTGGTGTAGATAACTTTTGTTACATATTAACTGTTTTTTAGTTATAAAGTAAACTTATGTTTTTTTAAATGGAACACCCTGTATATTTATAGACTATAAAATTCGTCTTTTTTTTACATTTTCAAAAATATATGATAGTATAAACTTTTTTTCAGAAACACGCAAATAATTGACAATTTTCAGAAATTAAATACATATTTTAATAGCATGCTACGGATAACAATAATAAACAAGTGCAAGTTACATATTACTAACAAATAATTGGATACCTTGTATATAGGTATCTATTAAAAAAAAATCCCATAGATCTTTTTTCTAACAGTAAGTTTGTAACAACGATTTTGTGGCGTAAAGTGACAATATAACAAAAACACAAAAAAATAACATTATTAAAAAAAATTAAATGTGATGTTCAAATTGACTACCATTTTCTCTAAGGCAAAATTGGCACATCTTTGAGATTCTTTGAATAGCGTTCAAAAGAACCATTGTTCTGATTCGCAGATTTCGAAAAGCTAAATGAATTGCCTCTCGAAGTTCTGCAATGCCGTCATATCGAGTTTTATATACTTCATTTTTTATATAGCCCCATAAAAAAAATCTAAAATTGAGAGATCTGGTGATCGTGGCGGCCATCTAACAGGTCCATTGGTACCTATCCATCTTTGAGGAAAGTTATTATTAAGAAAGGCCCTTAAGAGCCTAGAGTTATGACTTGGGGCACCATCTTGCTGTAGGTAAACAGCATTATACTGGGCTAATGGAATGTTTTCGAGCAGTTCTGGAATAACTTCCTCAAAAATTTCTAGGTATCTACGTGCTGTAAGACCTCCTTCAAAAATCCTATAAACTATATGTCTACCCAAAATAAAACATGAAACCCCAACTCCAAAGCGTCCTTGTTGTGACCTTTCAAACATTAAATGCTGATTTTCACTATGCCAGTTCCTGGTATTGTGACGATTGAAAATGCCAGCACTTGAAATAAAGCATTCGTCTGACCAGATAAGAAGTCTGCCAAATAAATCGTTAGCATCGATTTGTTGCAAATACCATTGGCAAAACAGTGCCCGGCGCTCAGCATCGCCAGGATGCAAATGTTGTAGTATATTAAATCTGTATGGATGATACTTATATTTCTTCAAGATCCTCTGAGTGTTAGTTTTTGGCACACCAATTTCCTTCTCAATTTTTCTACATGAGGACGAAGGTGTTGCTTCTATATATCCTAAAGTATCTATCTCTTTTCTTTCCCTGTTCTCTTTGTTGTATGTTTTAGGGCGCGGGTGAACAAATGATCCGTGCTCAACTAAATTTGCTTTTGAACGGGCAAATATCCCAAAAAACGGTTGCCTTCTTTATGGATATCTAACAAGCAAAAATTAAAATGATAATAGAGATTTTCATAGCCATAATAGCTTACTCACCTTTGGAAATATAATTCCGAAGCTTTTTCAGAATTTTCATTACTCTGTATAAAACATACCATCATATCATATTTCTCATAATTTTCGTAAACTGCCATTATTCAAAAAAATTGATAAATATCTATTGAATAATGATACCAAAAGAACGAAAATACACAGCTTAAATGCGATAGAGATTTGACGTTTATATCTGTTTCTTGTCATGAACAATATCAATGGCCTACTATTAAAATATGTATTTAATTTCTGAAAATTGTCAATTATTTGCGTGTTTCTGAAAAAAAGTTTATACTATCATATATTTTTGAAAAGGTAAAAAAAAGACAAATTTTATAGTCTATAAATATACAGGGTGTTCCATTTAAAAAAACATAAGTTTGCTTTATAACTCAAAAACACTAAATATGTAACAAAAGTTATCTACACCACTGCATTCTACGGAAAAAAACTATTACAACGTTATTTTACCTTTTCGATAAGTTGAAGGATAACGGAGATACGAGGGGGGTCACAAAATGCAACATTTTCAGAAATGCCCTGTATCTTAAAAACTAAAAGGGCTATGAAAATTCTGTTGACGGCATCTTGAGTTTTACGAAAAAGTAGCACAGTGTCGCGAAAACTGCAATTCTCTATCTTTAAAAATAAAGGAGATAACCTGCAATAGTACCTAAAATGGGACACCCTGTACTGTAGACTTGCTAAACCAAACTTTTCCTGAATTCTTACTCTCGTTTCTTTAATGGTAATGTTGGGATTTTCTTGTATCCATGCTTCAACTTGTTCAAGTTGGCTTTGGTTCAGTATAGTTTTTCTACGGCGTTGAGGTGGAGCAAATAATTTTTCTTCTCTGCCAAATTTTAGGTCATGCAGTAAGTGCCTTCCTTGAAATGCAACATATTTTTGCTACGGCTGTTATACTATGCTTTTTTGCTGCAATTACAGCATTTAGTTTTATGCAACATATGCATTATTTCTTACTTTCTTCAGCATTTCTTTTGCTCACTTTTTCATCCAATAATTTTGATCTTAATGCCCTTTAAACCTCGCTATTTTACTTACTCCAGTATGGCTTTTTTCCATTATTGTCTATCCATTACTTGTATAGCGGGAATTCGCATTATGAGATTTATTTGACTTTCTTTTTGGTAATTCTAAAGCTAATCGCCAATTTGAAAATAATATCGGAGTACAAAAAGAATTGTATGGTCGGTACAATAAATTCATGGATAGTCTTGGCGGCTTAGGAAAAGATGGTTCAGGAGGATTTATCAATGAAATAGCGTCGCAATACTGTGAAGGTCCTTATCAGCAGTTTGTTAGCAATCAAATGAACACCGCGCTTGGCAATCAATCACGTGCCAGTGGACTTCATCAATCAAGCTATGGTCTATCCAAAGTTGCAAGTTTAAACTCAGAACTTGCGTCGCGTGGCTTGAATGACTTCATCGGTTCATCTTTAGGAGGGCTGCAAAGTCTTATCGGAGTATATGGACTTGGTGCATTAATTGGTCAAAATCTAGGTGGTGGTTACACTTCTTACGGAAAATCTTTAAATGATCGTTGGATAGCTATGAATCAAATGTTAGATAATTTTGGTCAGGTTGCGGGTAAGGCTGCAATATAGCCAACTACAGCATTTTATTTCCTCAATAAAGAAAAGGATGTACTTATCTCTTGTAAATAGTATCTCTATGTCCTATCTCTGTGATAACCACTATACGTTCTGATTGATCTACCCTGTAGACCACGCGATAGTTACCTAATCTTAACCTTCTGCGCCCTTTTGAGCTAAGATGTAGTGGTTTACCAAGATTTATTGGATCGACCGTAAGTCGTTCTTTTATAGCCTTTTGAACTCTTAGCCTTATTGTCTTTGGAAGATTTGGTAAATCCCTTTCAGTAACGCTCTTTAGAGACTTAATTTTATAACGTTCTAGTCCCACTTAATATCTTCAAAATCAACTGTTTCTGCGCCTTCAACATCACGCTCATCAGAAATGTTAGACACTAAAAAATCCTCGATTTCAAGCTCAATTGCTTCTTTGAGTAGTTTCTCTGCTAATTCTTGAGCAGGCTGCTTAGTGAGCTCAGCTAGCTCGGCAAGGTGCAGTAAAGTTTCTTTACTGAGAACTATATTAGCGTTCAAGTCTGCCATAAGTTTTACCAAAATCTACTACTGTAACAATTTTACAAATTTTTTTTTTGATTTCTCAATAAATTAGTGTATGCTGGAATTAGTTTAAAGGATGAAAAATGCTATCTCAGGAGGATATTGTTGTATGCCGCAAAGATTTTGGTTTCTTTGCGTCTCAAGGCATGCTGCGAGTGTTCAATATCAGATTAAATTTGAAAAGGAAAGACGGCAACAAAAACTATTTGTGGGTGCTGTTCAGCAGCATTAATCGCTTGGTGTTTGAAAAAGCACACAGTCAATGGTGGAACATACCACCACGCTGTGCTAAGACAACACTGGGTTTTATATTTCATTTGGCGTTTGCCCTCGGTAATAATTAAAGGGCAAAGTTTATGTATATTACGCACCAAAGAGATTTGATGCGTGAAAGAATCAATGAACTGCACATTGTCCTTGAGTCTCCATTTTACCGTCAAGTCTTTCCAAAGGTAAAAGTAGTTGGTCGCAAAAGTACGCGGGTAATTAGAACTGAAGAAGGTAGTTTTGTTAATGGCTTTTCAATATCAGGGCATGTAACAGGTACAGGAGCTGGGGATAGTTCTCTTGATTTTGATGAAGGTCGAAAGTACGGTGGTTGCATTATCCTTGATGATTTACATGATGCTAGTTGCGCTTATAGTCGGGTATCGCTGATCAGTGCCTGTCAAAAGTTTGAACAATGCATAACTTCAAGGCGTAATACTTCTGATACGCCATTTTTGGTAATTGGTCAAAGGATCAGTGTTCACGCCATATTTGGTTATTTAGAGAAAAAATCAGAGCGACAGTTTGAGAAGATCATAATACCTGCAGTACTTGAAGATGGCACGAGTATTGATGAAAACAGACTGCCAATGCAGGAACTGAAAATCAAGGAAAAAGCCGATACCGTCACGGAATAATTAACCGTCATACCGCGATTCATTCGCGGTATCTCTTAGCATAGATCCCGCTAACACGTGGCGGGATGACGATTGTCGATGAACCTAATTTACTTTAGCTATAAACATTAAGAAATCTACTAAACGAAGAAAAAAGGCAAAAGAAACCCCGTTGGTGGTTGGCTATTTACTATGTACTAAAATTCGGCGTTTTTTTTTTCTAAAACGCTTGATTAAGAGCAATTGAGCTGCTTCCAACTTGCAACTAACCTGAATTATAAACGTTGAGCAATTTACTGAGCGGAAAAAAAGGCAAAGAAACCCCGTAGTAGCTAGCATTCAAATTCTCCCTTGTCAATTTGACGTTTTTTGCTGTCTTAAACGCTTTGTAAGCGTGTTTCGGCTTTTATAGGTAAAAACCCAGAAATTTTTAAACACATGCGATGCACGTAGTGCGAAAAATTAAACATGAGACGCCAAATACCCTTAAACATGAGACGCCAAATACCCTAAGTTTTTTGTCATTAACCTGCACGGATTGCGAAAATAAATAAATTGCTTCAGTTTCATGATAAGGGGGCTGGCGGAGTTTGTAAATCAATTTTTCGTAGCTCTCATGACTTAAAAAGCTGGATTCCAGCTTCACGCGGTGAAATGACAGATTACTGTTACCTTATCTAGACACAGAAAAAAAAATCTTAATACTTAACACATTTTTCATAGTACACACCGTATGATTGATAAATGAAATAATGAATAGATTTACATAATGTTTGGAGGCTACCAATAGTCAACGACAAGATTACTTTGAACTTTGAGATAGAAAAAGGCGATTCTATGGATCGATACTACTTTTCTGCACGTATGGGGCTTACAGATGAAAGCAAAAATCTTTTGCGTGAGAAGCTTGGCAGTACAATTCAATTCGATAACCTAGATGATCACTTCAATCTTAACCATGAGAATTTTTATATCTACTACAATAAATATAGTGAGCACAATGGTAGAAGTGAGCTATACGTTAGGAATGATAACGGTAGATATTTAACTTCCAATCTTCCACTTAATCACTATGGATTCTCAATGGAACTATCATCTGATGGGGCGTCAATAGCAGATTATGGCTTTTATCCTCTTTATGAAATCTATAACCCAAATCACTATGATAAGGCAAAGGAAAAAGTATTTGATGATCACGGTGAATTGTCACCAATTGCATCAAATATGTTAGATAATTTTTTAAGCAACACAAATAGCTTAACCACACAAGAGATGTTTTCACAGTTGCAAACTGGAGCTACTGAAAAATAGGAGAAATTGATAAGAGAGAAAAGACAAGCAGAAGAAGAATTAGATCAAAAGAATGAGAAATTAAAGCAGTTCATAGAGAGAGGTGAAATTACCTTGTTTAAAGTGGTAAAAGGTAATGACGTAGGTAACGGGCGTTCAGCAGTAGTTTTACAGTTCACTGCAAATGAAATTACCCTTGATTCCGAAAAATTCTATATAGCAGATTATGAAGATAGTGAATTCTTGCATTGCGTTAGCTCTGATTATACATGCTACTTGATTATGAAAATTTATTTTTCGCGCTCAATCAAAGCTTCTACTCAGACTTTGAAAGTGGGTTTCATTCAGCAGACAGCACTGATCCCTATAATTACGCTAAATATTCAAAGGAACCATATTTGAGTGGTGATCAGCTATCTGAAAAATGATCTCATGAGTTGGAGAAAGATAGTAACCAGATAGATGCAGAAGTTATGTTTAGTGATCAACCTATGAACGAAGAAGTTACAGTGAAAAGTGAAGTCAAATCTAGAAAGAAAAGGGCAGTTGAAGAAGATAATGCAGGAGATACTATAGGAAACATAAATGAAACAAATGAGGTAACCGGTGCGACGCGTTTGCACTCTGCTTCTTTATCAGGGGATTTGAATGAAGTTATCGAACTTGTAGAACATAGCGCAAATATTGACACGAAAGATAAAGCCGGACAAACACCGCTACATCATGCTATTAAATCAGGAAATACAGAAATAGCAAAATATCTTATCGATCAAGGTGCAAATCTCAATTCTCAAGATATTTATTACGAAGGAACTGATAACTCTTGTTTTAAGACACCTTTGCACTATGCCATAAAATCGGGAAACACGGAAATAGTTGAATACTTAGTGGAACATGGTGCAAATCCTAAATATTCCAGATGCTCACAATCTCAGGCCGCTCGACTACGCTATAAAGAACACAGCTTTAGTGAAATACCTTGTGGATAATGTCGCAGATATTAATGTACGTAATCCGATATTCCATTTTGTTAAGCTAGGTGACCTGGATATGGTGGAATATTTAGCTCAACATGGTGCAGATCTTAATGTCAAAAACACCTCTGCTCAAACACTACTACATTATGCTATTGAACTCAAACATACAGAGATAGCTAAATACTTGATAGATCACAATGTAGATATTAATACTCGAGATATTAGTTCTGGTGAATCTCCATTACATTTTGCCATGAGCATGAAAAATATAGAGGTAGCAAATTACCCAATAGAGCATGGTGCAGATGTTAATGTTGAAGATAGTTACGGTTTAGCACCTTTACACTTTGCTGTCAATTTAGGAAGTCAAGAGATATTAGAATATTTAATAAAGAATAATGCAAATATTGAGGTTCGAGATAGTGAAGGCTTGACACCACTTATTCATGCAGTAAGGCATGGGCAATTGGACAAAGTAAAGTACCTTGTAGAGAATGGAGCTGATGTTGATATTTGTGGTAATGAAGGATGGACGCTATTTGAGCATGCTGAACAATGAATAGATGATAGAAGAATATTAAAGGATGTAATCAATAATGATAGAAAATATGCAGATGCTGCAAGTTGTGAAAAGACTGAAAAAGATATGCTTGATTACCTTAAGGGAGTTACAAAAAATACTATACAGGGAGAAGAATCTAACTATATAGATCAAATGCAAGCAGATGATAGCAGCAGTTATGTTGAAGATCAACCAGCTTTGCAAAGCAATCGTGACGATTATGCTGACATAGAAAAAGCTCTGCAGGAGAAATTGCATGGAGATGAAATACGCAAGCAAAGTAATGAGAAAGCTCAAGAAGATATGGAAACAAGAAAAGTCACTTTGGAAACTGACAGTAGCCATAATAAAATTGAAAAACAAGCAAACCAATAGAAGACGAACAAGAAACTGTTATGGCAAGTGTGATAGAAAATATGGATAAAAATTCTGATAGTGAAGCAGAAGATTCTAAAAGTATTGCAAATGCAAAATAAGGACAGGAAGTCCTCTTGAAGTGGGAAAGTATGAGGTGGAGTTGCAAGTGACATATGATGATATAAAGAATCTTTATGATACCGTATGTGGTAAATATCATGCTGGTGATGGATATAACTACGAGCAAGTAATGGTTTTATATAATGAAATTGTTAGGCCAGCATCGCAGCATTATGATAAACCATTTACCCTGCCTAAGGCATACATAACAGATGGTCATCTATTTGTTCAAAATAAAGATTTTGGAACTTCGGATGATTTTAATGAGATGTTCTATAAAAGTGATGAGTTAATGTGATGTAAAAAGCAACATTTAATTTGGTGAACGAGAGTTAACTGACAGAGGAGATTGATACGTATGATAATAATAATAATAATAATAACAATAATAATTTTATTTGGTGCCAATAATACATAGAGCATTTTACACAAGTCAAATTACAAAGGAATACAATAGGTCGTCATACACAATCTGAATATTAAAATATAACACATAAAAAAATTGTTAAGAATAAAAACTGCTCATGAAGCGTACAATTTGAAATTAATAAAAAAACTATTATATGAAGTTTTATAAGCTATGGATTCATTTAAAATGTTACAGTATTAGCTACAATACTCACATCACAGTTAATAAATTCATTCGAACTATAAAATGCATTTTTTATTAAAAATTCTTTAACAAGAGATTTGAAACATTTTATAGGAAGTGCCTGCCACTTTGTGGGTATTTTATTGAAAAAATTAAACGCCTGATAAACAGGTCCGGTTTGAGCTTTACTCAATCTACATCTTTCATTTCTGAAACAGTCTCTATTTCTTGTTTGGTATCTATGAAAATTTTTGTTTCTGGGTCGTAAATGTTGGTTTTTATGAGCGTAAAGAAGACACTCAAGAATGTATAAACAGGGGAAAGTAAGAACTTTTAGATTGATAAACATGGGTTTACAATCCTCCCTATATTTTAGATTTCCAACTATCCTTATGGCCCTTCTTTGTAATCTGAAAATAGGGAACCTATCTGCACAGTGTCCCCATACTATGACGCTGTACCTGAGAAGTGATTCACATAATGAAAAATAGGCTATTTTCAAAACTGATTGTGAAATACTGAATGCTAAATTTCTTAACACAAATATATTTTTACAAAGCTTACTGGCAACGTAGTCAATGTGAGTGCCCCAAAGTAAGTTTTTACTTATAAATACACCCAGAAATTTAACACAACTTACACTAGTTTCAAAATTGTTGTTTCGTAAGGTTAAAATAAGTTTATTCGTTTTATCCCTATTCATAGCTAAATGATTCATTGCACACCATTCCAAAGCCCTCTCTTCCGTTGACTCACACATCTCCCTTGCCATTGTCAGATCAGTATTTGCAACTGAGGCAGTTGAATCATCGGCAAATAAAATGTTGTTAGATATATCCAGATAATTTGATAGATCGTTAATAAAAATAAGAAACAGCACAGGGCCCATAATGGATCCCTGTGGTACACCAATATTAACAGTATTTGTGCCAGACCAGTTATTGTTAACGTAAACCATTTGAAGTCTATTTGATAGATATGATGATAATAAGATACAACTGCCCTCGTCGCATCCGTAATTTTTGAGTTTGTTAAGCAAAATCGTGTGTGACACGCAATCAAAGGCCTTGGAAAGATCAAGAAAAAGTGAAAAAGAATAGTCACCATTTTCAAAACATTGTAAAGTATAGTTAACAAATTTTATCAAAGCATCAGCGGTACTGCGGCCCTTACGGAAACCAAACTGACATTCGCTAAACAAATTATAGCTTTCAAAATAAGTCGTTAATTGATGGCAAAGTATTTTTTCAAAGATTTTAGAAATAACAGGAATCAACGAGATAGGGCGGTAGTTTGAAATGTCATCTACATCGCCCTTCTTGTGCAATGGTACTACTTTTGATGTTTTTAGACAGTCTGGAAAGATATTAGATTCAATACACAAATTGATAAGTTTCGTTAAGGGAAGAACTAAGTTATTTATGTTTTTTTTAATTAATTTACTTGATAATCCATACACATCAATAGATTTACTATTTTTTAGGGAAGCTATTGCTTCTCTAACTGTAATCGGTGTGATTTCATTAAAAGAAAATCTCGAAGAACTTACAGGTTTATGAGTGATATATGAATCACTATTACTTTGTTTTGCATTACTCAAAATTACATGTGGTATGTCAGTAAAATAGTTATTAAATTCATTCGCTGAAATATTCTTTGAACATTTATTAATATTCAAATTTCTTTTAGCATTTATTAGGCTCCATGCTGTTTTTTGATAAATTATCCGAGGATCTTATTACATAATCATTAGCTGCCTTCATCTTTAAGATTGTTTATCAAGTATAGACATCAGCTCGTTCCATTCTCTTTTACCAATATTACTTTCTTCTCTAGTAACGTTTTCCCCTTTGATTAATTTGCGAATTATTTCTAGACCAGTTCTTGAAATACAAGCTGATTCTAGGCAATATTCAACAAAGGCATTGTAGGCCAATGGGACCCATTTTTTTACTATATCCCGCATAACTTCTGCATAAGCTCTGATTTCATATTGGGCATGCTTATCAGCTCTAAGCTTCAAAAAATGAAGGAGGTTATGCAGATCTATTTTCCAATAAAATTGCGTGTAGTAATTAAGCGTTAGATTAGTTCGGGCAATTTCTCTTGCAAGCCCCTGCTCAATAAATTTGACATAATGAGAATATACTAAATTAGAGTCGTTTGTTAGAGAATCTATTATTTCCTTTGAGGTATCCGGATCAAAAGCTTCACCGCTACCTTGTTTATTATTATCAGATTGTTTTGCAATCTGTTCTGGTTTTGGTATATAAAATTTATTGTCAAGTATTGAATATCTTGCCGAATATTCATTCACATTCGCAGATCTATGCCTTATCCATTGTTTTGCAACAAAAATTGGAAGTTTCACGTGAAACTTAATTTTACACATTTCAAATGGAGTTGTATGATGATGTCTCATTAAATATTTTATAAGTGATTCATCCTGACTTATCTGTTTTGTTCCCTTGCCATAAGAAACACGAGCAGCTTGAACTATAGCGCTATCAGAGCCCATATAATCCACTACTCGAATAAATCCATGGTCTAATACCTTATGTTCTTCATATAAGATTTCATCTATTCCTTTTACTGTAGTTCGCTTAGTTGCTTCATTCATAAAATATCCTCAAGATGAAATGGAAATATCAGCTCCACATGAATTGAGTTTTTCGTGCATTGCTTCATATCCTCTCCATAAATGATGCGAATTATTCATTGTAGTTTCTTCAGCAGCTACCAAAGAAGCAAGTACCAAAGCTGCTGTTGACCTTAAGTCAGTGGCACACAGATTAGCTCCAGATAAACTTTTTATTTCACTTATAGTAGCTTTGCTTTTCTCGATGCTGATATTAGCGCCTAACATTCTCAATTCATCTGCATGTGCAAATCTGTTTTCAAAAATGTTCTCTTCAATTACTGATATCCCATCAGCGATGCACATTGCAAACATCAGTTGTGGTTGCATATCACTGGGAAAGTTGGGGTATGGATCTGTTGCAATGTTAGCAGACCTAATAGAGCAATTTTTTCTGGAAATCATAACCCCCTCATTATACAGTTCAACATTAGCCCCTATAGCCTTCAATTCATTCACAATACATCTTATATCAGATAGACTTATTCCTTCTAACTCCAACTTACCATCGGTTATTATAGCAGCTAGTGCATAGGTGCCTGCTTCTATACGATCTGGTATTATTTTATGAACACATCCATTTAATTCTTCAACTCCTGTTATTGTGATCCTTGTATCACTAATGTCAATATTAGCACCCATTTTCTTTAGGAACTCTATTAAATCAAGAACTTCCGGCTCCGTTGCAGCATTGTTCATTATTGTCACTCCTTCTGCAAGTGTTGCTGCCATTATTACATTTTCTGTTGCACCAACGCTTATTTTCTCAAGTATAACTTCTTTTCCTTGTAGCTTTCCTTTCACTGTTGCAATTATATTACAGCCTTCAACTTCAATTTTAGCTCCCATTTCTTCTAATGCTTTGATATGCATATCAACGGGCAGCACCAAGTAAATGTCCTATAGAAGATTTAGTTGAAGAAACAGGTATTTTATAAACATAGTCACCAAATAACTGTTTCATTGCTATTACTTCAATTTTATCTCCAAGTGGCCTTGAAGTTCCATGTGCATTGATATATCCTACTTGATTTGGATCAATTTGCGCACTTTTTAAGGCAAGCTGCATTGCCTTAAATGCGCCTCTTCCTTCTGGATGTGGTGCTGTGATATGGTGCGCATCTCCTGTGAGTCCGTACCCAACCAGTTCAGCATGTATTTTTGCCCCCCTTTTTTTTGCATGTTCGTATTCCTTCAGCACCAATACACCTGCTCATTCACCCATAACAAAACCATCGCGTTCTGCATCCCATGGCCTTGAAGCTTCTTCCGGTTTATCTTTGAATTTAGTTGATAATGCCTTCATAGACGCAAAACCTGCAATTCCAACTCTACACAGTGCACTTTCTGCTCCACCTGCAATCATAATCTCCACTTCACCAAGTTTTATAGTTCTTGCTGAATTTATGATTGCATGCGCACCTGTTGCACATGCGGTTACTGCTGAATCGTTTGGACCTGTAAATTCGTATTTAATAGAAATATGGCCAGATATCAAATTTATCAGACTTGCAAGGACAAAAAATGGACTGACACGTCTGGGACCTTTTTCCTGCATGGTAATAACATTTTCCTGAATTGACGGAAGACCACCTATACCAGAGCCAATAGTTACGCCAACACGTTCTCTATCTACTTTTGAATCTTCTAAAGATGAATCTTCCACAGCTCGAATCGCTGCTGCAATGCCGTAATGAATAAAACGATCCGTTCTTTTCAGATCTTCTTCAAAAATATAACCTATAGGATTAAAGTAATTCTCAATGTTATCCGATTGCACAAGCACCTACAATGCAACTTTGCACGCAAGATCAGAAGAGTCAAATCTATCAGTATTGATTGCTTTTATGTCAGACTCGCCTTTTATCAGCCTTGACCAAGTGTTGTCAACATCTGCCGCTAGTGGAGTGATTAAACCAACACCAGTGACTACTACTCTTCTGCTCATTTAACACTAACTATTAGCCTTTCTTACTATTAATGTACTCAACTATTTGCTCCATAGTTTCCATTTTTTGTGCGTCTTCATCTGGAATTTCTATTCCGAACTCTTCTTCTGCTGCCATGATGATTTCAACTGCATCTAAACTGTCTGCACCATGCTCCGAAAGCTTTGAAGAGCTGTTGAATTTCTCTACATCCTTACTAATGTGCTCTAGTATGATCTTTTTCACTTCCTCTTCTATGTCTTCTCTAGTGCTCTTTGCTAGTTCGCTATTCACATTTCTTGCCAAAAAAATAACCTATTCTTTGATGTTATAAAAATTTTTTATGTTTGCAATATCTTTTATAACTGGTAAACTACAGCAAAGTTTTCTACTGCCCTAGCTGGCTAGCGTTACGTGCTAAACAATTAACAATTCAAAAATGCTAGACGAAACAACAAAAAATTTGCTTATTGTAGAAGTAAATAAACTTTTACCAGAAAATAGCGAGAATAAGCTTATATCAGCTATGCGTTATATACTCCTTGCTCCTGCAAAACATGTACGCTCCTTTTTAGTCGTAGCTTCATAGCGAGTGCTTAACGCGGAAGCTAAAAAAGTAATATCAGTTGCTGCATCAATTGAATTTGTTCATGCTTACTCTCTAATTCACGATGATTTACCGTGCATGGACAACAGTGATACTCGCAGAGGCCAGCTGAGCTGCCATAACAGAGGCCAGCTGAGCTGCCATAAAAAATTTGATGAAGCAACAGCAGTGCTTGCCGGAGATGCACTACTTACTCTGGCTTTTGAGGTATTATCTTCGTTAAATGAGAAATGCTGTGAAATCATGAAAGTTCTTTCTCAGGCAATAGGAATTAGGGGAATGGTAGGAGGACAGATTTTAGATATTGGTGCAGATTTTAACAAAATAAAAGAAATTCATTTGATGAAAACCGCAAAACTATTTGCAGCTTCATGTGAAATAGGTGCTATAATAGGGAATGCTACAGATAAGCAAGTAAAGCGTTATATAACTACGGGATAAACCTAGGGCTTATCTTTCAAGCTAAGGATGATATTGAAGATTACGAACAAGATAAAACAAATAATCTAATGTCTGTACTTGGTAAAAGTGAAGTAGAGGACTATATTGACGCCCTCTTTAAACAAGGCTTGGATAATTTGAGTACGCTTCCAGGGGATACTAATTATTTCTATGATTTATTGAATCAAGTAAAGAAAGATGATTAGAAAAATTATATTACAAATGCTTATTTCCATAGTAATGAGCCTCACTTCAACCTCTGCTTTTATGTTTACTATTGTCTATATAAACAAAGGTAAACCGGGAAAAAAGGACAAGCTTTATGAGATAAGTGCCACGCATGGTGGTTTGATACAGACAATAGCACATTATCTAGTGAAGCCAATACTTGAATCAGCACTCGACCGCTATATTGAAAAGCATGGGCTAACAGAATATTTAGAAGAAATGACGCAGCAAAAGGAAGAAGATTCGATAAATTTTTATGAAATTACTGAAGGCAGTGGCAGCAAGGCTTTCTGTGGCATGGAAGTCCTATTGCAAATATATAAAATTCCTAATAATAACTCAGCAACACTCCCTAGCAAAGTTTCTGATGTTACTTTGAAAATAGATCAAGATGACCTAAAAGAAGTGGGTTTAGGGGTGATAGGTATGAAAGAAGGCGGAGAGCGTGTAGTTACTATTGCCAATGATAACAAAATGAATTTTAATTCTTATTACGTCAAACTGATCGAAGTAAAGGATAAATATCCCGACTCAGTGAATAATCTGATGGGTTTTAATGACTTAATTAACAAGACTGGAAAACAAGTAAGGTGCGGTGATGAGATATCAGTTAAATATAGCGTAAAGGAGCATAATGGGGAATATATAGTCAAAGATCAAACAGGGCAATTTAGGGTTGGCGATAAAAACATACCACTTGCTATAGAGCTTGTAGTTGTGGTAATAAAAGAACTATTCTTTCTCCGCCTGACCTTCTGACATGTTAATAAAAGACATAGATTATGATGAAGAAAATATCTCAATAATTGACTTAAGCTTAGATATTAAGCAAGAGGTCGCAGCACACCATTCTACTGTTGGAAAACAGCCTAAAAAATATAGCTGAAATTTTTGGTTTACTGGCTGACCTTCTGAACACTCTCTATACTACTTAAAGTAGGCTTTTTGTTTTTCCTAAAGTATAAACTTAGATAAATCAAGCTGCTTCGAAATTGACTCAAGTTTATCTTCTACATACTTGATGTCTATAATGAATTGTTCGCTATTTTTCTCAGAAGCAATGAAACTTATTTCATCTAAAAGCTTCTCCATGATAGTGTGAAGCCTTCTTGCGCCTATATTTTCCACTTGCCTATTAACTGTGAACGCTATTTCAGCTATGGTTTTTATACCATCATCAGTGAACTCAAGCGTCACATTTTCTGTTTTCATTAAAGCTATGTACTGCTTTAACAAAATAGATTCTGGTTCCTTTAATATTCTTATTAAATCCTCTTGAGTAAGTGCCTTAAGTTCCCTGATCGGTAATCTGCCCTGTAATTCCGGCAAGAGGTCAGATGGTTCAGACTGATGAAAAGCACCAGATGCAATAAATAATATATAGTCTGTTTTTACATGGCCATACTTAGTTGTAATAGTTGTTCCTTCAAGTAGTGGTAACAGATCACGTTGCACTCCTTCTCTGTTTACTTCACCTTTTACTTCTGTACGCGCTGCAATTTTGTCTATTTCATCCAAAAATACTATACCGTCATTACTAACAAGATCAATGGCTTCTTTGATTATCTTATCTTCATCGATTAGCCTTTCACTTCCTTCAATAATTAATATTTCACGCGCTTCTTTTACCTTCACCGTAATAGTTTTTGTTTTTTTCCTCCCGTTAAACATCTTGCCCACTATTTCTGTTACATTCATCACACCAACTTTCCCACCTGGCATGCCTGGTATATCGAAAGTAGGTAACATACTCTTGCTCTATCTGACGTTAATAGAAACTTCTCCGTCCTCAAACTCTTTATTCCTCAACCTTTCTCTAAAAAATTTTTTACTCTCTTCGGTTGCATTTTCGCCTACCATAGAGTTTACTATTGTTTTCTCAGCTAAAATTAAAGCCTTGTTAGCTAAGGCTTTACGGGCTTTCTCTTTAACTAAAACTGTTGCTGCATCAACTAAATCGCGTATTATCGGATCAACGTCACGTCCATCGTATCCTATTTCAGTAAACTTCGTTGCCTCAATTTTCATGAACGGTGCACCGGCAAGTTTTGTTAAGTGGCGAGCTATTTCAGTTTTACCAACCCCTGTATGACCGATCATCAATATATTCTTAGGTATGATTTCATCACGCAATGGAAATGGAACCTGATTGCGACGCCAACGATTTCTGAGCGCAATAGCAACAGCACGCTTTGCATCATCCTGTCCGATTATGAATCTATCTAATTCTTTAACTATCTTCTGTGGTGGCAGGTCATCTAACAAAACTTGAATACTGTCATTAACTTGAATATCGCTGCCATTTGAATCAAAACCACTCTTAGTATCTTTATAGAGGTGATTTTTTTATCATAGGTGTCACTACTACAAGGCCGCCTATCTGAAAGGGTTATAGGCTGATTGGAAAAATTAGTGCACGAAGTTTTTTGCTTGGAAGACATATCAGTCCTCTATCTTTCCAATAACTACATTATGATTTGTATAAACACATATATCGCCATATGTATCTATATATATAAGTAAGTAATTAAAATCATTCCAGACGAAAAGCCGTAAAACTAAAAAGTATGCGCAAATCTCACAGTATAATAATAATATGTATGACCATTAATTAAGAACAAAGTTGTCAAGGAAATATTGTATACTATGTTTGTAAAATAAAAATAAGGTAAGTCAAAAGAAAAAAAATGTTAATCTGTCAATTCGACATTTTTTTAAACCGCGTTGGGAGGTGTAGTATAGGAATCCTCCATTCCTATACGAGATTACCTAAAAACCTCAAGTTATAGAATTCGACCTTCGCTTGCTAGTCACGAATAACCTAGAGGACTCATAGAAGGTAATACAAAAAAAAAATTTTTGATCCATCTTCCTATAAGATACTTTTTTGATTCCCCGCTTTATTGACTGAACTAGTTGTTTGAGAAAGATGTTTTTCATGGAAAACACTTCGAAGACGGGAAATAAAATGTTCGGAATTAATGAATTGCGTAACTTCTAGACGGAAAGAGATATCGTTTTGCGGTTAGTACCATTCGCATCTGAATCGTCCAGTTGGTTGAGAAAGATGTTTTTCATGGAAAACACTTCAAGGACTTGAAATAAAATGTTCGGAATTATTGAATTGCGTAACTTCTAGATGGAAATAGATATCGTTTTGCGGTTAGTACCATTCGCATCAGAATCATCCAGTTGGTCGAGAAAGAAGTTTTTCATGGAAAACACTTCAAAGACTTGGAATAAAATGTTCGGAATTATTGAATTGCGTAACTTCTAGACAGGAAGAGATATCAACTTGCAGTTAGTGCCAATTGCATCAGAATCGTCGAGTTGGTTGAGAAAGATATGTTTTTCATGTTTTTATCTTTTGCTAAATGTCCAAAACATGGATTGCGCGACAATGCCAACTGCTTGATTATTTTCGAAAAGGATGAACTCAATTCAAAACATATGTTCACCGTTCATGTAAGTACCTATATCTCACTCGAGGAATTCAAAGAGATATGGAGCGTATTTTGGAACGATAAATATGGATTCCTTATGATACAAAGATTGTGATATGAACAAAGGACGTTATCGCAAAAGTTTTGATAGTTATATATACATCTAACATGTATATATACTTTCATTTGGAATAGACAAACTGCTCAGCATGGACGTGGATGTGAGTAACATGTTAAAAGAAAAACAACAAGTGAGGAGAAAAATTTGTGAGTTAGCGAACGTTGTGAGGAAAAAATATATGGCTGTGAAATTGAGTAAAGCTGAAAATGATGAGATTCTAGATAATATGTTCAGGAATGTATCTAAACCCCTAGAGGAAATTGCGAGAAATGCTGGAATATACAAACAAAATTCGTTGATTAAACCTTAAAGTATTGTTTCTACAGCAACACAAATGGAGAAAATACCAATCCTAAATATTGTAACTGGAGGAGAAGAATTCGTATATAACCCCCTAGATACTGAGGAGGATGTGTTCACCCCCGAACGTACTATCGATCAGATCCGTGAAGAATTCAGAAAAGATAAGAAAGATAATTCAGCGGCTACAGAGGAGTTTCTGCAACAATACCCCACATTAGCACGCTATTACTTGGAAGGATTTCTATTGAATGATGATGCCAATAGATACGATGATAGAACGGGTTTGCAATATAATTCAACTTCAGACAAATGGTTCATGGGTAATCAACCTATAGAAATTGATAAGGAGAGTAATATAATTATCAAGGGTACTCCGTTCAAGGGTACCACAGGACTGTATAATTTTATATTTTACAGAGATGTTCTACTTGATACTTACACTGTGGAAGATGGGAAAAATTACATTCAAATGATGAAAATGACTAGTGCCCATAGACGTAATAACGATCCAGCTGATCGAATAAGATACACAGTAAAATACAAACATGTACTGAAACCTTTGATTAATTCCATGAAAAGACCCAGATCCAAAAGATACACTGGAAATGCATATATCAAAAATGATATGCTTGAATATAACGAGAAATCTATCGAATGTTTATTGGGATGACGTAAATGAAATTGTAGATAGACTAAGACTACTTGTTGTATCCTCGCATGCTGGTAAATATAATCATCACAACGAGATAGTCTCTATAATAGAAGAATTGATAGAGGCTGGTGTAATTGAACAAAAAAGACAAATTCATCACAGTTATAAAGATGGTTTCAATGGATAAGTTTGGCAGAGCCTCCTCTTCCATGTGGATATATGATACAAATATATTTAATAATAATTTCAAACAAGTTCAAGGACAAGGATTATTCCAAACAAGCGATGGAAGTTACGATATGGAGAATCGTAGATTGTGCAACGTAAAATCACCGAATTATAATGAAGACGCTGCAAATGAAGTATATGTTAATAAATTGATACACAAATTGAACCTGAAAACAGAAACCAGCCTCAATGTTAGGGTTGATAATTTCATCAAAGCTGTCAATGAGGATCTGGATGAACATAAATTAAAGAACGAGAAGGTTATTCTCACCATGGATAAACATCTGAGGGACATTCAGAATAAATATGATGGAATGAAGGCCTATATAAAATCAGAGTATAAAACAATTAGTGATAGTGTGAGGGAAAACAGAATAGAATTGAAAGAGATCAATAAGCCGATGAACGGTCTGGATAGGCTTCTGAATGATATAAGTAGTAGAATTGAGGCTTTGGAACGACGGATCATAGCTGTGGACCCTTCTAAGAAGAGGCCCTCATCATCCGCAACAACAACAAAGCAAGTCTCTGTGAAACGTATAACTCCAAATCCTGTGAATATACCCAAAAAATTGATTCTACACTAGATTTCCGCATTGATAAGATGAGTAGAGAACAGGTTGTGCATGAGCTTCATAATCAGAGAAGAAAGAACTTTTACCAGCGTCGAACATACATAGAAGGACTTCAATATAGGTGGAAGGACGTAAACCTAGGAATATGCAATACGACTAGGACGATGAATCAAGAGTCAAGATTGTGATATTTGAAAAATATTTTTAAGGTTATACTAAAATTTTTTGTTATGAGAAAATTAATAAAAATATTATTTTGAGATCTTCAGTCTTTCTCCCTCCCCTCTTTGAATAACAGTGCAATCTTGAATTTTCATCAGTCTGTATGGAAACGTACGTAGGAGAAGGTGTTTTCAATACAGTTATAAGCAAGGTCCCGTTTGAATTTCATATTCCTGGTTATCAATACTGTGGCCCAGGTGCAAAATTAAAAGAACGGTTGAGGAGAGGAGATCCAAGGTATCAATTCACTCGATAAAGCTTGCCGTCAACACGATATTTCATGCAATATAACACTTATAATTGTGGCCAGTTATGTTTGGAATTCCTCTCTAACTCTTCAGTTGTGGTCGACTAACCCTGCATTTATTAGTATATAAATAGATTGTTGATAAAGTTTTCATCAATCATGTCTCAGACGTTCACTATCACGTGTGAGAGCTCCCGTTTATATATATCCACACACAACATCTTCTGGCAACAGCGATGGAATTGAGATATTAATCAATCAACAAGATGTGTTGGTAGATTTGGGCTCGTCTGCTTTATTCATCAAAGCAGAATTCCAGTCAGAAGCAGGTGGTGATGGTGAATGTACCCTAACCAATAATTTTGGAGCGTTTCTCTTCGAATATATCAGTTATGAATTGAATGGAAAAGAGATAGACAAAGTACTGGATCCTGGTATTGTCAGCACCATCAGAGCTTATCTAACATATGCCGAACATGAATCTATACCTCTAGCTATTTCTGGATGGTCATGAAAGGATGCAATGAGTTCAGTCTACGATAATAAAATCAATTTATGGATCCCGTTGAATTTTCTACTAGGCCTGTTCATTGACTATAACAAAGTTTTTAGTGGTAAACATAAGCTGCGCTTGATAAGGTCTCGAACCGATAACGATGGCTATACTAATAGCACAGGTACGAAAAGGGCTGAAATAAATGTGAAGACGATAGCATTAAAAGTGCGATATGTGTTTCCAAATGATCAAGTTGAATTTCAAATGTTGGGTAATTTGAGTGCCGAGAAGCCTATTCTGATTCTCTTCCGCAGTTGAGATCTGCATGAAAATCCGTTGATGAAGGAGAGCACTCGTGACATTTGGGCTGTTAAAACATTAATGAACTTGGAACGACCCAGATATGTGATTCTAGCTTTCCAAACTGATCGAAAAAATAATCCTGTTAAGCACAGTACATATTTCGATAATATAAACTTGCTAAATGTAAAATTATAATTGAATTCAGAGTGTTATCCATATTGTAACGATCTGACTTTTGAATAAATCGTTACATATAATTATCACGATAGAAACCTATGATAATTTGATTTTATATCCTTGAACTTCCTCCCAATTGAAGAACTCTATCTTAAATGAGTTAACTGTATTCAATTGATACGCAGCGGATCCGACGAACACTATATTGTTATCCCCACATCCGAATTATTAATTAGGGAGGGAGACTCGGAATAAAACCGGTTGCGGTTGATAGCCAATCATCTTTTGGTGTTACTGTGAATACGAGCTAGGTCCTAATCAAAGTTATTATCTAAATTGTCTTTGAGTAGCATTAAATTTTCAATATTTCATTCTCTATCAGGCTTACTCTGATTCATACAGAACTTTGATTGTTTCCTGCTTTTACCACAGGCACCAAGATCTCTTGATTATAGATATTGTAATTTCATTCATATCATTTATTCAATTGACAAATTCACTTGATTCCATCTTCTGAATACACGTGGGATTATTATATCGTATATGTTTTTGCTTTGAACTCCTCGTAATACGAACAACGTAGCGTTATCCAAATCGAAAAGGTTCGAAGCATATAGAGGATGGGCTAGAACTAGCCACCCCATATCTATAATTCCACGAGCATTGTTCTCAATACCTTCGATTATAGAGTTAACGTGGGACTTGTTAAGCTATCCCGTAATCGTGATGAAGAGGCCTAATAATACGAAATCCACCCACGTGGTTCTAGGAACCACCTTTGCGAGTTGAAGTGTGATGCGAAGCAGATGTGTGTTTTATAACGGCAGATAAATAATTTTAATCTAAAAGTAAGAAAAACTCGGAAGAATCGTAAACTGTAAGTCTTTATAATATACTTACCTCATCTAAGCTAACTATTTAAAACGTAAACATACAAGGAAAATATATTAACAATAAGAATATTCGATCTTTAAAAATAAGTTATCCCTAATACTAATTTACATACATATAATTAAAGTACATATTATAACATGCCATATGACAGCATAAATCCAGTAGAACAGCTGTATGAGAAACTAACAAAAACGATTGAGAAACAAACCAGTATAATAAAAAAGGATATAGAAGAATTACGACAGGATATAAATAAAGAGAATAAAAAAATAAACGGAAAAGTAGCTATTATAGAATCAAATCAAACCGAACTGGAAAATAATTATTTGTATATAATTCGACAATTGAAAAAGAATAATATAATAATCTTTGGATTAGAAATACCAGACGAAGATCTTATTCAAAATACAATTAACAAGCTCAATGAATTGTTAAACATTGATATCAGAGTAACTGATATTAACGATCTGTATAAATTAGGAAAAGGTGCAAAGAAACCCATAATAGTACAATTTATTTCACACCAGACTAAACAACTAATTTTCAGCAAACGGCAAAACCTAAAAAATACCCAAATTTATATAAACAATGATTTATGTAAAGCAGACTTAGAAAGGGAAAAAATATTAAGATCTCATTTGAATAAAGCGCGATCACAGAAATTAAATGCATATATTAAAAAAGGAAAACTTGTCGTAAATGGCGAAATTCACAGTCCTGATAAACTAGAGAAAATCGAGTCAACTGAAGTTAATATAGATAAACCCAACAGTGCTTCAGCAACTCCAAATCCAATATCAAGAGGAAAGAACTTACGGAAAGAATTTAATTTTGAGCAAAACGAAACCGACTCGGACGACGAAGTTTTCGAGAATATAAACCTCAAATCTAAGGAGCAAGCAACGAGTAGCTTAAAGAAAAAAACACAATCATCCACCAGTAGCCAGAACAAAGACCCAAAATCGCGATCCCACCTGAAGAGATGTGCGTATGGTGAAAAAGGAATGAATAAAAATTAACTTAATAAAAAAAAAACAATTTAATAAAACAAAAGAATAAGAAGTAAAACTAACATAGCTAGAGCACTAAAAGCATTCCAACAAATTTTATTACAAAATAAATTTTGACACAAAATCCTTATAATCCTGAAATCTCAAACGTCTTGAAATATTCCTTTGTAATCTCTAATGTAACCTATCCGAGGCCTACCAGTGTGTGTGTTAAATCGCCATGATCGGCCCCTTGGCTTGAAGATTCTCCCTGTCTAAATATCCCTTTCCTTATTTAAATTATCACATCACAGTTTTCTTATTCACCTATATAAACAACTGTAAAATTCATAATAATATAATTAAGTATATGGACCAATACTTAAGGGATTTTACTGTACCTATAATAAAAACTGAAAACGTAAGCAATGCAATCGAATGCGAAGCAGTTTTAGAAATTAACGCAAGTCAACAAAATTTTAAAATATTGCACAATAATATCCGGAGCTTAAATAAGAACTTCGACGAATTAAAAATATTCTTGGAACAGGTTAAAATTTCTTTTGACTGTATAGTACTTTCAGAAACCTACACCATCCCCGATCTAAATCTTTATAAATTAGAAGAGTACAATACAATTTATAGTGAAAGCAGCACAAACAAAAACGACGGCACAATAATATACGTAAAAGAAAATTTCAAAACCACACACCAATTAATCAATATAGGAGACTTAGCACTAATAGATATCATTATTGAGGTATGCCACAAAAAAATAAATGTAATTGCTATGTACAGACCCCCATCAACCAATGTCAACGAGTTCAATCAAGCTCTCGAAAATTTCCTACAACACAAAATACTAAGCTCGGATTATCAATTTTGGATAGGGGACATAAACATTGACATTTTGACGGAGAAAAATGATATCTCTGCGCATGACTATATGAATATTTTAAGACAATACGGCTTCCAGTCATTAATAAATGATTATACCAGAGTGCACAACAACTCCAAAACGTGCTTAGACCATATATTCGTAAAAAGTGTCTCCTCAGACATTGAAGATCTAGTGCTGCCACTAATTATAAAAACTTCAATAACTGACCACTACATTGTCTGTTGTCAACTACTAATACCAGGGTGCCCGAACCATAATAATAAAAAATTCGTAACCTATACAAAAACTAACCAAAAAACACTTAAAACCGAAATTAATAAAATAAACTGGACAGAAACAATGAGTCTAACAAACGTTAAAGACAAGGTCGATTCATTAATAAACATACTACAGGAATTGATAAAAAGATCCACGTATACTTATAGAAAAAAAATTTCGAAACGCAAATCTTGGGTGACACAAGGCATTTTAACATCAATCAATCACAAGGACAAATTATCAAAACAAATGAAGAAAGACCACGGAAATGAAAAACTTAAAAAGGAATTTAAAACTTATAGAAATAAACTGACAGACTTGATAAGATATGCAAAAAGGAATTATTATCAGTCACAAATAAAGATAAACCAAAATACCAACAAAAATCTATGGAATACGGTGAATAAAATTTGTGGTTCAAACAAAAAAAGAAAAGATGATATAAATAGAATTAAAGAAGATAATTTAATAATTACAAGAACCCAATCAATTACAAATGCGTTCAACGAATATTTTACGAAGATTGGTAAAAGTATGGCCGACAAAATACAAAAACCTCTGGAATATAAAGAGAAAAAAAACATATTATCAAATTCTATATACCTTGAACCAACAATTCCTGAAAAAATTGAGAAAATAATAGACGAACTGAAGAATAAAAAGGCGACTGGAGTAGACAACATCACACCAGAAATTTTAAAATTAATTAGAAAAAATATATCAATTCCGCTAACTCACATCATTAATATAATATTAGAAACAGGAGATTTTCCATTATCACTGAAAATATCTATAGTTAAACCAATTTTCAAGTCTGGAAACACAGAAGCACTTATCAATTATCGACCGATATCTCTGATATCTAATATATCAAAGATTGTTGAGAAGGTACTAAAAGTAAGAATCACGACATTCCTAGAAAAGTACAAAATTATATCGACCAGGCAGTTTGGATTTCGTCAAAAGATGTCTACACAAGATGCTATGCTTTTCCTGACAGATAAAATTCACAAGAATCTAGACGAACAGAGAAGGTTCTAGGTGTTTTTATAGATGTATCTAAAGGTTTCGACTCAGTCAGTCATAAGGAATTGTTAGATACTTTAGAAAATATCGGTTTTAGAGATACCGCACACAAATTAATGACAAATTATCTCACAAATAGATCACAATGTGTAGAAATTAATAAACATAGAAGCGAATACGAAACTTCCGAATATGGAATACCACAAGGCACAATTTTAGGGCCAATATTGTTCAACATCTACGTTAACAATATATTCTCACTTGATACGAAAGGAGTAATTTTCAGTTTCGCAGACGATACAGCAATTCTATATGTAGGAGATACATGGACTACCTTAAAACAGGACGCGGAGGCAGATCTTAATATAATTAAGACATGGTTTGATTATAAACTACTTACCATAAACTTTAATAAGACAGTAGCACTACCATTTGCTTCACAAAAAAGTCATCTACCGCAATTTACAGAGCTCAAATTAGACAATTTTGCAATCCAATGTTCATTACAAACTAAATATCTGGGCATAATTCTAGACTCTCACCTACAATGGAATGCACATATAACTCACATCATATAAAAACTTCGATGCATCGTTCATAAATTTAAATACTTGAAAGATATACTCGACATTAAACAGCTTCGAACGTTATATCATTCCTTAGTGGAATCACATTTGAAATATGGCATCCTATCGTGGGGAGGAGTTAACGCATCATATTTGAACGCAAAAAAGCGCTTTTTGAAAATTATATATAATAAAAAGAATTCTTATAGTAGCGATGACCTGTATAGAGAAACTAAAATAATGGACCTACGCCAACTTTTTTACTTTGAAATAGTACGGAAACAAAACATAAGAAAACACTTGTTAAAATTCGACGAACACCAATATGAAACAAGAAATAGATATACTTACTACTTACCGTCAACAGTGTATAAAACAGTAGGACAGCGCAGCTATAATTATCTAGGACCAAAAATAATTTCAAACTTGCCAGAAGAAATAAAAAGAATAAATAACATCAAATTATTAAACAAAAAACTAGAGGAATATATCTTTCAGAAACCTAGATCCCATATCCACAATGAAATTGACATTAAAAATCGCATCCCAGTAGTTCGGGAATAGTATATATTCTGATAACCGCATATACTCTCGTTCGGAAAACGATATATAAAAAGATAAGTGTCCCTGCCTATTCTTAATGATTTATCTACTTGTTCAGAGTATCAAACTAATTTAAATTGAACGAAAATTTATTAAATTAATTATGTAAATACTTAAAACTAATTTATTTCATTGTTATATTTAGCTCACACAAGATTTAATCTTAAAGAGCACCATGTACCTTATTTTACTTAGAATTTGTTAAGAGTATTATATTAGTTCTATTGTAATTTCTATCTAAGTAAATAAAGATTTATTATTATTATTATTATTATTATAACTCATATCTGATTTTCGAACTCAATTAATTTTTTTTTCTAACCTTGTTTAAATTCATTTCGTTACAATTGTTGTAAGTTCTGAATAATTGTCACATATTAATCTAATTCGTAATTGTAATCATAATTTATCTTGGCTTCACCTATTAACATTTATTCAGCTTAACTCAGCTATTCTCAGCGTCAATACTGAGTCATTGCAAATATTAAATTTCACTTCTCTTGTGGACATCCTACTCGTGTATTTTCTTTTTCTTTCGATAGGAGGATATTGGATCCTATACACTACTAGAGACCTCGCGAAGCCACCATCAGGACCACAGGAGTGACACAGGGGTGTAAATTTAATATCTCTGTTGCAACTTTCATTACCATGATGAATTAGATGCTGGTCGTAATCGCTGAGTCAAAGTAGATTGATTATCTTCATTACCAATTGTTTCAATTTCATATCGGTGCTCCGAAAGGGTATGCGAGTTTGTAAAACGATTTTTCTGTTCATCAATATTTGAACATGTTTGTTATTTTGATTATATGAAAGAATAACTACTTTGTTTTTATACCACTACTATTAATAATAACGTGAAAACGTACCTATAGATTCAACACCGAAGTGACATTATCAAACAATTAGAAAATTATGTTGTTTGATAATGGCACTTCGGTGTTGAATCTATAGTTACGTTTTCACGTTATTATCAATAAAAGTGGTATAAAAACAAAGCAGTTATTCTTTCATATAATCAAAATGATAGATTACCATTAAGTAACAGCTTCCACCATCGATGTTTGTTATTGTTTTTATATGCTTTGTTTTTTTTTCCTTTTTACTTACTACCAATACGATGATGCTTATTTCTTTATTTATAACAGCCTGAAATTCTTCTTTGTTAACTCGTGGTGGCGCCCAGGGTTTGTTGTTTAAAAAGTTATAGGACAAGTATCATCATTGTTAACGAAAAGGGCCAAACAACCACAAATTCGAGTTAGTTTGGTGAATATCAGTAACTTGGGTAAATTCATATGTATGATTAATTTAGAATCAAGGGAAGATGAAAATTGCGTAGCTCACATTTGGCGCCTACAACGTGTTCAAATCATTGGTAGATAAGCATAAAGGAAATTAAAGCGTATTTTCAGTTTGACCAATTTTGAATCATCTGGTGAAATCCATTCATTTTATTGCATGTGATTATTATTTCATATTTATATTTTATTCCGTTACTGTTTGTGAATTATATTCCTCAAGTTTCAAGTGATAACGCTGCGAAACAGTTTTTTATTGTGTCATTCGATATAAGTTCATTTGTAGGTTTTTTTTGTACGTTGTGGTACATATTGACAAATAACTTATAGAGAATTAGGTTACACGGAATTCAAACAGTAGGGTAACGTGTTATTCCGTTTTGGAGCCACATGCTAATTTGTTATATTTTACCGGATTCATTTGTGTATTGGAATTGAGTAAAGGATATTTGAAGTTGAAATTTCTATTGTTCTATAGTATATAAAGTTTTTGTGAAGTGGTCGGTGAATTTATACTAAATTTTAATTATGGAACCGAATTATTTGTAGTCAAAAGAGTTGAGTTACGAATTGATTATACGAAGTTCAACACCCGAGGGTGTGAGTGTGGCACCGAAATATATACCATGTACAGTTTCTAGAGTATTATCTAACTTAGTGTATGAATTGCAGGATGAAAACAACCGAAATGTGGGTAATTGGCACATTAAAGACCTAAAGCCCGATTTATGTTATGATAACAAGGATGACATCTGGGAAAATGAGGTGTTCAGTGAGGAAGAATAGTGGATTCCACAGACTGTTGACACGGTGGTGGAGATTGATGTTGCACGTATGCCTGATGACGAAGAACAATTCGAAGTTATTACAGTAGGTGAATGCAGTTATGGGAGCTGCCGACGGTTGATATTTTGGGAGATGCATGTTTTTCCGATCTGCACATTTTCGGGACTCTGGTATTATTTTTCCTTATTCAAAATTTACATTCCACAACCAGTTTCTGTCATTTTATAAATAATTATTGCGTATTTGTTCCACACATAAGTTGTTGTCATAACATTTTGAATTTAGTTGTTATTATTTGTCAAAACATCTCTTGAGAATCATTTTAAGAATGATTATTTTGGTTGAAACATGAGTAATGAATGCTTCATGTTTCACCTTTCCAATATGTTGGGGTGTCAATTTGAGACAGGGTTGTCTATACAACTAACATAGGAAGGGGTTATTTTGGTTTACCTATCCAATTGCATTATTAAAATATAATTTGAGGTGTTACACACCTGTAATTAATAAATGTAGGAAACGGTGATCCAGTGATTTTTGCGTTGTTGTTATGATGGGAGGTTGCTTAATTTGAGACAGATGTGCTAGTCTATTCAGGCAGAATCCTAGTTGGGGAAAGATAATATAGGTATAGAAGTGAAATAATATTATCAAAATTTTTTCATTTTAGACAAATTATACAACTAAAGAATTCAGTGTGATGGGTTATGACTTCTATTTTTTTTATTCGATGTAATGTCAATATTTACATTCAATTATTCTTTTTCTAACTATTAATTATAATTATGATTATAATTTTTTCTTGAAGATTCAAGAAATCCAACACTAGATTGGGAGGAACTAAATTATCACTATATCAGGTTTTCTAGACTCCATCCCGTTTACTCTCTTTTAGATGGATTAGGAAAATGAAACCCAGTCATTCTCTCTTACTTCTCTTGACTTGACCATAATCAACAAGCATTCGTAGAATTGTTGGGTATTTGTTTTAGTACATCGGATTGAGTTGTATGTGTTTTTTTCTACATTATGTCAAAACACCTTTCAGTCAAAATCCTAAAACTGGTACTGGATTTAATTTTTTTAATTCATGATTTGGAATCCAAACTTAAGTGTCCTAGGGACACCAACTCCACTCAATTGCTATATTGTATTCTTAGTTTGTAACGAACTGGGTACGTTACGAGATTATTATATAGAACTCTTTAAAGAACAGAGTAGAATTCTCTTCGGCGAGGAAACTTGCCATATGATATTTAAAGATATCTGCCGCTTAATAAAACAGAGATTATTGAGACTACCATTCCTGATATGAGATGTCACTATATATCGCGGAGTGGGAATGTAGGATAGCGGAAATCGGAGAGACCCCATTGTGTTGCTAATCTTTGATAGGGTAAGTCGAGTATTTCATATTCTTTGCATACTTTCTTAATTTTTGGGCTTCTGAAATATGATATACACCGGGTTACCGATAATTTGATTTAGTTTGTTAATTAACGCCTGGATGTAAAGTACCCGCGTGTGATTATATTTCAGAGGAATTTTCTCGACTTGCTCTATTAAAAAAACACAATCAAATTTGCATCTAGCATGATCCCAGGTTTATCATTTCCATCACTACCGGGATTGTTCTAGTCACTGTTTAGAATTACTCTGACGAGTCGTGAGCAGCTGTTGTAGTCAATATTTAAATTCCACCTTTTACTTGAACCTGTAATTTGAGCACATGTTAGTTGCGCGATCTTGAAGATCGCCATTTTGTTAACCCAGTACTTGATACATAGGATGGTCTTATTAGGCCCACGTGCCGTGAAGGTTGTTAAAGGTGAAATAACCTAATTACTGCTTATTAGGTATAAGTATATATTTTTGACACTGTCACGCCGTTAGGGAATGATCACAGTTTACAGTATCAATCCACGTGTATATTTCATTTCAAGCAAACCAGAATTTTATGCTAACTAGCAAATTTTCAACCGTTCAAATAATATTTTTTCAGATATAAATTTAATCATTATCCTTGTCACATGTTAACTTTTTGCTAGTTTTAAAAATCAATTGTAATTGTTTATTCCTTCAGATTAAATAAAAATTTTGTCTAAATTGATATCTCGTCAAGATATCCATTTTGTACTAGTGTTTTCGCAATTTGGGAAAGATAACATTATCGGTTGTGGAATTACTTGGTTATTCCAACCGACGGTGTTGCTTGTCCTTTTGATCTCAAGTCAGGTACTGTTCGTTCTTTAAATTTACAGGGTTTGAACGTCTGAGGTTCCTCACCCCTTCACTCCCAGGCGGTATAGTGACTTTCCTGACAGGACCGACTTCCAGTTCCTACGAGTTCCAAGGAGGGTAACATTTTCTTGTTTGAATGACCATAATTTCATTCTCTGATTTTGTTGTTTATCCGAAGTTGTATTCCACTAATTTTTTATAGAATTATTCGAGGTATTCTGTAAGTCCTCTTATTGGAAAATTAGTTCTTTTCAATTTAATAATTGATTTAATTTATTAATTGTTTTATTATAATTCACTTTAGGTTACAAATCAATTTAATTTAATAATCATTTACTCAAAATTTCATTTATGTTACGATTTTATTTAATTTAATAATTATTTCTACGAATTCAATACTATTTATGTTTCCAATTGGAATTCTGAAAATTTGTAATTTATTTTGTTATAATTCAAATTCTGTGGAATATACGAATTGTTAAGTTGAACCTGTATTGTTTTTCTGAATTTCCATCAACTGTTTAACCATCTCGTAGTGCTTGTATTCTTGACTGTGAATTCATTCAGTTTTATAGTTTTTTTTTCAAGCAGTTGGCGCTCGGGCAATTCACAGTCTTGAATCACAAGGCACGTTTCACTACGAGCCCTGAGAGTAATTAATTTAAATTGAGCTAGCTGGGCCAACTAAAACCGACCTTACCTGGTCCGTTTCACTGGCGCCCAACTTAGATGGGCTGCCGTTTTACATCCGTTTCAAGTTTCTGGATACTGGAACTATCCAGATGGCAATAATCATTATAACCTTCTGTTGATTTATGCGATTATCTCCTGATAATCTTTCACAGGACTCAACTTTGGCGCATGTTAAACTGTTGTTAGTACCTAACAGGGTTGCTTCACTAGGATAAGGTTGTCCTTGTTGAAGGTTTAGTCTGTGCGGGGGGGACATTTTGTCGATGGCCCGCAATGCTAAATTTTTAACAAATTCGCGTTTTGTGTGATTTTTTTTTCCATTTTGTTATGTTTGTAGCTTCAAACCTGTGAAGGAGGGACAAGCTAATTTTGGAGGTAGGGCTGATCGACCGCAATTTCGTTTAGTGGTGCGGCGGACAGGAATGGATTCTACCTGGAAGCATGAAGCGTTTCCACCAATCTTACGCCGCTCGGTAGGATCATTATATTCCTGGACGTGGCACTATACTGGAAGGAGGAGCGTGAGTGAAGCAGGAAATCAAAGATAAGTAAGAACCGAACTTATAGTTTCACATCTTTCGATCCAAAGTGAAAGATTCAAAGATATTCATTTTTCTTTATGTTTCCAATATTAATATTGGTAGGAAACAAAATTTTAATAACCTAATACTTATTTAGGAAAATAGTGGACCTATTCTTGATTATTCATTATTATATTTTTCAGCTCGATTTAGATATTCTAATTAAATTCACGGATCTTTTGACTTTCTCGTCTAATTTAGAATCAAGGGAAGATGGAAATTGCGTAGCTCACATTTGGCGCCCAACGTTATTGAAGATTTTACGTCCACACTTACGGCGTAGCTTACGAAGCAATGAAATCGAATTTCAACGACCAGCAGTACGTGGAAGCATACCAGATGTACTATGATTTCCAGAGATCATTTTCAAATAAAATAAAAGGCGAGCCGATGTTAGATTATAAAGCATTCAAGAATAAAGCTATTTTTGTGATTGATTGTTCAAAACAAAACGATGCTATGAAGTCATCAACAGTTGACGTCAAACCAGAGATGGAAAGTATTCTGAATTTCCCTAAAAACACCCGGGCTTATTGCATCATCATTAACGACCGTATAATGGAGTATTCCCCGATTACAGGATCAGTTCGGAGTTTAGTGTGAAGAGCCAGGTGATGAATCATAATGTTATTATTTCAGCTCTAAACGATGTACTATCAAAATGTATTTCTCCAAATAAATGTTATTGTTATTATTTTTGGCATTTTATTCCTCAAACAGAGTGGTGGTGGTAATGTAATCATTCAGCGTTCATAGTTGTTTGCTGACTGCTAGCAGGTATCAAATGTGTCACGTGCTTAACACGTGTCTGAGTATTGAATCAGCTACTGTCACCGGTTAGAGGACCTCATCATCGTTCGTGAACTATGGTCGCCGGATTGAATCAGTTGCTGTCATCGGCTTGAAGCAGTGACGTCATCATCGTTCGTAAACTACGGTCGCCGGATTGAATCAGTTACTGTCACCGGTTTGAAGCAGTGACGTCATCATCGTTCGTAAACTATGGTCGCCGGATTGAATCAGTTACTGTCGTCGGTTTGAAGCAGTGACGTCATCATCGTTCGTAATTTATGATCGCCGGATCTTCAATTCAATAAGACACTACTTACTCGTCAAAATCATTATGTATTTACACATAAAGCTATAGTTTGATTTTCTCCCCACACATGCATCATATTGATTTCTCCACATCAAAAATATGGAGATTAACATTCTGTGCGTGACAGCTGCAAATGATAGAACCGCCATGACATTTCACGTACGCCATGACACACACACACATACACGCGCTATAACAGATCCGGCATGACATTTCACACGGTAGACGCCATGACACTTTGTTGAAGACCCACATCACAGACGCCGTGACACCTCTTTCAGTCATCATGATGCTTTGAGACTCAGGTTAGCTCTATAGCCTATAGCTCTATGATTGTGACTATGGTTAGCTCTATAGCCCATAGCCCTATGATTTCTATGCCTACGGTATGTGATAGTTGCCATGACACCATGTTGGAGACCTACATGAGAGACACTCCGTTGACCACCTCGTCAATGTAACCCGTTACAGACGCCGTGACCCCTCGTTTAAGACCTACCTGACAGACACCTCGCTGAAAGAGCATGCGATAGTCACCTAGTCGATGTAACACACGTGACATACACCGTGACACCTCCATAAAGCTATAGTTGAAGGTTTTTTCTCACTTACATGTACCATACGGGATTTTTTTTCGATGAAAAAGTTGAAAATAAACATTCTACGCGTCTACACCTTTCATTTGATACCCATAAAGCTATAGTTAGAGGTTTTTCCTCATTCACATGCACCATATGAGATTTTTTCACAAAAAAGTTGAAAGTTCACATTCTACTCGTCAACGCCTTTCATTTGATACCCATAAAGCTATAGTTAGAGGTTTTTCCTCATTTGAATGCACCTTATGAGATTTTTTCACGAAAAAGTGGAAAATTCACATTCTACGCGTCAAGACCTTTCATTTGATACCCATAACGGTATACTTTGAAGAATAAAAATTCCAAATCCTTATCGCGGGAGATCGGTCAAACTGATCGATATATAAATAGTATATTCGTATTCAGCACATCACGTAGATTCAGAATATGCAATAAAATAACCACTTCTGGTTTCACTTCCGGTGTGACAATGTGTCGTCTATATAACTCACTTCCGGTTCAACCCTGATGATTATGCTTGAGTCGATGAAAATCTTGTTCAGCTCATTATCTCGATGAAAAACACATGTGGCATGTGCCGTCACGACTCTGAAACACTATGATAGTTCATTCATAGATGGCGCGCCCCCCACATGACTCCTCGTTGAAGACACACGTGACAGACATCTCGTTGAAGACCCCATTGACAGGCCCGTGACTGCATAAACAACCTGTATACCAAAACCATAGATTGCCTCCATACCATATTTGGGAGAGCCATAGATCACCAACTCATAGTTGGAAGAACCATTGACTAACTACATCAAACCCCTAGCGGGTAGAAACGACACTAACCATAGGCCCCTATCAGATTGAAGTGAAGCGACACCAAACCCTAGCGGGCAGGAGCGACACCATACCCTAGCCACCTAGCGGGCAAAGGCGACACCAAACCCTAGCCACCTAGCGGGCAGAGGCGAAACCAAACCCTAGCCACCTAGCGGGCAGAGGCGAAACCAAACCCTAGCGGGCAGGAACGACACCAAACCCCAGCCACCTAGTGGGCAGAAGCGACACCAAACCCTAGCCACCTCCCCGGCCGGTAATACAGTGCCAATACTTACCGACATCTGATTAGGCTCGCTGTCTGGGACTGCCGGACCAATGTGCCGCCACCCCTACTCTGGCGTGTCTCTAGATCGTAAAATAGGAATAGCAAATCGTTACACCGAGGCTTGGCTGTGTCAGGAGGTATGAAACATAAATGTTCCGAGGGCACATATTTGTTGCAGATTTTGTAGATAATCTCTTCGCAGGAATGCTCACGATATCCCCTGATTGTTTTCAGATACAAATCACATAGTCAAATACTCTCGCAAACAGTGTATTCGCCAGCTGATCCTAGTTTTTTTGCTTTTCAAAGCATAGGGTCCCCTTGAAATACCGTAAACAGTGTGAACATTTCTGCTTCTTTGTCTCAGGGCGGACGGGGGCCTGCTGGCACCCTGAGCATCTACCACCACATCTATGTTTACTCTTATGATTATAGGGCTTGTGACAGTCCTCACAGAAATAACCGCAGCAAGAAGCAGCTGTGATGGAGGTAATAACATTTTAATGGCCTTCTTTGAAGAGCAAATTCAATGAGGAGCCACACCCATTACCTTTGAAAATGACGTCACGCCCTTTTATGCCATACTGATACACGACGATTTCATAGGCTGAGAGGTGATCTTGGAACTGCTGCAGCTCCGGTATTCCACAGGCTTCTTCAGGTATAACCACACCTGCTTCCAAAATTGATACAAGAGCTCGTTGCCTCTGTAGTTTTCTTCTAACCTTGCGTATTTTCATAAGTTCCGGATCTTTTACCACATAAGCGATAGCTACAGCTAGGGTTCAAGGGAGGCGGAGATTGTCTCTATTATTCATTGAGATGATGCCATTGCGCTGGGCGCATCCTTCGTCAAACGTATTGTTACTGACTCCCCGGCCCTTGCCTACAGCTATTCTTACCAATGTTATGCCTAAGCAAAATGTTTCAGTATTAGGTCCACAAGGATAAGACTGATGGATGGAAGGAATCCTGGCCCATATATCGTCTACTGTAACCTCGCTAGCCACCTTGAAATCTACCCACCCAGGACCACGAGCGAAATCTTTCGAACAGAATGTCAAACCCACCTGATCAGTAGTCTCCAAACCTTCTGTCCGCCGCTGAATAATCCCTATCAAGGCATCTTTTATCCAGCTCACAGGTTCTCCAGATTGAGGTAACTCCTGAATTTTGAACTCAAGAGTACGGCCCTGTAATCCGAAACGCTTTATTTCCCTTACACTATCTTCAATTATAAAAAACTTCTCCATTGCGAATAAAAACGTTATTAGGTATTGAAAACAGCTGAAGTACTCAACTATATGATAGGAATCTCTCTCTAATTAATTAGTCGTGAAAACAACTGATAATAAAATCGCAGCTCAAAATAATAATTGAAGCGCTCAAATATACAGGGTGAGTCAGTTTTTTGTAGCCAAACTGCAACAGGAGATAGAACAAGTGTTTTTAAGAAGAAAAATTCAATAAACATATGTCGTAGGAGCCTTCGTTTTCGAGATACAGGGTGTTGAAATTGAAAAAAGAAATTCGTTTATTGCGAATATCTCCGGAACCGTTTATCGTACAGAAAACAGCTTTTGTGAGCATTTTCTACTCATAGTGAGCTATGTTCTGTGTGATGGAAATTTTCTTTTCACTCATAATTGGTGAAGATTTTGAAGGGATAGTGGGTGTTTTTCTCCCCAACTTCTACGCCACTGGGAAAAAAAATGTTTTGAGACAACCATAAGAACCGCCAATGTCTCTTACACAAAAAAGGTACTCCTGGTCATAAGCTCTAAAATTGACCGTTTTTGAGACAAATCAACTTTTATGTTGAAAAACAAGGTCAATTCTTACTAATTAGACGAAATTTATTCAAACAAGTAGAACAAGTAACAAAATCAAAGGATTGACCATGTTTTTCAACCCAAAAATTGATTTTTCTCGAAAACGGTCAACTTTAGAGCTTATGATCATGAGTAACTTTTTTGTGTGGAAAACATTGGCGGTTCCAATGGTTGTCTCAATACCTTCTTTTTTCGGGAATGTCACACACACACACACACACACACACACACACACACACACACACACACACACACACACACACACACACACACACACACACACACACACACACACACACACACACACACACACACACACACACACACACACACACACACACACACACACACACACACACACACACACACACACACACACACACACACACACACACACACACACACACACACACACACACACACACACACACACACACACACACACACACACACACACACACACACACACACACACACACACACACACACACACACACACACACACACACACACACACACACACACACACACACACACACACACACACACACACACACACACACACACACACACACACACACACACACACACACACACACACACACACACACACACACACACACACACACACACACACACACACACACACACACACACACACACACACACACACACACACACACACACACACACACACACACACACACACACACACACACACACACACACACACACACACACACACACACACACACACACACACACACACACACACACACACACACACACACACACACACACACACACACACACACACACACACACACACACACACACACACACACACACACACACACACACACACACACACACACACACACACACACACACACACACACACACACACACACACACACACACACACACACACACACACACACACACACACACACACACACACACACACACACACACACACACACACACACACACACACACACACACACACACACACACACACACACACACACACACACACACACACACACACACACACACACACACACACACACACACACACACACACACACACACACACACACACACACACACACACACACACACACACACACACACACACACACACACACACACACACACACACACACACACACACACACACACACACACACACACACACACACACACACACACACACACACACACACACACACACACACACACACACACACACACACACACACACACACACACACACACACACACACACACACACACACACACACACACACACACACACACACACACACACACACACACACACACACACACACACACACACACACACACACACACACACACACACACACACACACACACACACACACACACACACACACACACACACACACACACACACACACACACACACACACACACACACACACACACACACACACACACACACACACACACACACACACACACACACACACACACACACACACACACACACACACACACACACACACACACACACACACACACACACACACACACACACACACACACACACACACACACACACACACACACACACACACACACACACACACACACACACACACACACACACACACACACACACACACACACACACACACACACACACACACACACACACACACACACACACACACACACACACACACACACACACACACACACACACACACACACACACACACACACACACACACACACACACACACACACACACACACACACACACACACACACACACACACACACACACACACACACACACACACACACACACACACACACACACACACACACACACACACACACACACACACACACACACACACACACACACACACACACACACACACACACACACACACACACACACACACACACACACACACACACACACACACACACACACACACATACCGTGCAGCTATCTGGATATGCGGCGAGAAATTCCTCCAGGAACAACCGCGAACGCCGAAATTAGGATATACCTGGGCCAAGGTTGATGGCATCTACCTGTATAGCGTTTATGCTCCACCAAGTGCCTCAAGGAATGAATTCCGGGACCTCCTGAACGATCTGGCAGAAGATGCGAGAGACCAGCGACCACTTATCATTGCAGGTGATTTCAACGCATGGGCCACGGAATGGGGTAGTAGATATACGAACAGGAGAGGTGAGATGCTTCTCGACATTGCCACCTCACTAGAAGTAGTCCTCCTCAACACCGGAGCAACACCAACCTTTACCCGAAACGGCAATAACTCCATCATAGACGTAACTTTTGCCAGTGAGAGCTTATGTCCTCGAGTTAGGTCATGGCATGTCAGTGACCTCTACTACCACAGTGATCACCAGGCCATCATCTTCGAAATTGTTGCACAGAGTGGACGGAGAACAAGGGAGTTGCAAGCACCAGCCAAATGGAACGCTAAGTCCTTCGACCGCGAAACTTTCATGGTCATGATGGAAGGGAATACAGCATCAACAGGCTCCTCTGAGTACATGTCTTCGCAGCTAATGTCACTGGTCTCTAATGCTTGCGACGCAGCTATGAAGAAGGCGCCCAGGAGAGATCGCCGCGCACCAGTATACTGGTGGAATGAGGAGATCGCTGAACTCCGGAGTCGATGCCACCGAACCCGGCGACAGGCACAGCGCGCCCGAGGTCGCGAGAACCACGAAACCCTGGAACTGCGGTACCATGAGGCAAGGGAATGAGTCTGAAGAGAGCCATTAAGAAGAGCAAGCACCGCAGCTGGAGTGAGCTCTGTGATATGGTCAACGAAGACCCCTGGGGAAGGCCATATAAAACAGTAATGGCCAGGCTGAAAAGCCGCACCGTGGTTACGCCATCCTGCCCAGTCCTGCTCAGAAGGATAGTTACCACCTTGTTCCCAGAACAACCGGGACACACCCAATCAGTAGGTGTGCCAGCCACTCGTCGCTTCGTCGCCATGCCAATCTCGGAAGAAGAGTTGATGAAAGCCTGCAACAAGATAGGTGATGCAAAAGCTCCGGGTCCAGACTGTATACCGAATGTCGCCCTTAAAGCAGCCATCAAAGCACGGCCAGATGCTTTCCTGGAGACCTATAATGCGTGCCTCCGCGAAGGAGTTTTCCCACGTTGTTGGAAGCAGCAGAAGTTAGTTCTTCTCCCGAAGGGCAACAAGCCTCCGGACGATCCATCATCCTACCGACCAATTTGCCTATTGGATACAGCAGGAAAGGTGCTCGAGAGGATTCTTAGCAGCCGGATAGAGAAATTCAGTGAAGGTGCTCGTGGTCTGTCAGAAAACCAGCACGGATTCAGGAAGGGGAGGTCAACGGTTGACGCCATTGACGTCGTCGTAGCCACTGCCCGTGAGGCCATCGAAGGGAAGCGTTGGAAGGGTGGTGCCAAGAAGTACTGCGTCGTGGTCACCCTGGAATCAAATTCTGGAGGCGCTGACATCGATGGAGGTTCCGGAGTACCTTACAAGGATGATCGCGAGCTACTTTAGTGAAAGGACACTATTGTACAATTCGGACGAGGGACCCAAAGCCTACAACATTACAGGAGGCGTTCCACAAGGCTCGGTACTTGGACCCCTACTGTGGAACATCATGTACGATGCGGTGCTGAGGTTGCCCATGCCCACAGGGACAAAGGCTGTTAGCTTCGCCGACGATATTGCTGTGGTTGTCATTGCCAAGTACCTGGAAGAAGCCACTCAGAAATCAAACGAGGCTGTCGCCACAATCCGCCGGTGGCTCTCGGCTAATGGCATGCAATTGGCAGACCATAAAACCGAGGCAATTCTGGTGACCAGCAGGAAAACGACAGAAACTGTGACACTAAACGTTGGGGGCTGCGACATACCTTCGCAGCCATCATTGAGATACCTGGGAGTCCAGATAGATGCCAGGCTCCGGTTCGACGAACATCTGCGTGTGGTGAGCACGAGAGCAGCTGCAGTGGCCAACGCACTGGCTAGACTTATGCCCAACATTGGAGGACCTACCCAGAGTCGCAGAAAGCTACTTTCCAGCGTTGTCAGCTCCTCGATGCTGTACGCAGCCCCAATCTGGGTATCAGCCACGGCGGTGATATCGTACGTACGGAGGCAAGGATAGCGTTGTCAACGCAATGGCAGCGGCTCTGGAATGCATCCACCAAGGGTCGGTGGACCCATCGCCTCATTCCAGATATTGCTGGATGGATCAGTAGGGGGCACGGCGAGGTAGATCACTACCTCGTGCAGCTGCTAACAGGACATGGGTGCTTTAGGGTGTATCTGCACCGTTTTCGAATAGACGATGACGCATCATGCCCTGCCTGTCTACAAGTGCCAGAGGACGTAGAGCACGTTATGTGCCATTGTCCACGTTTCAATGGACCGCGTGAGATCCTGCAAGGAAATCTACAGCAGCAGTTGTCCCCGGAGAATATCGTTAAGGAGATGCTTGAGTCAGAGACCACCTGGATTGCAGTGTCTGATTTTGCGGCCACCGTATTGAAGGAGCTCAGACGTATAGACAATGAGAGGAGAGGCCAACCAATGGCATAGAATGAGACGGCAAACAGCTGAACCAGGGAAGGGCGCATAACAGCCATTTCGTCCCCCGCGAAGTAATGCCTGACGGCGGTTCCGCGGGGTGCTGGGACGTAACGGGAGGTGGTTTTAGTGGGTAGAAATCCCACACACTGTGAAGCGCGGGCTTCACAGCGTCTTTTGAAGATTTCCACCTACCCTCGTTAAAAAAAAAAAAAAAAAAAAACACACACACACACACACACACACACACACACACACACACACACACACACACACACACACACACACACACACACACACACACACACACACACACACACACACACACACACACACACACACACACACACACACACACACACACACACACACACACACACACACACACACACACACACACACACACACACACACACACACACACACACACACACACACACACACACACACACACACACACACACACACACACACACACACACACACACACACACACACACACACACACACACACACACACACACACACACACACACACACACACACACACACACACACACACACACACACACACACACACACACACACACACACACACACACACACACACACACACACACACACACACACACACACACACACACACACACACACACACACACACACACACACACACACACACACACACACACACACACACACACACACACACACACACACACACACACACACACACACACACACACACACACACACACACACACACACACACACACACACACACACACACACACACACACACACACACACACACACACACACACACACACACACACACACACACACACACACACACACACACACACACACACACACACACACACACACACACACACACACACACACACACACACACACACACACACGCACACACACACACACGCACGCACGCACGCACGCACGCACGCAAGCACGCACACACTCACGCACGCACGCACGCACGCACGCACGCACTGACGCACGCACCCAGCCTACTGCCACCGATGGAACTAGCCTACTGAGCTTTTATTCGTTTTTTGTTACCCTCCGTATTTTGTACGAAATTAGGGGCAACCCGATAGTGGTAACTTTCACCACAAGTAAGTGACAATGTGAAAAGTGTAAAGTTAAGCCATGAGTATGGTGAATACAGTTTGGGTAAAATGTTGCCATTGGTAAGTGAATGTATTGTTCAAGTGGTATGTTTTCGCATGATCCAGACGAAGTGATGGTAATAGTCGTACACGACTTATAGTGTAGTAATACTTGTGGGTTTTCAAAGTGATAATAACTTGTTTTACTTTTGGCTGAAATTATTTCAAGTTCTAAAATTAATGGCCTTAATAGACTACAATTATTCTGATTGAATACTCAATTAAATTAATAAACAAAATCTCAATTTATTTGAATTTACTATTTGTTGATCTGCTTTTAAAGAATTTTAAAGGCAAAAGCAAAAAGATTTCTTAATCATAAGATCAGACGTGAAATTAGAATTCTGCAATAATATTTACAGAACCGTAATATTAATGCCAGTGGTACAGTTACGAATCCTCATCTGTGGTGCGATATTCTTTATGAAGTATCTCCTTTCAGCAACTCACAGAGGAAACACAAACAACTATATTAAAAGTTATACCTATGGATCAGTGACTCGAATGTGATAACGGTTCGATGTAATCATTGGGAAGGTGGAATACCTTATTTCGTTTCCGGAGCAGGTAATAGTTTGTGCGTCGTTGTTATTATTCAAAGCTCTTTTCTATAGTAGCTGGTAAAAACTATATTTCTGCTACTCACAAAAGTTCAGTTTGTAATTAACACTGATTGCTTTATATTATTCTGCAAATTAAATGGAGACTCGTAGTAATAGGATATTGAATATGGCTCGAAAGAAATGGCAAAATGATGAGAATTTGGATTATTTAACGTGGCCAAGTTATGAAACCACAAGTGGCCTACAACAGGAATATAGACAATATGTCGTTCAAAGTAGGTACTTTATTATTTCATATTTTTATTTTGTATACTTACAGGTGTGTTATTTTCCAGATTCGTTTAAAATTTTGCGTTATGCTGCCTCCACTACATTTAATTCAAACGGAAACGAAATAGGTTGGTAATTTTGGAAGAAAATGCTACATAAGTAGGTAGGTAACTAAAATATAATATCTTATATTTTTAGATTTGGACGAATCAGTTTTATCAATACAATCAGTTGCTTCTACTGAATTTAAACACTTGGAGAATCCCAATCTCTTTCTGAAAAATGATTCAGGTGAGTATTCATATACTTTATTAGACTTTCTATCAATTTAAAATGATTATCTTCAAGATTTATCGTCTACTTGCAATGAAGAAACAGATACCGAATATATCCCAAGTACGGATCAGAGTACTGATACTGATAAGAGTCTGTCTGTCATTGGAAAAGGTACATTGAAATAATTTTAAGAAGCAACTTAGGTGGAATAAAATTTGCAGCATTGGATCTGCCATTACTTTTCTATAACGAATAATTGGCTAGGTATTAGGTACTTAATGCTTCAAGGCAAAGGCCACATAAATAATTTTCTCATGGTACGATGAATAACTGTTTGATATACTTGATTAAATAATGCAATTATCAACAACTAATGATCCAACATGATGGGATTAACATATCAAAAAATCTAACATAGCATTGGTACCTGAATCATATATTTATACATGATTTTTCTTAAAAATACCAAAATAAAATAAATTCATTAAATTTAAAAAATTTTGATATTAGATTGGGTTAGAGCTTTCAAATAAAATTGAAATTAGTATAAATATTTAAAAAAAATGTGTAATATAATGTTAAAATAGTCAAAGGGTCCAAGTAAAAATAAACAATATTTGATAGAGTAGAAAAACTATTACTTCCTTCCATATGACTTGGTTATATTATAGAACACCATTATAGTGACTATTAGTTTAAACAACTAGTGTGTCATCTTCAGAGTGATAAAAAAGTATGAATGAATTCAAACTACGGTTAAAATTATTAGGATGGAACTTCACATAAACATGAGCTAAAAAAGGATCAGAAGCCCCATTAAAACTTTTATAGTGACACAACTTTTATGCCACATACAGAAAAAAAAATACAAAATATTGTTCAGGGTGGAATAGTACCCCAATTGTTCATACCTAAGCCACAAAATTAACATTTTCAACTCGAGTAAACTTTCACCTATTTGTAGTGTAAAAGTCACAAATAAAATATCAGTTGTAAATTTTAGCATATCTGTATATGTATAAATTATGATTTAGTTTGAATATTTTGAACTTTCTTAGTTTCACCTTTGAAATAACTATTTATGCAAGATTATGAGAATATGAGTATTGAAAATCTAAACAAACCATTAAGTCCAGCTATTGATATGGTCAGTGAAATAGAAGTAAGACTTTTGGATGGTTTGGATATTAAAGGTTCTAAAAAATTCAGTGCCATGGAAGAGGAAAATGGATGTTCATCAGATGACAGTGCACACGAGCTTCCTAGTGATGTTGAGCCTACTAAGCAAATGAATATTGAAATGTCAACATGTAAACTGGGATCAGGAAAGAGAATAAGAGATAAGAGACATGCATGTTATTTCTGTCTTTGTACATACATAAATTCACCAAGGCATTATGAATCGGTTCATGAAAATGAGTCAGCTGTAGCTGCTATCTTAGCAATGCAAAAAAATTCGAAGGAAAGGAAGAGGGAATTTTTGAAACTGATGCGAGCAGGGGATTTTTTTTACAACTGTGAAGTTATATCTTGTCAGAAAGGTGAACTCATTTTGGCTCGAAGACCAACTAAGACTGGGACAAGGTCTTTAGCATATTCAGATTATGGCCCTTGTCCTGACTGTTTAGGGTTTTTCATTAAAAAACATATGTGGTATCATATGAAGTATCGATGTTTCGAAAAAAATAAATATATCAGTTCCGCTGAAAGAAGGCAACCTGTAGCTGAAAGTAATGCCATTCTTAATGTAATATTGAATCCAGACTTTTCTTCAGATTTTATGATGAACATTGTTGGTAAATTGAGAGATGATGACGTTTCACAGATATGTAAAGAAGATAAACTAATTTTGAGATTTGGATCAATGCAATATGAAAAGTATAGTATGACACAGGCAGAACTTATTCGCCAAGGTATGAGACAACTGGGCAGATTAGTGATGGAAATTCACAAGCAAAGCATTTATAAGGGCAAACTTTCCGACTATTTGGTTCCTGACAAATTTGATTTAATTGTAAGATCAACAAAAACACTTTGTGCTGCACACTCTGAAGTTGCCAGTAGACCAGAATTCAAAATTCCATCCTTGGCTCTGAACATTGGCTATAGTATTAGAAAATGTGCTTCTATAGAAAGAGGGATTCATTTACGAAGAGGTGATTTGAAGAAAAACAATATATTGATGAACTTTCTCGCCTTAATGGATTTAGAGTGGAGTGTTAAAATTTCCTCCAATGCATTATCCACCTTACACAAGAGAAAGTTCAATTCAGTTCAACTTTTACCAATTACAAAAGATTTAATCAAAATGAATTCTCACTTAAATAGTGCCATCGATAAATATGTAAACAATCTGAAGACAGAATGTAATTACAATATGTGGAGCAAACTTGCTATTTATGTCCTAGCGAGAATAATCATGTTTAACAAGAGAAGATCTGGTGAGTCAGCTAAAATGAAACTTTGTGATTATTCATCAAGGCCAATATGGTCTGATGCATCCACTGATGAGCTCAAAAATTCTCTAACAATGTTTGAAAAAAAGTTAGCTGATAAACTAGTACTAGTTGAAATAGAAGGCAAGAGAGGAAGAAAAGTGCCTGTACTGCTTATGCCCAATGTTAAATCTTCAATTGATCTACTGATTAGCACAAGACAAAGTGTAGGTATTTCTTCTGGAAATCCATATGTATTTGCCAGGTTGAATAGTGATTTGTCACATCTTAGAGGTCATGATAGTTTGAGCAAAGTCTGTTCTGAAGCTGACCTCCACTCTCCTCATCTTATTACAAGTACTAAACTAAGAAAGTACATTACTACCGTTAGTCAAATATTCGATCTAAGTGAAAATGAGAGTGATTGGCTTGCCAAACATCTTGGACACGACGTTCGAGTTCACAGGGATTTTTACCGTCTCCATGAAGGAGCAGTTGAGTTGACGAAAATAAGTCGGATACTGCTAGCCGTTGATCAAGGGAAAGCAAATACATTTTCAGGAAAAAAGTTGTTTGATATCGAGCTATCAGGTGATGTATTTATTCAAATAGTATAATTTATTCATTTTATAATAAATTATCAAGTAATAGGTCTGGTTCAATGCTCACAAAATTTATTTTAATCATTACTAGTAGGCTTGGTGTAAGAAGTTATCTACCATATACTATGATAAGTATTGATTTCATGTAAATTCTTTGGAAATAGGTCACAATTAACACTTAGTAGATTATACTTTGGTCTTTACCTACGTTTCTGTTTCACGACCATCATCAGAAGTCGTATCAAAAGTAAACAGTCCAAAACGGGATTTCTTAAAAAAAAATTACCAAGCACAAAGCGTCCCTATGGGTTCAATTCAATCACAAATGCCCACGTCGCCAACACGTAATTGAAATTGCATCTTTTTTGTTCTTTTCGTGGATATGGGCATTTGTGATTGGAATTGATGAGATAAGGACGCTTTGTGCTTGATACAATTTTTTCAAGAAATCCTGTTTTGGACGGTGTTTATTTTTGATATGTCTTCTGATGATGGTCGGGTGACAGAAACGTACGTAAAGAAGAAAATATAATTTAAATATGTGTTGATTGTGACCTATTTCCCAAGAATTTACATATAATTGCTACCTGTGTAAAGAATCTTCATAATGATAGATATTGAATAGAATCAGCCATTACATAATGAAAAACATTGTAGCAGCAGGTATTACAAAGTACTGTAACATCTGTTTGTAGAAGCTACATGTTTATTTTTAAAATCAAATCTAGTTATTCCATTCAAGTAGATATAATAAGCTATGCAAGTATAATGTAGTTCAGTTTCCTATTTGAATCAACTTCAAATATTGATTACAAGCTTATGTGAAAACATGAAAACAAAAAATTTCTGACTAACCTATTGCCTAAGAATTTATTAGTATATGATTCGGACTGGCATGTTGACATTACAGAAATCAAGTGAATAAATATATATTTTTCTACAGATCTGCCAGCATTGGAAGAGGGGGAAGAAAACCCTGCCACCGATGAAGAAAATGATAATTCAGACAAAGAGGATATTCTTGATGTAGCTGAAAAATCCAGTAAAATTACTGAAAGTAAGTACCTACAGTTTTGGTTTCAACAGTTTTTCAATGAACTTGAAATTTCAGAGACATCAAATGAAAACAAAAAACTTGTAATGAAAGGGAAAAACAAAGTCAGATCAGCTAAAAATCCCTGGACATTAGAAGAAAAGTCAGTTGTTCTCAAGCATTTTCACCTTACCATCAAACGAAATGGAATTCCAGGAAAGGAACAGTGCTTGGAATGTCAAATAGAATTCCCAATTTTGAAAGAGAGAAAGTGGACAGACATCAAGTTTTGTGTGAAAAATCATCTTTCGAGAATTAATAGAAAAGTGAAATGTTCGAGTATAAAAATTAAAGATTAAAAATTATAAATAGTTTATTGTGTTATTATCATGGAATAATCAAAGTAGTCACGAGATAGTAAAAATTCAAATTGTTTGGTTACTACATAGTTAAAACTAAAACAAAGTTGGATACTTTTATTTTTCTGGATGAATAATTGCTACATAAGATGCATACGTCAGTCACTATTTTATATAAAACATATTATATTTCCTAAATAGTGATAATATGAAATCAGTATATTCAATTAAAAGCTGAAACAATAAGAAGTAAAATAAATTATGGTACCAAGTAGGAATGCAGTGATTGGAGTGGTGGTTTTTGAAATACACAAATCTATTTTCAGGCAACAGATGTCTGAACATAGATCCAGAATGGGTATTCAACTTTTCAATTATATTCAATATCTCTAAAATATGGTTGAAGATATTACAACAAAAGTTGTGAAACTTTTGTGTATAAAATTTATTATCGCCACCGTTATTTATTTATGAAATGAAATCAAATTATGGATCCTGATCAGTATATACAAATATAATACGAATACCGAAACAATCATAGTGAATTTTTTTTATCTAAATTCTTATTCTGGCAGCATACAAGAAACATACAAAAATTATACAAAGTTAATTTTGTTTATTTCAGGCCTACTCAATACTTCAATTCATTGTGGTTTTTTGTGGTCTCAATATCTTTTGTCAATTACTTATAATATGAAAGTTGCCTGAATTTTTTTTCTCTCTCGATCTGCATTCTTTCTTAGAAAAAAATGGGATTTTTGTTACGTACTAACCAGTTGTACAGGTAAAAAACAGTCTCATTCGTTAATCCATCTCCATTGTACCAGAAATGAAGCAAGTGTAGCTTCCAAAATAAAATTTAAGAGACTGTCATCTAGTGTACGATGTTTGAGCTCTCATCGGACACACACAGCTGGCGTCAGGCAGAAAATGGCGATCGATTTCATAGCATAACATTTTCAACCCTATTTGCCAAGAATTTACATATAATTCATAACTTGGTTAAGAATCATATCAATTATTGTTATATCTTCTAACATATATGTTGAAACCTGACAAATTTTCAGAAACCCACTTGAAATTGATTTGAGAACTATAGTGAAAAAATTGATGAGGAAAACTACGAAATTCGAACGCTGACACTATTATATTTACACAAACCTTGGGTTCTAGGAATTAGTTAGTAGGTTGTGCTCATGTATGTAACACAACTTGAAAATTAAGCTAGAGAAAAAATGAAAATGTGTTTTCGAAAGGGACAAAATGTGAGCTTTTAGAAACATGTCTGTATGTTTGTACGTCCATCCGCAAATTTTGTGTACTGAACAGGTCATAGAGACGAAGAACCCTATAGTTTTTGGTTTCTAACCGTTGAAATTAAAAAAAAACTAATAGTTTGAAAACGAACGAATATTTTCAAGAAAATTCAACAAAAAACATAATATCCGGATAAAAGGAACTAAAATCGAAAGTTATCATCCCCACATCTTCCCCATCAAAATCAATGCATTCCCAAATTTTTAAACTTCTTTAGCCCGAAGGATATATTCACATAAAATTTGGAGAAGAAATCATGTTCAGTAGATAAACACTCATCTCAAACCTCACCTTTGATAACAAATTTTTATGTCAAATACTTTGAAGATATCGCTATCAGATGATGTCACCATTTTTAGGTATCAATTTTTTAGATCTAGATCAGTTTCTCCATGCAGCTTCATTCTTAAAAGAAAAAGTGTACTATGATGGCTTTTTGTCAATATCCGGTTATTTTCACACTCCTCTCGTCCTCTTCAAATATTCAATTAAAAAACCATGTAAAGTATTATTATTAAATTAATATTGAAATTGAATTTAAAATTAAAATCAAATTTTTAAAGTTAGGTAGAATTAAAAGTAAAATTAAAATTTAATTTAGTATCAGGATTAAATTTAAAATTAAAATTAAATTAAATTTGAAACCATATTGTTTTCAAGTGAAAATCAAAATTAAGTTCAAAATTAACATAAATAATAGAATTTAAATTAAATTTATATTTAAAATTTTCTTAAAATTATCAGGAGGTAATGAAGGCACACTTGTTTTGATTAAAAGTTGGTTAAATACGCTACATTTTTATCGGTATGTGTCTGCGACCGCAAGCATTTCTTCAGTTCGTAATTGTATGGATGGTAATGCAAAATTCTACATACTTTTTTATTTCTAGGGATATTTGTATTGTATTATGTTGGGGATATTTGCAAAGTCCGACCTGAAAGATCCCCTTCAATTGCTGTGCCGTTCAAGGTATCTCAGCGGCTTCAACAGTTTCTCCTACCCTGTGGCATTGAGGGAGTTCAGTATGTCAGATGGCTTCACGTTAGGTAAATCTCCCTCTTCCATTTGGTCTGTTCAGAGGTATCGTACCTTTGGATTTTGCAAGATTGTGTGAGACTGTGGATAGCAGTTTCGTCCTTCTCCTCGCAGAACCTGCTTCTGTTCTTCTTCTACCAATCCGAGGCTCTCAAGGTGTCCTTTAAACCGGCATTGCGCTCTTAAACCTTAAACTTCAAGTTACTACTGGCTATATTGCATTTTATAGGTCTTTCTGAGAAGGCACTTGATTTTTTTTTCAAATTATCTAAATGATATAACTCAACAGGTTAGTTTGAATAACAATAAATCAGACTCTTTATCTTTGAAATCTGGAGTACCACATGGATCAATTCTCGGTCCATTAATGTTCACTATTTATACCAGTCAAATAATGGAGTGCCTGATACAATGCAAATATCATCAATATGCAGATGACTCTCAAATTTATAAATCTTTCTCAGCAAAGCATGTTGAAACAGCCTCTACTGACGTTAATGACGACATTGCGAAGTTAATCAAGGTAGCTCAAGATCACGGCTTAATTCTCAATTCTACAAAATCAAATATAGTTTTATTTGAACCAAAAAAACATCGCTCTTTTGTTAATAGTCAAATTCATATTGTTGTTGATAATACTGTACACTACCAAATTATTTGAATATACAACACAGCAGTCCCCAATAGTTAACTGCAATTGAACAGATAAAATAAGATGCATACAGGAACTTATTCAATTTGGACCCTGTAACAACGATGGGCCGCCTATATGGTTCACCGAATCACAATAGCGTTGGTTGAAATTTCAACTGGCATAGATTAGGGTTCGAAATCTCACCGGTCACAGGTTATGTTGAACATTCCTCAACCAACAATTATATTTATTATTGCAATATTCAATAATTGTAGCATAATACCTCCACATAATACGAACTACTGTATTTGAATTGTAAGAATAGTAACTGCCATCTAGTGCACTACGGCTTAATTGTATTATTATTTATATGAGTTCAAAACTAGATTCCTTGTAAGTGCCATCTAGTGCACGAAATCTGAAAAAATGTTGAATGTTCAAAAGGGCAACGCGCGCTGTTCAAATTAAACTCAAGAATTTCGCAAAAATTGACATTTTTTTCTATCTACAAGAAGCTACCATTCGGTTTCCACCTAAGGCACACTAGATGACTAAAAATAGCCAATCCTCAAACAGTTATTTGAATGCCTCTACCATTGTTCATTTTGTTTTGCATTTCCGAACCCAACACCGTACATTTCAAATCTGTTGGATATATATTCGGACGACATTGTATCTCGTCTATAAAATAGGTGAACGGTGATGGGTTCAAAAATGCTCTCAATAATTGAGATAAGGAGAAGTACGGAAGTATTTGTTCAAGGATAAGTATTGTTATTGCCGTATTTCAAACATTAGTGGAACGCGTATCTTGTACACATTCGCCTGGAAATAATTTGTTAAAATTGACTAATTATTTTTGGAATTCCCGCGAAGTCACCTTGAAATATTCTTTCGCTAAAAAAGCATCAAAACAATTCATAGTAACTGCCACCTATTGTCCGAAGTCGGAACTCTATTATGTTTTATATGAGTAAAGTTTGCGTACAGTGAACTTTATTCATACTGATCTCAAAATTTACAATACTTCAAACTATCCATTTCGCTAAAAATATACTTTCTTTAAATATGAAATGAATCATCGGAACGATTGATTTTTATCGTTTTCCACTATTATCAATCATTATTCAAATCAATCTAGGATTGAAATCAAACTCATGAAAATTCACTAAATTTTATTTTGAGAATATCATACAATTCCAGCAGCAATAAGCTTTGGAAATATTGAATATCAAAGAGATTGAGCGGTAGTTTTGAACTTCCGCATGTCCCCTCTTTTATATGAAGGTATCACTATCGGTTTTTTGAAATAATCTGTTATATGATAGATTGAATAAGTGTGTTATAGTCCATTCAAAAGTGTGAAAAGATAGGGTCATTACTAAAATTTTATAGACCGCACGAAAATGCAAAATTCCTTATGCATCGTGTTCAGGATGGCTTACACATCGTTAGTCAGAACACAAGGCGGGATCGTCATTAGTACTATTAATAAGGAATGAAAAATCATTTTCATTTAACAAATGTGATGTCTTCTGAAACAAATGGAATATATCGGGTTCTATTACAAAAACCTTCTGAAATTTGGTATCAGGTTTTTTTTTAGTCTGCTGAACTCGAATCTGAAGTCGGGAAAAGAAAACTCCTGCCCGTTTGCAGGGAAACCAGGTAACTTTTACCAAATTAAATTTTTTTTCTTGGGGTGTGGTATTGAAATGATGAGATGCCGTGATGTGTATCGGTACAATTTTTACTAAAGGAAGGCAACTTCTGGAAAATTGCTTCGTTTATCCTCCATATTCACATCAAGGTCTTCGTCCAATGTGTCTAATTATATGTTTTCATGGTCGCTGGAGTATTATTTTATGATCATAAAATCAAAACCGATGATAGTTTTCGGGAAAAGGCCGGAAAATAGAATTCTACCATTTCTACACGACAAACTTTCATTATTTGGTTTTTCGAAAAATGTTAGTCAGTGTTACTGCAATAATAAGGTACCGTGATGGTTCTCGGTACAAATTTCACCAAAAGAAGGAAAATTCTGGTACCTACATAAGTGGAAAATTGCGTCCTTTTCCTCCATATTCCTCTCTCGGTCCTCGTCCAATGTGTCAAATTATGGTTTCTTGTGGTCGGTGAGTATTATTTTATGGTTATAACATCATGAGCAACTATAATTCTCAGAAAAACTCCAAAATATGAAAATTTGACAGATTTACAAGACTATTTTTAATTGTTATGTATTTCGTTTTTTCGAAATTATTACACGTTAACGCGTACAGAGAACACAGCAACTGTCTTTGAGTGTGGAGGGAGAGGAACTGGCATGCTGGCAATAGAATCTGAGATGTGGCTGTAAGATCACTGCCTTTTTTCTATTTTAATTTATAAAACACGTGAATTTTATAAAATATCGATTTGTATTGAAACTTAATAACCGAAAATAAAATTATGTAAATTAAATTAATGTGTATATGTGCATTCGAAGGAAAATTGTCAGCTTAATTACTTAAAAACGTAATTCACAACAAAACGAACAGCTTGCGGGCTTGTAATAAATTCAAGATTCAAGATTTTTCCCAAAAAAGTTGATTTTGATAATATTGAAGAAGAGACACTTTTATGTTAATAAACAAGTAATATCATCATTATTATATATATTTTTTAATATTACGGGATTACTTGTGGCAGTTCATGCAAATAATCAAATTATGACACATCTTATAATACTTACAGCCACCGATGGAACTAGCCTACTGAGCTTTTATCCATTTTTTGTTATCCTCCGTATTTTGTACGAAATTAGGGGCAACCCGATAGTGGTAACTTTCACCACAAGTAAGTGAGAATGTGAAAAGTTTAAAGTTAAGCCATAAGAATGGTAAATACAGTTTGGGTAAGATGTTGCCATCGGTAAGTGAATGTATTGTTCAAGTGGTATGCTTTCACATGATCCAGACGAAGTGATGGTAATAGTCATACACGACTTATAGTGTAGTAGTGCTTGTAGGTTTTTCAAAGTAATAATAACTTGTTATACTGTTGACTGAAATTATTTCAGGTTCTAAAATTAATGTCCTTCATAGATTAAAATTATCCTGGTTGAATACTCAATTAAATTATTGAACAAAATCTCAACTTATTTGAATTTACTATTTGCTGATCCGCTTTTAACGAATGTTAAATGAAAAAGCAAAAACATTTCTTAATCACAAAATCAGTTTAAATTGACGTGAAATTACAATATATCTACAGAACCATAATATTAATGCCAGTGGTACAGTTCCGAATCCTCATCCGTGGTGCGATATTTCTTATGAAGTATTTCCTTCCGACAATTCACAAATACAGAAGACTATACTAAAAGTTATCATAGATATTATATATACATACATGGATAGTGCATGGTATACAAACCTCTGTTCAGTCGATGACTCCAACACGTAAGAGAGACAGAAGACCTATTTCAGCCTGGTATAAGACAGAGATGAAGATCATTCTGGACAAGTGGCAAGAACGTGCATAATTTACATTGTTTTATATGGAGCACTTTACGAATTTCATGAATTATCAAGTTATAATCTTATTTGATTGGTTTTTATGATTCAGCAACAATACATAATAGTATTATGTACAAAATTATATTAAAGATACAGTATTAAATATCACTCATTTTGAATTTAGTCATATTTCCGTGAAGCACCCATATGCAACTTATTCTATATTTCATCAATGGAAAACTTTAGTATGTAATTAACTGAAATTACTCTACCCCACGTTGAATGACATATTCAGTTATTAACAGCTTCAATTATTAATTAATACATACATTCAACTACAGAATCATTACCATACATGACCTAATAAATAAAACAACATCTTCCATAATGTCGTGAAGATTTAGTTATATGGAAAACAAGTAACACATATATATTCAAAATTTAGTAAGCTATAGAAGAAATATATCTATAAATATCAAAATGCTCAAATAATTAGACAGAAATGATATAGCTATTTCTTGGAGTGGTTCGAAAAAAAAGAAGTGTCATAAAGCAAAATTATTAATCTAATTCTGCTACCATATAACCCAAACCTGGATTTTTCCTGAGCCAGATTGAATCCGATTGTGCCTCAAGATGCTAAATATAAAGAAAAAGAATAGGAAATTACATAAATGAACAGTTATTGTTATTCAGTGATCAACTTCTGGTATTGTGGTCGCAGATGCCAAATCGCTAGCTTACCTTTTGTGTTATAATAATAAGCATTAGCAAAATATTCCAGTTACTCAACTAAGTTGCAGTGTTTGGCAAATATTTCATTGAAATTCCACCATTTGAATCATAAGGGCAATTAATGCGAATTTCAGAACCCAAACCTGGATTTTTCCTGAGCCAGATTGAATCCGATTGTGCCTCAAGATGCTAAATATAAAGAAAAAGAATAGGAAATTTTATAAATGAACAGTTATTGTTATTCAGTGATCAACTTCTGGTATTGTGGCTAGTCGCAGATGCCAAATCGCTAGCTTACCTTTTGTGTTATAATAATAAGCATTAGCAAAATATTCCAGTTACTCAACTAAGTTGCAGTGTTTGGCAAATATTTCATTGAAATTCCACCATTTGAATCAAAAGGGCAATTAATGCGAATTTCATAAATTTGTTAACGAAATTAAATACTGTAACTTACCTTTTGAATATATTTTATAACCAAAGTACCTACGATATGTTCCGAATTCATATAATTGTGAACATTTTCGTAATTTCTTAATTCTTATGGCAAATATGAACTGAGAAATCGCCTTTCGCCATAATCGATAACATTTCTTTGAAAGATTATTGAAAACATAAAATTAACTACCTTCCTACATATCAAAATCTTAGGTATCGTATTTGTAATAAGTTATCAAATCTTAGTATCTAATACCTTTAATTATAACATCGGCATAAAATAGGTATGTGACAAGTATACAACATTCGAGTTTAATTAGTTACTATAGTTACGGTTAATAACCTATTATTCGTTGCCACTTGCTATTCATCGGTATGTTAAGGTTAGAATGAATACAAAATACAACGTAAACCAGTAAATGTGATGTGTGAAATTATAAACGTCAACATCTAATTTGACATGCATGAAAATATTGCCGTAGGTGGCGCTCGTATCAGTTCCAAGAGAAGTGGTATTTCATTGATTTAGATAGTTGTATCTTATCGCATACCTGTGTATGTATGCCATGGGTCAGGACGTTGCCATAAGGTGGACCCTTGCACACACAAGTCACCATAAGTAAGGTAGAAAACACACACACACACACACACACACACACACACACACACACACACACACACACACACACACACACACACACACACACACACACACACACACACACACACACACACACACACACACACACACACACACACACACACACACACACACACACACACACACACACACACACACACACACACACACACACACACACACACACACACACACACACACACACACACACACACACACACACACACACACACACACACACACACACACACACACACACACACACACACACACACACACACACACACACACACACACACACACACACACACACACACACACACACACACACACACACACACACACACACACACACACACACACACACACACACACACACACACACACACACACACACACACACACACACACACACACACACACACACACACACACACACACACACACACACACACACACACACACACACACACACACACACACACACACACACACACACACACACACACACACACACACACACACACACACACACACACACACACACACACACACACACACACACACACACACACACACACACACACACACACACACACACACACACACACACACACACACACACACACACACACACACACACACACACACACACACACACACACACACACACACACACACACACACACACACACACACACACACACACACACACACACACACACACACACACACACACACACACACACACACACACACACACACACACACACACACACACACACACACACACACACACACACACACACACACACACACACACACACACACACACACACACACACACACACACACACACACACACACACACACACACACACACACACACACACACACACACACACACACACACACACACACACACACACACACACACACACACACACACACACACACACACACACACACACACACACACACACACACACACACACACACACACACACACACACACACACACACACACACACACACACACACACACACACACACACACACACACACACACACACACACACACACACACACACACACACACACACACACACACACACACACACACACACACACACACACACACACACACACACACACACACACACACACACACACACACACACACACACACACACACACACACACACACACACACACACACACACACACACACACACACACACACATTTTCGATACTTGATCTTTAGGGCATTTTATCAAACCCCTAATACATGGATTACAGGCTCAAGACGCCCAACAGGCTTGACCTCGATGATATTCAGAAGTTCCAGACCCTTCCTCAGCCGTTAGGTTTTTGCTTCTAACGCTTGCAACAACAACGGCCACAGGGGAACCTCTCTACAGAAAATATGTCTATCTCTTGATCGATTTATACATAATATAATGTAGGTTATTGAAATTTTCTCTCACGTTTTTTCTTCTTCCACAGTTGGAGTATAACAACAGGACTGGAACCTCTGAATCTCAAGAAGGGGGCTCTCATCAAGCAGCTATCAATCCTTGGAACCCTGAAATGTCCCCCTCTGGATATCAAAAAGGAAGCTCTCATCAGGCAGCTATACACCTCATCCGCGACAGAGCCCCCACACCGTACCAGAGAGGCATCTCATCAGGCAGCTATCAATCCCTGGAACCCTCATCCGCGACAGAGCCCCCACACCGGTCCAGGAAGGCATCCCATCAGGCAGCTATCAATCCCTGGAACCCTCATGCGTAGCAGAGCCTCCACACCGGTCCAGGGAGGCATCCTATCAGACAGCTATCAATCCCTTGGAACCCTGGACCGCCTCACCCTGGTGAGCAAGGGCCCCTATCTGGCTGTCCGTGGAGGCCCCTGAACTTCACCCCACCCTTCTTGGCATCACAATAGGAATGTTACTTAATACTAAATAAATGAATATAAATATACTTTTTTTTATTACCTGTTTGAATATATATCCTTCGATGAAATGATTCAACAGCCAGTACATGTACTCCACTAGTTCTGTGACCGGATATTGATAAGGTGTGTGAGATAAGGATGGGTTGTTTGTAAAGAAAGTTCCACAAGTACAGGGTCACGCGACCTTCACATGACAGCTGTTAAGGCAGACCAAAGGTACAGACTGCTTCGTGTAGGTGTCGTCACCACGTGCCAGCTGTCATGGCAGACCAAAGATACAGCCTGCTTCGTGGAGGTGTCGCCACCACGTGACAGCTGTCATGGTGGACCCAAGGTACAGACTGCTTCGTGGAGGTGTCGCCACCATGTGACATCTGTCATGGCGGACCAACGGTACAGACTGCTTCGTGGAGGTGTCGTCACCACGTGACAGCTGTCATGGCGGACCAAAGGTACAGACTGCTTCGTGGAGGTGTCGTCACCACGTGACAGCTGCCATGGCGGGCCAAAGGTACAGACTGCTTCGTGCAGGTATTGTCACCACGTGACAGCTGTCATGACGGACCAAAGGTAAAGACTGCTTCGTGGAGGTGTCGCCACCACGTGACAGCTGTCATGACGGACCAAAGGTACAGACTGCTTCGTGGAGGTGTCGCCACCAGTTCGACTCGTCCGACCCTGTCTGTCACGAGGTGTCATGGTGGCTATCACGTACCATAGAGCTAAAGGTTATAGGGCTAACTCAAATCAAAACCATAGAGCATCATGGTGGCCGAAAGAGTTGTCATGGCGGCTGTCACGTGGGTCTTCAACGAACTGTCATGGCGTTTGTCCCGTGAGGTCTTCATCGAGGTGTCATGACGAGTCTTGGCGGTTGGCTTCAACCCGGTGACAGTAACCGATTCAATCCGACGACCATAGTTTACGAACGATGATGACGTCACTGGCGACATTCGCTGATATTACACAAGGTTTTCATATCTCCGCAATCATTGAGTGTAAAGTTGTTGACAGGCCAACGTGTTATTATTATTATTTTTCTCATGTTTCCTCGCTTTTCAAGTGAACGAATATTCAGTGAAATACGGTTATATGGAAGAAAATTCCAATGGTTTATGTGATACGGAGGGCGGGATCAAGGTGTTCCAAGAATTCTATAGTTTACCTATAGATGGCACCCTAAATAATGAAACTCGGAAATTAATGAAAACAAAAAGATTTGTAGTAGGTGATGATCCTTACCAATATAGAATAACTTCAAAATGGGTGAAGCAGAAATTGACATGGCATTTTAAATATGCCGGCCCTCAATTGGTCCGAATGACTACAGAAATTTTCGGAATATGGGGCAGATATTCAGGATTGAATTTTGAATATACAACGAGCAACACAGCCGATATACTTATTTCGTTTCAAAAGGGTATCCATCGAAGAATATCGAACAACCAGAAGTGCTTAGGGGTGCTTGACGGACCTGGAATTATTCTCGCGCACTCGGATGTTTCTGTAACTGATGGATCAGCGGTAGAAATACATCTAGATCAAGATGAAACATGGTGTAGAACAGAAACGAAACCTCAGGGTAGGGAAGCGAGTTTATTTTCGGTACTATTGCATGAAATTGGACATGCTATAGGGATATGTCATTCAGGCGATGATGAATCTATAATGTATGCATTTCACGGAGAGACTAAAGACTTTTCGAATATAGCTCTGAGTAGAGATGATATCTCTGCTGTGCAGAGCTTGTATGGAAAACCAACAAACATGTATGTTGTAATACCTGTTACCACTACTTCAACAACTACCTCAACAACTAGTACTCCTGCACCTTCAGATATATGTAATATAGAACAACTACACACCTTCCTAGTGGTGAATCAACGATTGTATACTTTCTACGGAAGATGGGTTTGGGTAATGGATTCAGAAACTAGAATTATGAAGCAACCAATGTTAATTACGGACTGGTTATCATTTTACCACGCAATTTCAATGAAATATCGACAATTTATCAACGGCCCTCAGGGTAGATTGTATTCTTCATAGATAGAATGGTGTATATGATGGAATTTCCAATTTTACAGCTGGTTAACGGTTGGCCAAAGTCCTATTCACACACGTTGAAAATACCTAATGTTCATATACAGGGTGTGATGAGCTCATATACAGGACACACCTATGTTTTTTACAATAATCGTTACTTTGTTGAAATGAATGAGTGCAACTTCACCCCTAAATATCACGGTTTGATAACAAAGCTCTTTCATACAGCCCCCTCATCGACAACGGCCGTATTTTGGTACATCGATTGAATATTATATTTTTCGCAGGAAGATATGGTTTATCACTATAACGAATTCTTCCACACCTTGGTGGAGGTGGAAAAATTTAATCCCAACATTTTCGGTATAATGTGCCCAAATGTGAGCTTATTCGCCCAGTCGAAAGAAATATTGAAAGAGATTCTATCACGACAAACTAACCCAATAGAAGCCCTGACAGCTGAAGATTATGACGATGATGATGAAAATGTGGAGGAAGAAACGATCGTTCCAAAAACGATTAAGAGAGATCGATCGATTTTAGGAGAAAACGAACTATACGGTCGTAAATGATGATGTAATAAGCCCGGGTGTTTGTGAGGAAATTCAGGAAACTTTCCATCTCTAGTTTGACGTCAACTGTTGATGACTTTATAGAATCGTTAACTTTTGAACAATCAATCACAAAAATTGCTTCATTCTTGGATGCTATATAATCTAACATCAACTCGCTTATTATTTCATTTGAAAATGATTTCTGGAAATCATAGTACATCTGTAATGCTTCCACGTATTGCTGGTAGGTGGAATTCAATTTCATTGCTTCATATGGATAACACTCTGAATTCGAGTATAATTTTACATTTAGCAAGGTTATATTTTCAAAATATGTACTGAGCTTAACAGGATTATTTTTTTGATCAGTTCGGAAAGCTAGAATCACATATCTGGGACGTTCCAAATTCATTGATGTTTTAACAGCTCAAATGTCGCGAGTGCTCTCCTTCATCAACGGATTTTCATGCAGATCCCAACTACGGAATGGAATCAAAATAGGCTTCTCAGCACTCAAATTCCCCAACATTTGAAATTTAACTTGATCATTTGGAAACACATGTGCACTTTCAATGCTATCGCCTTCACATTTATTTTAGCCGTTTTCGTGCCTTTGCTATTAGTAGAGCAATCGTTATCGGGAATTCATCAAGTGCAGCTTATGTTTTCCACTCAAAACTTTGTTATAGTCGATGAATAGGCCTAGTAGAAAATTCAACGGTATCCATAAATTGATTTTATTATTGTAGACTAAACGCATTGCATCCTTATATGACTATCCAGAAATAGCTAGAGGTATAGATTCATGTTCGGCATATGCTAAATAAGCTCTGATGGTGCTGACAATACTAGGATCACGGCCTCTGTCTATTTCTTTCCCATTCAATTTATAACTGATATATCCGAAGAGAAACGCTCCGAAATTATTCGTTAGCTTACATTCACCATCACCACTTTACTGGCCGAAATTCTGCCACGATGAATAAAGCAGACGAGGCCAAATCTACCAATACATCTTGTTGATTGATTAACATCTCAATTTCATCGCTGTTGCCAAAAAATGTTGTGTGTGGATAGTAGGTATGAGTTTCTTCTCGGATGATGTCCTTATTGGAGTTTTTCCGACATTGTAACCAAGGAACTTCGAGAAATTTATATTTTCCAATGATAGTGATGCCGAAGCAACCTTCTCCCTTGAACTCGTTGTAGATAATGACTGATGGTCAATATGAGGATGTCTTTTATTGCAGAAATCCAAACCCATTTTCTCAAGTGACGTCTACTGCAACAACAACCATCTCAGATGAATTCTTTTCATACAATGAATGTTGGTGAGTATTGGATTATTATTAATTGTTGTGAGTCATAGTCTCTTGTGGTCTTTTTCAACTCCAACCGTATAATAATTTCTTCCACACGAAAATTTACCCGTTTCCAATTCTGATCTAAAATATTCAGTGTACTGTTATCAAAGGACGTCTTGTTGATCATCGGTGAATAAATATGATTCTTCCTCTATATCAATGGAAAATCCAGGTGGCACAAGAGGTGAAAACTCATATATCGTACGAGCTAACTCATTGTTATAATATGCTCCTGCGGTTAAGTTACACTCCACTCTAATAGTTTGAACTTTTATTATGTTTATAGGTCGATCAGATACATGCGGTTCACGAGATGTCAATTTTTTTTGCTGAATCCCAACAGTTCGCTTATACTATCTTTAGGAATAAAATTCATTCCAAAATCACTCTTCAGCTCTGTGTGTAGAGTGTTGTTAGATTTTATTGATAATTTCCGGTCACGTTCTTCTTGCTTCACTCCTACCCCACAAACTGCACTTTGTATGAAATCCTCGATGTCTGTCTACTCGTAGGACCCCGAAGGTATAGTAACTACCTATTCCTCACTCTTCGCATTTTCAAAATAATATTTATCAAAACCTTCTTCAATGTTCTGAATGCTATTGTACGTATGCAAACCAACAAGTGCGATAGAATAATATGAATGAGGATCTAGTTCTATGGGTGGGTGAAAATCCATAGATAAGATGAGCTCCCGTGATAGTGAACGTCTGAGACATGATTGATGAAAACTTTATCAATAATCTATTTATATACTAATGAATGCAGGATTAGTCGACCACAACTGAAGAGTTAGAGAGGAATTCCAAACATAACTGGCTACAATTATAAGTGTTATATTGTTGAAAATTGTCGTGATTGAATAATATCTTACACTTCTTGAAATAATCCACTAAATCGTGAGGGGGGCGTAAATTGCCAAAACTATCATAATATAAAACTGTATCACCGACTTTATTAAACCCAACCCAGTGAAAGCCTTCATTGTCCGAGCTATCTAAAATAACTATTCCACGCTCGTTTTTCCACGGTCCGTTGGATGGCAGTTCATCACGCATAAATACTACTCTAACATGTGGAATTTTCAGAGCTTTTGCTAGTTTTCGTAGATCGAGATCGGTGAGAGGTCTTCTGGGTAGGTTTACTGGCAGTTTTTTGGATGTTTATTTAAATATAGACCAATACCTTTGCGATACTTTTTCGAATATAGACCAGATCCTTGTTTCCTCAAAGCTATAGCTCCCATTGTTTTATTATGTCTTTCCGTTTCCTCCAAGGTTTTCCGAGCTGCTTTGCTGTCGTTGGTAGCCTTAGCGCTGCCTGCATCACCTCCCGCCATTGGTCCAGCAGCTGATAAGCCGGCTAACAGAGGTACTAAAAATGGTAGAAATCCTTCAGTCTTTGGAATAGGAATTACTCTTGGTAATCGAAAATTTTTCCGACCACCTGCTTTTTTGAATTGTTTTCGTGCAACTTTCAACGCTGTTTGAGATGTTCTCTTCAGATTGGTTGGATCAAACTTATTCTTCATAACTTTTCTCATCCCATCGACAATTGAACTTCCGAACCTAACCTTCTTTCTCATACTCCCCCCCCCTCCAATTTCCTCTTTGCCTTCATAATTCTATTCACACCGAAAGCGGAAATCCCCTCTCCAAATTTTGTGTCTTCAGATTTGACTCGTTGCCAAGCAGCGCTCTCTGATATTTTATCCGCCTCGTGACGTCCTTCCAAACTAGCGTTTCGCAGATATGAAATATCGTGTTGGCGGCAAGCTTTATCGAGTGGATTGATACCTGGATCTCCTCTTCTCAATCGTTCTTCTAAGTTTGTACCGGGACCACAGAATTGATAACCAGGAATATGGAGTTCAAACGGGAGCTTGTTTATGAGCGTATTGAGAACACCTTCTCCTACGTACGCTTCCTTACAGACTGATGAGAATTCAAGATTGCACCGTAATTTAACGCGGGGAGGGAGGAAGACCAAAGATTTCGAAATAATATTTTCCATTAATTCCAAAAATTTTTCAATACAAAAGACTTGAGTATAATCTCAACAACATGTGTTTCAAATATTATAATCTTCACTATTGATTCACCCTCATAGTCACGGAATTTTGTTCATTTATAATATCCATACCCTCGAGTCAATAATATTCCAGGTTTTTGTTTGTTCCTAATAATCTCCGAATGGTCAATGATGGGATCATTGAACGAGATCCGAATTATCGATCCAACTGTTGTGATTATTATCTAGACTCAACCATTTCACATACTATTGGCCCCTCCTCTTTCGTAATATTTTTTCGACTAAACACACATCGGGTTGTTTTTTTCTGTGTAATTCCTCCTCGTAGAATCCTCCACTTATCGTTTTCCCCAACATATCTTGCAAAATATATGTAACAGGAGCTGTTATGTGAACTCTTATGATTTTAAGCAATTCTGTCTACCAATTCGGCGTATATCCTTTTCAAATATATGTTCAGCTTTAATTATTCGCACCACATATCCAACGTTGTATTTGTGAGGCAGAGCTAACTTGATGTGTGAGTAGGATCGCTTCCATATCTCGCTCTCAATCTTTTCCTCACTTTTATTGGAGCCATATTTATAGTACTATGTCTACGTTTATTATATTTTTCTGTGGTTTCTCCAAGTATATCAAGCCATTTATATTCAACGCTAAGACTGAATTGTTTGTAGAACGTTTCCTGCAACGTTCGAATGACACGTTCCGCAATAGCTGCTTTTTTCACACTATACGTATTATAATGATTGATATTATGTTTCTTCATTAGATCGTTGAAGTGTTTATTGAGGAATTCTTTTCCCTGGTCACTCTGCATATTCCTAGGCTTACGATGTCCTTCTAACAATATAGAACTGACAACTTTCCGAACCTCTTCGGCAGATTACGTTTTCAACCGACATGTCTACAGAAATTTCGAGAAACAATCGATCATAACTAAAATGTATTTGAATCCTCTATTTTCACGAGCGTAATTATTCATTTCAGCCAGATTCATTTGCCACAAATCATCCAAACCTTTAAGATTGTTCTGCGCCGTTTGAAATTCTTCCTACTCGGCTTATGAAGCTCATGCACAACTTGTTCTCCACTCATCTTATCAATGCGGAAATCTAGTGTAGAATTAGTTTTTTGGGTATATTCACAGAATGTGGAGCTGTACGTTTCATAGAGACCTGCTTTGTTGTTGTTGTTGTGGAAGATGAGGGACTCTTCTCAGAAGGTTCCATAGATGTCATTCGTCGTTCTAACCCCTCCACTTTACTAGTAATGTCATTTAGACACATGTTCACACTGTTAAATGTGTTATTGATCTTCCTTGATTCATTCTTGTTTTCCCTCACACTATCACTGATTGTTTTATACACTGATTCTATATATACATTCCATTATATTTATTCTGAAAGTCCATCAGATGTTTATCAATGTTGAGAATAACCTTTCCATTCGTTAATTTATGTTCATCCAGATCCTTGTTGATATCTTTGATCAAATCATCAACCCTAAGGTATCTTTAAGACTTGTTTCCGTTTTCAGATTCAGTTTGTGTGTTAATTCATCAACATATAATTCATTTGTAACATCTCCATCATCATTTGGCGATTTTACGTTGCACAATCTACGATTTTCCATATCATAACTTCCATCGCTCGTTAGGAATAATCCTTGTCCGTGAACTTGTTTGAAATTATTATTAAATATATTTGTATCATATATCCACATGGAAGAGGAGGCTCTGCCAAACTTATGCATTGAAACCATCTTCATAACTGTGGTGCATTTGTCTTACACTCGGTTTTTGTTCAATTACACCAGCCTCTCTCAATTCTTCTATTATAGAGATTATCTCGTTGTGATGGTTATTGTTACCAGCGTGCGAGGGTGCAAACAAGAAGTCTCAGTCTATCCACAATTTCATCAACGTCATTCCAATGAACATATTTGATAGGTTTCCCGTTATGTTCAAGCATATCATTTTTGATATATGCATTTCCAGTGTATGATCTGGACTTTGGTCTTTTCATGGAATTAGTCAAGGGTTTCAGTATTTTACAGTGCTTCTTATTCGATCAGCTGGATCGTTATTACGTCTATGAGCACTAGTCATTTCCATCATTTGACTGTAATTTTTCGCATCTTCCACGGTGTAAGTATCAGGTAGAACATCTCTGTAAAATATCAAATTATACAGTCCTGTGGTACCATTGAACGGAGTACCCTTAATAATTATATTACTCTCACTATCAATTTCTATAGGTTGATTACCCATGAACCATTTGTCTAAAGTTGAATTATAATTCAAACCCATTCTATCATCGTATTTCTTGACATCATCATCCGATAGGAATCTTTCCAAGTAATAACGTGCTAATGTGGGGTATGGTTGCAGAAACTCCTCTGTAGCCGCTGCATTATCTTTCTGAATTCTTCACGAATCTGATCGATAGCATGTTCGGGAATAAACACATCCTCCTCAGTATCTTGAGGGTTATATACGAATTCCTCTCCTTCAGTTACAATATTTGGGATTGGTATGTTCTCCATTTGTGTTGCTGTAGAAACAATAATTTTAGGTTTAACCAACGAATTTTGTTTGATTATTTCAGCATCTTTCGCAATTTCTTCTAGAGATTTAGATACATTCCTGAACATATCATCTAGAATCTCATCATTTTCAGCTTTTCCCAGTTCCACAGCCATATATTTTTTCCTCACAACGTTATCCAACTCTCAAATTCTTTTCTGCAATTGTTGTTTTGCTTTTAACATTCACGTCCATGCTGAGTGGTTTGTGTATTTCAAATGAAAGTATATATACATGTTAGATGTATATATAGCTATCAAAACTTTTGCGATAACGCCCTTTGTTGATGTCAGTCTTTGTTCTCATAAGGAATCCATATTTATCTTTCCAACATGCGCTACATATGTCTTTGAATTTCTCGAGTGACATTTCGGTACTTATATGATCGGTGAATATGTGTTTCAAATTGAGTTCATCCTGTTTGAAAATAATCAAGCAATTGGCATTGTCACGCAATCCTTGTTTTGGACATTTAGCAAAAGACTGACAAAGATAGGAACTAACTATCAATTGAGTTGTGTATCAATCTTGAAAAATAAGCACGAATTTTCTCGTGTTTCCCATCCATTACATCATCGAATATCATTACCGAATTAGGTTCCGCTTCTGTGGAGTCTATAACCTCATCACTTTCGGTATATGGAAAATACTCAAGCCCCGCAATTTTCTCCAATGTTTCCTTCAGTAACTGAGATAACATTACATTTTTTTCCCCACAGTTACTTCCACAGATTATTGTTCGTGAAGTATTTGGCAGCAAAGAGCTGTGACGTTGTGATTGTTCAACATTTCAAATGCTTGACCCTAAATTCATAATATTCAACGAGTTTTCCTGCTTAACAATCTTCATCATGCATGGAGGCGAATCGAAATCATACTGAAACATATGTTAATAAGCATTCGTTTATATACTAGTTGATGATGTTATATTGTGTATGTACGATCACGCGGTTAAGCACTTCTACGCTGTCAAATGCAAGTTTCGAGAGAGCTGTGGCGTTGTGGATGTTCAACATTCTCAATGCTTCACCCTAAGTTCATAATATTCAACGAGTCTTTTTGCTTAAAAATCTTCATGATGCCTAGAGGAGCATCGAAATTATACTGATACATATTAATAGGCATTTTTTATATACCAGTTAATGATGTTATATTGTGTATGTCCGATCACGCGGTTAAGCACTTCTACGCTTCTGTCAAAAGCAAGTTCCATCAAAAATATGGAAATCAATATTCTGCATGTCAAGTCTTTTCATTTGATACCTATGAAGCTATGGTTGACATTCATAGATCCGCCATGACAGTTCACGTGACAGATGTCTCATAGATCCGCCACATCACATCCACCAAGATACGACATGACACCTCGATGGAGACCTCACGTGACAAACGCATTGACACCTCGTTGAAGACCTACATGACAGCCGCCATGACAACTTTTTCCGACACAATGATGCTCTATGGTTTTGGCTTGGGTTACCTCTATAACCTTCAGCTCTATGGTACGTGATAGCCGCCATCACACCTCGTGACATATACCTCGTTGAAGCCTCACGTGACAGACACCCCGTCGAAGTGACAGACGTCATGGTATCTCACCGCGTGACGGATCATGTGATTTCAGAAAAGTACGAGTCGCACCAGTCAAACTGGTGGCGCCACCTCCACGAAGCAGTCTGTACCTTCATGCTTTGACGTCACACGCCTGCCCTGTGATAGCAGCCTGTCATCTTGGATTCGCACGAGTCGAACGAGTCGAACTGGTGGCACCACCAGTTCGACTCGTGCGATTCCACGAGGCAGTCTGTACCTTCGATCCGCCATGACAGCTGTCACGCGGTGGCGACACCTCCACGGAGCAGTCTGTATCTTAGGCCCACCATGAGACAGCTGTCACATGGTGGCGACACCTCCACAGAGCAGTCTGTACGTTCACCCCACCATGACAGCTGTCACGTGGTGGCGACAGCTCCACGAAGCAGTCTGTACCTTTGGTCCACCATGACAGCTGTCACGTGGTGGTGACACCTCCACGAAGCAGTCTGTACCTTTGGTCCTCCATGACAGCTGTCACGTGGTGGTGACACCTCCACGAAGCAGTCTGTACCTTTGGTCCGCCATGACAGCTGTCATGTGATAGTCGCGTGACCCTGTACATGTGACACACTCTTTACAAACATCCTGTATACTCTTTACAAACAACCAATCCTTATCTCACACACCTTATCAATATCTGGTCACAGAACCAGTGGAGTACATCTACTACAGCCAATACATTTGATGTACAGTGTATATTTCAGGTTTATTATACTATCTTTCTTCAATTATTATCATGGTAGTTATCAGGCAGTTTGCGGTAACTAGCTTCATTCTCTTATATCAAGTGCTGTAGCATACAAACTTGTCAAGCTGATTAGGTCGCCACCTTCGGAACTTTTTACATTGTAAGCTACGCCGTAAGTTTGAACGTAAAATCTTTAATAACTTTGGGTGCCAAATGTAGGTTGTGCAATTTCCACCTTCCCTTGATTCCAAATTAATCAAAAAAATGAATTTACCCAAGTTACTGATATTTCCCAAACTAGCTCAAATTTGTGGTTGTTCGGCCCTTTTCGTTAACAATGATGATACTTGCCCTACTACTTTCTAAACAAACAACAAACCCTGGGCGCCACCACGAGTAAAAAAAGAGAATTTAAGGCTGTTATAAATGGAGAAATAAGCATCATTGAATTGGTAGTGAGTGAAAAGGAAAAGAAACAGAGCATATAAAAACAATAACAAATATATTCGAATAATGATGAACAATAGCAAAATCGTTTAACAAACTCGCATGCCCTCCCGGAGCATCGATATAAAATTGAAACAATTGTAAATGAAGATAATCAATAGACTTTGCCTCAGCGATTACGACCAGCATCTAATTCATCATGGTAATGAAAGTTGCAACAGAGATATTGAAATTACTCCCCTGTGTTTCTCCTGTGGTCCTGATGGTGGCTCCGCGAGTTCTCTAGTAGTGGATTGGATCCTATATTCTCCTATCGAAAAAGAAAGAAAATACACGAGTAGGATGTCCACAAGAGAAGTAAAATTTCATATTTGCAATGTCTCAGTATTGTAACGGGTTGCGTTACGAGATTGTATAGAACTTGGTAATGAACCGATTAGATTTCTTTTTGGCTAGGAAACTTGTCATATGGTTAATTGGAGACATCTGCCGGTCAATAAAACATCGACTAATGAAACTAGCATTCCTGATGTGTGATGTCGCTTATTATCGCAGAGTGGGGAGGTAGGATAACGGAAGTTGAAGAGAAGGCATTGTGGTGTTAACCTTTGACAGGGTGAGTCGAGATTTATAATTCATTGTCTTCACATACATTTTCTTAATTTTCGCTTCCGAAATATGATGCATATCAGGCTATATATAATTTGATTTGTATTGTAATTAAACTTCTGGATGTACAGTACCTGAATGTAATTATATTTCGGAGGGAGTTTTGCTCGACTTATCCTAGGTCACCCAATCAAATTTGCATTTAGAATGACCCCATGTACATCTTTTTCATCATTACAGGGATTGTTGTAGTCGTTGTATGAAATTACTCTAACTAGACGTGGGCAGTTTATACAGACAATATTTGATTTCCACCTTTGTAGTTGACCCCGCAAATTGTGCACATGGTATTTGCGCGATTTTGTAAATCGCCATTTTGTGATCCTAGTACAAGATACATAGGGTGGTCTTATTAGACAAACGTGCAGTAAAGATTGATAAGGATGAACACAAAACAAATAACCTGATTACTGCTTATTAGATATACATATATTTATTACGCTGTCACCCCGTTTGGAGTTAATACAATTTACATTATCAATCCACGTGTGCAATTCATTTCAAGCAAACCAGAATTTAATGCTAACTGGCAAATTTCAACATTTCAGATAATATTCTTTCAGATACAATTTAATTATCATTCGTTCAAGTCACATTTTTAGTATTACTAATTCAGTCAAATGTTAACTATTTGCTAATTTAAATATCCATGGTATTCGTTCATTTCTTTCAGATTGAATTAAATTTTTGCCTAAATTGATATCTCGTCAAGATATCCATTTTGTAATAGTGTTTTTACAATTTGGGAAAGATAACATTATCGGTTGTGGAATCACATGGTTATTACAACCGACGGTGTTGCTTGTCCTTTTGATCTCAAGTCAGGTACTGTTCGTTCTTCGAAATTACAGGATTTGAACGTCTGAGGTTCCTCACCCCTTCACTCCAAGACGGTTTAGTGACTTTCCTGACAGGACCGACTTCCAGTTCCTACGAGTGCCAAGGAGGGTAACATTTTCTCGTTTGAATGACCATAATTTCATTCTCTGATTTTGTTGTTTATCCGAAGTTGTATTCCACTAATTTTTATAGAATCATTCGAGGTTTACTTAGTTCCTCTTATTGAATATTTCGTTTTTTTCAATTTAATAATTGATTTAATTTTATAATTATTTCCTTAAAATTCAATTTATGTTACAAACCGATTTAAATTTATAATTGTTTTCTTGAAATTCTATTTATGTTACAAATTGATTTTATTTTATAATTATTTTTCTACGAATTCAATATTATTTATATTTCCAATTGGTATTCTGAAAAAATTGTAATTTAATTTTCTTTATAACTCAAATTCTGATGGAATAAATCAAATTGTTGAGTTGAACTTGTATTGTTTTTCTGAATATTCATCGACTGTTAAACCATCCCGTAGTGCTTGTATTCTTGACTGTGAATTCATTTGGTTTTGTAGTTTTTTTAAGCAGTTGGCGCTCGGGCAATTCACCAGTCTTGAATCACAAGGCACGTTTCACTTCGAGCCCTGAGATTAATTAATTTAAATTGAGCTAGTTGTGCCAATTAAAACTGACCCAAAGCGGGTCCGTTCCACTGGCGCCCTTTTCTCTAACGTGGTCTAGAACATAGTTGATGGTTATTGAGAGAAACATATATTAGAGGTGGAAAATTGGTCATTCTATTATTTTTATCTAATTTTTTTGATCTGTGTGAATTTGCACGAAGTTCTTGACATTTATTCTCTGAATTATTATCGATTTTATAAAATTCTCTAATTATGGAGCCTAATTTCTTGAAAACTAAAGAATTATCTTATGAATTAGCTATCAGGGGTCAATCTACGGATGGTGACGCTAATACTAAACGGAAGCTTTTAAGAGGTTGTTTGCATAGAGAACAACATGATCGAAGTTTAACTTCAATTAATGATGAATTCGATTTTGAAGAAAGTATTGCGGAAATTTCAGAGTCTCTCAAAGACATTGAAGACGCAATTAATAGATATCAGGGTGAACCAGGGGATGATGCTAGGAGAATAGAAACTAGGCTAAACCACTTGTCTGCTCGCATAGACAGACTCAACCCTGAAGCTTCAAATGATAAGATTCAAAAAGATAAATTAGCAGCTGATGTACTTGCTCTAGAAGGAGATTATGCTGTTAAACTTCGGCCTGTTGGTCAGGTTCCAGGTAGTTCTACTCCGCCTACTCCAATTAACCAAAGAATATCTTCGTATCGTCCCAAAGTTCCTGTTTTCAAATGGGACTTATTTTGTGATGGGTCGGGAGATCATCGAAAAGTCTATGATTTTTTGGATAGATTAGAAGAATTGAGGGAGGCACGAGGTTCAACAGAGGAAGACCTGTTTTCTTCTGCTGTTGATCTTTTCAAGGGTGATCCCTTGGATTGGTTTAGATCCGTGAGATCTTCTGTTTCATCTTGAATGGAATTAATTGAGGTATCAGAAGCAAAATTCTTGCCTAAATACCTTGACTTTGGAATATGGAATCAGATCAGAAACCGCAAACAACTTTCAGGAGAAAAATGCAGTTTGTACATAGCTGCGGTAGAAAAATTATTCTCCAGGCTTAAAGTTTCTCCTGATGAAGAAACGAGATTAGAACAAATTATGTTCAACTTACAACCTCATATTTTGAATCAATTCAAATTACACAATTTACCATCAATAAAGGATTGAAAAGTGAATTGTAGACAAATAGAAGATTTCGAGTTTCGTTTTAAGAGTCAAGGTGTAGTACAGGAAAATGTACCTGAAATAAAGTTTAGACCTACAGTCAATGCATTACAAACCTTTTCTCCTGTTGTTTGTTGGAATTGTCGTTCTCAAGGGTACAAGTATACTTCTTGTTCTGCCCCTAGGAGAACTTTTTGTTTTGGATGTGGAGTACCTAACATAGTTAGCACATCTTGTAAAAGATGTAAGTCAAAAAACGTGGTGTCGAAGCCTACAGGCCTGGCTATAGCTTCGAACTCAAAACAAAACCCAGGTACTTTCACGAGTCAAAACAGACGAAAGTTAAAGGAACCTTCGATAGTGTTGAATGGGAGGAGTGGTTGGTTAGAATTAAAAAGAATTGTTCTCCTAAAATGGTTTCCCCTGTTTTTTTAAATTCACCTGATGACAATAGACCTTATTTGAACATTAAAGTTTTTGAGGATTCTTTTCCTGCAATGTTGGACACAGAATCTAACATTAATGTTATAGGTTCAAAGGGTAATTTCATTATCGAAAGATATAGATTGTCAATATATAGGGATAGCAATGTCAACATTGTAACAACCGCTGATGGTTTACATCAACCTGTCTTGGGAATAGTTAACGTTCTTATTTCGTTTAATAATATTCAGACTTCTGTTAAATTCAACGTAATTCCTTCTATACAACAAGCAGTAATATTGGGTATGGAATTTTGCAAATATCACAATATTAAGGTCGACTTTGGTAATTCTATACGGAACATCGAACCTACAATTAAGTCAAATAATGTTACTGCTATTCATAGCTATGATTCTTTAAATACGTTACAAAAAACAGAACTTCAATCAAAAATTGAACTTTTTGAACAACTTTCTTTGTCGGAAATAGGACGGACTACTTCAATTGAACATACAATTACTGTGTCGGAAACAGAACCTTTTAGAAAAAGACAATATCCTTTTTCTCCTGCTTTACAGAACCATTTAAATTCGGAAATTGATGAGATGTTGAGGCTTGGTGTAATCCAACCTTCTTCTTCACCTTATAGGAGCCCAATGCTTTTGGTAAAGGAGAAAGATAATTCTTAAAGGGCTTGTTTATATATTAGACACTTAAACAAGTTAACCACAAAGGAAGCTTACCCTCTACCCTAGATAGACACCATTTTGAGCAAATTGCAAGGCGTTAACTATCTTACGATTTTAGATTTGGAAAAAGCTTTTTGGAACATTCCTTTGGAGAAAAATTCACGTAAATACACTGCCTTCGGTATTCCAGGCAAAGGTCTCTATGAATTTTGCGTAATGCCGTTTGGTTTAACTAATGCTCCGGCAACAATGCAACGCCTTATGGATTTTTTAATTGACGAAAGTATTAGTCATCCAGTTTTTCCTTATTTAGATGATATAATCATCGCTACAAATACCTTTGAAGAACATATTCAGGTGTTACATAGAGTTTATGAAAAAATCAGATTAGCTAACCTTGCAGTTAATGCTGAAAAATGTAATTTTTGCAGAATTTCTCTCAAATTTTTGGGTTTTATCGTAGATAGAGAGGGATTGCGCCCTAGTGGTGAGCTTGTTGAGGCCGTTACTCTTCTTTCTGCACCAGTGATCAAGAACTTATTCCGGACAAATGGTACACGGATATGTTAAATAAAGTACCCATTAATCCCGATCAGTACCCTGATTTTAAAGTAGTTGGTAACGGGTTATATAAACACGTCAAACTTCCTACGTGTTTATCTTCTAATTTGACGGAATGGAAATTGGTGGTTCCAACGGCAAACAGACTTAAAATTTTTGAACAGTTTCATTGTGTTCCTACAGCCGCCCATTTTGGGATCTAAAAACTATGTATAGGATATGTGAACAGTATTATTGGCCTCAAATGAGACAGGATGTGATTCGATATGTGGAGAATTGTAAAATTTGCGCTGCTCATAAGAGTCCCAATGTACAGAGACACGGCTTAATGGGGCAAATGAAAAATATTGACTTTCCAATGCAATTATTGAGTATAGATTATTTAGGTCCTTTACCTCGTTCTAAGCGTGGTAATCAATATATTTTGGTTGCGGTAGATTGGTTCACTAAATATGTGTTTACCTATCCTTGTGCAAAAGCCACTTCGGCTTCGGCTATTAAATTTTTGGAAAATCAAGTTTTCCTCACTTTTGGGGTATGCCAGATTTTATTATCAGATAATGCAAGCCAATTTACATCCAGGCAGTTTTCAAAATTCCTTGCTGATTACAAAGTCCAGAAACATTGGTTGAATGCCCGTTATCACCCACAAGTTAATAATAGCGAAAGAGTTAATAGAGTTTTAATTACCGTTATTTCTTCGTTTATACACGATAATCATAGGGATTGGGATGCAAACATTTCTCAATTAACGCAAGCGTTACGCTTAACAAAGCATGATTCTACAGGGTTCAGTCCTGCATTTTTAATGTTTGCACGTCAAATTCTTATTTCTGGCGATTTTTACGGCAAAGTTGGAAATAACGACATCCTTGATGTTTCTAACAAGATTCATAGACAATCAGATATTGAGTCATTACCGAATGTCTTCAGGGTAAGACAAAACATTGTGACGGCATATAAGGGATACAAAAAGCATTATAATTTGAGAAAACGCCCAGTATCTTTCAGGGTGGGTGATAAAGTTTGGAAAAGAAATTTTGTTCAGTCCAACGCAGCGAATTTCTTTTCAGCCAAACTGGCCCCTAAGTATATACCATGTGTCGTAACCAAAATAACTTCTAATCTAGTATATGAGTTACAGAATGAAGACAAACAGAATTTGGGAAACTCGCATGTTAAGGATATAAAAGAAGACCTGTGCAATGACGATTCTGAACAGGAGAATGAGAGTTCCAGTGATGAGAGATAGGGTTCCTAGCAGGTTGCTAATTCTGCGGTGGATTTTGAGGTTCGCATTTATGACTGTTTTGGGGAGTCGAGACCCTTCATTTCCACAGTAGATGACTACTGTTAAGGAAGCTGCAAATTATTGGTGATCTGCGGGGTTCCCTGTTGCTCCGATCGGCATCGCTCTTTCTTCTGCTCGGATGACGCTAAGTATCATTGTTTCACTTTGATTGCCAGATTTCTGAATTTTGTTCTCTTTATTTTAGTATAGTCCAATTCATTTTCATTAGTTACCTTAACTTTATCGGATACATTATTTTGATATAGTTGTTATAGTGAAACCACCATTTTTAGGACTTGATCACCCTGAAAAGTGAGTGGATTTGGAAGTTTAAGACTTCCACTTTACGAGTTCGTTTTTCAATAATTGCATAAGTTAATTTGGGATCCGCGGGTTCATGTTATGTCATGTTTGGAAATTAACTCTAGTATTTTCTTTTAGAGTCTATTCTCTTAGTGTTTACAACACAAAGATTGGACTAATTTTGAGTGAGTTATTGTCTGGAAAACGTATGATTTCAGAAATAAGCTCTAATGTATCCGTGAGTTATTGTCTGGGAAACGTATAATTTCAGAAATAATCTCTGAATTATCTATAGTTCATTTTTTTTAAGGTAACTTAACTTAAGGGAGTCTTTTGACTCAAAGATTGGACTAATTTAGATTAAATTCAGTATTGTTTTTGAAAATTGAAATTTTACTCTTATTAATAGAGTTGCGATATAGTACTTTATTGATTCGACATTATTGGTTAGTCTCTCATTACCATTTCATTTTTTTTGATATACAAGTAATATTGTATTGATTTTTAAGTGTAGGAGACTTTGAATTGGACCTACACTTATGCTTGGGATAACTTTGTGAAAACATCTATTCACTATTGTGAACTTAGTTCACTAATATGCAGCTACTATTTTTTTCCTCTCCTCTTATCAATTATAACTATATTAACTTGTGTGCTACGTTGTTCACACGAAACCCTTCCATCACGCCACTATGACGTCTTACCGGTTTCTAAATACCTTAGGGATAATGTGGAGATTTAATCATAATATGTAACAAAGATGCTTATTCTTATGAAATTTTGAAGCTTCTTCTCATAATAACGGAAGCCACTGAGACATGCCGGTAAACAGACAGTTCTCTGTTATATCAGTATTTTTATATTTAAAAATAAAACTATATTACAATAATTCCACTCATTATGCTTCTTCTAAAAATGGAACTACAAATAATACAGTTATAAATGGTTACTGATCACATTATGTCATATTCCATGATATTTTCTTCTTTTATGAAGAAATCTCATTTAGTTAAAGTATTGACATAATAAATCGAGGATGGGTTTCAGTTCTGAACTGTTTTGTGGGGAGTAGTTAGTTTTGCAAGTAATTTTCAAGATAATTCCACATTTTTTGGCACGAACAAGTTATAATTTATAGTTGACAGTAGCTGCTAAGATAACTAAATAGAAAATTCAGTTGTTGTATTCGAAATGGTAATGCTTTTTGTATCTCAGAGGCCTGGGAACTACGGTGAAACTGTATGTCTATTAAAATTTCGTATAGTTACAGATAAAATTGCCAATTATGTCGAGTAACCTTATTATAGGGATTAATGTACGTAGGTACATATTTTGTTGTTGTGTAGTATGTTATTTTTTTTATATGGACATCCACAATTACCCGCTTAGGGTTAGGTTGGAAGGAATCAGGATACATAGTGTTTTTTGATATTGAGAGGACGTTGTGTGAACCAGAGGGGGTTCTGGAGAGGGAGGACCATGCGACGGCGCAGTCGAATGGCGTCCGGTAGTTTTGGGGAGAATGGGCCCCCCTAGAAAGGCCTTGGGAGCAGGGTTTCGTATTGGTGGCCGAACCTTCTGAGCCGGCTATTATTATTTTTTATTTATTTTTACTCCTACTCTTCTTCCCTTCAGGCATCTCAGACCGTGGGACCCAATACCATTTCTTTCTCCTCTTCAATCTGAAAACTATTTCTTTTTATTGCTTGGTTGCCGATGGCTCTTAAGGGAGAGGATTCTGTATTGGACTTAGTCCAGCTGGGGCGTTACTAGTAACTAAGGGTAAGGTTCCTACCGGGGACGTCTGGGTTCCGCATGGGGTCGTTCGCTGAGCAGACTTTCTGCGACTTCACAGCTATCCTGTAGTTTTTTTAGTTTATGTATTCCTGTGAACTTCTAACTGAACGATTGTGAATGATACACTATTATAAGATGTGTAGGACATTTTAGTTTTCATTTAAAATTTTTACTTCTCCTTTGAGTATCGTAATATTGGAACTGGTCAACCAATATTTATGTAAAGACCACAAAACTCCTTTTGAGTATCGTAATATTGGAACTGGTCAACCAATATTTATGTGAAGATCACAAAACTCCTTTTGAGTATCGTAATATTGGAACTGGTCAACCAATATTTATGTGAAGACCACAAAAACTCCTTTTGAGTATCGTGTTTCTGGAATTGGTCAACCAGTCTCTACGTAAAGACCGCTTTTTTTTGTTATTCCCTTTAAAATTTTTTGAAGCTTCACTTCAAAAATTCTTCTCGTGGTAGAGGGGCAATGTAACGGGTTGCGTTACGAGATTGTATAGAATTCGGAAATGAACAGATTAGATTTCATTTCGGCTAGGAAACTTGTCATATGGTTGATTAAAGACATCTGCCGGTCAATAAAACATCGACTAGTGAAACTAGCATTCCTGATGTGTGATGTCGCTTAATATCGCAGAGTGGGGAGGTAGGATAACGGAAGTCGAAGGGAAGGCATTGTGATGTTAACATTTGACAGGGTAAGTCGAGATTTAAGATTCATTGTCTTTACATACATTTTCTCAATTTTTGCTTCCGAAATATGATGCATATCAGGCTATATATGATTCGATTTGGATTGTAATTAAACTCCTGGATGTACAGTACCTGAATGTAATTATATTTCGGAGGAAGTTTCGCTCGACTTATCCTAGGTCACCCAATCAAATCTGCATTTAGCATGACACATGAATATCTTTCTTATCATTACAGGGATTGTTGTAGTCGTTGTATGAAATTACTAACGAGACGTGGGCAGTTTATACAGGAAATATTTAATTTCCACCTTTGTAGTTGACCCCGCAAATTGTGCACATGGTATTTGCGCGATTTTGTAAATCGCCATTTTGTTATCCTAGTACAAGATACATAGGGTGGTCTTATCAGACAAACGTGCAGTAAAGATTGATAAGGGTTAATACAAAACAAATAACCTAATTACTGCTTATTGGGTAGACATATATTCATTACGCTGTCACGCCGTTTGGATTTAATACAATTCACATTATCTATCCACGTGTGCAACTCATTTCAAGCAAACCAGAATTTCGTGCTAACTGGAAAATTTCAACATTTCAGATAATATTTTTTCCAGATACAATTTACTACAGTTATAATAAAATCAATTAAAACAAAGTTGGAAAAAAATTAATTGAGTTTGAAAATCAGATATGAGTTATGGTTCAGATATTCCTAGAACCACGTGGGTGGATTTCGTATTATAAGGCCTCTTTATCAAGATTACGGTGTAACCTCCTTCCGCTTGAATCGTTAATTACAAGTGGGGGAGGTTGTCACTTACTGTCCTCTTATGACAGTAACTGACCTGCTCGGGTTTCTTGAGGGTCCAGGTTCCCTTTTTATATAGGTTTTAAAATTGCTATTTCTCTTTCGTGTGGATTGCCAAATAAAACAGATATTTCTTGTTCAACTAAGTTTATTAATTATCCCTATTTACATTCAGTATATTTACACTTTCTATGTAAAATCTATTCACAAAATGTTGCTCAGAACAGGCATGTGTTCGTTTTCCGAGTATAAAATAACTCGCTAATTAGACGGTTAGCGCCGGGAGTTTCCACCCTCTGCGTAGGATGATAGATAAATTTTGGTCCCTAGGTCTAGAAATGAATCGCGACAATCTAAATATTTAGTACACCTTCAACTTCGACAGAGCGTGGATCGTACGTTCCCTCTAACCTGTATTTCAGACGTAATTTCTCACGGAGCGGGGCATTTCGGACCAGGTTGATTTGTCAGTGATCTTCGGCTATGACTGAATTAATAATTTCACAAGTCGGCCTCGGAAAGCATCACAACGTAGCCCCTGAAATCAATTCGCAGGAGCTGAATCGTATTCGTCCAAGCTACTAGGATTGATTTCTTTTCAGGCAATTTTGTGAATTCATTCACAATTCTACAAATTGGTCTCGGGCAATATTCTAACTTAGTCTCTAGAAAAACAATTCGCAGGAGCTGAATCGTAATCGTCCAAGCTACCAGGATTGATTTTTCCAGGGGTTTCGGCTGTGAATTCATCCACAATTCTACAAATCGATCTCTGGGAATATTCTAACTCAGTCTCCAGGAAAACAATTCACAGGAGCTGAATCGTATTCGTCCAAGCTACCAGGAATGTTTTGTAGACTATTTATTAACAAAGTTCGAATTTGAAATCGGACTTATATACTGGAATGTTAATTCAATAACTTGAATGGATTTTATACGGCAATTAATACTCACTTTCTATCTCTCGGATTTGCACAATGGCAACGGCTTCGGGTTGTTTAAATTACGGCAGGTCAATCTCGGTTCTGGTCTGGGAAGTGAGTCCAAAATTGCTATGAAATGGGTTGACTTTCATACAGATCGTGGCGTGTGACATAACGTGAACAGGTGACCGGCTGGCGAATCCTGTTCACCAGTTCTTATTTATAGATGTGCACGAAGTTTAATCTCTTGACTTTGCCTATGTAATTTGACTCTACTGAGATATTTCAATTTATTTGTAAGTAATGAAGGATGCCTCATCACACACCCCTGTTCCTTTCTTAGAAAATTTTCTTCCGAAAATTTTCGAACGTACGATAAGTTTCGTACGTCGGCATTACCTCACAGTCCCACGGTATTTTTACGCGCGCCACCAGCCGGACGGTTGGATCATAAACCCTATAGTCATGTATTTTACGTAATAGTTTCTTAATAAAATATGGTTCCTTACTATCTACACTTAATCTATTTATACCTCTAACGGTGTCTCTGTCACTATATTTTGGGGGGTTATTCACACAGGGGGGTGATAGTTTCTTTGGTAGGAACGGTTGCTGCTGGGGTAGATCGAGCGTAGGCGGTGTCATGTTGGGGATCGGCTTATAGTACAGTTGGAGTTGTGGACTTGACTCCGGACTGGAACCAAATAACTCGTGCAGCCTCTTTCCCGATCGGAAGGCAGCCTCGGCGTCTTTCCCGGAACTGAAGTCATATTTACTCCTGGGGAAAGAAAATAACATCAGTTAACAGCTAATTTTTTTCAACTCCTTCACATGGACTCGAACGGGTTCACGACTAGTTCCGTTTCCCAGCTCAACCACTACCGGTGAAATGATTTTCTTTACTGTAAACGGGCCTTCGAACTTCGGGGCCAGTTTAGCGGCGAAACCTTGAGCTGCCGAGGATAGCGGGTGTTCTTTGCACATAACCTCCTCCCCTACTTTAGGTGCCCAATCGCGCCGTCTCAGATTATAGTGTCGATTCTGGATAGTGAAAGCTTCATTCAATTGTAATTTGATGAAATTGAAGGCGTCTCTCAATTCTCCCAACTGTTCCTCATGTCTAGTAGGATCGGGGATTCCATCATCATCGTCGCTACCTGGTCCCTGAACTTCCCGGAACAAAGTCTTCGGGTGGTCCAGTGTAATAATCTGAAAAGCTGGTATTTGGGAGCAATTGAATAAACTTATTTATATGGTTATTGCACACAAGCCAGGTAAACCAAATTCAGCTCAGATATTACTAGGTTATGTATTCTCGTTGTTCCCTCAGGTCAAAGCCCTATGGGATCCTATGAGGCTACGGAGAGTGAAAACCTTATTGTAACTATTGCTATGATAGCTACTCTTTTATGCAACTCGAGGGTTGAGGAGATAGTAGAATGCAGGGTACACTGCGAGAAGTGCCCTGTCGTTGGTAGTATGGTTTAAAATTAGCTGCCACCAGTCCTCTTTTACAGATGTTTTAGAGAATAGTTCAGGGAACGAAACTAGACTCGAAGGAGTTCCTCTCCAGTAGCACTTGGTATAAATAGTTTATTAGCGGGGCCCTTCCTGGCCGATTTATACACTAGGCTAGTATGACAGCTTCACGTTGCTAACTATGATCGGAATAACAATCACGACAGGATTGTTTTTTTCACTATAACGCTATCTAAGGGATGGTGTATCAATGAAGAACAATGAGAACAGTATAAGTTGTATATTGGTGAAAAGTTAATTGTATACAAAATAAAACAATAAGGATTACACGGATGTATATATAAGTATATATACTAAGTCCCATACATATAAACTTAAAGGGAAAAATATGTCATATAACCAACAAGAACAAACAATGAATTTAAATTAAGCCAATTTAATTTTGATGCTAGATATCTGAATAGTTTATAAAAAAACAATATATAATAAATTGCATAAGACTTTATCGAGACCGATCAATCAGTGAATTATTGATTTGCCTGATGTAACGAAGCCAGGGAGTTGTTTCTTTGGGGGCTAACCTTAATTCTGAAATGGATCTACCACTCTGATGGAGTAACTATGGTTATAAAGTGAACCAGAGGGGCCACTGATAGTAAGATTGAGATCCCAGAAGGGTGACTCTCTAAATAAATCCCCTGTTGTTTTTATCCACAGCTACCTGGTTCGTTATGTATCGGTAGATCGAGTAAATTATACAACAAATAATCAATACAATGAAACCCTAGTTTTCCCGATGAACTCAAACACTTTCTGTCAAATTAGCCGCTGATGGCTAACTCTCCCTGTCCTTGAAGATCAGGGTCTCAATAGGGGTTTTTAGACCCCTTGAACTTCCAGATAAAAATTAATAATAATAATAACTACCCTTGTAGCAACTTTTGAATAATGAGCTTTCCCCAAATAATTATATCTTTGACCCTACAATTACGGTAACACTGATTCCAATTATACCTATCCTAAGTAGGTCCCTTAAATACACTATAAAATATGAGAAATTCGCAGATGGATCGCTACGCTTCTAGCAAGTCAAAATACCCTATTAATGCTTACAATTACCGGGGTGATGACCTCAGAATTTTTGGCTTGAACACAGACTAAGCAGCTTTCTCCAAAGACTTACCCTGACTTAGTATTTTATCCTTAATCCACAGGGTAAACTTAGACACTTGAGCTTACACTTCACGGCTTACACAGAATATATTACGCGACGTCTTTTCGTTAATTTATAAATTTCACCACGAAGCTAGTTCTCTCTCGCACCCTGATCAAATTATCTAAACGTTAAAGGCAATAACTTCTCCAAAATATCAAATAACTATGGATTTCTAACATCCAGTACTAATAACGTTCTCCACAATTTCTTTTATAGGTTATTATAGATTCTAGTTACCAAACAATATATTCACTAAATAGCGAATGATATTGAAGTTAAATGTAAGGTCTCTTGAAACTGACACCTGGAATGATATAAGGTGAATTGAAAGTAACTTTAAGAATGATAAAATTTGGTTCTAATGAATTTAATTTACTTTGAGTGACAGACAAAAGAAAAATATGGTTGTAAAAATAGAATTCTTGTAATTTGTAATTCAACAAAAAAAAACAATCAAAAGACTAAGTTAAAAATATCATTTAAAAAAAAGAAAAAAAAAAAGAATTATTGGATCTGGTTTTGAGAGAGACTCAGCTTTATGTACAAGGAACTAGGCTTACCCAACAAGACACGACAAAAGGAACTGCTCTTGCAAAAATGAGTTTTCATTTTTATAATTTGAACCCCTCTCGAAATGGCTGCCCTTCCTACTAAACTAAAATTCAAACGGACCAATGAAGTTGGTTGTATCCCGTTGCACCTTGCACTAATACACAAATCTGTATTTAGAGTTGCCTGTTTTCCCACATCGAGGGGCAGTGAGTGACCACAAAAAATGATTTCTCCAAACCCTGCTGACTAAGTGATTAACTCCGTCTGCGTAGAAAGTGCAAGGTCCGCGGAATAGCACCTCGAAGGCTCTAATTCTTAAAAATCACGTACAACTTGTAAAAGTTATTAGATGGCGTATCTCTGGCGCCAGACAGGAATTCCATTATTTCAATCTGAATAAAACTCTAATTGTTGAATATAGAATGTATATGTATAGTCTGTTCCTGTCAGGAATTTAGAAATTTTAGATTTGAAATGCCCGTAAGGACGGAACTACACTCTACGGAATGATTTGAGTTGTACTCTCATGTGTCAAGTATTCCTGGTTTACTTAGAGTGGCTTAATTTTCGGGAGTTTTCTCATGCTTACGCTACTTTGATTCAATCGTAAAAAAATAATAATCCCCCGGATTATTACATCACCCTCAGCTTAAAGAAAGAGCGGGGTTCGGAAGGAACCAAGCTCCTTTCTACAACCGGTATTATACGTATATTTTGATCCATCTGCCAAGTTCTGACCAGCGTGGGAATCTAGGGGTACTAGACCCACCTTCACGCTCAATATATGTATGATCATCAGTCCGATTGGACTTCCCAATAACCTAAATCCTATTCAACATAATCACGTGGATTTACCACATGACTACAACAGTACAATCCTTACGAGCTAAACAATGAAAGTCTACTTCTGTTTCCATATTGTCACAACACTTTTTCGGATTGACTCTTACGCACTAACCCGCACTGTCACTCGATGGTTTCACATACCAGGACGCTCGTGGAGACTGGACATGGACCTGCCGTACAACGAACCGGCTGCTGATCGTCTTCCCTCGCGTTCTGTCCAGTGGAGGGTTGGATACATCGCTTGGGTGGCGGTGGAATCTGTGGTGGTGGAAACTACAGCTGCTTCTGGTTCCCTTGGGATGACATTGGTTGATGGAGCGGATGGAACTGCATCCCCTGGACTTCCATGGGCGTGATGTCGGTTGACTAGGAAGGCGGTGAGGGTGTTCCATAGACAGGCGAATAGGTGTAGACCCCATCCGAATAGCTGGTACAGGCTCCATCCGTTTAGGCCGACACCAATAACGAACTTCACCAATCGGAATATACAGTATAGGCCCAACAGCCCGTTCATGATGGTCCCTATGCTTTCGAACCAACCCCATATCTGCCGGATGGTGGACCTGACGAGACTGGTAACCTCTTCCTTGCTGAATAGTTTGAGAGTGTTGTACCCTTGGTCCAGAGACTCCATACCGGAAACCCGTCGCGCTATCATCGTTTGGACTGCATCTCTTTCCATGCCGAAGATCAGGTTCCGTTGGCTTTTCCTCATGTCCTCGGATGTGTATAGTCCCCCTGCGCTAATCAGCTTGATCGGTTGGAACTTCAATTGGTCCTCTGCTTCAATCTCAATGGTCAGTGGTACAAGACCGTCAGTGGTAGTGGGGAGAGACCGATCCAGGTTCCCTCGACTTGGTACAATGGTGGGATAAGGCTATTACATTCCATTTGAACAGCTACATTTTTGGATGACGTGGGTCAACGATGCCATGATTTTGTAAGCATTGAAACGATTGAGCTTCGTTACATTTTTCCGCTCCTAGTTCAAATGAGTAGCTTGCTCATCCATTTGCTACTACCGAAGAGTGACTGTGCATGCCGCAATGCGAGATGGTCCTTGTAACCTCTACCAGACAGGCGCGTGCGTATCTTTGTCCGTAATCCCTTCATTATAACTTGTCTCCAGTGAAACCATCGTTACGTTTATCGGGTCCTCTTCTCAGTCGTACACGATCGACCCATTACCATTACCTTAGAAGTGTTGTCACCAGGACGGGGTATATCCTTGGCACTCTGAAACAGATCCCGAGAAAAAGGGGGGGAGAACACAAAAACAACAAAAATTTTTTTAAAGAATCAGGCCCCTTATTGTGACATACCCCTTAACTTCCAAACTCTATCCCCTTATCAGTGATAACATGAAATTTGGGTATCAACGACCCAAGGAATACGAATAACACAAAAAAAGGTCGTATTATCTCTACCCGTTTCCCGACCATCTTGAAGGTCTATGAATTTCCTTCCCTTCCCCTAGGACTTACTCAATTCCCTCTCTCTCTCTCTCCCTAGGGTTACGTTATCTCTGAAATACATGGGGAGGATCCAACTATCCCTCAATTAAGAGCCCTTACCCTCCGGCGCAGTGATCCCGTTCACAGGGTGCTGCAGCCACGGAAGCTGGAAGGGTTACTACCCCTTTCCAGAGGTTTCTAGCTCATAGTGAAAGCTACTCTTATTTTCAACAAAACACAAAAAACAAAATTTAAACGGAACGCGGTGACTTGAAGAGTCAGAGGTTCCGAATTTACTGACTCTACTTTGTTCATAGGGAACCAAGGCCAAGACTCACAAGAGAGAACTAACTTGACACTGCATATAAGCTACTTGGTTCCGCTATGACGTCACTCGATCTAGGGTGAGGGTGGCTATATACATCTTTGGTAGAGGAGTCTTGAAAATTGGAGTTCTTGTCGATTCTCCGGCTTTCACTTCCTCGATTTTACCGATGTTAACACCTCGTTACCCACACCTATTCGACTCATTCATACTCTGGGCGGTGTCCTGTCACCCGCCCCGCGCACTTTCTCGACCCAATTTCCAGGCCTCATAGACGACTACGCGTCCCGCTGCTCTGCAGGCGGCCTATCTGCTCAAATCCCTCATGGGTCTTCCAAAACATACAAACTCCTGTACCTGCGCTGGGTACTACACATTTTGGTATCGACCCCAAATTCCTGGTCGACTACCCCTACTGGCGAACCCTACCTGCCAGACTCACAATTGGCCTACCTGGCCTTAGTGTCCATCCTGGACTCAACAACTCCCTTCCAAACTTCGGGCTTCTTACCCGTCCTTCTCCTTTGGCACAACTGGCCCAACAGTCCAACCTGGACTTTCTCCGTAAACAAAACTCTTCTGGCTTCCCTGGCCTAACCACTTCCAGTTTGCCCTCTGTCCTTACTGGACATTCTTGTGCTGACAGCCCTCTTGAGTATGACCTTTACTGACCTCGGGTATGATGGACCTTTCTCCACCGCATCGGACGCATATTACGATTCAGCCCAATACTTCCTTGAAGATTTATGCTCTACACCCAGTTTCGAGATGCTGGGTAGAGAACCTTCCACAACGACCGGCTGTAGCCAGGTTCCACGTTGTTCGAAGTATCGGACATCTAGATATCGATATGCTTAGGCCATTCTGAGCCGATCCTTGCTTCCGCGTTACTGGATAAGGTCTACACATTGCCCCGCGTCGTACCCAATGTCCTTAGCACTTGAGGCACCTCCTGACATCTCGATGAAGTGCGCGAATACCCCTAACACCTACATTCGCGCACCATCCACACACTGGGATGAGGAATCACTGTACTGGATCACTCCGGTGCAGAAATTTAAATTTCCTTAGGCTACCTTCCCATCTCTATCAGGATTTGAGACAGTCCAATACAGTGACCTCATTCCCACTACGGGGTACAACTACCCTTCCAACCTGGTCAATAGGAATATCCGGTCCCTATTTTAACTAGAAACAGCATACGTCCATTGGCCCAGTCGCTCCTTTTTGGGGGAATCTTACCCCTCAGCCATGGATTCGGCTACCATCCAATTCTACTATCAGTTGCCCGGGAATGGTACGGGGGTGAGTTAATATAGATAATGTCGTGCGTAATATTCTACTATTAATTTCTATAAAATTCAGTAAGCTTAAATATTTGCTAATCAGTAAGCCCTCAACTAATTAGTCGATATAACAAAACTAGACTTAGGTAGCTCGTACATTTATATTTCGGGGGCTGGTTGCCCACTGTGTTGGCGAGTAAAGGTTTACTAATATCTCAATATTATTTGAGATCCCATGGTTCCATTTCAATCTTTCTCTAGTAGGTGAGCACAATGCCAATCCATTAATTGCAATACACAAAAAACAAAAAAAAACAAAAGTCCGTTCAAATCTCTCGGACCTTACCTACTGGCACTGACCTGTCCAACATTGAATCATGAATTACTGCTTCAATTTAGATTCTAATAACATTAACCCCAAAAAAAATAATAATAGCGGCCCACGCCCTCTTAACTTCATCAGCCTGTAAGCTCATTGACCTCATTTAATCTCAGGGCGCGCTGAACCGCCAGACTTGAATCTACTTGAATCCTGCATTTTCAATTTAAAGGGACCCCACGTGACTTCATCAATCATCCAAGCTGGGGAGAGCTTGGTGCGTTATAAAGGCTCTAACCCCTGCTTCACGCTGCTACGACAGGTTCCCCCGAACTACCCCCCTAGATGGATAGCGTTACGCAAATCACTTCCCTACGGGCCAGCATGCGAATACTACGCTAGGAAGAGATCAAGCCTGGACTATCGTCGGGGTGCTTGCTCTTCCTGGTCATCGACCTTCCGAAACTGTGGGGTGTTCCCTAGAGTGTCCCTTCCATCCCGGGGATTATCCACTCTACATCCGTACACCGGGATAACAATTCCATATCCCTCACTAACACAGTGTACTCACAAATCCATGCACATACACGTCCCTCGTGTCTACTGTGCCCATAACTCCCTTAATCCTCCAGCCGAACGCTCACTCGTCCCCACCCTGGACATGGGGTTTGAATTGAAAATAATGGGTACAGTCCGTTTAAATTAAAACCAGTTCCAGTTTAAAAGCAGTAATAAAACCTAAACATATAAACATAAAATTTCAAAACCTACTATAAATGACAACCTTTTGCTCTATCAGTGTTTCCTAACATACCCTGCTTGTTAGAGGTGCTTTACTTCGTTTCTACCTAGGACCAACATAATTCGTATCGACTGGATACTATACGCGAATGTTTTTAACACGAAACTCGTACTCCAGTCCTGGCTGTAACTATGCTAGCAGAAAAAGGAATTACATAAACAAAATGCAATAACACAATTATTCTCCTGGTCCTAGATCAGCTGGTTCCGATGTTTTCGCCTGAATCGATAGTTCAGTTCAATATACAACAACAACAAAAAAATTAATAATTCCTGTGAAGCGAAAACATCATCAAGCAGAACTAAAGCACCTATCTTTGACTTCAATTCGGAATGGTTCCGCTACCGGAAAGCCACTGTGTACTTGATAGACACTACCTCAAAACAAAGAAAAAATTTGACCTATCGTTAGCTTTCGGCTACTTCTTTAAATTGAATTTAAAAGAAATTCAAAAATAAAATATTACTGGTGAATTTAATCTGCGTTGAAAGTTAGAGAAAAAAAAAATTGTTGACTTGAATTGTTACTATAAAAAAAATTTTTAATCTGTTAAGGTTGACCCTGTAATACAAGACAAATTAAAAAAAAAATAAAATAAATAAAAAAAAAATAAAAAAAAAAATTAAACAAGATGTAAAATTCCAAACGCAGAACTCCCAGAATCAAAATCTTTCTGCTCGAACACGTAATTAGTGCTTATACACGAGAGACACCTTTTGATTCAATTCACCCGGCTCCTTCTCTTGCTGGTTCACTGTTCCTTGACCTAATTACACAAATAAAATAACATACACTTTCTCTTGGCCCTAGTCTGCAAGCTCCTACAATGCTGTAATCACTTATTTCAAGCTATTAAAACTAAAGCACCTACTATTTATTCTGATGGTCACACCCCTTTCCGATAAGAACCCGTTCCAATAAAAAGGTATACGGAAACCTTATCCGGTTCCCTAAATGAAAGGTTAATTAAACCTTGTTGTTATTAATGGTAAACAAAACTTCCTAATTGGAAATAAATAATTTCCGAACTCTCAGTTGCTATGCCTGTTTTCACAGGCGCTCAGTGTATATATGCTTTATAATAATCTGACCTACTATTTACTGGGGTTATTGAACTACTACCCAATTATTTACCTTACTGTTCTATGTTCTCGACACCCCACACACTGTTGTTACCCTTGCGTTATAACCTTACTTTAAAACAAAACAATGAAATGTTTCGTTATTTCTGAAGCTGTCCCTACTAAATTTTTCGAAGACGTGGATTATCACCTTGTTATTTAGGCTTAAAAAAAAACCTAAGATATCACCGCTGCGACACCAAATGTAATAATCTGAAAAGCTGGTATTTGGGAGCAATTGAATAAACTTATTTATATGGTTATTGCACACAAGCCAGGTAAACCAAATTCAGCTCAGATATTACTAGGTTATGTATTCTCGTTGTTCCCTCAGGTCAAAGCCCTATGGGATCCTATGAGGCTACGGAGAGTGAAAACCTTATTGTAACTATTGCTATGATAGCTACTCTTTTATGCAACTCGAGGGTCGCGGAGATAGTAGAATGCAGGGTACACTGCGAGAAGTGCCCTGTCGTTGGTAGTATGGTTTAAAATTAGCTGCCACCAGTCCCCTTTTACAGATGTTTTAGAGAATAGTTCAGGGAACGAAACTAGACTCGAAGGAGTTCCTCTCCAGTAGCACTTGGTATAAATAGTTTAGTAGCGGGGCCCTTCCTGGCCGATTTATACACTAGGCTAGTATGACAGCTTCACGTTGCTAACTATGATCGGAATAACAATCACGACAGGATTGTTTTTTTTCACTATAACGCTATCTAAGGGATGGTGTATAAATGAAGAACAATGAGAACAGTATAAGTTGTATATTGGTGAAAAGTTAATTGTATACAAAATAAAACAATAAGGATTACACGGATGTATATATAAGTATATATACTAAGTCCCATACATATAAACTTAAAGGGAAAAATATGTCATATAACCAACAAGAACAAACAATGAATTTAAATTAAGCCAATTTAATTTTGATGCTAGATATCTGAATAGTTTATAAAAAAACAATATATAATAAATTGCATAAGACTTTATCGAGACCGATCAATCAGTGAATTATTGATTTGCCTGATGTAACGAAGCCAGGGAGTTGTTTCTTTGGGGGCTAACCTTAATTCTGAAATGGATCTACCACTCTGATGGAGTAACTATGGTTATAAAGTGAACCAGAGGGGCCACTGATAGTAAGATTGAGATCCCAGAAGGGTGACTCTCTAAATAAATCCCCTGTTGTTTTTATCCACAGCTACCTGGTTCGTTATGTATCGGTAGATCGAGTGAATTATACAACAAATGATCAATACAATGAAACCCTAGTTTTCCCGATGAACTCAAACACTTTCTGTCAAATTAGCCGCTGATGGCTAACTCTCCCTGTCCTTAAAGATCAGGGTCTCAATAGGGGTTTTTAGACCCCTTGAACTTCCAGATAAAAATTAATAATAATAATAACTACCCTTGTAGCAACTTTTGAATAATGAGCTTTCCCCAAATAATTATATCTATGACCCTACAATTACGGTAACACTGATTCCAATTATACCTATCCTAAGTAGGTCCCTTAAATACACTATAAAATATGAGAAATTCGCAGATGGATCGCTACGCTTCTAGCAAGTCAAAATACCCTATTAATGCTTACAATTACCGGGGTGATGACCTCAGAATTTTTGGCTTGAACACAGACTAAGCAGCTTTCTCTAAAGACTTGCCCTGACTTAGTATTTTATCCTTAATCCACAGGGTAAACTTAGACACTTGAGCTTACACTTCACGGCTTACACAGAATATATTACGCGACGTCTTCTCGTTAATTTATAAATTTCACCACGAAGCTAGTTCTCTCTCGCACCCTGATCAAATTATCTAAACGTTAAAGGCAATAACTTCTCCAAAATATCAAATAACTATGGATTTCTAACATCCAGTACTAATAACGTTCTCCACAATTTCTTTTATAGGTTATTATAGATTCTAGTTACCAAACAATATATTCACTAAATAGCGAATGATATTGAAGTTAAATGTAAGGTTTCTTGAAACTGACACCTGGAATGATATAAGGTGAATTGAAAGTAACTTTAAGAATGATAAAATTTGGTTCTAATGAATTTAATTTACTTTGAGTGACAGACAAAAGAAAAATATGGTTGTAAAAATAGAATTCTTGTAATTTGTAATTCAACAAAAAAAAACAATCAAAAGACTAAGTTAAAAATATCATAAAAAAAAAAGAAAAAAAAAAAGAATTAATGGATCTGGTTTTGAGAGAGACTCAGCTTTATGTACAAGGAACTAGGCTTACCCAACAAGACACGACAAAAGGAACTGCTCTTGCAAAAATGAGTTTTCATTTTTATAATTTGAACCCCTCTCGAAATGGCTGCCCTTCCTACTAAACTAAAATTCAAACGGACCAATGAAGTTGGTTGTATCCCGTTGCACCTTGCACTAATACACAAATCTGTATTTAGAGTTGCCTGTTTCCCCACATCGAGGGGCAGTGAGTGACCACAAAAAATGATTTCTCCAAACCCTGCTGACTAAGTGATTAACTCCGTCTGCGTAGAAAGTGCAAGGTCCGCGGAATAGCACCTCGAAGGCTCTAATTCTTAAAAATCACGTACAACTTGTAAAAGGTATTAGATGGCGTATCTCTGGCGCCAGACAGGAATTCCATTATTTCAATCTGAATAAAACTCTAATTGTTGAATATAGAATGTATATGTATAGTCTGTTCCTGTCAGGAATTTAGAAATTTTAGATTTGAAATGCCCGTAAGGACGGAACTACACTCTACGGAATGATTTGAGTTGTACTCTCATGTGTCAAGTATTCCTGGTTTACTTAGAGTGGCTTAATTTTCGGGAGTTTTCTCATGCTTACGCTACTTTGATTCAATCGTAAAAAAATAATAATCCCCCGGATTATTACACCAGTTCTCGAGCGTAGTTTAAATATGCGGGGGTGAATCCAGTTGAGTCATGATGCCGTATTGATGGCAAATATTAATTCCGGCAAATATGCGTCCCATGTACGGTGATCGTCCTCACAATATTGCGCAATCATCGTTTTTACTACTCTATTAACTCTCTCTACTGGATTGGCCTGTGATGTATAGGGAGAGGTGAGTTTGTGTTCGATTCCAAACTCTTCTAAAAATTTCCGAAATTTATCAGCGACAAACTGGGCCCCATTGTCACTAATTAACATTCTGGGGCATCCGAATCTGATAAGCACCCTATCTCCCAGCATCCTCATGACAGTTTCCGTGTTTGCTGTCCGAATTGCTTGACATTCTGTCCATTTGGTCAGCTGGTCCTGCAGCACGACTAAGTAATTGTTGGATTTGTTTGATCGAGGTAGGGGTCCTACTAGATCCACACTCACAATTTCCCATGGTTTGGATACTTTACTTTGCTGCATGAATCCCGTAAGTGCCTGTTGCGAAGCTCTGTATTTCAAGCAGTGCTCGCATTTCCTCACATAGCGGTATATCTATCTGAACATACCAGGCCAGTAGTATCTCTGAGCCACCTTCGCGATTGTTTTATCAATCCCTAGGTGTCCTGCCGTGTTCTCATCGTGACATTCGTACAGAACCCGTGTTCGGGCATTCTTTGGAACACACAACTTCCATGGTTCGGGAGAGGCTCCTTCCGTGTAATCATTGGCCTCGTGAAAGTGTCTGTATAGATTACCGTTTTCCACTCGATAATCCGGAAGTAGTTCGAATTTTTCGTTGACGGCTTGAACTTTCTTTTCTCACCAGGGATCCGGTATAACAGGCTCGATAAGGGCAATCTCTTCTTCTTCTTCGTGATCCGGCAATGGGGCTCGGGACAGAGTATCTGCTACTCTGTTTAATACACCCTTCCGATACACAATCTCGAAGTCATATTGCTGCAGTTCTATGACCCATCTGGTCAGCCTCTGGGATGGGTTTTTCAAATCACGTAACCACTTCAAAGCCCTGTGGTCAGAGATAACAGTAAATTTGTACCCTTCTTAGTACATTTTCATCTTTCGAATTCCAAAGATAATGGCCAGACACTCTTTTTCCGTCACGGAATAGTTCTTTTCTGAGGAACTCAGCGTTCGGCTGGCAAAGGCTATTATTTGTCCCTGTGAACCTAATTTTTGAGTGAGGGCCACCCCAAGCCCGCTATCTGAGGCATCTGTTTGCAACGTAAATGGTTTGGAGAAATCAGGACACGTTAGAACCGGAGCCTGCGTAAGTTTTTCCTTGATTTTCTCGAAAGCTACCTGTTGCTCGATAAACCATTGAAACTTCATTTGTTCCTTCAATAGTTCCATCAAGGGCCTCATCGTCTTCGAAAATTCAGGAATGAACCTGCGGTACCAAGACGCGACTCCCAGAAATCTCCTCAAGCTACGTACATTCGTTGGAGGATTCATTTTCACGATAGCTTCTACTTTCTCTGGGTCTGTTTTTATTCCTTCCTTCCCCACTACATGCCCTAGATACCGTCGTTCCGGCTCACAAAAGTGGCAATTTTTGCGTTAATTTGCAGATTGGCCATCCTCAATCTTCTCAGCACTTTCTTTGAATGAGCCAAATGTTCCTCTAAGGTTTTGTTAACCACAATTATATCGTCGATATATGGGTACGCATTTGGCTCCATGTCCGGTCTATCGAGTAGGCGTTGGAATGTGGCTGGTGCTGAATGTTATCCGAAAGGCATCACTGTAAATTGATATAGTCCTCGGCCGGGGACAGTGAAGGCCATGACAGGTTCACTTTCGGGAGTGAGGGGAATCTGCCAATAGCCTTGTTGTAAATATAGGGTAGACACATACTTTGATTCTTCCAGTTTTCCCAGCGTGGCAGTAATATACGGTAACGGATATGCGTCCTTTTCTGACTGGGCGTTAACTTTCCTGAAGTCTATACATAACCTATGCTTACCCTCTTTCTTTTCAACGAGCACTATTGGTGAACTCAATGGACAGTTCGATGGCTCAATTACTCCCTCTTCCAACATTTTATTTTCCTCCTTGTCCACAATTCCCTGCATTACGGGGTTCTGTGGTCTATACCGCTGTTTTATAGGGGTGGGATCCTTCAGCTAGATTTGATGTTTTTATTCCTTCCTCTCACTACATGCCCTAGATACCGTAGTTCCGGCTTACAAAAGTGGCATTTTTCTGCGTTAATTTGCAGATTGGCCATCCTCAATCTTCTCAGCACTTCCTTTGAATTGGCCAAATGTTCCTCAAAGGTTTTGCTAACCACAATTATATCGTCGATATATGGGTACGCATTTGCCTCCATGTACGGTCCTATTACCCTATCGAGTAGGCGTTGGAATGTGGCTGGTGCTGAATGTAATCCGAAAGGCATCACTGTAAATTGATATAGTCCTCAGTCGGGGACAGTGAAGGCCGACAGGTTTACTTTCGAGAGTAAGACCAGAAAATGTCCTTCCTTGTCTTGTTTATCCACAGTACATTTGATATAAAACCCTCGGTTAATTGGTACTGTGGCCTCATTCGCTAAACAAGCCCTTTGTTTGACCTCCTGTTGTGGAACATTCTATCTTGAACAATGATCGGCCACCTCCTCATTAATTTAGGACCTAACTGATCCTGTGTCCACTTGTGCTGAGAACACTCGCCTCCCTATTGCAACCTCAAAATGTATCCTCAGGTTGAAACAGACCCGCTTTGGGTCGGGTTTTATTGGCCCAACTAGCTCAAGTATGAGTAATTAATCTCAGGGCTCGTGGTGAAACGTGCCCTGTGATTCTAGACTTGTGAATCGCTTGAGCGCCAACTGCTTTGTAATAACTACAAAAATTAATGAATTCACAGTCCAGAATACAGACACTACGAGGTTTTATAGTTGGAAATTCAGAAAAATAATACAAATTCAACTTAACAATTTGATTTATTCCAAATGGAATATGTGTGATATTATGAATAAAATTCAATTCTGATATGAACCAGTATGTAATATAAATTAAAATTGAATTCTGAGATAGCAATTATAAAATTAAATTCTTGGATTTACAATATATATACAAAAAAAAATACATATATAAATTAAAGTTTGAAATCAATTATTCAATTGAAGAAAAGAAATGATCAAATATAAAGAATTAAAGGTGAACCTGGAATTGGGTTCTATAAAAAATTAGTGGAATACAAATTGAGTTGGATAACACAAATCAGAGAGGTGAAAATATCGTTATTCAAACTAAAAATGTTACCCTCCTTGGAACTTGATGGAACTGGAAATCGGTCCGGCCAGAAAAATCACTACACCGTCTCGTGGGAAAGAAGAGAGGCGCCTCAGTTGTTCTTACCCTGTAATTCCAAAAAACGAACAGAATCTGACCTAGGCTCAAAGGAAGAAGCAACACAATCAATCGGAACAGCCATGCAATTCCACAACTGATTATGTTATCTCTCCAAATTGTTAAAACACTGTATTACAATATTGAAATCTTGAAGAGATATCGAGTTAAACAATAATCTGAATTAATCAAAGGATCAGATTACTACAATTGATACTTAAATTAGCCAATAATCAAAATATATAGAATAGTAATTGAATTGAAACTGAAAGAAGAATAATTGAAATGTTAGAATTTGTCAATTAGCACAAATCTGAATTACTTGAATTGAATTGCACATAATAATTGACGTTTGTAATTTATACTAAACTCTGAATGAGCGTAGCAGACGTGATTATGACATATTCAATAAGCAGTAATTAAATACCTACTTTATGATACCCGCCCAATAATAATTGCCCATTTCAAGTCTGATAAGACATACACTACGTTCTCATGAACCAGGTCTACAAAATGGCGATTCAAACGAATCACTCAGAACTACCACGTGCTTAATGTGGGGTTAATCACAAAGGAAACAAGGAAATATCATCACGGTAATCAGCCTACGTCTGCTCAGATTGTCTACGTATAAAAATTACAAATATTTATGCGAAGATGGAGAAGATTATGATCGAAATATGTTAACAGCAAATTGATTGCGCGCAGTGTCGTAAGGTACGGAGTTAATTACCTCCACTGAAAAATAACCTAATCAGGGACTGAACATCCAGAATTCCAATTACAGAAACAGATCAAATTAAAAGGGTCCCTGAAGTTAGTTATATTTCAGTAGCCAAATTTAAGAAATGATTAAAAAAAGAAAATTATTGAAAATCAACGTATCTAGAACAACACTGTCACGACAATGCAGTATACAGATTTCCGTTCTGATATCTTCCCCTCCAGACGATAGTCGCGCTATCGAATCTGTGGAAACTACTTTCAATAATCGATACTATTGAGCGCATAGGTGTCACTGAGATATCATCGGACAAGATTCCTATTCGAAAAGAAAGATTAATCTGTTCATTACAGAGTTCTTCACAAAACACGAAACGGCTATACCGTTACATTCCCCCTCTACTACGAGAGAAATTTTTGAAGTGAAGCTCCAAAAAATTTTTAAGAGAATATCAAAAATCGGTCTTGACGTAGGGACTGGTTGACCAAATCCAGAATCACGATACTAAGAAAAGTTTTGTGGTCCTCACATAAATATTGGTTGACCAGTTCCAATATTACGACCCAGAAGAAAAAAATAAGAAATTGAAAATGAAAATTGAAATGTACCATACGTTTTATAAAAATGAATTATTCACTATCGTTAGTGAACATTCTTAAACGAATAACTAAAAGGAATCAAAAAAAAAAGCTAGCTAGTAGCTCTAATACTGATTCCAAATATCCTCTTCAGGAAAAAAAAGGATCAACAAAAATATAACAGTAAACAATCCCAAATGGATTAATCAACAAATTGAAGATATAAGTAGGGGCGGCGTCATTTGGGACCAACATTCAGCGAGCCTTATGATACATTCGCGCATACGTGGTCATGGCCGGGGTATGGTGTCGCCTCTGACCGCTAGGTGTCGCCTCTGCCCGCTAGGGCGTGATGTCGCCCCTGCCCGCTAGGAGACCTTCTGCTAGGATCTATGGTTTTGTGGTAGAGTGTAATCAGCCTGTATACAAGGTTATAAAGAGAGATCGCTCGAGGCAGGCAGCCTGTAAGCAAGGTATGAGGTTCGGGAGAGCCAGAATTTCAGTGTGAAGCTGCATATGAACATATTTGTGCCTGTCCACAGGCTCAGGTTAAAACACGACAGCTAGTTACAAATTGTTGACAGGTTTCAGCCTGTAAATATTTATGGGAAAATAAACTGTATTCTCAATAAGATTTAAATAATATCAATGCACCTTATCGCTCTATGTCTATAGCAACAAGTAGTAAACGTGGTTAATCATTATATGGAAGGATAAATCATATCTGTTTTGAATCGCCCAGCCAATGTATTGAATTATTATTAAAATAAAATAATAATAATGCAACTTATCGTTCTATAGTAACAAACAGTAATCGCGGTTAAACGGTATACGGAAGGATAAATCATATCTGTTTGAAACACTTCGCTAACGTATTAAGATTGCAGCGTACCGGGGCACAACGCGCGCTAGAACCCGCAAACATTTATAATAATAAGCAACACTTGTTAATATTTACCATGCTCGGGCTGGCTCATGCATTCGTTTCTCCATCGAACAAGTTTCGAAAATTCCGTGACTGTAGATCAGGTATGAGATATGTATAAGAGTTCCAGTCAGTCAGGGAGGCATTATGTGTAAAGTTGTTGATAGAGCAACATGTTATTATTATTATTCATCCTTTGCGACTTCGGAACCCAAGCGAACGAATATCTAGTAAAATACGAATATATGACGGAAAATTCCAACGGGTTGAGTGAAACAGAGGATGCATTGAGAGTGTTCCATGAATTCTATTCAAGGTTGAGCTTTGAATATACAAGGGTAACACAACCGATATACTTATCTCGTATCAGGACGGTATGCATCATAGAGCTACGAACAACAGAGCGTGCTCAGGGGTTGTTTGATGGGTCTGGAACGGTTCTCTCACACTCGGATTTTCCAACAAGTAATGGAGCAACGGTCGAAATACATTTGGATCGAGATGAAAACTGGTGTAAAACAAAAACGAAGCCCGCTTATAACCAATCAAGTTTGTTTGCTGTACTATTACCTGAAATCGGCCATGCAATTCGGGTGATAATGAGTCTGTAATGTATGCATTCTACAAAGAACCTGAAGACTTCTCTAATATCACCTTGAGTAACGACGATATTTACGCTGTACAGAGCCTGTATGGAAAACCAACAACAACAACGGCCAATATGCCTGTTTCCTCAAAAACCACTACCACTACAACCAAACCTGCTACTCCTCCAGATATATGTAATATGAAGAGACTGCACACCTTCCTGGTGGTGAATCTAAGTAGACGAACTGTCAGTTTCGGCCTGTATGTTTGTGAACATTTATGAAAATATATATAGGTATTACACAGCAGGAATTGTTATCGAAAACGGTGGTACGAAACAAATAAATCATTATTAATGTACCTTATCTCACTTTATGAAAGCTTGCGATAATAATGTTAAGTTGATTATAAGGACAAATTGCGGCTGCGATAAAATGGTTGTCTGATATACGAGCAGATGAATTATATCAAATTCCGTTCAACATAAATAAACAAAACAATGGTTTCCATTCAAAACCGTGTGAATGGTTTCAACACAGCCGCGTGTTGCCTCATGAGGGAAAACTAAAAACTGAAGACTTTCATCTCTCAGGATCCAGCCAATCATAAGCGTGTGTGTGTGTGTTCAAAAATAAGCGAAGGTAAGCATTCTTTTGATATGATTATTTTCAGCTTATTGATATAATAATAATAAATGTTTCTAGAAGAATCTGGTTGGTAGTAGTAATTACCTGTGGAGATAGAAATATTTTTGGATTCTCAGAACATATTATGTCGGTAAAATATGAAAATTATCCAATGTCAAGACTTGTTCCAACTTTTTTTTTTGACATTCTGAAATATGTACAAATAGGCTCTTTCAGATTTACTATAGAGCTGGAATGAATAGTGAACCGAAAAACAGAACATCTGCCACATGAAAATATAACACGACTACAGTTTAATAACTTTTTAGAAAAGGGACCGAATATTATTCGGAATTTTTATTTGAACATGTTTAAAAGATGATGAACATCGATACATAATTATCTATTCACATGTAAAATTATTCTGGAAGCTTCATCAGCATATGTATTTTTTTTTGGTTTCAATTGAACGAATTTCCAACGAGTTACAGTTATTCAATTCGCAATTTCCTATTTGAACACAATTTCTTATAATTTTCATATATATATTTTCTTCTATCAGTTATTCGTTGAACGTATATTTGCTGAGATCAGCAGTGTGTCCTGTTTTAAAATATAATTCAAAAATTATTTAATTTATACTATCCACAAAGCTGGGATAAATTGCTGGTGATAGAAATATTTAGGCCAAAAATGCAAATGTAGAGAAAGCTTCACTATAAGTTTTTGGTTTTAAATGAACGAGTTTCCAACGAATTACAGTTATTCACACGTCATATAATTATCTATTCACAGTTGAATTAGTAATATAAAAGACCAAATGTGAAAGCTTCAGCTAGGTATTAGTATTTTGTCATTCACAGGGAAAAATGGTAATATAAAATTACATCAAATCATTCAAAATTTCCTATTTGAACAGCGTTTCTTATAATTTTTCCTGAAATTATTCTGGTTCTATATGTTATTCGCTTAACACAGTGTATATAGGCCCTTGTTTTGAATTATTCAACTACATAATTTTGATACTGAGATATAAGTTAAAAAAAAGCTTCACTATATGTATTTTGTTAAATTAGTAATATAAAAGTGGTTGAGAGTCCAAATTTCATGACTTTACTGTTATTCATGGTTGAATAAAAATTAGTAATATAAAGACCAAATGTGAGGGTTTCATCTACAAGTATTTTGTTAAATTAGTAATATAAAAGAGGTTAAGAGGCCGGATTTCATAAATGTGAAAACTCCATCTTTATCCGCAGATGAATTAGTGATATTAAACAAGCCAAATGTGAAGACTTCATCTACAAGTATTTTGATAGGATAATATAAAAGAGGTAAATTATTCGAAATTTCCTATTTGAACACCGTTTCTTATATTTACCACGTAATTATTCTGAATCTGTTTCGTTGAACATAATATATATCCTGAGATTAGTACCCGGTAGTGTGGTCTGTTTAAATTATTCAGTCATATAATTTTGAAGTTTAATTATTCATATCGTCTTACATAAGCCTCGAGACTGCAACAGGGCCCGCTCAACAATCCGAGAGGGAAACTCAAACACCTCAGAGTGAGTACTTTTCTGAACAAAACCTGTCAAATTATTCTGAAAACGTAATTTATAGGATTATCATTTTATAATCAATGTTTGATATATATAGAAAAGACATTGTTTTCCACACCACCCACAGGAGGTCCAATGCTAGGTGCGGTTTTTTCAAGTATTTTCGCTTTTAGCCCTAACCCACTATAGATATGTTTGAATCATCCTTTCCTCGCCCTGGGGTAGTATTGGGTCTTTTTTTTGCCTCTTTTGTTATTTTAAAATATATGGGTTCTTTTGTATGTTTTATTGCCTCTTTTGTTTTTAAAATATTGGGTCTTTTTTTTTCTTATTGCCTCTTTTTATACTTATTCCCCTAGGATGGCAAGAATGATGATTCAAGGAATACCTATCACAACAACAAACTCAAAATAAATGAAAAACGTTTCAGTATGCGTAATATCCTCTCATTGATAATGTTTTTTTGAAACAATTCTATATATTGTAAAAGACATTTCTATATATATACAGAACCAAAATATATTGAGTGTATCTACAGCTATGTTTAAACCCTTTTCACTACTTTAATCTTTTATACCCATATGGATAAGATGTATTTTCGTTGGGGGAGAAGCGCTTCAGAGATACAGGCTTGTACTGTTTCTTGACATCGACTGAGATAACTTCGTGTTCTTTCGTGCGTCGAATTTGACGGGAGGTTATATATACAGGTTCGGACTTTTCCAGTATCATTTTGAATATGGAATCGAAATTCACCACCTTAGATGCAGAATAACCAAAGGATATACCCTTAACCTTACAAGTGTTTTTATACTCTGCAGCCGCTGTGGACCACACCCTGTATGCGTAGTTTTTGGAGCCCCCCGAGGCAAAAGCCTCAATATATGAGCCGGGCCCATAGACTTCTAACTCATCGGTCATTTCCCCTAAAAACGTTCCTGTGGGTGGTTCCCACTCGCCCTCTCTCGAAACGTAAATGATCGGGTCAGTATCAGAATACAAAACTCTTTTTTCCAGTTTTTCCAAATAACTTTTAATTTCAAGCGAGCTTGGGCTGTTACGAAGGCCGCTATAACCACATTTACTGTGGAAAGTAGTGAAAAAACCTCCTCTCGCTCTTTGTAATTTACTATGAGTGTCTCCTCATTAACAGGCACTATTGTATTAACCACAAACGATAGTGAGGTGAGCATGTTGGATAACTCTGACGGCTGGTTGATAATTTTGGTTTTGGGCTGGTTTTCTCTCTGACCAAACTTGCCCTAAAACAAATTTAGCATCAGCTTAGCTAAACAATGTAGTCCAGGGTTCTTTACAATGTTGGAAAATTCCAGTACAACATCTTCACGAGCTATGTACTCTTCGATGTAACGATCTTTTTCAGTCTGACTAACAATTACCAGGCCAGCCCGAGGACTCCTGTTTTATTTTAATGAATTTATTCACCATGCCAGTGAACATTCCTACCATACTGTGTGGTTTCATATGCCCTGATTTCGTGAATCTTCTGTATGATGTAACCCTTCTCTAATGCCTTTATGACCTCGTCTAATGTCCATGTGCCAGTTGACGATCTTTCAGCCTTATTATGATTACAGGGCTGTTTGTTCATTTTTTCACCGCAGAGCTGACATAGAACGAACATCAGTTTGTCGTTCATTTTCATGGGCAATACCGGTGGATAAAGATCTCTCGGCGGCAGAATTGAGCATTTTATCAGGCCCGATGTTTCATGTAAATCGAGGGTGCTACATTCCTCGTCTACATACAACTTGGGGTGCCCCATAGGAAATTCCCCATATTTACATACCCAGGGATATAGCGAGCACACATCTAAATATTCAATTTTTTGCCCTTCTCGACATGTGTAATACTCGACGGTATTACCCGTCCGACCACCAAAGAAGGCCTCTCTGGGGTTGAGGGGCAACACGGCTAGAAGGGGGTGGTTTTCCGTGAATGTTATAATTTCTGGAGAAATCAATGTTTTACGGAAGTCGGACTCCCACACCTGAATTACCTCATGCCCAAATGAGTGAATTCTGTCTGTTTTAGCGAGTGTGGATTCATAGCGGGTGTTAAACGTTTCTGAGAGATTATCACTCGAAGGCTTATCACGCTGTTCTTTGAAACATCGGGGGCAGCCGTGAAAGTAGCACCCTTGAAACTCGAAAACCTCATTGGTTTCCGGGCACCACACGTCAACTTTTACACCTGCAATGACAGCCTCGCGATGTTTTGCAGCGTGTTGAATACCAATGCCTCTTTGCTGTTCCTCCCTCAACAGCCATTGTATCGCTATTTTGGATTGATTATCTTTAGCTCAATACCCGTTCTTTGGGATAATCCCAATAGTGTTTGGCTTGAGGAAATTTCGACGGAATACTTCATTACATGTGCTGGCTATAGTGCATGTCTCGGTGAATGGACAAACGTTAGTTTCCGTCAACATCTGTTGAAGAAATTTCAGGCAGGAACGGGCCAAAATCTGCAAATCTGATATGCAGTAGGCCACGATCTCCCTCTGAAAATCAAAAATTTAATTTTCATTCACCTGAGTCGCATGCCAATTCATTAATTTTTTTGCGATCTTCTGCCTTCAAATTATCAGGGTCGTGAAAATTCAATGCGGGCATATGGCCTACATAATTTTGATTCTCCAAACGATTGAACAAATGTGGAAAGTATCCCTTTTTCAACTCGGTAAATCCGAAAGCCTCAGGTAATTTTGATAGAGCCATGGGAAAATAATTCAAAGAATCTGAAAGTTTCACATTTCCCACCACCATAGGAATTAAATTAGTTCCACGCATAATTAACTCGGGTTTGAAATCGGTTTTTGTCAAAATGTAATTTAGAATAAACTGGTGGTCGAATCCTCCCCCATTATGCGCCAGAATAATTATGTTTCTGGAAATTTTCCGTTGGTTAAATATGTACTCCATTGACCTCGCAATAGGGTTCTCTTGGAGTACTTGCAGCCTTACACAGCATCTCGAACGAATACGAATATCATCCCCCATATCGTTACACACATTGCAGCACTGTCTGAAAACACACAGATTCGATTCGTGCAATAGAGACCCATCAGGTAAAACTTTTTCCTGGCGTGCCTCTAGATTGTAAAATAGGAATAGCAGATCGTTACACTTAGGCTTGCTGATGTCAGGCTCAATGAAACATAAATGTTCAGAGAGCACATGTTTGTTACAGATTTTGCAGAAAATCTCCCCACAGAAATGCTCACGATCAGCCCTGATTGTTTTCAGACATAAAGAGCACAACTTGACACTTTCGCAGACAGTGTATTTTCCAGAAGACCCCTGTGTTTTATGATTTTCAAAGCATAAGGGCCCCTTGAAGTACCGTAGACAGTGTGAACATTCCTGCTTCTTTGCCTCAGGACAGGCGGGGACCTGCCGGCACCCTGAGCATGTACCACCACACCTATGTTTACTCTTATGATCATAGGATAAGTGACACTCCTCGCAGAAATAAACGCAGCAAGAATCAGCAGTGAGGGAGGTAATGACATTGTTATGGCCATCGTTGAAAAGCAAATTCAATGAGGGGCCACGGCCTTCACCTTTGAAAACCACGTTACGCCCTTTTGTACCATACTTGTACATGACGATCTTATAGGCTGAGAGGTGGGCTTGGAACTGTTGCACTTCCGGTATTCCGCAGCCTCCTTCAGGTATAATCACACCTGCTTCCGAGATTAATTCGAGGCCTTGTTGCCTCTGCAATTTATCAATATCCCTGCGTACCTTCTTCATCTCTGGATCTTTTTCCACATGAACGATAGCTACAGCCAGGGCTCGAGGTAGGCAGAGATTGTCTTTATTATTTATTGAGATGATACCTCTGCGCTGGGCACATTCTTCGTCGAATGCATTGTGGTTGGCTCTCCGACCCTTACCTACAGCCATTCGTATCGATGTTACGCCTAAACAAAAGGTCTCGGTATTAAGACCACAAGAATTAGACTGATAAATGGAAGAAATTCGGGCCCATATTTCGGCTACTGTAACTTCGCTAGCCGCCTTGAAATCTACCCAGCCCGGGTCACGAGCGGAATCTTTCGAGCAGAATGTAAAACCAACTTGATCGGTAGGTCTCAAACCTTCTGTTCCCCGCTGAATAATACCCGTCAGGGCATCTTTTATCCAGCTCACAGGTTCTCCAGAATGATGTAACTCGCGGATTTTGAATTCAAGAGTATGCCCCTGTAAGCCGAAGCGCTTTATTCTCCTCACACTATCTTTAATTATAAAAAACGTCTCCATTGAAAGTGTTATTGAAAACAGCTGAAGCACTCGAATATATATATATGACAGGAACTAGTCGTGGAAACAACTGATAATGCAGTTCAAACATGATAATTGAAGCACTCGAATATATATGATAGGAATGTCTGATTACTTAGCTGTAGAAACAACTGATAATAGAATCAAAATTATACAGAGCAAGATAAGAGAAAGGATACTCACATCCAAGCACGTCTGCACAATTGAGGGGTTACGATGATAAAGATTGAGGAAGCGACACGTGCCCGTATTTATAGGTGACAGCTGTCGGTTGGTAGATGATTTGATTGGTTACCTCCAAGGTCAATAGTTTTCATGTCGGAAGATGAAATAGATAAGAGGGGTACAAAGTGCACTTACTGAATTAGATAAGAGTAATTTTCATTTCAAATCAACATTAAGTTACCTACAAGGTCAAAAGTTTTCATGTCGAAGCATGAAATAGATAAGAACGGTACAAAGTGCACTAACTGAATTAGATAAGAGTAATTTTCATTCCAAACCAGCATTCTGATAACTTATATATTATTTTCAGTTACCACGGCTTGGCAGCTAAAATCAGGTAACTTATATTTCATTATATGTATTAGGATTACCATCTGTGCTCACCACCTATGTAATATACATGTTTGGGTTCCTGATATTCGATCTAATACACACGGATTCCTGACTCAAGACCCCCCTTCTGTTTAAGATATACAGCCTTTGGTGTAGAATCTTGACAGTGCAGGCCTAGCTCTCCAATGAAAAATAGCAGGCTCGATCTCGATGATATTCAGAAGTTCCAATGCATCTATATTATCTTGTATCACCTTCTGTGGGGTTTCATAAGACCAGATTTCATGAATCTTCTGTATGATGCTAGCTTATCAAGGGAGGAATTCATAAATCTGAATGAGTCGATGAATCTCAATTGAATGGGCGTATCATTGACATGCTTCGTAAAACTTATGTATTTCTCCTTGGTTATCGAGGGCAAATCGATTCTACCCATCCATTCGCGAGGCCATTAGACGTTTATTTTCGACTCGAGAGTTCCCGCTATAAATTTATAAGCCCAATATATTGGTATCCGGATGGATCAAATTTCAATCAAAGTAGAAACTAAATGATTAACACATTTATTTCTTTCAATTTATTCCAATGCAGTTCCACAGCAGTTTAGTAGATAGTTGCATAATATTTTGTTTCTAGACTCGAAGCGATATTCAGAAAATACGAGGAGCCCGAATTTATATGTTTATTTATATTGATGCCCAAGCTGACACCCCCATAAGAAGATAATTTTTTAATAGAAAATAATTTATAGAAAAGTACTTGAATTCTGTCAATACCTGCTCTGCTTTGATGATTCGAAATTCCCCGGTGCAAATATATTGGTATACGGCTAGATAGTAGCATAATTTTTTTGTTTCTAGACCTGAAGCGTAAACTGATGGTCGAATCCGCCCCATTTATGTGCCAAAACGATTTCCTTGAATATTTTCCTCTGATTCAATATATACTCCATCAACCTCTCAACAGGGTTCTTTCGCAATACTTGCAACCGAACACCGTATTATGGGCCCCTACATGATTTTGTTTCTAGACCTGGAGCGACATTCAGAATATAGGACAACCCTGAATTCATGGTTTCGTGTTTGTTTATATTTACCTCCAAACTTATAACCTCCCTAAAGCTCCACCCCGCGATGAATCCGATTGTGATACCCTTACGAATAAGTGTCACATAAATTCTGTTTCTGGGTCTGAAGCTATATTAACCATTACTATCATTACTATCAGTATTATTCACTTCTTCCTTGATGTAAATGATAGAAAATTTATTGTTATATCGCAGAGCTTACGCGTGCACAGCTGAGATAGACATATTATTATATTAAGTACCTATTGTGATGCCCTTACGAATTAGATAGTTGTATAAATTTTTGTTTTCTAGGCCTGAAGCGATATTCTGCCAATAATCTATGTCCATTATATTGGAGATTGCATAATGCCCCCAGGAAAGCGTAGCAAAAGTTCCAGGTATCAAGTACCATTTATCATCACCGTTTGGGGACAAAGCAATCTTCTCCTGGGTTATAGAGAACACTTCATGTTTTTCCGTTCCAATCAAATGTTGAGTAACCGACACATTTTTCCACTTTTCGAGGCACTCAATTTAGTCATCGTAATCAATCCTATTCTTGACAACTGAGAATTTTTTACCCCCTTGGCCTTCTTGTCACACCGTTGTTTCGAATAATTTCGGCAATTTCGGATTCTTCATATTTGGCTGCTTTAAGATCTTGCAGTTTCCTAGTGTGCGAAAAATCCTGGATTCATAGTCTCATGCTTATTTATATTTATTTCTAAACTAATCACTCCTGTTGTGATGGCCTGTTGGGCGGTTGAGGCACTCTGGGTATGATAGCTGTTTAGGTTTATTATGCACCCTTCATGTGTCTACACCCTGGCTGTAATGCCTTACGAAGCTGCCCCTACGAGAAGATACCCATATAAATTTTGTTCCTAGGCCTGGAGCGATATTGGATGGGTGTATCATCAACATGCTTGGTGAAACTGATATATTTTTCCTTAGTTATCGGGAGTAGATCGATTTTACCCTCCATTCGCAAGGCTACATCTTCGATGATGAAGTTTGCATCATAGTTACTTAAATTGTGGAAAACTACAGGAACAACATGGGCCCTCATGTTGAATTTTGACTCGATATTCGGAATATATGAAGATCTTCAACTGTTCGTCTCGTGTTTGTTGATGTTAATTTATAAACTTATCACACCCGTTGTGATAACCTACAGGGGTAGGATGAAGGCTCTCTGGAGTAATGGCTGTCTTTCTCAGATATTGATCTTTTCGACCACTCCTCCTTTAACTTAGATGTGAAGCGACATTCAGGCCTGTCCCCTATAGCCATCAGCAATCCTTCTCTCATATACTCCTGATGATATCATTCTCAGTAGCTAACAACCCTAGCTGTTTGACTATCTTTTTCAGAGCAGCCTCCCCTATGGATATCATCAACAGTCCATTTTCATGCCCCCTAATGATATTACACTCAGAAGCTAACTGCCCGAGTTGTTTTTCACACCTCGAGCAACATTCAGACGTTCCACTCCTGTTGTCATGCCCCGACGAGCGGATATCATACTCAGAATCTAACAAGCTGAACTGCTTGACTATCTTTTTCAGAACACCCCGGATATAGCGAGCAGACGTCAAGATATTTAATTTTTTCTCCCCTTACGGCGTGTATAGTATTCTACCGTTTTCCTCGTCCCACCCCAAGGATAGCCTCTCTAGGGATTAGGGGAGAATGGAGTGGAGGGGGTGGTTTTCTGTAAAAGTTTTAACTTCAGGAGAAATCGAAGTTCTATGGAACCCACACTCCCATATTGCAGTTTGAGCCTGACCTCCACCATGCGCTTCGTTCATTATTGTGATAACTTGTGGGAGTGATAGCAATTTGTTTCCTCCTCTACAGAACATTTTTTTCCAAACACCCGACCATATACTCATAATGGAGGGCGTAAATGGCTGTCTTCGATAAATCCAATATAGACATCCCCACATATATCGGCTCATTCAACCATACTTCAAGCCTGCTGAGTTCAACAGCCCCCAAATTCTCGTTGAAAATGGTGGAACTCTTGAACTCTGGTTTCGATATACAGGCTGTCCTCGAACTGCGTGGCCAAAATAGAACCGAAGATTCTTTGATTCGAAAAAAAGTTGATGAGCCTTTTTACTTTTGCCTCAAGTGTCTTGTTTACCCGGTAGAGGGCTTCAAAATTGCAAAAATAATTTTGTTTTTTCGGTATAACTTGAGAACGTGATGGAGAACTTTTACAATATTCAGCAGGTGAGTTACTGTCAATAATGGCCATTTTTGAAAATGGAGCACAGAGCCTTAGAGACCATAGAAGTGGCTCAAACTTGAGGATGTAACGGGAAAAGTGTCCAGAACTTTTTTGTGTTCCATGTAATTCACTCGATATTTTTTACATAGATAGCTTATATAGTTTGAAAACTTTTCTTACTTCTAGAAAATTTTCATAAAATCAACGGATTAGCTTGAAAAAATTAATTTTCGAGTCTCTGCAATTTTGGCTTACTAATTTTACTTGATTAAAATACCTTGGTTGCCTTTGCTTTTCTAATGCCATTTTGGCATTTGAAGAATTTATTCTCAAAACTGTCAGTTTTTACTTTGCTTTCCGTAAAAATTTTATAAAATTATGGCTCAAAATTTCACTAACACTGAAATGGTTGATATGTTATTGATTTATGGACTTTGTCGTTGCAATGGCCGGAGAAGGGAAAGATATCCGCATCGCAGAATTCCAAATCGGCAAACATTCGCGAAACTGGCAAATTTGAAGCAAATTGCAGAGAAACTGGACGCAGACGGACAAGAAGGACGTTAGAGCTCGAAGAAGCGATACTGGAAGCGGTTGAAACTGAACCTGGGATAAGCACACTACGTTTGGAACTTCGTATTGGAGCCTCAAAATCATTAGTTCATAATGTACTGAAAGAAGAACTGTTGTATCCCTATCATATTAAAACAGTTCAAGACTTATTGCCCATGGATCCAGGTCATCGGCTAGATTTCTGTCGGCTTATTGTCCAAAGACAAAACGCAAACCCCAATTTTTGTAGAAGAATTCTGTTCACGGACGAAGATACTTTCACGAGATGTGGTCTTTTTAACCTCCATAATGAACATTTTCATGCTGATGAAAATCCTCATGAAACGGGAGTTACATATTTTCAGAATCAAACTAAAATCAATGTTTGGGTTGGAATTGTGGTTAACTTTATTATTGGCCCTACCGTTATACCCGATCGATTGAACGGGGAGAACTACTTGAACTTTTTGGAACAAAGGCTGAACTGTTGGAAGACTTGCCCTTACACATTCGTCGTGGCCTGGTTCATCCATGATGGTGCACCTCCTCATTTCACATTAGCTGTGAGGCGACATTTGAATGCGGAATATCCAGATCGCTGGATAGGTAGAGGACACGAAGCACCAGTGAACTGGCCGGCCCGCTCCCCTGATTTGACGCCCTGCGACTTCTTTCTATGGGGCGCTTTGAAGTCGAAAGTTTATGCAGCTCCAGTAAACACACGAGAGGAATTGTTGCAACGAATCAATCATGAAGCGGATTTATTGAAGAATGATCCTGAAGTACTAGCCAGAGTTCAATCCAATTTCTTGAAACGAATTAATTTGTGTATTCAGGATAATGGGTAACATTTCGAATAATTGATGCCTTAGCGATTTCCCAAAAAGTTTTGTTGTTTCTTTTAATTTAGCATTTGTTTTCCTTAAATAATCACATCGTTTCCCCATTTCTATTGTTTTTATCATTCATGTTTTACCGAGATATTAACCATTTCAGTGCTACTGAAATTTTGAGCCATAATTTCATAAAAATTTCACGGAAAGCAAAGTAAAAACTGTCAGTTTTGAGAATAAATTCTCCAAATGCCAAAATGACATTAGAAAAGCAAAGGCAACTAAGGTATTTTGATCAAGTAAAATTAGTAAGCCAAAATTGCAGGGACTCGAAAATTATTTTTTTCAAGCTAATCCGTTGATTTTATCAAAATGTTTTAAGAGTAAAAAAAGTTTTCAAATTAGATAAGCTATCTACATTTCTATGGTCTCTAAGGCTCTATGCACCGCTCTCAAAAACGGCTGTTATTGACAGTAACTCACCTGCCAAATATTGTAAAAGTCCTCCATCACGTTCTCAAGTTATACCGAAAAAACAAAATTATTGTTGCAATTTTGAAGCCCTCTACCGGCTAAACAAGACACTTGAGGCAAAAGTAAAAAGGCTCATCAAATTTTTTTCGAATCAAAGAATCTTCGGTTTTATTTTAGCCACGCAGTTCGAGGACACCCTGTATATGATTCAGAGGCATGCCAACCCCGCAATCCACCAAACATCTTGTTCAATATTGTGATGGCTTGTGGAAATGATAGGAGCCGGTCCTCTACCTTATGCCTTGTTCTTTCACGGCCAACACTAAAGATCTCAACTCTTCTACCGATTGTATCAGCTGATTATTTTTTTTGTTTTCAGTAGTTCCACACCTTGTAAGCATAGTTTTTGGGTCCTCCTCTTCAGAACAACCCTCCTCAAGCGGCTGAATCATATACTTATAATGGAAGGTATAGATAGTTGTCTGCGGGCGATTTTGTGTACTACCCTCCGCTAAGCGTCTCGCTCATTAGTGTTGACTTCCCGGTTGGGCCCTCTGGGTGATAAAAACAGCCTGATAGGATCCTATCCTCTACCTTAAGCCTCGTTCCTGATTTTCGCGGGATGATTTGCTGAGAGGGCGAGTCTCCGTGTAGTCTAGTATTGGTTCTAAAGTAGCCAAACTATTATGTCAATTATTGAGATGTGGGGCCTACCTTCTTCTCAGGGGGGTGACAGTTACCTGTTTCCAAGATCTCCAAGGTCTCTGGTTCATCATCACGTTTAATTTTCAGACACACACACCCACACCCTAACCCTTTCGCAATCCGTGTATTTATCCACTGATCCTTGCTTTTTTTTTGAAATAACATGATATTTTGTGTGTGTCACCTTTCTTTTCGCAGGCCTCTCGTTACAGAAATGTTATTTCGGATATTCAGTCCCGAATTTGATATTTATATTATACGTGTTTGAGTGTGGATCTGATTCTTTATAATCGAAAGAGACTAAAACACATATCGATCGAAGAACAAATAGCCTCTTCGCCAGTGCTACAACGAAAACCAAAAGCCTCTAATGCCGCCAGTCTATGACAAGAAGCCTCTAACACTTCCAGAAATCTCGTCAACTGCAAGAAGCCCCTGACGCTTCCGGAAATCTCATCGGGCCAAGGAGTCTCTAACACTTCTAGAAGTCTCTAACACTTCTACCTCGTCAACACATCTACAGCCCATGCTATCAAATCAAGAAGTCACTAACACTCCTTCCCCGCCAAAACTTCTATCACCCAAGCTGACAAATTTCGCTACGTTTCAATCATCAGAAGCCTCATACGCTTCTCCAAACCACACCTGCAGTCTACAACAGCAGCCTCTAACGCTCGCAACATCGACCGCCAGGGGGTCTCTCTACAGAAAATGTGTCTATCTCTTGATCGATTTATACATAATATAATGTAGGTTACTGAGATTTTTTCTCATGTTTTTTCTTCTTTTACAGTTGAGGTATACCAACAGGATTGGAACTACTGAATACCAAAAGGGTTCTCTCATCAGGCTGCTATCCATCTCGTCCATGACAGAGCCCCCTCACCCCGCTCCAGGGCGGCAGCTATCATTCCCTGAAGCCCTCATCCACACCGGTCCAGGGACTGCATCCTATCACGCAGCTATCAACCTTGAAAGCCCCTGGACCACCCCAACCTACCTCGAAGGGGGCTCTCATTAGGCAGCTATCCACCCCGGCCGTGGCAGAGCCCTCTTCCCCCTCCAGGGAGACATCGGCAGCTATCACTCCCTGGAGCCCTCATCGTCGATGCAGGGGAAACAGGCTGTCCCGCAAGACATCACAATAATGAACGAGCCGTTTGGTAAAGGACAGGCTCCTGGATCAGCCCACCCTACCTCGAGGACCTGAGACTATGTGTTCGGGGTTGCCCTGTTTTCTGAATATCGTTCCAGCCCTAGGAGCAAAAATTTATGCAGCTATCTAGTTCTTTAATAAATTTATGCAGCTATCTAGTTCTTTAATAAATAAATTTGAATATTCTTTTGTTTTATTAGCTGTTTGAATATATATTCCTCGAAAAAGTGATTCAGCAACCAATACATTTGCATTACAGTGTATATTTCAGGTTATTATGCTATCTTTTTCAATTATTCATTCAATTATTATAGTATGTAGTAGTGGTTATCAGACAGTTTTCGGTAACTGACTTCATTCTCTCTCATTTCGAGTGCTGAAGCATACAAGCTTGTTGAGCCGATAAAGTTATCACTTTCAGAACCCCGCCATCCACAAAACAGCTTGTTCATTATTGTGATGGCTTGTGGAGATGATAGGAGCCGGTCCTCTACCTTATGCCTTGTTCTTTCACGGCCAACACTGAAGATCTCAACTCTTCTACCGATTGTATCAGCTGATTATTTTTTTTGTTTTCAGAAGTTCCACACAGGTTATTTTTTTCGTTTTCAGCAGTTCCACACCTTGTAAGCATAGTTTTTGGGTCCTCCTCTTCAGAACAACCCTCCTCAAGCGGCTGAATCATATACTTATAATGGAAGGTGTAGATAGTTGTCTGCGGGCGATTTTGTGTACTACCCTCCGCTAAGCGTCTCGCTCATTAGTGTTGACTTCCCGGTTGGGCCCTCTGGGTGATAAAAGCAGCCTGATAGGATCCTATCCTCAACCTTAAGCCTCGTTCCTAATTTTCGCGGAATGATTTGCTGAGAGGGCGAGTCTCCGTGTAGTCTAGTGTTGGTTCTAAAGTATCCAAACTGTTATGTTAATCATTGAGATGTGAGGCCTATCTTCTTCTCAGGGGGGTGACAGTTACCTGTTTCCAAGATCTCCAAGGTCTCTGGTTTACCATTACGTTTGTTTTTCAGACACACACACCCACACCCTTACCCTTCCGCAATCCGTGTATATATCCGCTGATCCTTGCTTTTTTCTGAAATAACATATGATATTTTGTGTGCGTTACCTTTCTTTTCGCAGGCCTCTCGTTACAGAAATGTTATTTCGAATATTCAGTCCCGAATTTGATATTTATATTATACGTGTTTGAGTGTGGATCTGTTTTTTTATAATCGAAAGAGACTAAGACACATATCTATAGAAGAACAAATAGCCTCTCCGCCAGTGCTACAACGAAAACCAGGAGCCTCACATGCCGCCAGTCTATGACAAGAAGCGTCTAGCACTTCCAGAAATCTCGTCAACTACAAGAAGCCTCTGACGCTTCCGGAAATCTCATCGGGCCAAGGAGTCTCTAACACTTCTACCTCGTCAACACATCTATAGCCCATGCTATCAAATCAAGAAGTCTCTAACACTTCTTCCCGCCAACACTTCTATCACCCAAGCTGACAAATTTCGCTACGTTTCGATCATCAGAAGCCTCACACGCTTCTCCAGAACACACCTGCAGTCTACATCAGCAGCCTCTAACGCTGGCAACATCGACAGCCAGGGGGTCTCTCTACAGAAAATGTGTCTATCTCTTGATCGATTTATACATAATATATTGTAGGTTGCTGAGATTTTTTCTCATGTTTTTTCTTCTTTTACAGTTGGAGTATATCAACAGGATTGGAACTACTGAATACCAAAAGTGGGCTCTCATCAGGCTGCTATTCATCCCGTCCGTGACAGAGCCCACTCACTCCGCTCCAGGGCGGCAGCTATCATTCCCTGAAGCTCTCATCCACACCGCTCCAGGGGCTGCATCCTATCAGGCAGCTATCAACCTTGAAAGACTCTGGACCACCCCAACCTACCTCGAAGGGGGCTCTCATTAGGCAGCTATTCACCCCGGCCGTGGCAGAACCCTCTACTCCGCTCCAGGGAGACATCGGCAGCTATCACTGCCTGGTGCCCCCATCGTCGATCCAGGGGAAACAGGCTGTCCCGCAAGACATCACAATAATGAACGAGCCGTTTGGTAAAGGACAGGCTCCTGGATCGGCCCACCCTACCTCGAGGACCTGAGACTATGTGTTCGGGGTCGCCCTGTATTCTGAATATCGTTTCAGCCCTAGAAACAAAAATTTATGCAGCTATCTAGTTCTTTAATAAATGTATGCAGCTATCTAGTTCTTCAATAAATAAACATAAATATACTTTTCTTTTATTACCTGTTTGAATATATATTCCTCGAAAAAGTGATTCAGCAACCAATACATTTGCATTACAGTGTATATTTCAGGTTATTATGCTATCTTTTTCAATTATTCATTCAATTATTATAGTATGTAGTAGTGGTTATCAGACAGTTTGCGGTAACTAACTTTATTCTCTTTTATCTCGAGTGCTGAAGCTTGTTGAGCCGATAAAGTTGTCACTTTCAGAACAACGGCTATGAAAATAATAAATAACCCACCAAATCGTTGAGGATTCTTCATGTAGGTTGTCAATCTCAAACTTAGAGGCAATCTTTGAAGAATCTCAAATAAATGAGTCTCTACAGTTAATAATAGTCAAACATATTCATTTAGACCAGCCCTACATACAGATAATTTCTCCTAGGAGTGCTTGCAAGCTTACAAAATAGCTTTAGGCGATAAACCGTTACATAGAGAATATCGATATTCTCAAATAAAAGGAACAGGTGATAATTGTAGGAGTGGGGTAATTTCTCGCTCTCTTACAGCTGCTGAAGATATTTCACCTCACAACCCTGATAATTCCAACACACACAACTGTTCTTTCGTGAAACTTCCATGAGAAATATCTCGAAAAAGGGGATGGCCTGTGAAAATTATAGAACCACACACCTTTTCCATTGTTTTTAAACAGTGGTGGTGAATTTTATCAGGAGGCGGAAATTACATGATAGGAAGGATATAACTCTTCATATGCATTAACATTCATTGAAATTACATATTCCAGAATCCTGGGATATCTTCATATACATTAATCTTTATTGAAATTACATATTTCTGAAACCGGGGATATCTTCTTCATCTAGTTCATCTACAAACGTTAATTTACAATTTCCATCCATGCTATACAGCCTATTGTTGATTTGTACAGATGATGATGTAGATTTATTTTCGATAAATGGAGGCTTATCTGAGTATCCTTTGATGAAACACATGTTTACAACGACATTTCCATCCTTTTCCACCTGCTCCATCACCCTCCATATAGGCTCAACTATATTTTCTGTAGTCCACTCCTGACCTTGAGTTTTACACAGTCTCGAAAAGGTGGATGTTTTGTGGTGTACAATATTGGAATTTTGCCTCTATCCTCAAATTATTTTGTATGTTTTTCCTGAGAGGTTGTGTTGAAGTAGGAATTTCTGGCCGACGGCACCGTAGAGGGCTTGCTGGAATACCCGAAGTACCATTCGATCAAATTCCGGTGTGAGCTGCATCAAGAAAGATAATTTCATATCGGGGTGTTTATTTAGTTTATGCCTTTTCACATCATACTTTCTAGTATAGCTTTTTTGACATAATTCGCAGGAGTACATGTTGAGCGTCTGTTCGATACGACGACTGATTAATAACTGATACCTCCCCTATTGACGACCCCATTATATATAATCATACCTCCTGCTAATTCATCTGTTGTTGTTCAATGTTTGAATTTGTTTCTTCTCCGTCATCCTCATCTTCTGAAAGGGGTAGGGTTCCGAGTGAATTATCGTGTCTTGATAGAATCTCGCGCAACAATTCTTTCAACTGGTCGAGCAAGCTCACATTGGGACATTGTATTCCGAAAATGTTTGGATTGAATTTTTCCACTTTCACCAGGGTATGAAGAAACTCCTTATAGTGATAAACCATATCTTTCTGGGAAAAATATAGTATTCCATCGATGTAGCGAAATGCGGCCGAGATTGGTGTAGGGACTGTATAAAAGAGCTTTGTTATCAGCCCGTGATATTTCGTTGTGAAGTTACACCCATTGATTTCGGCGAAATAATGATTGTTGTAAAAAACATAGGTACGTCCTGTATATTAGCTCACCACGTCCTGTATATGAACATTAGGCATCCTCAATGTATTTGAATAGGTTTTTGGCCAACCTTAATCAGCTGTAAAATCGGGAATTCCATCATATACACCATTCTATCTATGAAGAATAACACCTCTCCTGAGGGCCTTTGATAAATTGCAGATATTTTCTTGAAGCTGGATGGTAGGAACGGTAGTCAATCGGTGATTAACATCGGCTGCTCCATAATTATTGTTTCTCATTCCATCACCCAAACCCACTTCCCATAGAAAATGTACAAACGCTGATTCACCGCAAGGGAGGTGTGCAGTCTCTTTATATTACATATATCTGGAGGAGTAGCAGGTTTGGTTGTAGTGGTGGTGATTTTTGAGGAAACAGGCCAATTGGTCGTTGTTGTTGTTGGTTTTCCATACAGGCCCTGTACACCATAAATTTCGTCGTTACTCAAAGTAATATTAGAAAAGTCTTTAGGTTCTTCGTAGAATGCAAACATTACAGACTCATTATCACCCGAATTGCATGGCCGACTTCATGTAATAGTACAGCAAACAAACTTGATTCGTTATAAGCTGGTTTCGTTTTTGTTTCACACCAGTTTTCATCTCGATCCAAATGTATTTCGACCGTTGCTTCATCACTTGTTGTAAAATCCGAGTGTGCGAGAACCGTTCCAGACCCATCGAACAACCCCTGAGCACGCTCTGTTGTTCGTAGCTCTATGATGCATATCGTCCTGATACGAGATAAGTATATGGGTTGTGTTACCCCCTGTATATTCGGAACTCAACCCTGAATATTTGCTTCATACTTCAAATACTTTGGTGGTCAATCTAAGCAGCTGAGTGGAACAAATCTGAATCTTCTTGTCAATTTCGGCTTCGATCATCTGGACGTTGTTCTTCATTGTACCACTCCGCACCTTTTCGTATTCATCAATTTCAAAGTCACCTAGGGGGCACGGGCGACATCACGCCCTAGCGGTCAGAGGCGACATCACACCCTAGTGGTCAGAGGCGACACCATACCCCGGCCATGACCACATATGCGCTTTGCTGACTGCCGGTCTCAAGTGACGCCACCCCTACTGATATACTATAAAGATTCAATCCAAAGGAACAAATTTAAACAAAATCAAAAAAATGTAATGTACCTGCTCAAAAAAATCTCGGAAAGAAGGTAATTAATGGTTATATCTGTAACTTCTCGAAAATTACAAAGATATACTTTCCAAAACAATCAAACAACTGAGTCGAATACTAAAGGATCAATACAACTTTATACTCCATCACCAACTGAACCGATTATTGAACACATTAATAATCCGGCAACTGTGTTGTTTAGCTGGGAACTACAAAACTCAACCCCAACATTCGGGATACAAAAAACATTAGCCTTCTACCGATACAAAAAGCAAAAAAAATAGAGAAGCTGACTGAACTTAGTTCACAACCGTGAATAGACGTTTTCACTCAAATTATCCCACGCATCAATGTAAGTCCAAATTAAAGTCCCTTACACTCCGGACTGATAGTTAATGGAAGTTTCCACTCATCATTCCCAAGCACCAATGTAAGTCCAAATTAAAGTCCCTTACACTCCGGACTTCAATAGTGAATGTATATAATACAACACTAAACAAGGGGTATCTAAAAATTTGAAGTGAAGCTTCATAATTTTTCAAAAGAGCAAAAAAATTCAAAGAAAACTGGTTTAACCAGAAATGTTACAAATCCTATCATTTCAGAATGTAGGAACTGACACAAGAGATAATAAAGAAAAATGCTCATATGTGCTAAACCAGAGAAATACAACAATTAGAATCATCACAATCATTTTGTCTTTCAAAAAGGTAAGAGAATAATCAAAAAAAAACTAAAAATTGGATCAACTATAGTAGATGTACCCCCAAGATATGCTATTACCTATAACCAATAAAAAGTAACCGAGTTTTTTCACTCTTTACAACCAATGAGCCTGTAGACTCCAAATTAATGTTGTAACAATTGGAAAAATTCAACTCGTTATTGCAATGAGTTTAATTTCTGAAGACTCTAGGGAAGGAGACCCTAAATCCAATTTATATTCCCTACTCTCGAAAAAAACTCATAGTCACCTCCCGATTTCAGCAACAATATGGACCCTATGATCCCAAATTACTAATTGCCTACTCTAAGATTGACTCAAAAATGGAGCTTATTTCTGAAAATATACGTTTTCCAGACAATAACTCCCTATAAATCAGTCTACTCTTAAGTGTTGCAACACTAAGAGGATAGACCTACCAAAAATAGCATACCGGGGTCAATTTCCACACATGTCATAACATGGACCAGTAGATCCCAAATTAACTCATGCAATTATTGAAAATTGAAACCCAATTCAGAAGTAAACACTTCCAAATTCAAAATCTATAAATGTGTAACAAAAACTAGAGCTTTAACTGTACAAAAGGTTAACTATAAGGTTTTGAAGAGTGAACACGTCAAACTTCCAAATTCAACTACATTTTAAGGGTGATCAACCCTAAAATGAGTGTTACGAAAAAAAACAGAATATAATGAATCTAAAACAACAGTAACTGAAATGGAAAAATTTTTATACTTAAACAATGAAAATTTAAACGTAATGTAGCACGAAAAATCAAAAGGTAAATATAAAAATATGAATAATGATACTTTACATTTTCCGAACAGAAGAAAGACCGATGCAGATCAGAGCAACAGAGGATCCCCCGCAGATCACCAATAACTTGCAGCTTCCATAACAGTATCCATCTACTGTGGCAATTGAGGGTCGCGTCCTTCCCAAAAATGACAGTCATAAATGCAACCTCAATGTCCAATGCAACATCAGCAACCTGCTAGGATCTTATCCCTCATCACTGTAACTGTCATTCCTTCGCTCAGTCATCATTTCCAAAATAAAGTTCTCAAAGTACAATTTCCAAATTTCGATTTTTGTTATTTGCTATAAAAGGAAAAAGAATGTATCAAAATTTTGTTTCAGAACTGCTTGATAAAAATTAGGGAAGTATCCCTTACTGGAATGCCAAAAATCGACCCAAATAATTTGATTAAACAATTCACAATAGTGAAAAAAATAGCACATATGAAAACATGACATTACATTGTTTGAAACAATGAACTATAACCAAGAAATAAAAAGGAACAGATAAAACAGCAATACCTATAACATAGGATTCAATGCTGAAAACAACAAGCTGACAACAGCTGATCACATAATTCCAGACAATCTTAATCATTCTCAGATAAAAAGTTATAAGTGACTAATACACCTATCAATAGGTGAAAAATATGAAAATTTCAAAATTTATTATATGCAAATTCAAGTAAATTATCCAAGTCACACAAAAAAAATAATAAAATGACCAATTTTCCACTTCAGATACATATTTTTCTGAACAACCATCAAATGTGTTCAAGATCACGTCAAGGAAGAAGGGCGTCAGTGGAACAGAACCCTATCTTCCTTCGGGCGCCAGTGAAACGGACCCGCTTTGGGTCGGTTTTTATTGGCTCAACTAGATCAAATTTGAGTAATTAATCTCAGGGCTCGTAGTGAAACGTGCCCCATGATTCTACACTTGTGAATTGCCTGAGCGCCAACTGCTTAGTAATAACTACAAAAATAAATGAATTCACAGTCCAGAATACAGGCACTACAAGGTTTTATAGTTGATGGAAATTCAGAAAAATGATACAAATTCAACTTAACAATTTGATTTATTCCAAATGGAATATGTGTGATACTATAAATGAAATACGATTTTAATGTGAACCAGTATGTAACATAAATCGTAATTGAATTTTGAGATAACAATTATACAATTAAATTCTTGGATTTACAATTTAAATACAAAAAAATAAATGTATATGTAAATTGAAGTTTGAAATCAATTATTCAATTGAAGGAAAAAAATGATCGAATATAAAGAATTAGAGGTGAACCTCGAAATGAGTTCTATAAAAAATTAGTGAAATACAAATTCAGTTGGATAACACAAATCAGAGAGGTGAAAACATGGTTATTCAAACTAAAAATGTTACCCTCCTTGGAACTTGATGGAACTGGGAATCGATCCGGCCAGGAAATTCACTAAACCGTCTCGGGAAAAAGAAGAGAGGCGCCTCAGTTGTTCTCACCCTGTAATTTCAAGAAACGAACAGAATCTGACCTAAGCTCAAAGGAAGAGGCAACACAATCAATCGGAACAGCCATGCAATCCCACAACTGATTATGTTATCTCTCCAAATTGTAGAAACACTGTATTACAATATTGAAATCTTGAAGAGATATCGAGTTAAACAATAACCGAATTAATCAAAGGATTAGATTACTACATTTGATACTCAAATTAGCAAATAATTAAAATGTGCCTATAAGAATAATAATTAAATTGAAACTGGAAGAATAATAATTGAAATGTTAGAATTTCTCAATTAGCACAAATCTGAATTACTTGAATTAAATTGCACATAACAATTTTACGTTTGTTATTTATACTAAACTCTGAATGAGCGTAGCAGACGTGATTATGACGTATTCAATAAGCAGTAATTAAATACCTACTTTATGATACCCGCACAATGATTATTGCACGTTTTAAGTCTGATAAGACATACCCTACGTTCTCATGAACCAAGTTTACAAAATGGCGATTCAAACGAATCACTCAAAACTACCACGTGCTAAATGTGGGGTTAATCACAAAGGAAACAAAAAAATACTCTCACGGTAATCTGCCTACGTCTCTTTAGATTGTCTACGTATAAAAATTACAAATATTTATGCAAAGATGAAAAAGATTATGATCGGAATATGCTAAAAGCAAATTGATTGCGCGCAGTGTCGTAAGGTACGGAGTTAATTACCTTCACTGGAAAATAACCTAATCAGGGACTGAACATCCAGAATTCTAATTACAGAAACAGATCAAATCAAAAGGGTCCCTGAGGTTAGTGATATTTCAGTAGCCAAATTTAGAAAATGATTAAAAAAAGAAAATTATTGAAAATCAACGTACCTAGAACAACACTGTCACGACAATGCACGCTACAGATTTCCGTTCTGATATCTTCCCCTCCACACGATAGTCGCGCTATCGAATCTGTGGAAACTACTTCCAATAATCGATATTATTGAGCGCATAGGTGTCACTGAGATATCATCGGACAAGATTTCTATCCGAAAAGAAGGACTCATCTGTTCAGTACAGAGTTCTTTACAAAACACGAAACGGCTATACCGTTACAGGGTCCACTGTGCCCTCGTTTGTGGAGGATACATCCTTTATTATAGGTATTTGTTCTATGACGTTCCAGCGGCTCCTGCTTGTTGGCTGGACGTCCGCTCGTTACCGGTTTCGTAATCCTGCATTGGCATTCGCGAGTCAGAATACCCTGTTTGCAACATCGCGAGCAGAATCGTTTAAAAGTGCCCCTACACTCGAAACGCCAGTGTTCCTTTTCACCGCATCTCCAACATACTTCTTGCCGATCTATACTTCGTGGGAATGCTCTATTCGCTTGTATGTAGTTTACAGTCTCTTTTGGTTCGATACTACATTTTCTCCGATCATCTCCCAACTCCTTCTGCAAATTTTCATACTCTTCGCAGAGTTGGATTAGGTCCGACAGAGAAGAGAAATCCCTAGGCCTAACGTAACGTCGGATTTCTGGACTCAGGTTTCTACAAATTCTGTTTGATTCCTCTTCTTTGCTTATAACTTGACTCCTTCTGCACAGAGTCTGCAAAGCAATTATAAATCCCTTTGTGTCTTCCGGAGGGCCTTGCAGTCTTTTCACGATTGAATCTAAGATGTCCTGTCGATAGTTATTTGGAAGGAAATATAACTCAAAATCTGTTATAAAGTCCGATCACCTTTGTCAATGTGTATTATTGTTTCTATACCACAATAAGGCTTGGCCTTTCAATAATTCGAGCAATACTTGCAGACAATCTTCTTCTCCAATTCCATATGGTATCATGAGTTCGGAAAATCGTTCTTAGAGTTCCAGGCTGTCCCGTTTCTCTTCAAAGTGTACACCTTATTTACGGACCTGATCCATGAGTTTACCTCTGTCATTATTCTTCTCCATTTTGGATTTTCCCCCAGGTATTTCACTCCGTAAGAATTCGATTAACCTTTTTCTCAATTCGTCTACAGTACCTTTCGTTTTTAATCCTAACTTGGCAAGTTCCACTTCCAATTCGTCTTTTCGTTTGTTATATACCCACGATACTTTGCTACCGACCCCTGTGATATCCTCCCCTCCTAATGACATTTTACTTGGCAATCAAAGAGAGCAATTTCTATCTAGTTTCCGTTACTTTAAATCTCGGGAGCCATTTCGTAACCTCCTTCCGCTTGAATGGTTAATTACAAGTGGGGGTTGTCACTTACTGTCTTCTTATGACAGTAACTCACCTGTTCGGGTTTCTTGAGGTCCAGGTTCCTTTTTTATATAGGTTTTGGAATTGCTATTTCTCTCTCTTGTGGATTGCCAAATAAGACAGATATTTCTTGTTCAACTAAGTTTACTAATTATCCCTATTTACATTCAGTATATTTACACTTTCTATGTACAATCCATTCACAAAATGTTGCCCAGAACAGGCCGTTTCATGTGTTCGTTTTCCGTGTATAAAATAACTCGCTGATTAGACGGTTAGCGCGGGGAGTTTCCACCATCTGCGTGAGATGATAGACAAGTTTTTGTCCCTAGATCTAGAAATGAATCGCGACAAATCTAAATATTCAGTACACCTTCAACTCCGACAGAGCGTGGATCGTACGTTCACTCTGACCTGTATTTTAGACGTGATTTCTCACGGAGTGGGGCAATTCGGACCAGGTTGATTTGTCAGTGATCTTCGGCTATGACTGAATTAATAATTTCACACGTCGGTCTCGGAAAGCATCACAACGTAGCCCCTGGAATCAATTCGCAGGAGCTGAATCGTATCCGTCTAAGCTACCAGGATTGATTTCTTCTCAGGCGATTTTGTGAATTTATCCACAATTCTACAAATCGGTCTCAGGCAATATTCTAACTTAGTCTCTAGAAAAACAGTTCGCAGGGGCTAAATTGTATTCGTCCAAGCTACCAGGATTGATTTTTCCAGCGGTTCCGGCTGTGAATTTATTCACAATTCTACAAATCTGTCTTGAGCAATATTCTAACTTAGTCTCTAGAAAAACAATTTGCAGGAGCTGAATCGTATTCGTCCAACCTACCAGGATTGATTTTTCCAGCGGTTTCGGCTGCGAATTAATTCACAATTCTACAACTCGATCTCGGGCAATATTCTAACTCAGTCTCTAGAAAAACAATTCGCGGGAGCTGAATCGTATCCGTCCAAGCCACCAGGATTGTTTTGTAGACTATTTATCAACAAAGTTCGAATTTGAAATCGGACTTATATACTGGAATGTTAATTCAATAACTTGAATGGATTTTATACGGAAATTAATACTCACTTTCTATCTCTCGGATTCGCACAATGGCAACGGCTTCAGGTTGTTTAAATTACGGCAGGTCAATCTCGGTTCTGGTCTGGCAAGTAAGTACTCTTTCGCTATGAAATGGACTGGCTTTTATACAGATCGTGGCGTGTGACGTAACGTGAACGGCTGGCGAATTCTGTTCACCAGTTTTTATACATAGATGTGCACGAAGTTTGATCTCTTAACTCTGTCTATGTAATTCGACTCTACTGGAATATTCAAATTTATTTGTGAGTAATGAAGGATGCTTCATTACAACGGGATAGCTTAACAAGTCCCATGTTAACTCTATAATCGAAGGTATTGGAAACAAGGCTCGTGGAATTATGGATATGAAGTGGTTAGTTCTAGCCCATCCTCTATATGTTTCGTACCTTTCCGATTTGGATAATGCTACGTTGTTCGTATTACGAGGAGTTCAAAGCAAAAAAAATATACGATATAATGATCCCACGTGTATTTAGAAAATGGAATCAAATGATTTTGTCAATTGAATAAATGATATGAATGAAATTACAATATCTATAATCAAGAGATCTTGGTGCCTGTTGTAAGAGCAGGGAACAATCAAAGTTTAGTATAAATCAGAGTAAGCCTAATTGTGAATGGAATATTAAAGATTCAATGCTACTCAAAAAAATTTTAACTAATAACTTCGATCAAGATCTACCTTGTAGTCACAGTAACACCAAAGATGCTTCGTTATCATCCGTAACCGGTTTTATGCCGAGTCTCCCTTCCTAATTATTAATTCGGATGTGAGGGTGACAATATAGTGTTCGTCGGATCCGCTCCGCATTAATTAAATACAGTTAACTATATCATTTGAGATAGAGTTCTTCAATTGGGAGGAAGTTCAAGGATATAAAATCAAATTATTATAGGTTTCTATCGTGATAATGATATGTAACGATTTATTCAAAAGTCAGATCGTTATATTCCAAACTATCTCCGGAAAGGAAAATTTTTACGCAAGAATGAAGAAAAAATTTTTTTTCTCTAAAAAAATTACTATAATGTATTACCACATGTTGCTCGCCGTTTACTCGATGCAAGAACAACGTACTGCGCCAGTCAAGACAGCGGCTCGCAGCAGGTGTTTTCAGCATGTGTTCGAGGTAACACTCATGTACAATGGATGCGAAATACAAGTTAATTTAGTACAACATGAACGGTGTAGTTATTGTGTTTTCAACCCAGTTATCAAATCCTCATTGCGACCATTACATATTTGGCAACAAGAATAAAAATAAAACCTGTAAGTGTTTCAGCATCATTGAAAAGTGTCGAGTTAATAAAATAAAATGGCCGACAACCATCTAATATTCAATCCTTAACACATTGAATGGTGTGTCTACATTAAAAGGCTGGAGCAATACTTTATAGTAAAAAGAATGGATGACATCAACGTGAAACGAGCGTTTCTTTTATACAACCTCGCAGAAGAAGCTTTCTTATTATTAGCAAACCTGTGCGTGCCAAACAAACCTGAAGAATGTGAGTATGCAAATTTAGTAAAACATTTAACGGAATTTTACGAAAAGAAAAATGTTGTTTGGGTTGAACGTTTCAAATTTAATACAGCTGGAAAACAGGAAAACGAATCAGTAAAAGAATGGAGTTTACGAGTGAAAAGTCTATCAATTCATTGTCAGTTTAACACCGAATTAGATACGAAATTAACCGATTTATATATCACAAAATTCAATGAAGGAAAGATAAGAAAGTCATTGTTTGCTCAATGAAGCCGTGGAAATTGCTCAAATCGAGGAGGCCTCAAGAGCAGGCATAAACAATGCTAACTCAGAAGTGAAACATGAACCAGGAGAAGTTGAAATTCACAAACTATACAAAATTCGATTCCTAAGATCAAAGAATGTTGATTCGAAGGTATTACTACAAAAGGAACTAAACTCTTAACACCATTAAAAGTTATTGGCAAATCTATTTTACCTAATACTGATTGGTTAATACCATCAGCTGTTGTCACATGTGAATTATCTAAGTCATTGGTCATATTTAATTTATACTTATTCGAAAGATAATAAGTTTTGGAACCAATTATGTTTATATTTGAACCTGAATCCACCAAAGCTGGAATTAAATCATCAAAAATACCAATGTTCAAATATGGTCTATTATCGCCGGAAGTTTATTTAATTTGAGGGAAGTTGAATTATTATTAGAAGATTCACGGAGTGTTTCCAACCACTCATTCCATTTCACTTTACAAAATCTATTAATTTTAGGTTTTAGATGTTTCTTGGTCTCGGTGTGCTTGAAGTATCTGGTTTTTTTGCTTGATGAAGGTTGAACCAGATCGCCAGCCTTCCCTATCAAGTTTTTTGGATTACAGCGTACGCATTTGAATTGAGTTGTATTTACCAAACCACAACGAAAACAATGTTTATTTGTTGGTAATTTACATTCATAGTACCCGTGCCCTTTTTGTTTGCAATTCCAACATGACATATTACTAGGACCTTTAGAATGTACTGTGTTGACTGAGTTATCGGGATTTGTCTGAACTTGATTATTATTTGTACTTTAAATATGAAATCAAAATCCTCGATTTGTCTGCACAATGATTTGAGGCTATCTATTGAATCGATGTCTTGTGAAGAAAATTGTCTTAACATATTTGGTTGTAGATTTGACATTAGCTGTTCAAGACGCGTAGATAGATCCGGTTTCATTTTCAGTCTCCAAAACAAGGTTTCTACTGAAGCTATATATAAACTACTTTTTGCCCCGGACGCCTGTTCACGTGCTTTAATTTGCTCCCAAATTTCAAAATCTAAATATTTAGGTAAAAACTCTAATTTTAAAGCATCCACTAATTCATTCCAAGAAGATACTGTGGTTTTAATAGATCTGTACCAAATTAATGCGTCTGCCTTGAATAAATCTACTGCCGAATTAAACAAAAATCAGTCTCATCCATTATTCGTGCTACTCTCAATTCTTCCACCCTTTCCAAAAATTCAAACAATTTGTGATTATGTTCAGTAATCGACAGAATAGGCGGTGGAGATTGTAGGACATGTATCAATGGCGGTACTGGAATTTCTTATCTGGCAATCTAGATGCAAATTCACCTTCAAGAGTTAACGTCTCTTTTTCAAGGGTTTTTTTTAACTGAAATTTGGTCATCTGATGTAGGTTCTAGACGATTCACTCGATTAGATAAAAGATTTAATCTGGTTTCAATGCATTCTTGATTAGCTCCAGCCTCACCTTTGTACTTGTTCATTACGTCCATTAAGTAAGTCTCAAATTGAATCGACAATCTCTGATTTATTCTTCTCAAAAGGCAACAAATCCTTCACCTGAGTTAAGCTACGATTTCTCCTCTCCCCCAGAAGCAATGCTCTCAAGTTTTTCCTTCTTACGTCTGCATCACCCTCGGGTGTTATACTTCGTATAATCGATTCGTAATTCAATTCCTTTGACTTTAAATAATTCGGTTCCATAATAAAATTTAGTATAAATTAACAGACCACTTCACGAAAACTTTATGTACTATAGAACAATAGAAATTTCAACTTCAAATATCCTTTACTCCATTCTAATACCCAAATGAATCCGGTAAAATATAACAAACTAGCATGTGGTTATCTCCAAAACAAAATAACGCGTTACCCTACTGTTTGAATTCCGTGTAACCTGATTCTCTATAAGTTATCTATCAATATGAACCGCAACGTACAAAAAAAATTCCTACAAAAAACCTATATCGAATGACACTATAGGAAACTGTTTCGCAGCGTTATCACTTGAAACTTGAGGAATATAATTCACAAACAGTAACGGAATAAAATATCAATATGAATTAATAATCAGATACAATAAAATAAATGAGTTTCACCAGATGATTCAAAGTTGATCAAACTGGAAATACGCTTTAATTTCCTTTATGTTTATCTACCAATGATTTGAACACGTTGTAGACGCCGTAAGTGTGAACGTGAAATCTTCAATAACGTTGGGCGCCAAATGTAAGCTGCGCCATTTCCACCTTCCCTCGATTCTGAATTAATCAAAAAGATGAATTTACCCAAGTTACTGATATTTCCCAAACAAGCTCAAATTTGTAGTTGTTCGGCCCTTTCCGTTAACAATGATGAAACTTGCCCTACTAATTTCTGAACAACAAACACTGTGCGCCACCACGAGTGAAAACCGAAAGAATTTCAGGCTGTTATAAATAAAGAAATAAGCATCATTGAATTGGGAGTAAGTTGGAAGGAAAAGAAACAAAGCATATAAAAACAATGACCAATATATTCAAATATTGATGAACAATAGCAAAATCGTTTTACAAACTTGCATGCCCTTTCGGGGCATCGATATAAAATTGAAACAATTGGAAATGAAGATAATCAATCCGCTTTGACTCAGCGATTACGACCAGTATCTAATTCATCATGGTAATGAAAGTTGCTACAGAGATATTAAAATTACTCCCCTGTGTCCCTCCCGGGGTCCTGATGGTGGCTCCGCGAGGTCTCTAGTAGTGTATTGGATCCAATATCCTCTTATCGAAAAAGAAAGAGAATTCACGAGTAGGATGTTCACAAGAGAAGTAAAATTTAATATTTGCAATGGCTCAGTGTTGATGCTGAGAATAGCTGAGTAAAGCTGGATAAATGTCAATAGGTGAAGACAAGATAAATTAAGATTACAATTACAAATTAGATTAATACGTGACAATTATTCAGAATTTACTACAATTATAACGAAATGAATTTAAACAAGGTTAGAAAAAAATTAATTGAGTTTGAAAATCAGATATGAGTTATGGTTCAGTGATTCCTAGAACCACGTGAGTGGATTTCGTATTATGAGGCCTCTTTATTACGATTACGAGATAGTTTAACAAGTCTCACGTTAACTCTATAATCGAAAGTATTGGGAACAAGGCTCGTTGAATTATAGATATGGAGTGGTTAGTTCTAGCCCATCTTCTATATGTTTCGTACCTTTTTGACTTGGATAAGGCTACGTTGTTCGTATTACGAGGAGTTCAAAGCAAAAAAAAATATACGATATAATAATCCCACGTGTATTCAGAAAATGGAAATAAGTGACTATGTCAATTGAATATAAGATATGAATGAAATTACAATATCTATAATCAAGAGATCTTGGTGCCTGTTGTAAGAGCAGGAAACAATCAAAGTTTTGTATAAATCAGAGTAGGCCTGATTGTAAATGAAATATTAAAGATTCAATGATACTCAAAAACAATTTAATTAATAACTTTGATTAAGACCTACCTTGTAGTCACAGTAACACCAAAGATGCTTCGTTATCATCCGTAACCGGTTTTATTCCGAATATCCCTTCCTAATTAATAATTCGGATGTGGGGGTAACAATATAGTGTTCGTCGGATCCGCTTCGTATTAATTAAATACAGGTAACTATATCATTAAAGATAGAGTTCTTTAATTGGGAGGAAATTCAAGGATATAAAATCAAATTATTATAGGTTTCTATCGTGATAATGATATGTAACGATTCATTCAAAAGTCAGATCGTTACATTGGCCATGAATATAATAAATAGCCTATCAAATCGCTGAATATTCTTGATGTAGGCTGCCAATCTCAAACTTAGAGGCGATAAATCGTTTGTCAATCTTTGAAGAATCTCAAATAAAGAGTCTCTACAGGTAATAATAGTAAAACATTTCCATTCCGACTGTTCTCAACATACAGATAATTTCTCTTAGTCACTGTTATCTCAAATGATAACAGTCATATTCATGTCGAGACTAGTCGTGCTACTGTTAACACGTATGTCTATATCGCTCCGCAGAAAAGTGTATTTACCAGTGAAATATTGTGACAATTTCTCAAAATAATTGCTAACAGGCGTACAACAATCTAGAGATCCGTTGAAATAAAACAAATTTTTTTAGAAAATACCTCCACTGTAAAAATGCCGTTAACACGTGAACAGTTGAGTGAAGTGAGAGACGTGGCTATTAAGCAATTGTGTCAAGACAAAGTATTTATAAAAACTTTAGTCGATAGCGTGTCCTCCAGAATCCAAACTTTCTTGTCTGATAAGTTCAAGGAATTCCACTACGAAGTGGATGGGCTAAAAACTGAGATAAAACAAATGAAAGAAACTCATGAAAAGGAGATAAAAAGCCTGCATAAGAAAATCAACACGTCCGATAAAAACAGAGGAAACACCCAAGGAAATTCCCTAGATTGTTTACAAATTATAAATGAGATTCACGAGATAAAACGTCGTGAGAATAATATTCTTATATTCGGTGTTCCCGAAAACACTAGAGATGTTTCTGGATTCATCAAGGAAGCTGTGAATACAATCACGAATAATTCTGATGTAGACATTGTTAAATGTCAGAGATTAGGCCAAGCAAATCCAAACAGAAGCCGCCCAGTCAAGGTATCTTTCCAAAACAACAATCTTGTCCTCAATCTTATTAAAAATAATAAGAAGATGCAGAATGTCGACAAATTTAGAAATGTCTATTTTCGACCTGATCAAACTGTACGGCAAAGGGAGCACTATTTAAGTTTGAAAGATGAATTGGACCGTCGCATGCAATCAGGTGAAACGGATATATTTATAAAATACAAAAACGTGATTCCTTACATAGGTAAAAAAAACGAGCACTAACCAGCAGTTCTGTTCAGAATGATAACCTTGCCATTTACTATCAAAACTGCAATGGATTAAATACCAAAACAGGGATCATTTATAACAATATACTTTATTCAAATTACAAAATAATTGGACTAACGGAAACATGGATTCGTGAAGGTGTTCACAACAGTGAGCTTTTTCCAGAAAATTTCGCTGTCTATCGTAAAGATAGAAATTATGGCTCCCGTGGAGGTGGAGTTATACTAGCTGTGGACAACATCTACTGTTCCGAACAGTGCGATACAGAGTGCCCTATTGTTACAATAGACTTTTTATGTGTGAAAATATTTTTCGAAAAATTTAAACCAACGCTTTCAATGATTGTTTATATACCACCAACCACTACATTAGCCGAATACGATGAGTTCTTTGAATTTGCAGAAAATCTTCCTGGTGTCAACAATGCAGTCCTGTTTGGAGACTTCAACATCACAGAAGTACAAGAATTCTACACCTCTAATGCTGAATCCAATTTGATGTTTCGTTTCAATAATTTTCTCAATTATTGCGATTTAGTCCAGAGAAACTACGTTACAAATGCCAATAATCGTTTGCTCGATCTAGTGTTATGTCCTTCGGAATCAATATATGAAGTTATACCCGATCCAGATCCACTGGTACCATTAGACATGCACCATCCGAGCCTAACAATTTTATTGCCTGGTAATGTACCACCTTCACAAAATTTATGTTCTAACAAAAAACGTTACAACTTTAGAAAACTGAATAGTCAAAAATTCTGTGAATTATTGGCTCAAATAGACTGGAATAATTTGCTTAATAGTAGCAATGATGTTGATAGTGTATGTTCAGTTTTTTGTCATACTGTACAGGATGTTGTCAAAAATTCTGCTCCTTTGCAAAATTGTAAATCATATAAATATCCTGCTTGGTTTTCAAGGGAAATTATATATAAAATCAAATCCAAGAACCACTATTTAAAACTCTAAAGGAGGTGTAGGTATAACTTTTATTTGGAAAGAGTGAAAAATCTTAGAAGGTCAATTAAACGTGAAATCAAAACAGCATATGCTCAATTTGTTGAGAAATCTGAAAATAACTTAAAAAGCGATCCCAAATCCTTCTGGAATTTTGTGAACGCCAAAAAGAAAAAATCACGTATACCTGGTATAATGAAACACAATTCACAAATCCTGTCAACACCAGTCGATATTGTCAATGCCTTTGCTGATCACTTTAGAAGCTTATTTATTGTAGACAATGGTGAAAAGCATAATGAACCCGAACACAACCCTCAAATTGCAAATTCTAGTATATTCTTCACGCTTTTAAGTATTTCAGAAAATCAAATTATCTCAGCATCAAAGAAATTGAAGAGTAAGTGGTCTGCGGGTCCTGATGGAATTCCTACGCTAATTCTGAAAAAACATATTAACCTTTTCTCTTATCCTTTATACAAAATATTCAATCTAATGTTGATAAACTCTGTATTTCCCAGTCAATGGAAAATTACAAAAATTTGTCCAATATTAAAAAGTGGAAATATATCGCATATTAATAATTACAGACCTATAGCTATTATTTCCGTTTTCTCTAAATTATTTGAAATCATTTTGTCCGATATTATCTATAATCCTGTCAAAAACTATCTTTGTGATTTTCAACACGGTTTCGTCAAAGCCAGAAATACATCATCAAATCTTTGTACATTCACCCAGTACGTTTCCTCAGCGCTTGACAGTCAACAACAAGTCGATGTGATATACACAGACTTCAGCAAAGCTTTTGAATGAGTGTCTCACACTCAGCTTTTGAACAAATTACCTAAGTTTGGTATTCCTCACAACATCCAGCATCTTCTGGGAACTTACTTAAATAAACGGAAACTATTTGCTGAATATGGAGGAGTTGAATCAAATAAATTTCTTGCCACTTCGGGTGTCCCCCAGGGATCCAATTTAGGGCCCTTGCTCTTCATTCTATTTGTTGACGATATATGTTGTAATATTAACTCCGAAAAACTCATATTTGCTGATGACCTGAAGATTTACAAATCGATCACTAATGTATCTGACTGTGCTTCCCTACAAGAAGATCTGAAAAGGTTGAATAACTGGTGTGCAGTAAACAAACTGACCCTCAACTGTAGCAAATGCAAAGTAATGTCATTCTCTAGAAAATCTACTACAGTCATATATAACTACAGCATAGGAGAAAATCAGTTAGAAAGAGTTAGCGAAGCGAAGGACCTTGTTGTTCTGTTTGACCCGAAATTGACCTTCTCTTCTCATATCAATGTTATAGTAAAAGAGTCGATGAGAAATTTAGGTTTCTTAATTCGAACCTGTGGGGAATTTAATTCATTTGAGGCCTTAAAGTCAGTATACGACTCAATGATCCGAAGTAAACTAGACTATTGCAGTGTAGTCTGGAATCCTTACTTCTCTACTTACTCAGACAAAATAGAGTCCGTGCAAAGAAAATTTCTTAAATTTGCACACTGGAAACGATACGGTACCTACCCACCTAGAGGCATTGATTACAACCTTCTGCTAAGAGAATTTAAGGTAAATTCGCTGAAAAAACAACGTGATATTGCAGATCTATTATATATTTATAAAATCATACATGGAAAAATTGATTCCCCCACTCTATTATCGCTACTAGATTTCAATATACCTCGTTTTAGTTCTCGTTCTAATATCACTTTTAGAATACCTACACCAAACACTCAACATCACTTTAATTCACCAATAACGACAATGTGTAGAAGTTACAACCATATAACTTCTGCAGACTTGTTTTTTCTGACCTTTCGTGAATTTAAACGTGATATTCCCAAATTAATACCAGACTAGTGTTGTACTAAGACCAACTAATATAGTTAAGAACATAATTATGTTTGTTATTATTAGGTTAGTATTACTTTTATTGATGTTATATAACGACCTAATTTACGTAAGTTTCTATTATGTACACCTTTAATTAGGCTGCTGGCCTGCTGGTTGTATGAAATAAATAGATAAATAACAATGTTGTAGCAGTTCATTGAAGAATACCCGTTGTCAAACTTCAGGTGATAAATTGCTACATGGAGAATATCGATATTCTCAAATAAAGGAACAGGTGATAATAGTCAAACATATTTATTTCAAACTTATCGATAAATTATTCCGGGCTTCGTTATAGGAAAGGGATAATTTCTCATAATCATAATCATGCTATACAGCCTATTGTTGATTTGTACAGATGAAGTAGATTCATTTTCAATAAATGGCGGCTTATCTGAGTATCCTCTGATGCAACACATGTTTGAAACGATATTCTCATCCTTTTCTGTCTGCTCCATCGCCCTCCATATTGGCTCAACTATATTCTCCGTAGTCCACTCCTGGCCTTGAATTTCCAGTCTTGGAAATGATGATATTTTGTGGTGTACAATATTCGAATTTCGCCTCCATTTTTAAAACATTCTGTATGTTTTTTCCTGAAAGGTTGTGTTGATGCAGGGATTTCTGACCGACGACTCCCTAGGGGCTGCTGGAATACACGAAGTACCATCCGATCGAATTCAGGTGTGAACTGCATTACGAAAGATAATTTCATCTCGTGTTTACTCAGCTTATGCCTTTTTACATCGTACTTTCTAGTAGCTTCTTTGACATAACTCGCAGGAGTACATGTATCGTGTCTGTTCTCTACGGCAACTGATTAATAACTGATACCGCTCTCTATTGACTGGCCCATTATATATACTCAAACCACCAGCTGATTCATTTATTGTTGAGAGGAGGGCCTCAGGTGAATTATCGTGCCTTGATAGAATCTCGCGCAACAATTATTCCAACTGGTTGAACAAGCTCACATTTGGACATTGTATTCCGAAAATGTTTGAATTAAATTTTTCCACTTTCACCAGGGTATGAAGAAACTCGTTATAGTGATAAACCATATCTTTCTGAGAAAAATATAGTATTTCATCGAAGTAGCGGAATGCGGCCGAGGCTGGAGTAGGGACAGTATAAAAGAGTTTTGTTATCAGACCGTGATATTTCGTTGTGAAGTCATACTCGTGACGTAATGTTGTAAAAAACATGGGTACGTCCTGTATATGAGCTCACCACGCCCTGTATATGAACATCAGGTATCTTCAATGTATTTGAATAGGTTTTTGGCCAGCCTTTAATCAACTGTAAACTCGGAAATTTCATCATATACACCATTCTATCTATGAAAAATACAACCTCTTCTGAGGGCCTCTGATAAATTGTAGATATTTTTTTGAAGTTGTGTGATAAAAACGGTAACCTATCGGTAAATAACATTGACTGCTCCATAATTTTGGTTTCTTATTTCATTATCCACACCCACTCTCCAAAGGAAATATACAAACGCTGATTCACCACCAGGAAGGTGTGCAGTCTCTTTATATTACATATATATGGAGGAGTAGCAGGTCTGGTGGTGGTGGTGGTGGTGGTGGTGGTGGTGATGATGGTGATTTTTGAGGACACGGAAACAGGCTTATTGGTCGTTGTTGTTATTGGTTTTCCATACAAGCTCTGCAAAACATGAATATCGTCGATACTCAAAGTGATATTAGAAAACTCTTTAGGTTCTTCGTAAAATGCAAACATTACAGACCCGCATATTGCCCGAATGAGCTAGTCCTATTGCATGGCCGATTTCGTGTAATAGTACAGCAAACAAACTTGAAGCGTTATAAGTGGGTTGCTCCAACACTTGTTGGAAAATCCGCGTGTGCGAGAACCGTTCCAGGCCCATCAAACAAACCTTAGCACGCTCTGTTGTTCGTAACTCTATGATGCATGCTCCCCTGATATGCAATAAGTATATCGACTGTGTTACAACTACTTGTATATTCAAAGCTCAACCCTACTGAATATTTGCTCCATACTTCAAATACTTCGGTAGTCAATCTGAGCAGCTGAGCAGGGGCAAATCTGAATCTCCATATCAATTTTCGCCCCAGCCATCTGAAAGTTGTTCTGTATTGAAAAGGATCATCACCCACTCCACACCTTTCCGTATTCATCAGTTTCAAAGTCTCATTATTTAGGGTGCCATCTATCGGCAGCCTATAGAATTCTTGAAACACTCTCAATGCATCCTCTGTTTCACTCAGTCTATTAGATTTCCCGCCATATACTCGTATTTTACTGAATATTCGTTCGCTTGGACACCGAGGAAACATAGAATGAATAACAATAACATGTTGCTCTATCGACAACTTCACATATAATGCCTTCGTTATGAATCTCTTATATATCTTATACTTGTTCCACAGTGGCGAAATTTTTACAACGCGTTTGCTATTTCGGTGAAGAAACAAAATGCAGGAGCTATGCGACCTGGCCGAACCTGGAAAATATTGACAAGTGGAAACAAATGCAGGAGCTATTCGACCTTGCCGATCCTGGTAAATATTATCAAGTGCTGCTTATCTAACTCATATAAATGTTTGCGGGCGTTATCTTTCTAACACGCGTCGTGACCTTGACCAACTCGATGCAATCTTAATATTGCCATGCGCCAGTTTTTTGGTAGAGCTGAATGTTTTAAATGAATATTGGTTTGGGGGCGAGAGGCATGGCGTATCCCTGAGGATTCTTGTTTGAGATATATTGAATGTAATTTGAAATAAACAACATTGGTATAGCTAACCCAATAGAATTTATTAAAACAAATTAACAAATAAAAATATGATACGACGCTATTTAGAATGAGTACGTTAAATGAATCGATTAATGAAATACAATAATAAATAATTTCAAAATTAGTTTAGTGAATTTGGAAAACATGATAACGAATTGTTTCGGAAACAGTTTGATTAAATCATCAATTCTCCATTTAATGTGAATGAAAAAACATTACTTACATTATTAACATCGATGCGTACACACGCGAGAAGAAAGTTCGAATATCCCCCTTTTCCTATGTCGGTGACTTATATAAACTTTATTGATGAAATACAGCAATTCAGGAGTCGCACGGTAAATGAACTTGTCTGGTAGAATAATGAACCCTAATGCTGACATTACAGTTTTACTTATTATTTGCAATATAGAAGTATCTGAGAATGAAATTAACACCGACTGACAGGAAATTGTTTGAAGTAAGTTTTGTAATAAGATTGAAATAAAATATCTGAAAGATTATAATTGGAATAAAAATGATTTACAATATTGAATAAAAATAAAAATTGAGAATAATTGAATTTGGTAAAATCGGAAACGTGACATGTCCCCCACTTCAGAGGAAGCACCAGCCTTCTGGTGTATAGTGTAAGTATGAGAAAAATTGTAGGTGGGCTTGTGTAAAAATTTTTGTATAAAATTGAATATATCAATGGAGAATTAATGATACAAGTTTATAACATTGTAACAACCCGACTTTCGAATGGATCGTCACAGGTCATTCTTCAAGATAGAAACCTATACTAATCAGATTTTATATCCTTGAACTTCCTCCCAATTAAAGAACTCTATCAATTATTACGGTGCGGATTCAACGAACACTATATTGTTATCCCCACATTCGAATCACTAATTAGGGAGGGGGACTCGGAATAAAACCGGTTGCGGTTGATAGCTAACCATCTTTGGTGTTTCTGGGTAGACAAAGTAGGTCGTAATCAAAGTTATTAAATTGTTTTTTCGAGTAGCATTGAATTTTAATATTTCATTCATAATCAGGCTTACTCTGATTTATGCAAAACTTTGATTGTTTCCTGCTTTGATAACAGGCACCTAGATCTCTCGATTATAGATTTTGTAATTTCATTCTTATCATCATTTTTTCAATTTCCCAAATCACTTGAGTCCATTCCCTGAATACACGTGGGATTAATATATCGTATATTTTTGCTTCTAAGTCTTCATAATACGAACAACGTAGCGTTATCCAAATCGGAAAGGTACGAAACATATAGAGGGTGGGCTAGAACTAACCACTCCATATTTATAATTCCACGAGCCTTGTTTTCAATTCCTTCGATTATAGAAACGTGGGACTTGTTAAACAATCCCGTAATCGTAATAAAGGGTCTTAATGATACGAAATCCACCCACGTGGTTCTAGGAATCTCTGAACTTTAACTCATAACTAACTTCAAACTCAATTAATTTTTCTCTTACTTTGTTTAAATTCATTTTGGTAAAATTGTAGTAAATTCTTAATAATTGTCACATATTAAATTAATTTGTAATTGTAATCATAATTCATCTTGGCTTCACCTATCAACATTTTTCTAACTTAACTCAACTATTCACAGCTTCAATACTGAGCCATTGCACTTATTAAATTTTACTCCTTTTGTGAACATCCTACTCGTGTATTTTCTTTTTTTTCGATAGGGGATATTGGATCCAATACACTGCTAGAGACCTCGCGGAACCATCATCAGGACCACAGGAGGAACACAGGGGAGTAATTTTAATATCTCTGTTGCAACTTTCATTACCATGATGAATCAGATGCTGGTCGTAATTGCTGAGTCGAAGTAGATTGACTTTATTTACAATTGTTTCAATTTTATATCGGTACCCCGAAAGGGCCTGCGAGTTTGTATACTTATTTTTTCCTATTGTTCATTAATAATTGAATATATTTGTTATTGTTTTTATATGCTTTGTTCCTTTTACTTTTTACTTACTACCAATTCAATGATGCTCATTTCTTTATTTATAACAGCCTGAAATTCTTCTTCTTTTACTCGTGGTGGCGCCCAGGGTTGTTCTTTAAAAAGTAATTGGGCAAGTATCATCATTGTTAACGTAAAGGGCCGAACAACCACGAATTTGAGCTAGTTTGGGAAATACTAGTAACTTGGGTAAATTCATCTTTTGATTAATTGAGAATGAAACGGATGCGAAACGGATCGCTTTAGGTCAGTTTTGAATGGCCAAACTATCTCAAATTTATGTAATTAATCTCAGGGCTCGTAGTGAAACGTGCCCTGTGATTCTAGACTTGTGAATTGCCTGAGCGCCAGAAATAACTACAAAAAGAAATGAATTCACAGTCAAGAATACACAGGCACTACGAGATGGTTATAGTTGATGGATATTCAAGAAAACAAGACAAGTCCAACTCAACAACTCGATTTATTCCAAGAGGAATTTGGTTCTGACGAAATGATAAATTACAATTTTTATACTGAACTAATATGTAATATATAATTAGAATTGAATTTTAAAATAAACAATTATAGAATTGAATCAATTTGTAATATAAAATTAAAATTGAATTTTAAAATGAACAATTGAGAATTAAGTCAACTTGTAATATGAAATTAAAATGGAATTTGAAATGAACAATTATATAGTGAATGTGTACCTCTGGTTGAGTTAACAAAAATTAGTGGAATACAAATTCAGTTGGATAACACAAATAGAGAGGTGAAAATGTGGTTATTCAAACTAAAAATGTTACCCTCCTTGGAACTTGATGGAGATGGAAATCGGTCCGTCCAGGATATTCACTAAACCGTCTCGGGAAAAAAGAAGAGAGGCGCCTCAGTTGTTTCAACCCTGTAAATTCAAAATACGAACAGTATCTGACCTAAGTTCAAAGGAAAGAGCGACACAATCAATCAGAACAACCATGCGATTCACAACTGATTATGTTATCTCTTCAAATTGTAAAACACTGTATTACAAAATTGAGATCTTAAAGGGATATCAATTTTGACAACAATCTAAATTTGATCGGAAAGAATTAATTTATTACAATTGATACTTAAATTAGCAATAATTAAATGTGACTGAAAGGATAATAGTTAAATTGTATCTGAACGAATAATAATTGAAATGTTGAAAATTTGGCAATTAGCATAAATCTGAATTGCTTGAATTGAAATGCACAATTGGATTAGGAATAAAAATTGTCTAACTCTGAACGAGCGTGACAGACGTAATATATATATGTATACCCAATAAGCAGTAATTAGGTTACTTGTTTTGTGCTAACCCTTATCAACCTTTACTGCACGTTTTTCCTAATAATATCACCCTATGTACTTTGTACTAGGATTACAAATGACGATTCCCAAAATCGCGCAAATACCATGTGCACAATTTGTGGGGTTAACTACAAAGATGGAAATTAAATATCGTCGGAATAAACTGCCCACGTCTCGTTAGAATGATTTCATACAACTATTAGAATAATCCCTGTAATGATGAAAAATATAATCATGGAATCATGCTAAATGCAAAATTGATTGTGTGGAAACACTAGGCATGTCGTGCAAAACTCTGTTGAAATAAAATCACAATCAGGTACCTAACATCTAGTAGTCTAGTTACAAATCCAAATCAAATTATATGGTATCTGATGAGAGTAAAATTTCAACAGCAAAAATTAAGGAAATGAATTCAAAATCAACGGATTATGAAAACTCGACTTACCTAGTTTAAGTTTCACACCACAATGAGTTCTCTTCGACTTCCGTTATCATACCTACCCCACTCCACGCTATCGGCCATGCCGGGACTAAATTCAATAATCGATGCTAATGAACGTAAAGATGTCTCTGAGATTTATAAGACAAGTTTCCTAGTCGAAAAGAAATCTAATCTGCTCTTTACAGATTTCTTTAAAGTTCCGAAAATCAAGGGGAGGTGGAAATTGTGTAGCTTACAATTATTCTATTACATTTGGCACCCAACAATTATTTCATTACAACATACAATAAAATGATATAATTTGTGCGAACAGAAGTGATTCCATATCAACACATTTTCCATTTGTTGTAGTCCAGCCCATTGTCGATGTGTAGACCCATAGTGCTAGTACTGACCTGTGCAATAATATAATGCGATGCAGATTGCAATTGCACATTAAGCCAAATCCTAGGTAGTAGTAATATGTTTCATTCCGTGACCTTGTAAACTTCGGCGTGCGTGTAGGTGTATCATAACGTCTTGTTGACTGCGTGATCCATGATCTTGTTTTTCTTGATTTTTTCGGTGAGTTGAAGTGTACCATGACCAAAGTGTTTCGATCGTGTGTTGAAATTGTTTTCCGAATAGTGTAGTGAAGTTTGTTGTACGTTTGTTTGTGGTATAATGGAGCTAGTAGACTGAATACTCAGCATTCCACCATGGCAACCATGTTTTCGGTGAGTGTAATTTGTGGAATAATTGCTCCAATTTTAAGTCTTCTAAAGTTGAATTAATTCAATTGTGTATATCTTCAATCATCAGGACAATAATTCTTGTAGCTGGTGTGAGGTATACCATTTAAATGATAGATTTGTTGACCTCTAAACTTCGATGACCTTTTTTCATTGTTGTGATTTTTGTTGTAGGACAGGACCAGTACTATGGCGGAGATTTTGGAAGTATTGCTCTTGGATGTTGTCGTTGCTATCAGAGCTTCAACGTGTGGTTGGGTATTTATATGGAACTATTCTGTTGCTCCCATTGACTTCGACTCAAATGCATGGTTACATGTAAAAATGAAAATAAAAGTAAGTATTGTATATATAAAGGTTTTAACAGTATTCTACAGACTGATTCATATGAGAAAAATAGCGTAGTAATCATGAATGTATTTTACTATTTCTGAATTATTTGTAGTGGTAAATAATTATTTTTGGATGGAAAAATAATAGAACTAAATTTACTGTTTTAGTGAAACGTGATAATAATTTAACTTAATATGTTCATTCTAAAAATCTAATTGAAAGTAGTTCAGTTCAGATAAAAAAAAACATCATCGATCTATTCTAATTGGTTGATAATACTATTTATAAAATATACAAAATATGTTTATCACTGAACGAAAAAATATTTGAATATTTTTCTATTTAGTTATTATATTAATATGTTTAGTCACTGTTAGTGGTTGGTTAATTTCAAAACATGTAAAATCAGTAGTAACCATTAGGTATTAGTTATTCTAAAAGTAAGTGTTATTTATCATGTTGATTAGTAGTAGGAGATGATGTATTGGTTAGCGTTCTTATCCAAATTTAATATCTCTGTCTATGTATTGAAAATAAATTGTAGACAAACCATACATGATATAATCAATTTAAATGCTTAGCAGATCAAAATATATTTTTCATATAAGATTTTCCAAAAATTTCGTGATCTCTGTATTATTATTAGTACTATATACCTGTATTATTATTATATGTCCTTTTCTCTTCTTATATGTTCTTATCTTTACATTAGCAGTTGTGATTCTGACTGTGAAATATGTATGAAAATTGTTATTAGTTATAGTTATATTTTTATATATTAAACATCTTCTATTTTATATTGTGCACTAGGAGTATGTTGTGTATTGATTTATGAGTATGTAAGAAAATATTTGTTAGTAATAGTTAAATTTCTATGTCCTGAACTTTTACTATTTTATATTACTATTATGCCTCTATTTATTTATTTGTTTAGCCCCACACAAGCTTGCTTAAGGGGTCTTTTTTGCTTTTATTTCTACTTCACTTAAAATTGTACACATCAAATACTGTCAAATAAGTTCTGTTCTGTTGTAGAAATAAATTTATTATTATTATTATTATTATTATTATTAATTATAAGTAGGTAGGTATTGGTGAATTGGTTAGTAGTAGGTTAGATTACCCAAATATATTTTGAAAGATAAATATATTTAATTAGTATTTATTTAATTACGATGCATTTCGATTAGAAGTCAAAATAAGATTTGTTCACAATATTGATTTCTAACTTAATATCAAAGTACGTCAATATACTAAAGGAGCTCCTGGGTTATCATGTATTTGATTTAACTTTATTTGTTAAATGTTGGTAGATTTGTATATTCTGGAGTAAATGTAATAATAATGATAATAATAATAATAATAATTTCTACATTTTTGTGGGTATCACAAATGAACGTAGCTTCATTCAATATTGGTTATATGAAGCTCTCAGCTTCATCCAGACTGGTATTGCTTGGGATAAGAAATATGTTTAAGGTTTTACCTCTAGACAGTGATAAGATGCTATGATTTTCTTCAACATGTATTATGTATTGTTTATTTTGGAAAGCTGAAGCTAGCCAAAAGATTGGAAATTATGTATTTCTCAACTCTTAGTTTTAACATAGATATTTTGTGTTTCAGATTTGCTACTACTCGTTAGCGTGAAAAAGAGAAATGTAATCAATTCAAAAAGTTGCCTTGTTACAATTTCTTGTGAAATTGGAATTTTTTCAAATGGATTAAGACTGTCTCTTGTAGAAATGTACAGTCGCAAATTGGTAGTTGATAGTACATAGAAATGTCTGTTTTCGGGATGGCCAGCCCTACAGCAAACAATTTCTGTTTCTTCCAATAATAGTAAATCGTGTTGTGAAGTGACAGGATCTAAAATAATTACAGGTATTTGACATTGTCTAGATGAATTAATTATGCTCTGACTTTTAATTGCTTCAGTAACTTGAATATTTTTTGAGATTTGAAAATGTATGAGAATAACTTGAAAATACAAGCTCATCTTGTTCTGCTGCTATTGTGTTATATTGTGTTTGATTTTTTATGAAATTTCTCAAATTATTTGTATCAGTTTCAGTTTGTTTAAGATTATTTGCAATGCCTTCCTCATTTTTGGAACGTAAAGAGAATCAAAACTAAATGATAATGTTTCACTTATGTGTAACGACGATATCTGGATGACATATTGCACTGTATATATCTAAGTAGAGGAAGAAAAAGTGACAAAATATGTATAAAATAAAGATTAATGAATGGAGAATTAATTTTAATTAGGTATCATACAAGAATAACATCCCATAAATAATAAAAATATTTATTAAGCATTTTTCAACTAGTGAGTTATGTTTATTTAGTTTAGTTTGATGATTATGATTGAAATCATACAGGCAACTTTCTCCTTAACATATCTAAATATGCCAAAAAGAAAAGAACGGCACCTCCACCACATGCCACGCGCCAGTTTTTTCGTAGAGCTGAATGTTTTGAATGAATATTGGTTTGGGGGTGAGAGGCATGGCGTATTCCTGAGGATTCTTGTTTGAGATATATTGAATGTAATTTGAAATGAACAACATTGGTAAAACTAACTCAATAGAATTTATTAAAACAAATTAACAAATAAAAATATGATACGGCGCTATTTGAAATGAGTACGTTAAATAAATCGATTAATGGAATACAATAATAAATAATTTCAAAATTGGTTCAGTGAATTTGGAAAACATGATAATGAATAGTTTCGAAAACAGTTCAATTAAATCATTAATTCTCCATTTAATGTGAATGAAAAAACATTACTTACATTATTAACATCGATGCGTACACACGCGAGAAGAAAGTTCGAATATCCCCCTTTTCCTATGTCGGTGACTTATATAAACTTTATTGATGAAATGCAGCAATTCAGGATTCGCACGGTAAATGAACTTGTCTGGCAGAATAATGAACCCTAATGCTGACATTACAGTTTTACTCATTATTTGCAATATGAAAGTATCTGAGAATGAAATTTACACCGACTGACAGGAAATGGTTTGAAGTAAGTTAAAATAAATTGGAATAAAATACCTGAAAGATTATAATAGGAATAAAAATGATTTACAATATTGAAGAAAAATAAAGATTGATAATAATTGAATTTGGTATAATCCGAAACGTGACAATATGCTAGTGAGGTGTTTCAAAACCGATATGATTCATCCAGCCGTATATCACAAAACCTAACCGCGATCACTGCTAGTTGCTATAGAACGATGAGGCTGAAACCTCTCTCAACTATTTGTAACTAGCTCTCATAACTATCAGTCTGTCGGTGCTGGTAGCACGCGTCGTAGGCGCAAATCATAATCTGCAATATCATACTGAATATTTGCGAATAATTCTCAAGGGAATTGCTCTATCCGAACCTCATACCCGATCTCTCTCTCTCTCTCTCTCTCTCTCTCTCTCTCTCTCTCTCTCTCTCTCTCTCTCTCTCTCTCTTGTATACAGGCTGATTACCACTGCTGATAATTCTCGCTCTATCTGAACCTCATACCCGAACGATCTCTTGTATACAGCGACTAGTGACCCCTTACGGCTAGAAGCAACACCTCAATCCGACATCTAGCGGAGTCTAGAGCTGATTACCACTGCTGATAATTATCGCTCTACCCGAACCTCATACCCTGCACACAGACCACTGACATTCTCTATGACCTTGAACACAGGCTGCTTTTGACTAGCGACCCCTTGCGGATAGAAGCAACACCCCGACCTGGCGTCTAACGGAGTTTCGAAGCTTCATGGCCGGTCACCCCGCAATCTATCGGACATTTAGCAATGTTTCAAACCACTTTCGGCGGATAATACCTACCAACATCTGACCCAGGCCGGTAATACAGTGACAACACTCATCGACATCTGATAAGGACCAGAAGTGACTGTCTGCCCCAAGTATCGGAATACCTACTTGTGTATTCCGTGATAGTCACTTTTCTAAATCTCCGTAATTTCGAATAAGTGTAATTATTCAAATTAATGAATCGAATTCAAGCCCGTTTAAAAAGTTGCATTCATTCTGATTAACTTATGTTGCAAAACCGGGGATCTGGTGAGTTAATGCATCAAAGTTTGAACAGCCTTATGTTTAAAAAGGACGAACAACCAAAAAACTTCGATAACATTTGTTTACTGTGCCAAGAGGAACTACCGAGATATCATGAGCGCGAATTTCAGATCTAAAAAGTAGCGTCACTTCCGAACATTGTTCGGGAAATAAATTAAAAAGCTTCGGCACAAAATAAGGAATTGATGGCACGGACGTGACCAGAGCCTCGAAAACATATAAAAGGCAGTGACAGACAAAAGATCGGGATCGTCTTTTATTAATTGATAATCAATCAGAATCAGAGTGAATTAATTATTATCCGAATTCCAAGTCAGATTTGAAATTTGAATTAACAATAGTGTTCCGTTTAGTGAATTTTACATAAGGTAAATGATAGCTTACTATTTTATTTTCTGGTACTACGATATATTGATTTCCGTAGTTTGTGATTGTTGACCGTTTGTATGATATCCGAGATCCGTTGCTTTCAGAAATTTGAATTGTTATATTTGAGTTTATCTCGTCATAGATCGGACCGCTCACGATTTGAATCCGCACGTGAATTGAAATATCCAAGTAATTGATTTGAGTTTATCTCGTCATAGATCGGACCGCGCACGATTTGAATCCGCACGTGAATTGAAATATCCAAGTAATTGTATGGTGTGTAGAGAGTGTGTATGTTTGAACGACAGGGGCGTCTTTGGTATATTTGTGCACGCTGTGACACACCGGAAGTATAACATGAGGTGGTTGTGTGATTGATAATCGTAATTACCTCTTATTCGAATGAGAAGCCCCAGTCGTGGATGTAGGGGTCATTGCAGATACGATAGTTAGGGTTTGTGTACGCTGTGACATATCGGAAGTATAAGCCCTAATTGTCTAGAATCTGAATCTGCAAAGTGTATGATATCTAACACTGTCATACAATTATCGGGCATTCCGTTGATAGCTAGTACAAGGGTGGGTGATGTGACAGAATAAACTAAATCAGAGTAATTATCCGAATATACCGTAAAATCTGATATCGTACAATCGGAAACCCACTGCAGGCCGATATTTTCCGATCCGACCGAAATTTTACCGTTTGATATATCGTATTGTGTTATGAACATTTCAAGTAATACTGCTATCAGAATAATTACCGAACCCTGCTTATTACTCTAGGAACTACTTGATTTGTGTTTTCCGTGAAATTGATAGATGTAATCATTTATCAACCGATTCGGTACCGTTGAATTGAAATTGAATACCGAACATATCGTAAAAATAGATATGTTGTAACAGTTTTCTTTTACCGCTTGAGCTTCCTTACATTTTCAACCTGGGTGGATTTTTGTGTAATATATCGTTCAATTGCATCCCATTAGTTATTCTGAAACTGTAGTCATTGTTATTATATATTCAATGTTTGGAATTCCTCGTTTTATTAAGTTATTTCTACTCCATCTTTCAACGAGCTGAGTTCTAATCGAGTATCAATTGTAATTAAAGCCTACAATTTTGATACTGTTTTCTGCCCAATGGGCCCTGGTTTTACTTCACTGTAGCTACCCTAAAGACAAGGCTATCTATAGATAGCATAGTTTCAAGCCTAGTGGTGAGGACCCTAGCAGAAGTCCTCAAAGAGGAGTCAACCTTTAGAAAAATCTGGCGCCCGAGGATTTGAAGTTTACCGCAGTAAGCATTTGACCGAAAAGTCACAAGGTACGCGTCATAGCAGGAACATCCACACAATGGAATAGATGAAATGTTGGAAGTTGCGGTTATTCAACCATCACATTCTCCCTATCGTAGTCCAATGTTACTGGTGAAGAAGGAAGATAAATCTTTCAGAGCTTGTTCGGATAGTAGATATTTGAACAAAATTACGGTGAGTGATGCATACCCACTTCCGTTGATTGATTCTATTTTGAGTGAACTACAAGGAGCTAATTATCTTACTACAATCGATTGGAAAACGGCTTTTTGGAATATTCCGTTGGGAGGGAATTCTCGACAGTATACAGCTTTTGGAATTACTGGCAAAGGTCTTCACGAGTTTTGCGTAGTGCTTCCTAGCCTCACTAACGCACCTGCCACAATGCAAAGACTTATGAACAACCTGATCGACGAAACAGTAAATCAATATGTATTTCTCTATCTGGACGACATAATTATAGCCACTCTCACTTTTGAAGAGCATATTGAAATGCTAAGACTGATTCCGGAAGAGCTGAAATTTGCTTACTTGGCAGTTAATGCGGAGAAGTGCGAATTTTGTCGCCCCTCACTCAATTCCTTGGGATCTATTGTCCACAAGATAGGCCTACGTCCGAGCGAAGATTTAATAGATGCTGTTCTGAATTTTTCATCACCAAAAACCACGACTCATGTTCGTAGGTTTTTGAGGTTGATTTCGTTTTATCGTCGTTTTATTCCGGACTGCTCTACTATTGCAGCCCCTATTTCCGATCTTCTCCAAAATAAGAAGAAAGGGCAAACAATAGTATGGAGTTCGGATGCAGAAGCAGCCTTCTGTGAATTGAAGCGGAGACTCACGATAGCCCCGGTATTAGTCAAGATTTTTCCGAACCTTTTTCAATACATTGCGATGCCAGCGATGTAGGCGAAGCTTGTGCCCTCTTCCAAGAACACGATAGTCAACATTATCCGGTAGCTTATGCTAGTCGTTCTCTGACCAAGGCAGAGAGAAAATATACTGTAATAGAGCGGGAACTTATGGACGTATTGTTCGGATTGGCTAAATTCCGTTGTTTTGTTGAAGGAAGTCGCGTTACTGTATACACAGACCATGCCGGCCTCGCTTCGTTACACAATTTGGAGGACCAAGTCGGTGACTAGGAAGATGGGCAATAAAACTATCACGATATGAAATCGATATAAAACACCGTCCTGGCTCACGGATGGTAGTTCCGGATTATCTATCCCGTGACGTGGGAATGGTTAATGTATTATTCTTTCTGATAACGGAAGCCTGTTTACTTCTAAGCAATTCGAAGACTTTTTGGCAGATCATAAAATCCAGAAACATTGGTTAAACGGTCGCTATCACCCTCAAGTGAATAATAGTGAAAGAGTGAACCGAGTAATAATAACGGCAATATCATCTTATATTCACGACAACCACAGGGAGTGGGATGTAAATATAAACAAACTCACCCGAGCCTCACGTCTGGCTAAACATGCTTCAACTGGGTACAGCCCTGCTTTCCTAATGTTCGCTCGTCAAGTTCCTACCACAGGAGATTTTTATGGTGAAGTGAGAGACAATGATATTCTGGATATGAATAATGAAATTCATAGACAAGCCGACGTAGATGGTTTACCCGAATTGTTTAGTGATGTCAGCAAGAAAATTGCAGTATCCTATCAAAACTATAAGAGGTATTATAATCTGAGGAAACGTAATCTCCAATTTAAAATAGGTGATAAAGTTTGGAAAAAGAATCAAGTTTCATTAAACGAAGCAGAATATTTCTCTTCCAAACTGGCACTGAAATATATACCATGTACAGTTACTAGAGTATTATCTAACTTAGTTTATGAATTTCAGGATAAAAACAACCGAAATGTGGGTAATTGGCACATTGAAAACCTAAAGGCCGATTTATGTTATGATAGCAATGATGAAATCCGGGAGAATTTGGTGTCCAGTGAGGAAGGATAGTGGATTCCATAGACTGTTGACACGGTGGTGGAAATTGATGTTGCACGTATGCCTAGTGACGGAGAACAATTCGAAGTTATCACAAAAGGTGAATGCAGCTACGGAAGCTACTGACCGTTGGTATTCTGTGGGATGCATGTTTTTCCGATCTGCACATTTTCAGGACTCTGATATCCCTTTTCCTTATTTGAAATTTGCATTTCACAACTAGTTTTTGTCATTTTATACATAATTATTGCGTATTTGTTTCACACATAAGTTGTTGTCATAACATTTCGAATTTAGTTGTTATTATTTGTCAAAACATTTCTTGAGAATCATTTTAGGAATGATTATTTCGGTTAAAACATAAGTAATGTTTCATATTTTACCCTTCCAGAATGTTAGGGTGTCAATTTTAGACAGGGTTGTCTATACAACTTACATAGGGATGGGTAATTTTGGAATACCTATCCAATTGCATTTTCAAAATATAGATTGAGGTGTTACACACCTGCTATTAATTAATGTAGGAAACGGTGATCCAGTGATTTTTGCGTTGTTGTTATAGTGGGAGGCTGCTTAATTTGAGACAGATGTTAGTCTATTCAGGCGAAATCCTAGTTGAGGAAAGATAATATAGCTATAGAAGTGGAATATATTATAAAGATTTTTTTTCTTTTCTCATTCTAGACAAACAATACAACTGAAGGATTCAGTGTGGTGGGTTATGACTCCTACTTTTTTATTGATGTAATGTCAATATTTACATTTAATTATTTTTTTTCACTATTAATTATAATTATGATTATAATTTTTTCTTGAAGATTCAAGAAATTCAACACTAGATTGAGAGTAACTAAATTATCACTCACTC